>JARYHS010011408.1:283118779-283221432 GCA_031002005.1 Vandiemenella viatica
TTTTTGTAGTTTATATTAAAATGTGCCACAAATTGTTGTAACGTTGCATGATTTAATAAAATGAAGTAATATACTACCTATTGTAGACGTTTCATTTGCAAAAAGTATCGTGAATTATGCATATCTTAAATATTTTTATTTATTAAGTGTGTAGTTATAATTTATCTTAATGCAACATCCGTAAATGTTGAGAAACCCACAACACTTTTGCAGAATTTAGTATTAATCTAGAAATGTCCTCTTTTTTGAAGACCATCATCTGGTAACCCTAGTTAATTATTTCATTTTAAAACTATCAATATTCAAAACTTTTAAGTTAATAACAAAGGTTCAGGAGAAACATGCGATTAGATTAATTGTTGTAGCGTCGCGGTTACAACAAACATTCAACATCAAAGCGAAAACCGCATTGATGATTGATCACATCGATCCTGCGGTAATAATACAATAACTAACACCAGGCAAAAGGAATAAAGTCACTGTAACTTGTTCTTTGTTTATGAAATTCTGTAACTGCAAAAAAGGGCTGCTAGATTTGTTTCTGGAAATTATAGCAGAACGCAATCAGCAACAGATATGATAAAAGAGCTGGAATGGGATTCATTGAAAGACAGGAGGAGGGTGAAGAGGGTCATGGGAGTGTACAAGGCGTATATTGATGGTGAGGCATGGAAAGATATTGATGTAAGAATTAAAAGTATTACTTGGAAGGGAAAAGATGAATATGACCAACAATCTTGCACTCGATTTCAGGCACAAGGATTTAGGAAGATTCTCCTTTTAGGTAAGGGTTTCAGGGATTGGAATAAGTTACCAAGAGAAATTATGAATAATTTACCAAAAACGTTGAAAGAATTTAAAGTTAAAATTTGTAGAGGGCCAATGTAGGCGGATGCAGGAAAGGGGGTAAGATGAGTGTGTAGGGAAGTTGCCACCAGAGCGTATGCTCCATAGCAATTTTATTAAATATTATTACAGCATAACAAGTGCAGAGACTATTAGACAACTCTTTTATATTGTAAATTACACTATAAAATAAAATAGAAGGTATCAATTCTTAAAATAAACAAATTCCACAAATGTTCGAAATCAATAAACCTCATTAATGAACTATCAATGAAATAACAGTAACTATCTCAAATTATCCATACAAATTTTCTATTTATGCACTGTAAATTTTAATGTTAAACAAAATAAAAAGTACAAAATTAATCTTTACGTTGGAAAAATTAGTTACCTGCGGGAGCTAGAACGTGTTCGTGTACATGCGACAAATGCGAGTTACGAAATATGCGAGTAACGAAACATGCGAGTAACGAAATGAATTTGTGAGTAATGATTCGGTGCTTCGAGCCAGGCGACGAACCCGTTACTCAGTAACGAATACATCGTTACTTTTACAGCTCTATTGGTCGTATAAAAACTCGGAAACTACTGAGCAGATTTCGATGGGGTTTACACCGTTTTGAAGCTTAGAATCTCAATGCAGTTGTTTGGCATGTCTTACGTGTCAACGTTAAATAACGCAGGAGCATTAAATGAAATTCTGAACGTATGATGACAAATCCCAAAGATGGAAGAATTAGATGTTGCATGCTTCGCACTAAACACAATTGTGTACACTTGAAGTATTCTTTCCTTTAATTCGTGATATTCAATTTTTAAACGCCGTAGATAACCGTAACTTGTATTCTTTCCTTTAATTCTGGATATCAATTTTTGAAGTCCATAGATTGCCGTAAAAGCAACAGAGATTTTCTTTAAGCACGATCTCTGGACAATATCTCTGGCCTTCAGCATTAGTCTTCTGTTTACGATAATATATAATATTGTAAATCTGGCGTTTCGAGCAAAAAGTATATCCATTCGTTTCGCAATTGAATCAAACGTGAGTTTCCAACATAATCTAGCGTTGTTCAGTAATGTAATAATGCAATTTCTTAACCAAATTAACGAAGTTTGATATACATGAACCATTTCGGAAGAATGAAAATAGTGTACGTGCGAATAAGCTTCAACCCACCCGTTTTTTGGTAGGGGGCGCGTGAATCTAGGTTTGCTTTAATTACGAAAAAAGTTGGCGCGAATTTTATGAAACTTTGTACCGATGTTTTGCGGGAATAAAAATAGGGTACGGGAAAATTTACGCCAACTATACCGAGCAGCGCTGGGAACACCGCTAGTTACTAGATAAAGTACTTTGACCCGATTGGTGTTGAACCGTATATCACCCTCTCTCTTATTTCATTCTCATGCACACATACAAAACAACACACTAGACTTAACAGACAGTCCTACAATTAATCCATTTAGGAATTTCACGATGAGCAGGCCCACTTAAAGACTTATTCTTTAAGCAGGCTGGCTGGGCTGGAATTCGAACTTACACTTGTAGCGAGATGACTAGATGGGTCATCTCGTACAATGTAAATTAATTATTGTTTGATTTAATAAACATAAGTAACAAATGGATATTCGTGTTCGAGTTGGAGACAGAAATCCGAGTCTAGCTAAGAGGAGTGTTAGCGTGAGCGACAGTCTGACTTAAGCCGAAAGTGTCCGGTAGGTCGAGACAATGAGGAGATTATCTCTGGCAAGCCGAAACTGGTACCCGTGAGAAAGGCTGGACTCTGGGGAATTTTGCGGAAGGGATACGTAGATACGCCGTTTGCTCCGGTTGCTCGGTGTCGTGGGAAAATTATTTCTACGTATCCTCCCGAACAATCCCGACAAAACCCGAAGACTCTTAGCAAATAAGAGGCAATGTATTAGCCAGCATAGAGGTTAGACTTATGCGAAGCCAATCCCATTTTTTTATTTCCTCATGTAGTTGTAAATATTACAAATTTTGTGTTTTTCATGATACTCGCCGAGGGGAAGGAGAGACGAGCTCTGAGGGGGAGAAGAGGTCATTCCATGCAGAACGATCGCGCTGGCAACTGCCTGCCAGAGTACTGCGGATGATTTTGTTCTGGAGGCTTCGATGACTGAGCGCCTAGTCCGATCGATGTTGTCACTTGTGTTGGTTGACGTGACAAGTGCCTAGCATTACCTGGATGGTGCGCCGTTGAGAGACGACAGCGCTCTTGTTGCGACGCTTGGTGCAGCCAGGCAGACATGGTAATTATACCTCCAGAAACAGTGTGTACTCAGACGAATCAATGAGATAGCACTTTAACGGTCTTATGAGTAAGAGTTCTTATGCCGCCGGACATTAATTGCTGAGCTAGTTGTGTACAAAAGCCGAGTGCTTTTTGGTTTTCGTTATCCAGTTTGAATTGAAAGACTGATTTCCATGTTTGGAAACTTTCAATGACTATTATTAGTGGGAACAAATTAACTCCCTGGCGCCCTATGTAATCCAGTTAAATCTGATGTTTTCTTGTTATCATTGTCATACAAGAATCGCTCTCGTTATGTATAAGAGAGTTTTTGCTTCAGTTGCATATGGAATTTGTAACTCTTTGTAATGTACATGTATTGCAATTTCTTAGCTTCAATTAACGATAATTGTTTGTTTGCTATGTTGCACCTGTTAGACAAGGTATTGCGTTGAACTTTATTTTGCATAGACAGATGTTTAAGATTAATGGTAAATATACCTCTGTCTGTAAGCAGTAATGAGTACCAAATAAACCAATATTTTAGGATCTTTTCAAATATTAATAACAGAAGTAATGGTTTCACTTCTGTTTCCTGAAATTAATATATATGCTTTGCATAAGGTAGTGGAAGGCGGCGATTATAAATCATGTAAGGTAAGCAATTAATCTGTCCCCACAGCAATCCGCTACACACTGATACGAGCACTGTATCAAACAATAATCCTAATGAAAATATACCGAAAATTGTCAGTGTTGGAACATTACTTTGATGAGATTGTCTGCATGCTACTAGGACATTAAGGACGATGATAGCAGTGTCTGATACCTCATTCTGGATAGTGATGCATTTAATCACGTAATGTGCACTGTCCATCAGTAGCCAGATAAATAATTCACTGCACTAACGTAATGATGTTATTCTTTTTTTTTTTTTAAAACGACTGGCGTTACCATTCCGTAGAAATTTATAACTGAGAAACTACGACAGATGTGAAAGAATGAACTTAGCTGCGCCCAGCTCACGCTGATTCTAGGACGGTCGTGGACATAGGGAACTTTAATACTACCTTGTTGTTTTCGTGGTACTATGTTTCTTCTATTATTTTAATCACTGCTAACAACAAACTGCGCAAATAGTCTTTGGAAACTGAACACGCTGATGCTACTTGTATGTATAAGACAGCGAAATTCAGCTTGCATTTATTTCTTTTTATAAATAGAATCCTGAACTTTAACGTATTTTACCAGATGATGGTTTTCAAATATAACTAAAATTGCTTATCCGCTTATGTAGGTAAAATGGGAAAAGTCCAAACGAATCTGTTACAAAATCATGGTCAGATATTGAAGCACTTAAGTACTGAATGGTATCAATTTACTTTCATATCCATATAGTTTCTTAACTCAATTCCTCACGCTATTGGGCACTAATGACGAAGATAGCAGTGGCTGCTGTTTTGTTTTGGAGTGAGACGTTATGCAGGGCCGGCGCTAAGATTCTCGGGCCCCGGGTAAACGTTCGAAGGCACCCCACCCCCTCACCCCCTGACGAATTTATTTACTTTAAAATTTGGTTTTATGTATAAAGTTAAAAAAAATTATTGCAAGAACGTTCAAAATCATAGGTGCAGGTTTTAAAACTTACGTTTGATTCCCATTTAGCTAGGTACCCTGGTCGGCGGGCCCCCTTCTGGGGGTTCGGGCCCGGGGTACTTTTGCCCTGCTTACCCCTCCCTAACGCCGGCCCTGACGTTATGTGCCTTTGTCGATCAGCCACTAACTAACTGATCATTTGCGGGAATGTGATTAGGTTTGAATCTAAAACTGGTAGTATCCATCTTTCTATTATTTTATAATCTTTTCGATCAAGTTGACAGCGTTGTGAAGTTCGTGTATACAATACCTCAAGAGCGAAAGCTTGACCTAGTTGACATGCAGTCCGTTTCTGCTCACCCACCATCTACCCACCTGGGTCCACGCCTGACGTCTTGGCCAATCGCATTCGAGCGACCATAACGGGATCGCGTGGGCTCTCTGTCCCGATTGTTATATAACCTTGAAGTTACCTGGTGGGCCGAATTTCGTCTGCGACCTCCATACTGAAGCAAGTTTATTGCTTTATTGGCCATATGAATTAAGTGTATATGTATGGAGTAAAGCTTAAGAATAGTCCCCACTCCCTGTTTCTGCTGAGTAGCAAGTACGTCAGAAATAACGATTACGAGAATTTGTTATTTATTGGAATATTAGTGTAGCCCGTGACCGTTTTTTGCGTATCGTCACGTGTCTAGAATAGTTCCAGTCTTTAGGGTATAATATTATGGCAGGTTGGTCTGATATAACTAAATACGAATCTGACCTTTGTTTCACCCTGGGGGTGAATAAAAGTCTCTTGAGCCTGTAAAACTCAGACGTATTAATAAACGTGTTACACACGGATAGATACGATCGCGCAGTCGTATAATTGTTTCATTTTTAGACTCGAACTTGCTGAAATACAAATTGACTTGTATTTGACCCTAAAAGTTCACTCTGCAAACTTTTAAGAATTTCTGTTTAAAGGGAGTGCGCAATTGCATCGAAAGCATCACGTTTTCATTTATTTATTTATTTATTCGTCTTGCCAACTAGGACCACGTTAAGCCTTTGTGTATTTGGCAGCGAGTTTCTTCTTCCTTTGGGCCCAGAACTCCTTCATTCGTTTTGAATGGGCCTGTTTACGCTCCTCTGTCCAGAGTGTACCACGTCTTCTGTTGGAGTGTTCGTCTCGGCGTGTCCCACATGTCATTAATTCTTCCGAAATATATATTGTTGAAAGCATCTTGTGGTTCTCTTGAGAAGTTTTGCCACATGCATGTTTGGCTTAAATTTTTTTGGATGACTACTTTTTTTTAATTGATGCTTCGCAAACAATCATAATGTAATCTTTGGTCAAAGAACTTAATACAAATTACAGTTTATTAAATTGCTAAGCAAAACCGTAGAAATGAATTACCACAATTCTCGATTTGGTTACATATTTGGTCTGATATCCATTTTAAATAACCTAGTAACTCACATACACCGAACATGTACAAAGACATTTAATGAAAGTGGTCAATAAAATACGTAAATAGCAAATAAGCCTTAATGTATAAACTTTTGTCAAACAGCAGCATTAGTGAAAGTTTCAATTAAACTGAAATTTAGCCTAGGCCGGAATAACAATTGGCATTCGCTGTTACAACAGAGACTATGAGTAATTTAAGTTTTTTAAAGTTGACATGTTACTGAAAAGTAGTTCCACGTTTTTTTTAACTGTAAAGTTTATCGATATTTTTTGAAAAGTAAAATTAATGACTGTATTATGGCAATTGGCTATTAAACTGTGTACCTAACCTCTAATTACTAATGACTATAGTCACTGTTAATTTGAGAGTGAAGGCTGGCTCGTGAAGACACCGTTCTCCAGCCAATAGCTATCGAGGTGTTGAGTGAGTGAGCTTAGAGAATTATATAGTAGATTCAAGCAAATTAATGTAATTCCCGTCTGTTGCATTTTGTAACTGTTCACATTAATTAATTTAAATAAATAATAATTAAATCCTGTTCTTTGGTAACCGCAACACTTGAGAACGGCTCGACAGATATTGCTACTTATTTTATTTAAAAGTTCGTAGTAGTCCGAATAAGGATTTTAGAGAAAGAAAAATTGGAAAAGTTGGATAATTTGGAAAAGTAAAAGTGATTTTTTCTATATTCCGATTAGGTTAATTTTTTAAAATGTTCGTAATAGTCCAAATAAGCTACTTGACGTTGCGTGATATTTCATCAATTGCAAGTTAATCAATATTTTATTAATAACACGCCAGTGCAATTGAATTTTTTATTTTATTTTTTGTGTCGTACTCGTTTCACTCTATTTTCAGAACATCATAAGCGACATATGTGACTTTTTATTTCATGCTCTCATAGTCAGGATTTGCTTCTCCGTGTAGGTTGTAGCAGGACTCATTGTGAAATCTTCCTAAGATATACAACACTACACTGCACTGACCAGACTACATAGTATCACTATTAAATTTACTATTATTATCAAGTTATGTGAATGTAAACACCACGCCATATGAAGCCAAGTGATGTATTTGCAATACTCTTCCAATAGGGAAGGCGAGAATTGAAATGCAGCTTCTAAGGATTGAATAGGGACAGCAATTACTTTTACTTTCCAAAATCGATTTGATCTGTATCGTTAAATGCGAACATATATTTGCTTTTTTTCTCTCCTGATGATACTCAACTTCATAAATCAAGATTACTCTTCAAATGTTTGGTGCGACAGCTAATAAAGCCAAATGAGCTACATCTGGTTAGAAGTCTAAAAAGCAAACCCCACTTGTTTCTTTTCAAGTACATGTTAAAGATGTTTTAGAGTCGCCGAGGTAACCATGGTTATAGGAAGTAGGTGCTTGGGATGTGACGCAGTTTTTACAAACACTGCCGTTTCTCTCCCGCACTAGCATCACCATCTACATACAGGCCTGGTGTGCCTATGTCACAAAATCGTTCTGACGTCACATCAGTTAGACAAGACCGTTGAGAGGGTAGCCATTTGTAACCTGTTGTGCGTGCGAAGTGAGAGTTATTTTTTCGTAGTTTATCAGAAGTTATAATGATATACCTCAAGTACTTTTGCTTCTATTTAGAAAAATGTGAAAAGTGCCTACCCATGATATTTTGAGGTTAAAAACTAAAAAGAAGCCTTTGTAGCACAACAGAAAAACAGTTACTGTAATAATTTGCTCGTACTGTTCTGTCGCGTCTGCCAGGAGCTTATGCCTGACGTCACCATCTGAGAGGCGAGGCCTTCTCCTCTAGGTGGTGTTGGCACCAGCCGTGCCTGGCACGCATGTTTGCTCGCATCACAATCGACGGATCGGTAATTAATATGAGCAGCTCGCTTTTGTGAGCTTTCCGCCGCCTATTGTGCGGCAGGACGACTCGAAAGTAGGTTACGAGAAGAGGTGCAAGTTTCGTAATCCGCCTGTCACTCCCTTCACGGCACTACAACATATCCGAACATAGGAATCAACATTTTGGAAAGACTATCCTTAGCTGATGAGTTACCCGATGCAAGGGCAACCTGCTCTACGGGCACAGCTGGGCAGAAAACCGTTAATCGTTAATTAACGAAGTTAACAAAATTGCTAAAATTTAACTTTCAAGTTAACTTAAAAAATCATTAACGATCTTCTTAACTTCCCCTAAATTGAACTACCGTTAACTTTAGTCTGTTACATTGGTAGCTGATGTATTTGGTTTGTTTGAATTGCGCGCCACACCACATTCGACTGTTCGGTGAGTCTGATGGTGAACGAATTAGGTAGATACGAAGTGCAAGTGTGATGCATATACAACTGTTATGATAGGCATGGCGTGGGAGTGAGCAGGAAAGCTAGAGTTTTGGTGCCTTTCTACTTTACGTCTGCAAAACGGCGCTCAATACTCATTTCTAATTCGATCGGTGATTGATTTCGTTATTTTTATTATTTAAGTTTTTTAGCTGCCAGGAAAATGTCGCTTTTCTAGTTGGTATTGGTTTGGTGTTTGTTAGTGAAATAAATTAAACTGACATTCGTTATATGATTACGTCATGGAAACTGAACTCTTAAATCCGTTAGTGAAAGCAGCAGCGCTAACAATATCAACGAGAATATTAAAAAACCTTGGCCACATTTATGCGATTATGTTGCAATACAATTGATATATGAATGGAAACTGTGTTCATCTAAACTTTCTACGGAAAAGGCTCACGTGTCTAGCCTTAATAACATATGAAGAGGATGCATATATCCAAATATGAACATTTTGAAGAAAAAGTAAAATCAGGGCCAACTCGTGGGAAAATAATTCAAAGCCTTCTTCAAGTGCTGTAGCTTCTTCTGATGTGGGTAGCAGCAGAATTGATTTTATTTCACCTCCATTTGCTAGTAAAATTTTAAGTCAGTAAAACAATTGGCATCGTAGCTACTGGAACCATCGTACTCCAAGCTGGTATGGACTGATGTATCGTAAACCTTTTCGTTGCCAACATGATTCCACTAGATGTTGAAGAATCCGATACATCTGAGAAACTGGTTGAAACGTTGAAGTAAAACTGTTTCCAGAAGGACATTGGGTAGACATAGAACATTGGTAATGTTTGCATAATACATATTGCAAAATATAAACATCAGTTCCACTTTTGGATTGTTAACTTTTAATGTTTAACTTTAACTTGCATTAATTTTGTAAAAATGCAACGCCTTAACGATTATCGAACTTAACTAAGTAGCGGATAAACGATTAACGAAGTTAACTTTTCGATTAACAGTGCCCACCTGTGTCTACAGGTAATGTGAAGGAATGGCTGTTTCGAAGTGAGAGCTTTCAAAATGTTCTGGGCAGTACGATTACGCTACAACTGTAGGCATGCAAATGTTGGAATGGTGTTATGAAAGGTACAGTTCCAGAATTAATGTACGATGTAGATTTTATAACTTTTCTGTCTCATCCAGATGTATTTGTTTTCAGAAAAATCAGAACACAAGATTTTCGTGAAATTTTATCTTTCGTGATTTGTCGATGACTTTGGTTGAGGCCGAGATCTTTTGATTACTGAACACATGTTAATAGTTGAGACAAAGAGGGGTTGACAAAGGAAATAACATAGGATTATGTCATCTGTGAACAAATCAAGTTTCTGACTGTAAACGAACAACAGAGTCTTCTATTAAAATAATGAATAGTAATGTTTTCAGTACCAGAACTCTACCATCTAACATTACTGTTTCCATTTACGCCTCTTTTGATATCTTATTTCTTACCCTATGGCTTTGCTACCCACCGAGCGTGGTGTGTGAGCTCATTCCGGAGGACGTGGGTTCGAATCCCCATCCGGGTTTCCCCAAATAACTCCAGGCAAATGCCGGGATGCGTCCTTATCGTTCCTTATCCCCAGTATTTCCAGGTTACGATTGTTTGCCGACGATGCGGTTATCTATAGGGAAATAAGGTGCTCCGACGATTGCTTAGAAATTCAGCGTGATTTGGATGCTATTTTCGATTGGTGCCGTAAATGGCAGCTTACACTTAATTGTAAAAAGTGCAAGGCAATGCGGATAAGTAACAAGAAGAATCAGTTTGTTCACGAGTACAAAATAAACAATTCACCTGTTGACATGGTTGATTCCGTGAAGTATCTGGGGGTGATAGTACAAAGCAACATGAAATGGGACATGCACATAACTTCCGTCGTAGGCAAGGCAAATTCTAAATTACGATTCATAGGTCGTATTTTGAGGAATTGTAATGCTCAAACAAAGGAGATAGCGTATAAAACACTAGTGCGTTCGCATCTGGATTACTGTTGTGGGGTTTGGGATCCGTATCGCAAGGTTCTGATTGACTCAGTTGAGAGGGTGCAGAGGAGAGCCGCTAGATTCGTGACTTGTTGTTACAGCCCTTATGAAAGCGTCACAGGATTGATACATAGATTGGGCTGGGATAGTTTGGAAGACAGACGACGTAGCTTGCGTTCGAATTTATTGGAGAATATGCGAAAAAATTTAAATTTCGAGTGCAATGGAATACTTCTTCCGCCAACCTATTTAGGTCGCAATGACCGGAGGGATAAGATTAGAGAAATAAGATGCCGTACTGATACTTATATGTATTCCTTCTTTCCTCGCACTATTCGGGATTGGAATGGGCGGGTTTAGGATTGGTGCTTAGCACCCTCTGCCACCCACAATGTTTGTGATTTGCAGAGTATGGATGTAGATGTAGATTTCCCCGCCTCTAATGGCCTCGACGTCGACGCCATAAGCAAAAAAAAAAAAAAAAAAAAAAAAAAAAACAAAGGAAGAAATATTTGCTTCTTAAAAATGCCTTTATCAAGTAACAGTTTCTGATTTATCTATTGGTTTTATCTTTTATCACCGTCGCTGTGGCTCTCTTGGTTAGTATTTCATACTGATATTTTCGATATTATCCTGAAACATTCAAGATTACTGTTGTTGGTAATTATAACAACATCTAATGTTATTTATGACAGCCAGACCCATTGTTTATAATCTTAAGAATGTAACTTAAGTATATTGTTACTATTTTTCTAATGAAAGAAATATTGTCAAGTAATGGAAACAAAACAATCTTAAAGGATTTATGCTGAAATACCTGTGCAGCTTCGTTCTTCTTCAATTAGAAATGCTTGTTTTTACTCGAGTTTTAATCACAAAACATACAGTATATTTATTTTAACTTAATTGAAGAGTTTGTTACTAACACGTAAAGAGTCAGTGCGTTGAATTCATACTTTTTTTTCGGTACATTAATCTCCTAAAAAGGGTCCGTTACCGGTTACAATTTCTTCTTGCACTAAATAACAGGAAAAAGCAACTCAAAGTGAGGGTACAGATAAGACTCAATGACGGTGTTAAGTGAAAGGTGCAATAGCAATCATAGTCTCACGTGTTTTTACGGTTTTGGCACTTAGCTGTTTATAGATGGTGGGATAATTAGGAGCGAAGATACTGGCAAGTAAGGGGATTGTGAAGAGCTGTCGTCTACATTAAGGAACAACTACGGTATTTACTTCAAATTTTTTTTTTTAAATCAGTATTGCTGGGTTTTGATTCCAGGTTTTTAAAACGTTAGTGCTTTTATATAGCAGTAACGCTGATCATTTATAACGTCTACCACACTGTTATTAAAAATTTCAATTATAACAATAAAGTTTCAAATAAATAAGATACTGTTGAACATATTTTACTGAAAATCTGAAAATTATTTATTGTATCATCAGTGATAGCTACTCTGACATGTTTAGGTTTCATCAGGAACACATCCGGCTTCTCAAGAGAAGTTGTTTCTCTAGATAGCATGCGTTTGCAATCGATACTTACTGCTAAAATATATACACAGTTCAAAGAATCCAGTACTTATAATTTTTCGTGCAATAAAAACAATCAACACTGACTGAGATGCAGGCAAAACCTTTTGCTCAGGAAGCGAAATGATCCAAACTATTACAAAACTTGATAGTGAAATAGTTTTGTAGTAGTATCTTTCGAACCTCTCTATTGAGAACGATAGTTTTATGACATCAGAATGTTTCATAGACACGGTGCAGTTGTGTTGTGTCAGCCGACAGCGGTGCGGAAGATACGGAGTGATTGATGTTCTGCATGGCTGATGTTGATTGTGGCAAAAACGACGCCTTTCTGTGAAATGAGCCGCGCTGCCTCTACGTGACTACATTATATTGCTCGGGGAACTGCCATGTTAGCCTTCCACTAGACCATTTATCAGAAGGCTTAAGAGAATTCATGGAAGAGAAATGACCCACACGCACTCTTTGTTGAGGTTTCATTTAATTTTATTAATGCGCTGTTAAAGAACGAGGACATAAACGAAACCGAGCGGTAACACTCCGACGTTTTACATACTGATGTAGTTACGAAACGTTATTTTACACGCACACACCATGCAACTATTATAAAAATGCTTACTCCAGACGTATTACGGCCAAGTAGATAACACAACGCGGAAACAGCGTTGACGAAGAAAAACGAAAATATATCGATCAGTGCATAAAAGAATGCCAGCTGAGTATGATGTAAAGGAAATAAGCAAACTTATTATTTTTCAATCATCTCTAAACGAGAAGTCCTACGCAATGAGGATGTAATAAAATTTTCACAGGCGTTCAGCCGGTTAGCGTCGTAAAAATGTTTTGACAGCTGGTTCTGCTATCTTTATCAGGTCTAGTTAGACCTTATGAAGATAGTAGAGCCAGCTTTCGAAACGTTGTCTTTTTACGACGGTACTCGGCTGAACTCCTATGAAGATTTCATTGCATCAGTTCGCCGAGAAAGTAATAAATTTATTTTCCAATTTTACTCTAAAAGTACTTGTAAAACAGTATTTACTTTAAATACCTTCGAGTAACTTTTTCTTAGAGATGTGTTGTTATTTCAGTGTTCTTAAAGTGCCGACTCAGGCTTCACCCAGTGACGAGCAATGTAGTCTATTGTTCCTTTCAGTGGCATTACAAGCGTTCGCTTATCGTACATATGATTCTACAGTACCTAGTTTTAGCTATGTTCATATACTGTGAGTGTGACAAGGTGTTGCTCAGAAATGTATCTTACAGA
The DNA here is from genome assembly GCA_031002005.1 of Vandiemenella viatica. Lineage (NCBI taxonomy): Eukaryota > Metazoa > Arthropoda > Insecta > Orthoptera > Morabidae > Vandiemenella > Vandiemenella viatica. The sequence continues at coordinate 283,132,059 of JARYHS010011408.1, forward strand.
TTTTGATCAAATTTTGCGTAATTATTCTTGGCCATTAAAAAATGACTTACTTAAAGCCTCAGATTGCGATTCTTCTTATCTTTTGAAAACATCATCTGTTTGGTTTATGTAAACGGATACCTATTTGGTTGACTAGGATCGACAGAGTGAAAACAAAACTAGAAATGTTCATTAATATATCTGCAGTCTGGAAACTAATAGTTTTCCAGAAACTTGATTTTTCGTTTAAATTTAGTTTTTGCTACTAGAAATAAATAGATTTAATTCAATTTTAATTCACCACGATAGTCGAGCAGTCAACGTATTCGGCTGCAAGCGTCAACTTTTTTTTTTTTTTTTTTTTTTTTTTTTTTTACAATTTAAATTTTTTAAATTTATGTTTTTTTTTTATTAAATTTGTTATTGATTCTGATACAATGTTATTTTTAGCTAGGAATTCAATTTCTTGGAACATCAAGGCAATGAAGTATTGTATCATTCTCCAATTTCATTCTGGTAAATAAAATTCGGGATTTTTGAGACTGAGCGTAATGAGAATCTACCGACCGATTCCTCTGATTTAAATTTCTAAGTAATTTATGTACAACGCGTCGTTTCTCTTGCCTACCCTATGCGAAGCTCATACCTGTCAACATTAGCTGAAAGACTGGATTTGGTTAGTTATCACACATCAATCAGTGCCACCAACATAGGCATTTTCTTTTACCAAGCGAAATTTAAATTTGAAGGGCCATTATTTTAACCTTGTTACGAGTGATTTTCTTTTCTGTTGATGTGCTGCTGGGTTATAATTATTTCACATTGATGGGATCAGGTCTGTTTCTTGCACTGATAAATAAATAAAAGCATGCAATATATCATTCATAAATTTGATATAATATAAGTCAACGATTTTCATTTCTAAAGTAAAATAAATTCTCAGTCAAAAAATCCTTTAATTTTCAACTGGGTGTGTATCTATTTCCAAAGTAAATAACTGATATCGGCTGCCAGTTTGTAGAAAATAAATACATCTGAAGATTTAACTTAATTTGTACCAAAGTTAATACGTTAAGGTCCTCGATAACATTATTTTTACTGATATTAATTTTATGTCTTCTTTTTTTAATGTTTGTTTCTAGCAAGGAAAAATTTTAACATGCTGATGGTTATGCTGTTTCCTCAGTTGCTTTACTAATTATTAGGACAAATTTTAGTAAGGAAAATTTCAATTAGTGATGAATATTGAAATATTTTTTGATGTTCCTAATTACCTGAATTGTTACAACATATTTACGCTATATGAAGACCTTGTTCCTACGCTTTAAACGGTCAGATATTGATATTATTAACGGTTGCAATTTTACTACGAGTACACTGCCTTCCAAGCACCCTGACCAGGCAAGTCACCAGAATGTGGATGGAAACAATGGGATCCAGTAGTACTGTCCACAACCATGCAAATGTCGAGGAAAGAAGACTCAAAGTGTAATTATCTTGGAATGATATTTGATAAACTCAACTGGGCAGGACACATTTGGCAGGTAGTTGGAGAAAGTTACAATCCATTATTGCAGAAAGTGATGAGGGGTGGAAATGGAGGAAATGAGTTACAAAACTTTGCTAAGACAATTGTTTGAATATGGTGTCGTAATAAGGGACCCCGTTTTGGGTATCAAATACAGGAGTTGGAGGAGATTCAAAGGAGGGCATTTAGATTGTCTGTGGAAAATTCCACAGAACACAATCAGTAACTAATATGATAATGGACTGGATTATAATTCATTGGAAAACAGGAGTAGGGTGAAGGGGATGCTGGAAGTGTAACAGGCAAATGTTGGTGATAAGCCTTGGAATGATATTGGAAGAAAAATTAAGAGTAGTGCTTGGAAGGTAAAAGATGACGATGTGCACAAAATGCCATTCGATTTCAGGTTTACGGGCGTGGGGATTTTCTGTAGGTTAATTAACAAGGAAAGAGATGAATAATTTACCAAAAACGCTAAAAGAATTTAAAATTAAAATTCGTAAAGCGCTACAGTAGATTGGGGAAGAGAATTAAATTTACGGTTAAAAGATTTAAGATAACAAAAAAATAATAAGAAAAGGGTAAATATGTGACTAGAGAAATTGCAACCGGAGCACGCGCTCCATTCCAATTAAATTAATTGCCTGAGTATTCAAGTGAAAACGCTCTATAAAGAGTCACGCATTCTGATGCTGAGATCCCTTGTGTTATTGAACTCCGATCTAGTGTGCCGCATATGACGTAACGCCTCAGAGGAAGTCTCGCCTCGTTTCTGATCTAGCTTGCACTCCGGGAAGAAAAACAGCTTTCTTCTACAGGAATTCCATACTCCATATGAATATATAGCAGATATAATGACGTATTGGTATTGCTTTCTATAAAAGACACAAGCCACTTCTCCATTAAGAGCTCTGTGATGTTATTTGTTATTATTCTATTTATTTTACATCTGTTACTATTTTTTCTTATTGGGTTCATAATTTATTTTTAGTCCAAGCAATCTGTTAACCACTGCGATTTATGGAAAGTTTTACATTTTCCGTCGCGTATAAAATAAAACTAACCAATGAATTGAAAATGGACCATAAACTAACAAGAACTATCATCTCTCCTTTTTTGAATTGTCAATCAGTAAAATATATGTTGAAAACACAGAAATTTTTTTTAATGGTCTTAGGACATATAAATACATCGATTACAACGAATGAATGGAATGATGTATTGTCATAGTTTCTTTTCCACTCTTTGTATCCACAGAACATCATGGTATGTAATATTTTGTGGTGAAGTGAGCTGCATGTGTTATTAATATATCTGCAATGAAGGATGTAATAGCAATGTACTCTCATATCTCATATATGGACGCAAAATCTTGTTGCGATAATTATACAACGTGATTTTAGATTCAGCACTTCGTTTACTCTGACCATGCTATATATTCCACAATTTGTTCTCTAATTCTATAATTATTAATAACTTCGGAAAAACAGACATTTTGAAGTTTATGAGATTAACGAGATTTTTTAAAAGAATCTTAAATTACACAGTAGCTTACGGAACAATAAAAGTTTGGTAAAGTTAGAGAAATGTTAGCCACAAGCTGTAAGGAAATTATGTGTAGTTCGGAAGCCATTATTTTCTAAAAAAAAGTACGCGAACAGTAGTTTTTTTAAAAAGTTTTATTCTTCTTATCTAACGATACAGTATCTAGAGAAGCAAAAACGTTAAGCAACCACTGTTACAGTTATATTTTCGATGTATATTAGTTTGATATGCTCTCTGATTTATAGCTTGATAATACGTTATATAGACTCTAAATCTTAGAATGGCGGCAACTTTTCATTTTGAGGACGTGTTCCACTTTTTTGGCTGATAAATTCTTATTTCTATTAAAATTGCCTTACTGCAATAGGCTGGCAATTTATAGTTACATACGAATATATATAAATATTTTTCAACCTATATATAATTTTATGTCGGATTGTAATAATTTTACTCTTATATCTAGTATTGATTAAGTATGGATATTTTCGTGTTCGGTATTAGTGTAATGCAAAACTAATGCAGGAAGGAAAATCTGGATGTAGAATGTATCATGTCATCATAGCACCAGATAACCGAGAGGTATTTCGATAATTGCTAATGGAAAAAGGTAGGTTTTGAGAAAAATATGTGATTGAGGCACGGCGCGAGTGGAAGAGTCCTGTTTAGCAAGATGCGCACTTCATATTCCCGTTGCCTGCAAACAAACAAAATTACGTTATTTATAGATCAAAATTTGACAGACGTCTCGGAAAGAACACATCAGAAAATCAAGAACGGTTATCTTCCTGTTTAATTTCGAAGCGACTATGCATAGAATGTGAGAAAGGGAATATTAACCATTACGCTGCTGGCGGCCAAACTTCTATTTCAGCTAACACAGCAAAGCTACAATATAATTATTCATCCCAGAACATTAGTGAAGAAGTAACAAGAGATCGTATCTATTTTATGGTTGCGTACATATTTGCTTTAATGAGCTGGCTATTTGACGCGGATTTTTTGAAGGCGCCAGGCGTTGACCTAAGTAAATAAAAAATAGTAAAATAGCCACAAGTTCAAAAACAAGGATCGAGAGTGGGCTAATGAGTGTTCTTACCTTCATGTCGAGAAAGTGATATGATCCAAAAATTAGCTGTAAGCCAAGCAGTAACTACGAGCATTCGCTGTCTTGTATAACCTGGCCTACGAAGGTCTCCTCTTCGAATGCCGAGTCTTCCTTCCTGCGCTGTCTGATAGCTCTTTATGACGTCGATATAAATGGACGCCCCTTCGGCGCTGTGAATCGCAATACAGTCCGGCTTTCCGGGTCAGCCGCCACTCCTGCTGAGCTCTGCCACTGCGGAGGAACTACGATCGCCGACGCTCACCCGAATTCGTTTGGCCCTCCAAGGTTACTGGGAAATTGGCGGGGCAGGGCCTCACCCCACCCCCTTATTGCCTCCGTGCCGCCTTATGCTAATCAGAGGCCTGGAACCCCGATTTACTGCAGTGGTCAGAGCTCGACCCTCGCAAAACGTCACCGGACAAATCGTTACCGAGTTCCCAACACCTGTTCAAGGCCATTCAGCAGTTTTATAACTCCTTATCCCAGTAGAAAAAGGTGGATATTTTAGAGGCCTTTGTGATCCAGTGGGTGAAATTCGCGGAGATTGAGCTCTGTATTCCTTCCCGTGACCTCGGCACCACGCTCATAGAATTTACCTGCAAGTACAGGGTCCGGCAATGAAACCTCCCTCATTTTAATGTGTTGTCACATAAAAACTAAATATGATAGAGAATAATTACTTTTATTTTTGAAAAATACATACTTTGCCATTTTTAATTATTTGGTTATAAAAATTATATCTGCCCTCCATTGTTGACACATTGACAAAGTCTATCCAGAAAGTTCTCCATACATTTTCGCGTCATTAGTCTTGGAATGGCTGCCAATTCTTGGGTAATGGCCTCTTTAAGTGCTTGCAGTGTTGTGGGACGATGTTTGTACACCATAGGCTTTAAGTGTCCCCAAAGATTCGTGCATAGACGCACTCACACGCGCCAAATTTTCCGGCGTTGTTGCAGTCCGAGGACAGCCTGTAGGTTTTTTTTTTTTAGTGCTGAACCTGTCTTTCTAAAGTTTGACACCCACAGTTGAATAGTTTTTCTATCCGGGACACGATCATGTAGGCCAAGTTCGAATCGTCTCCGAAAATCTGAGAACAACTGTTTCAAATAAATTCGTCCACAACAAACGGACGATGCTCACCAAGCCATGACATGGCGCACACTGAAAATGCCAGGTACACCTCTTTAAAACAAAACACATTCCACATCAGTATCCTCACTACAACCCGCACACCGGCTACGTGAAATGTGGGAGGTTTTATTGCCGGACCCTGTACTTCCCTTCTCGTACTCACTAAATAGAAGGCAAAGTTGGCCTGAGGAGCCCTTACGGATTCAATGTATTCTTAGTTGGTTTTAGCATCTTGCTGTCGGGGGCGTAATGTAGTAAAAGATTACCGTGTCTGAAAAATCGGCGCACCATATTTGAGGACGCTGCCATACCGACTTTTGGTCTACGATATATAAATTTCAATGTGAAAGAGTGCTGATGTTTTGCAATACAAGGCTCCATCAAACTTTTCTATTACAATGGTGGAGTGTCTTGTGTATTTAACAACATCTGTTTCTCTTGTTGCCACTGCCACAAGTGTTACACCAACTTCAAGTCATGACCACCTGAGCACAGCTTATTCTTCAGTGCCATCAGTTACTATACAGCTGCATGGATTTTACGCTCCTTCATAACTCCTGAATCCTTTAACTTAAATTTTTTTAACCGCGCACTACTTCAGTTGTAACTAACCTTGACACAGCTAAAATATTAAATTTCGAAAAACTATGGGGGCAAAAACAATTATAGGAAGTTAAGTGGGGGCTGAAGAAAACAGACAGACATTCTTCATGTGTTTAAAGTAAAGCTAGCAACCCACCAACTCTAAAAAAGTTTGGATTTCATTTATATTCCAAGATTTGTATAAACTCGTGCAAAGAAACAATTTTTTTTAAAAAATTGGAATATCATACGTCTCTTTTCCGAATGTACAGGTCCACAAATTTTTATTATGTATCCTGCTGAAGTTTACAGAAAAACTAGAGTGATATTTCAGTGGACTTTAGTGGTTTCCGCAAAATAAATAAATTATTGATTTTTGATTAATTTACTAAATCATTAGGAATTTTTTGACAAGAAATCGTATGTACCATTCGACGGAGAATTTCATGAATATAATAGTAATATTACGTATTTTAAAAATTTCTAGAGGGCGACTGTGAGTCGCTAACGTAAATGTTTGAGAGCAGTGTGTTTCCAGCTAACTTCTATTGTGGTATTGCTGATTGTGAAAAACCTATTTCTTATACAGAAATGTGGAACTTTTCCAGCAGCCGTTTAATAATTTCAGCGAGCCGTCAGAAAGATGGACGGTAAGCCGGAGGCGGCCAGTGTCTCCTTTAAAGCCAAGCTGTTGATACACTATCCAATGTTGCTTTTCTGTTTCCCTACAAACAGCGTTTCTAAAACTTTTAGCTCCACGTAACACTATAAAATTTCGCAGGCAATGGCGAACCCCCTTAACCAAAACCTGCGTCCTTTTTTTTAGCTCAACTACTGGCAACAATGAGCGTTATTCACAATTAGACGTGTTATGCAATAGATAGATAGCTAGTCCGCCATTACGTAAATCTTGTCGCGAACCCCCTACGATCAACTGGTGAACCACTAGGGGTTCGCGTACCCCACTCTGAGAAACACTGTACATCCATTTATATGGCTAAGCGAAAACCCCTCCCTCGTGATTTGCATCAGTTTACGCGCCTAATTTCTGATTCCATATTCATTTAAATGCTTGTGTGCTGCCAAATTTTACTCTAGGTCTCATTTCTAAAGGCCTAGTCACACGGAGAGTGGTGGGCAGTACGCGCCTTTCATCTTTTACCGCCTGGCGGTGGGTCGAGGCGCGCTGTACCTACTAGTATATGCGGCAAAGATGACACACGCCCCGTGGTAACGTACCTTAACAGTACAATGCTTAAACACCACAAACATATTAAAACTTTCACATCCTACCAATGTTCTGGCCCCATTCCTCAAGGAACATGTTCATCAAGATGCCGCAGAACAGCAAGCGATGGGTTTTCTGGATAAAATTCAAACGATGGTGACTCTGGATAAAATTCACGCTGCCCTGTCTCAAGGTGCGTTCCCACGGCGCGTCTCTCGGCGCGTGGTTGTGGACGCCTTGCATTTTTGCCGCATATGCTAGCAGGGACGGCGCGCCTTGACCCACCGCCAGGCGGTAAAAGATGAAAGGCGCGTACTACCACACCATGCGCCGTGGGAATGTGGCTTCAAAGATCTCAGCTATGGATGGCAATGTCTCCAGCAAACTGCGAAACTTTGAATTTCATGAAAATCTGGTGGCTATCATTCTTTACAAACAAATATAAGCTCTGGTCAAGACATTTAGTGAATTTATTTGTCTTTATGACTGTAGGACAGGGACGTTTATTTTTAATTTTTGTGAAGTTTTTTTGTGTTGTTGTTCACCGTTTTTGACGACACTGGCATATCTACAACAGTGTTAAATTATTCTACAAATACCAGTATAGGTTTAATTGCGGGTTCACGGCTCGTAGATGCGATGCCTGGATTTAGGAGGACATTAAAGGCGAGAAATGGCCGTGGCAAGGAACAGGAAGGAATTAGGTGATGACATTTTGAAGGAACCATACCAGCATTCGCCTGGAGTCATTAGGGAAAACCCGAATCTGGATGCCCGGACTGAGATTCAAACCGGCGTCCTCCCGAATGCGAGGCCAGAGTGTTACTGCTCATCCACCACACTCGAAGGAGGATGGTTGACTAAAAATCTACTTTTTTTGAAGGAATCACAACGTCATTAGCCTAAATGATTTCGTTTAAACATGGAAAGCTGAAATCTAGATTACCGGATCTGGGATCAAACTCGAATGCTAAATTCGAATATTACCTTTGACCCAACAGACCATGGAGGAAGGAAATATATGGAGACGACGCAAGAGACCTTCACCACGCATTGAAGTGAAGCAGGGTGAGGAGGAGTGGGGGGTCATGGCCGGAGTGGAGGGGGCATGGCCGCTTCCATACAGACACGGGGAATATATACAAAAACCTCAAGGGGACTCTAGGATAAAGGTGACGCCGCAATCTGGTGATGGATTATTATGTAACTCGATATGACAAATAAAAAATGAAGAATAAAATTTTTTGATATCCTGCTTAGTTTTCGAGATATTCCGTCCCAAATGTGAAATGGTTTTGGTTGAAATTCAGAAGAAAACATTGGTCAAAGTCAAATTTGATGATGGATTCTTATTTAAAAAGACGAGGCAAATGAAAAATAAAGAATAAAATTTTTCGATATCTCACCTAGTTCTAGAGATATATTGTATCAAATGTGAGGTTGAAATGGAGAAGAAAAATTTCGCAAAAGTCAAATTTAATGATCGATTCTTATGTAACACGACGAGACAAATCGAAAATAAAGAATAAAATTTTTCGATATCTTGCTTAGTTTTCGGGATATACTGGGAACATCGCAATTGTTTGGAAGCGCAATATCGCCGCTGCCGCCACTGCGCATGCGCGAGCCTGCTTCACCAATTTAACATCACTTCTCCTCCATATATTTCCTTCCTCCATGCAACAGACTTGGTTCCAGTGTAACATCTGGCCTGAAACACTGTCACGGTCCTCTAGACCAATCTCACGTTGGGCAGACGTGCCTCTGTGGGTCCATCGGCGCCGAAGCCACTTACTGAGATAATCCAGCACGAGGTGAACGCTCCCTTCCTGATGGAGCATGACTCACAAAACACTAGCCAACCTGCTCTACCGGCAGAAGCGGACACAGGGATACAGAAGCTGGAAGAATTTAACAAATTCCGTCACCTCATGTAAACAATAATTGCGTCCATTGTTAGCGTGGCAAGTATGTGAACCGTAATCACTTAAAGGTAAATCAAGTTCATTTCCGCTTCCCAGAGTACATTATTTTCTGAAACTACTTCAGGCAAGCGAAACGCCAATAAGGGCCATGACAGATTTCCTTCCCATTTGCCAAGAATCACAGCTGTCTTCAATCCACCGTTGACAAGCCATGCAACACAGACAGAAGAGCGCAATAAAAAGGAAACAAACAGTTCTTTCTAATTTGACCTGGATATGGAGATCAGAATCACGGCTATTGAATTTGACAATACAAGATGTTTATGTAAAATGAATTTTTAAATTCGACGATACAAGAACATTTTTAACCCCCCTCCAAAAATACAGACTGATATACTCTGACTCGTAGAGCGGTCAGGCAGCTCGTTGAAAGTGGAAGGTACCTGGTTTAAATCACAATCCAGCCTGGAATTTTTACTGACATTTTATGCGACATTCATCTTTGTCAAAGCTTGTTTTGTGCTTGTGAAACACATTATAAACTCGGATCACATTTTAAACTGTAGGTCCGGACTGTCACACTTGAAATGTTCGGCAACTTCAAACTGCGCCAGCTAGTCGTTAAGATCAAAAGAATATATATGTATATATATCCAACTTTGAAACGTGTTAAGCAACTCATAAAGCTCACATTTTTGGTGATATGTCCAGAAGAACCTTGTGAACCTAGTACTGACACATTCCAACATTATAAATTAAATGGTGCTAAATAAACGAGTTTCGTGTGGCCTTAAGCAACATGGTGTCACAGTTTCACTCAGTCGCCGTTTCACCTACAACCGAAATCCTACCACGCAGAGAGAGACTTGTAACATGGAATACCATCACACAGAACTCAGGCGGTCCACCGATTCTGGTGGGTTGGCCTTAAACGTCGGGCCGGGCTTTCAGCACGAGGGTTCAAATCCGCCTTCCGGCATTCAGATTTCGGTTTACCATGTTTGCCCGGAATCAGTCTAGGTGAATGTCGGGGTGTTTCCTTCCAGAGGCCATGGCCGAATTCCCCCCTCCCCCCATTCAAAATCACCTTTCCTTCCTATAACGATCGCGCTGTCGACGAAGCGCAAAGCAAGGAAAGAAATACCCAAACAGTTCTTGGCTTTGTGCATCGCGTGAAGCAATTTCATAACCATTGCTGGAGATTATGACGGTTCCCGGAAATTAGATGTTCCGTCTCTGTTCGTGTAAGCTTTAAAATATTTCTTACAAATTTAAGTTATTGAATACTTGGCGCTATTTCTTTCTCAGATATGGCAGGATAATGGTTATCACACTTTTTTTTAAAAAAAGAATTATATTATTTTCTAACAAAGGCATTCAATCATTCGTTTAAAACAAAATTCTTTAGCTGCAACCCTACGCTGCTCTTCGAGACACTCTGTTTGTGCATATGGCATAACGTCATTGGAAATGTATATCCTCATAATAAAAGTGCAAGAGAAATACTATTGTGTTATTTACTTTTTGTTAATGCTAGTTAACAATGAATGATCATAATTTTTTTTGAAACAGTAATTAATTTTTTATAGATGGTATATATATAATACCTTGGGAGTAAAGCAGCGAAATTATACACACAACTATACTGCTTCATGTTACTTTATTTCATGGAAAAAATATATGTCTTTACCTTTATTTCGACGAGCTATTTTGTACAGCTGCAGCATACCAAGTTTCCAATCAGGGCTACCAAAAGCAGAAGATCGAACATATGAGCTGTGAGAAGCGCGATGTATATTGCAGATGATACGATAGAACAGAATAGGTTCAGTTGTGCACTGGCCCAAGAAAAAAATAATTCCAGGAGTTATCATATATGATACCTCGGGACTGAAGAGGTATATTCAGGATCATCGGGCACGGTGTGTTGTAGCATATAAACAAGCTATTTCAAGTGGAAACATAATCGTCGTGGGAGTACTGTATATGCCGTATGCATTTTATCAATTTTTCTATCACTAAATCATTTGTAAATGTCAGCAAAAATTGTAATACAGACTTTTTTTCTTTCTGGATGCCAAAAGTATTTAATTCATAAACAACAAGCTACAAAGAACTGCAGTATTTTTGTAGTAGTTATTGACTACGGCAGCAGGTAATAAGTTGAATAAAACGGGAAAAATCATGTGACGACCAAACATATCGGTACTTTAGAAAGATAACGACAGAAGCTAATATTAATTAACAAATTACCAAACGGTTACCATCGTTTCTCAGTCTAACACTTCCTATCTGTTCATCTCCTCACATCTTTGAACCAAATTTTGGTGAGTCAGTAATACCCAGCCGGGGTAAAACTAAATGTTTTGTAACAGTTCAGTGTTTACCGTAAAACTAAAGAGAGGAACATAGTCTAACAGCACAGATTACAAATAAGTTCCTTAGTGCAGGGCATTCCAAAGTCCAACAAGATTTGATGTCATTTTTAAAATAATAACTGTGACACAGGAAATGTTTATCAAATGCACATATTTTAAGCAAAGTAGATAGTGGATGTAAGTTCGTTAAAGTTTGTCCAATCCTCTGAAGATGTTAGTACCCTTGTGCTTATTCAAATTTACAAATGCTGACAATTTGTAAACCTCTAAGTGAAAACTGTTCAGATCAGTGTGTGAAATATACACAAAATACTCGTATATACAATTAACAACAATACGGTAACACAAATGCGCTAATACTTTTACCGTCATGAAGTCTGCGTAAACTCTTTCCAGAGACATAACGATAAACATTTTATAAATCAGCTTGAAGTGTAAACTGATCGTTATAGTTTGTGATGGTTTCATATTGGCATTTCTGAAGTTATACAGTTCGTCGACATCAGATACCTCATGTGTGACGTCAACAAATTTGCGGTGACTGCGTCAATAGACAATGTTTACCGTCTGTCGTCTCTATGGCTACTTTGCGTACGTCGCGTGTTCAGTGACCGCTTTCAGTGACCACGTGTGCCAATTTTCCAGCGACCTAATTTTCTGTGCTTGTCTCTGAAAACTGTTGACTTACACTAGTTCAAATTTAACGAAGCGACTGCCTCTTTAGTTCTTATCTAATGCCTCACGAAGGGACTCAACCTGGCACCTCATAACTCCAATCTTGTTATCTTCTCCTTATAAAGAAATCGTCAATTTTAACTACATTACCTTTGCATTCAAGCAATTAGCCGGAATTAATCTCCCTAATAATTTATATTTTTTATTTTGTTATAATTTTTAATTATTTCATCATTATCTGTTACTAGCCTCGTACCCGCGACTTCGTACGCGTGATTAAGATTTTTTTTTGCCAGAATTAACTATCAAAAGTTGTTGGTAACGAAGGATTGGTCCCAAACAATATCGAGTCGGAATAATATGACAGGAAAGCTAACACTATATCATTCTACCGTCGAACCTGCCTCTTGAAGAGAATCAATTTCCAACATATTTCTGTCACTATTCGATAAGATTTCAAAATTTCGTGACTACAACTGTTAATCATACTGGAAAAAATATCCTGTGCCCTTCATACAGCTTTCCTTATAAAATTCCATCACAACGATATAGCCATATAGTCGTCAAAACGTAACAAAAAGACAGACTTACTTCCGTATTTATATTAGTATTACTGTGGTTCACACTCACACAATGACTGCGAACAACACCTGAGGGATCATTATAACGTAAAAAAGTGTACATCTGCAAAATTGCAAGACTACCTACGATTTGCCTCGCATTGCACCCCTAACTTTATAATATCTACAGTTTAACATTCAATCCAAATAACCTACGGCCCAGGCCTGACTCTTACGATGAAAAACAATTTTTAAAAATCTTAGCCTCGACGGAGATTTGAACCGGAGACCACGACGTTCGTAAGCAAGCTCTTTAGCCACTGAGCTGCCAGTTCACTACACGAAAACACGGTCTGGAGACGTCCACATCCAACGTGTCTGTCTATCACCGTATTTCGAAGTTATGAGACAACATGCGTTATTTATACAGATAATTTTTCAACCAAATGTAGACAGTATTTTTCTCCTTGTTTCAAAGGATAAGTGTGCAAAGTTTCATCGAGATCGGATGAAAACTGTGGATTTGTATGAAGAACAAACAAACCAACAAACAAACATTCATCTTTATATATAAAGATTTGAGTCTATAACCGTTTTCGTATTGGTTATGCCAAGATGTGTAAGAGGATGCACTTTTCTGGACTATTTACGTAGACAAAGGCTTACATTCGTCAAATGATTTCGAGAATGTTATTTCACTGAATAAAGATTTCGGGCAGTCGCAAGTGTCTCCCCGTTCATTGAGTGAATTTTTTGTTTGGAGGTATAGCTGCCAATACACGTCATTGTCATCATATCAATTGTTCGAAAAATGCATATAGCGATATTAAACAGTTTCAAAAATTAGAAAAAAATAATGTTCTTAGGTTTCTGTGTAAATTCTTGAAACGCAATTAATCATCAGTAACGTCAATTTAAGATCATATCAGTCAAGCGTATATTGTTAGATTCGAACGGCTGCCATTAGAAGAAAACGTTTAAACATCTATTAAAAAAGAAGAAATATCATGATTTAAATGTTTTTTTTTCCTCGTAAGTCTCTCGACTGGTTTGATGCAATCCTCCATCCCTTCCTATCTTGTGCTAACCTCTTCATCTCTACATATCCCTTACAACCCACGTCCTCAATTATCTGCTTCATATATTCTAATCTCTGTCTTCCTCTACAGTTCTTACCTGCGACTGTTCCCTCCACTAACAAATAACGAATCCAGCATGTCTCAAAATATGACCTACCAGTCTGTCTCTTCTTTCTGTAAGCTTCCTCCACAAACTTCTTTCCTCACCCATCATTTCCAAAACTCGTTCAATTCTTACTTTGTCTGTCCACTACATTTTTCTGTAGCACCACATTTCAAATGCTTCAATTTTCTTTCTTTCTGGTATTCCAAAAGTCCATGTTTCGCTACCATTAAGTGCTGTGCTCCACACATAGGGTTTTAAAAAGTTCTTTCTAATTCCTAGATCAATGTTTGAAACTAAAAGATTTCTCTTTTTCATGAAAGATCTTTTTGGTAGTGCTATTCTGCTTTTAACATCGTTCCTGCTTCGGCCATTGGTTGTAATTTTGCTTCACAAGTAGTGGAATTCACTTACTTCTCCTATTCCATCTGATCCAATTTTTATATTTAATCTAATGCGATTGGTACCATTTCTGCTACATTTCATAACTTTAGTCATGCTTTCATTTATATTCAGTTCAAAATCTTCCTTCAGTATTTTGTTCATGCTATTCAGTAACTTCTCAATATCTTCAGCATGTTCTGCTAACGTCATCAGCAAATCGTAACATACTGATTTTTTCTCGCTCAACACATATGCCACATGAAAATGTATTTTTCCTTTCTTTATTGCTTCTTCTACTTACAAGTTGAATATTATTAATTGGATATTATATGGAATATATTAATGATAGTACATTTGCTGAACAGACGCTGAAAATCTTTCTCTCAAGAAAATTATTGCTCCGGTTGAACAATTGCTTAATTGTTCATTCATTAATTTAATTTTCGAATTAAACGCATCCATATTTATTTTACTGGATAATAACCTGAGAAATTTATTGAATTTTTGAAGAACTGAAATTCTTTTCGTGAAATTTTTCATTCTCAGAAAAAAATATTGAATTGTAATTGGCGATGGTACCAAAATTTCAGTGAATCTGTTTTTCCACAGAAATAATTCCGTTACCATCAGGTTTCGTGACAAATTTCAACGTCGATCATGTAAAATATTATAATTAATGCCACACTCCTTTTCTGTAGGTATTAGAGGGATAATTAAGCAAATTGTAATCAACTATGAAATCTTTCATATTGTACACCTTGTCATTAATTCTAATAATCACACAATAATTTAAAATTTATGACCGAGAGTGGTGGGTGAACGGTTAACGCTCTGGCCTCGCATTCGGGAGGACGCTGGTTCGTATCCCCGTCCGGGCATCCAGATGCCGGGATGGTTCCTTCAAAAAGGCCATGGCCGAATTCCTTCCCGATTCTTGTCCCCAGTCCCATCCCGCCTCTAATGTCCTTAGCTGTCGACGATGTGTAAAGCAATAAGTAAAAAAAAAAAAAAATATGTTAGTCCAAAAAAATTACAATAATTATTGAAAGAACGTAAGGATAGCGATTATTTTTATTTTATTTATACCTTATTATTGAGTATGTTATTTTCCTGTTCGTTATTATATACACTGTTTCTGATAGGATTCACCCATGCAGTATTAGCATCAAAATTTACTTGACCTAGAGTATTCGGTATTTACTTGACCTAGAGTATTCGGAATTTAGTGCTACTGATTTATTCTCTGCAGCAGGGTTTTAAAGATGAACTAAGATGCTCATTTTTCATGTCACTTTCGTACTAAGAAACTGTACAAATGCCACACCTCAACACTTCCTTTAGTTAAGCTATTCTTCCCCTAGAGTAATTGAGCAAACACACCTCATATCTTCTGTTCTTCCTTCCCAGTTGTTGCCTACGTCATTTGGTTTCCTTCTATCGTTAAAACAAGTCTCACAATATGATTCGGTTAAGAAATACATACCCTGATATACAGACCTCTCAGCTACATTAACACAATAATAAATTAGTAACTTGATTTAACGTGGCTCCAATGCGAGCACAACGGGCAAAAACCCTGCGATCCAGATTAGTCAGACGATTTTTCGCAATACTGAAAACGGGGATTGTGTTAATTAGTAATAATAATAATAATAATAATAATAATAATAATAATTGATACAATTGCGACGGAGCGCACCCGTGTTTCTCCTTTCCTCTTTCCACCTAGTTTTGTTCTCTGCTAATTGGAACTTTAAATTATTTCAGTGTATCTGGTAAATTATTCATCATTTCTCTTGGTAATGTATTCCAGTAACTTACACCTTTCTCTGCGAAAGAAACTTTTCAGACACTCTTATACCAGCTCGTGGTGATGGTCACTTTTACCCTTCGACGCACCTCTCTTAATTCTCCCACCAATATCTTTCCATAACTCATCACCAATATACGCCTTGTACAATCCCGTGACCCTCTTCACCCTCCTTCTATCTTCCAATGAATCCCACTCCAGTTCCTTTATAATATTAGTTACCGATTGTGTTCTGCGTTAATTTCTAGAGACAAATCTAGCAGCCCTTCTCTGCACCCCCTCCAACTCCTGTATTTGATACCCAAAATGTGGGTCCCATACTACACCACCACATTCAAGCAGAGGTCTGACCAAAGTTTTGTACCCCAATTCCCTTACTTCTCTAGTGCATCCCCTCATCTCTCTTTCCAACAAGTGAAGGATTTTGATACCTTTCCCTACTACCTGTTCAATGTGTCTTGTCGAGTAAAGTTTGCTATGAAATGTTATGCCAAGATATTTACAATTCAAGTCTTCAACAAGCAATTCCTTCCCCACTTTATAGTTATAATCAACCTTTAGCTTTTTATCTGTGTTCCTAATAAGCTGAGTCTTCTTTGCATTTATCTTCATCCCGTGTTGACTCACCCAGCTAGATATCCTACTTGCTTCACCCTGCAGCTGTTTACAAACTTCCGTTGTTTTTACCGCATTATATAACATTATGTAATCTCCAAAAAATCTAACTTCTCATAGTAAACCATTAAAACGGTCATTCATTAGAATAACGAATAGCAATGGTCCGAATATACTACCCTGTGGGACTCCCATGTTCACTCCTACTTCTTTTGATACAAGGACGAACCAACACAAAAGAGAGCGACGAGTGTTGCTTTCTGACTGGAATATTGTATTTTTTGTAGATTGATTTTTTTGTGTTATGCTGTTTCTGAAACACGTTTTTTTCTGAAGCGAAAACTGGGAATTATATCAGCAGTTAGTCAGCCAATGACCTGGGTGCGCAGTGTTCTGGAACCTGGATCCCCTCGCCCATATATCTCTCCGTGTCTTGTACGATGGTGCTTTAATACAACATTCTAGGCTGCCAAGTAATACGATACCAAACACCGACAAAACGCTTAATCTGGTTGCAGAAACTGAGCAACACTAACTCTCTTCACTCCGTTTGGTTCACCCTTAATATCTGTATTTTTACTTAACTGACTTTTGATGATTCAATTGTTCGAGAAGGCAGAAATAGACTGAAAGTCAAAAACCAAAACATATTTTTCATAGAATTTGTAATTTCTTCCTTAGACATCGGCGAATGAAGCATAAACGTGATCTCTGAAAGCATTGAACTGCATAGTACTTTTTCCCTGCTCTCTTTTCTGTGAAAATAAAAAAAAACTAATAACAAGCGACTAGGACTACAGAAGATGTTACTATGTGTAAAAGAAAGGTCATATTGTTAAAAAAATATACAGTAGAATTTACTATTTTTAATACTTTAATAAAAACGTGATATGAAAAAAGCAGTGATGCCAACAGCCATTTACGCAGTAGATGACCAATCTTCCTCTGTTTTCAGCGCTAAATATAGTTCTGTGGTGGCTAAACTGTTTCCATCGAGATGTGATATTCTTTCATTGTTCCGAAACAGGCACTAATGGTTGCTTGCCACGCCACATCGTCCAAGATCAAGCTGCACGGAAGAAATGTTTGGTGGTGGCAACGACCTCAGTGAGTGTGTGGTTTTATGGTCAGTAAGTAGCTGATATATATGCTGAACCAATACATATTACCAGTTAAATGGATATGAAGTGAAAATTGATTGATTCGTGCCGAGTTATTCTTAATGTCCGAAAGAGAGAAAGCAATGAGAAAGTTCTGATTGTTAATTGAACTGCTTTTTCCTTAAATGAAACATTTTAATACAAGTTACAGGGAACATTTTGAAACAAAATTTTATCTTAGTACTTAGACCAACTAACTGTCCAGTATTCATAATAACGAGTACTAAATATTTATGGTTAAAATGCTTCACAATTATTGTACTTTTTGGTAAGTACCAAAAAATGAACAGAAATAAAAAAACATGATAACTGATCTCCGGAAGACGAGAGGACATGCTTGTTTTAAACATTTGCAATTAATTTTGTATCATTTCATTCTACTAGTCTAATTTCGTCAATGTGTCAGTCACTGACTGGTTGGTACACGTTGGTCATTGCTCTTGTTGAATCCAAATGGAAAAGATGCAAATAATTCCAGAAAACTTATATGTGAAGACATAAATCGACGAGTACACTTAAATTAAAACAATTTATTCTGAGTTCTGTTGACATCAGCTATCTAGTGGTTGCGTTATGGCTACAGGATGGGCGATGCTTTATCCCTTCACCCTCCCTCGCTCCGTTGACGATTTTAAAGCCGACAGTAAAGAGCTAGTATGAGAAAGTGCTTCAAATATGCTACAGCTAAAGTAATGGTTTTTTAATATCGGATGTAGTTGCCAAGTTCAATCCACCATTCAGGCAGAAAAATCCAGAGTAGCTTTGGACTGTGGCACAGATCGCTATTTAGTGTCAGCCAAGGAACTGGATGCGACTACGTACTTTCAAAGAACAAAGTTTATCGAAATCATCAGCTGATATGCACTAAAAACAGTAAATATCGCGTTATCGGGTATAATTACAAGGCATCTTCATATACTGATGAAGCTTATAAAAGCCACGTCAACCAGGAAAGTAGGAACGGACACAAGAAACTCCAGGCAGCAGCTTTCCCTCATCGCATGTGAAGAGTTGAGCTGTGCATTGTATTTACCCTGAGTCCCCTCTCAAGTAGCGACTCGCTGAGGTAGTCCTCATAGCCGTAGCAGGAGGTGGCGGCCCACGATGATCCCAGGTCCAGGGACACCACGGAAGACATGCTGGAGCTGAGCGCGACGGGAGGCCCGTTTCTGTTCCACCTCTTCATCGCACTGACACACACGGATTAGACAACACTGAAATCATTTCGGACTACGGTACGCACTGACACTAGAAACTTAACAGATTGTTTGCATGATATTTGAAAGTCAGTCAGTTTTCTGCCTGTTTCAGTGAGACACGTCAACAAGACCACATCGGAGAGCTGGATTCTCCTGAACATGTAAATGTGACACCTCAGATCTAGATGGAACTTGGCTGCTATATTGGAAAACGTTTTAGCATTCTTAAATGTTCACAAAAATAAATCAGTTTAGATTTATAACAAGTTCTTTTTGTATTATTTTTTAAATTTCGTATCTGTAGCTTGATTATGGTCACTCGTGATCACTCTTCCACTATTTGATTAAACATAAAATGTGTTGATCTGCTTTCTCACTAAAAACGCCGTTTCAAATTAACGTCACTGCTTATAACCACCAAAACACTTTGTACAGTTATTCTTGGTGTGATGTATGTTTTTGTAGTTGAGAAAAACTACAAAGATGACTGGAAAACCCTGTTTCGAAGAGTAGTTTGCTATTGGGAGATACGTAAACTAGGACATATGGAAAAGTTGAAGATAGCTACACTTAACATTGCACCAATTGAACTTATTTCCATATTAACAAAATGATGGAGATCAGCATCGGTTGTTGAAATGTTCAGTTCAACCTCGTTCGTTTACGCAGAATGTTCAGTTTGTGTTTGCTATTTCACTGTGTCACTTGCTGTGTTAAACCTGAAACTGGCGTTTAAGCGAGTTTCCTCGTACGGGATGGAGCTGGTATCGTGGATAGCACCAGTAAGTCTAGATTGTCGGTGCGCTGGTTTTGCCGCGGGCACTAGACGCGTGCCTCCCCCGCTGATTGTCGAACGCCGACTGCCGTCCCAGCGCCTCCCTGCGACACTCGCCGACTGCCATCGAGGAAGGCAGCCTGGCGGGCACTCTAATTTATTCATAGGGCAGTCAACGCGTGCGCACGCGCCAGATGTCTCCGCGCCACTGCGGAATTCCAAAGATAAATGATGGTTGTGTCAAACTGTCACCTCAATTGCGCCGGCACCTGCAGAGTAGAGGGATGTGTATTTGCCTGAATGTAGGAGTCGGCGGTTTTAATCCAGCCTAAGGAATGTGTCTGTTCGTCTTCTATCTTTGCTACTACTCTTGTGATAAGTAATGAAGGTAAAGTAGAATATGCATTTTTTAAAAATTTAATCACACGATATTAGTTAAAAAATAATCATGAAGAAGCAACAAATGTTTGGCATTGATCAACCACTCTATTCACTTTCAATAGGCAGTGAAATCCATTCATCTCATAGTACGAAGCGTGGAATATGAACATAGTTTTTTAGTTTATATGCTGAAATTGTGTTTGCCAGAGGCAAAGACCGGTTTACGCCCGTACAAAAATTAAAGCTGTTATGGGGTCTCGATTCGAATCATGGATATCGTGAGTCTCATCCAGGTTAAAAAAAAACAAAAAAAAACTGTTCTTAGGTTATTTATTTTATGAAAATATTATAGAAAATAATGGGCAGATGGTAGCATCATAGGGGATATTTATTATAGAACAGAAATATCATATTAAATAAATTCAGGACGATTCCAAAATTTTAATTCTCAATAGAAATGAAACATTTTCAAGCATATCAAGCATTTGATATAATTAAAACAAGAATGAACAAGAGCTGCACATTTCTTTTTTTCTTTTAGTCGCAAATTTTACGACATCAATCTTTTCCTTCATTCTTGAAAACTACGTTTCTCTACATTTTTAAATTTTCTTTTTGTTTTAAGAAAAAACAACTAGTGCTGTAACAGCTTTGTTGTCATTCGCTTCTTGTTTCCGATATCGATATTATTACTTTCTGTGACGTATAGTGTATGATGAAACTTTCCTTATGAAATGTAAATTGTACGTCGAAGATAACCTTTGCTTCGGAATTTTGTATAGGAGATGGTATTGTTGTTAACGTTAGATTTTGATCCGACGAATTAGATGTCTTTATAAAATTTAGTGGTCATCTCTCATTTTGAAACACTGTAAGATAATTGTTGATAACTAATTAATCTTCTCTTAAACAAAAATTATTGCTTTGAAAATCTCTTACTATAACCGGGTATATGAAGAGATGGTTTATTCAAGATAATAATAATTTGTAGTTTATAATCTATTTGGAAACTTTTAGTTTCTGCTTACGATCATACTACTGACATAGCATCCAATATTTTCCTTGCTTTGCCAGCTAGTGTAGCGTGAATGCGATGATACATTATCGTCAGAATGATAAATTATATCGTTAGCAAGCACCTTGAGGAAATTTATACACGAATTTTCCTGGCAATCAATGAAGACAAATTTATTCTCTACCCAATTTGAAGCGTTATGGCACGAAAATATTGAGCTCTTATGTTTGACTATTCGATTGTTTCCTCAAGGATGAACGTTTTAAATTATTAGGTCCAATCTGTGATATCATTTATTTAAATATCCTTATATAAACGCTCAACTTCCTCAATGGAATTATCCTTAACAAAATTTGATTATAAAACGCTCACAAATTCATGCATAAATGTGGGTAACTGTATTAAGTTTGAAAGATAGTGCATAAAATACTTTTAGATAACAACACAGAATATTGTTCAATATTTTCTGTCGTATTGCTACAATACTTCAGCAATACCAGAATGCATTCAATCCATTGCGTCAGGTCGCTGCGGATGATGTAGGATGCCTGACCCTGAGGTTAGTTGGTTCGAACCCTGCTGGAGGAAGCAATTTTTACCATCGTTACTTTTCCGTGAGAGTAGTAGAGGTGATGGTACACGATTCCTATTCACCATAGTTTGTACCAACTCCTGGACTACATTCCAAATCTCCCCGCAATGAATATGGACTGAGAGCATAATACACTTTTGATGGTGATTCTTTCGACGGCTGTGGCGTTAAAGCAGAGGTTTCTTGGTGTCTTTCGAAATAGCAGGAAGAGCTGGCATGATTGTTTTCATCCTCTCCCTACTTCAACCACTGAAAGAACCCATTCACATGTTTCGTTTTTTAAGGCACATGAGGAGACATTCTTCAACATTCAACAGAACTTGCGACAAATCTTTTATGGTTATTTTATTATTACATACCGAGATCGTCTCTGTACCAGATTAATACTTCTAATTCTTTTAAACTAAACAGAAAGTCTTCGTTTTGCAGAGTTAACCGTTTGGATGGAATTCATGTTTTGTTCGTATTTCATCCAAATCAGATCACAAAGTCGAAAGGGTGCATCCACTAATTACGTGAGGTGTTATTTCCTTAAAATTGGACTCCCCCTCCCCTCGGCGAGATTTGGTAAGATCTAATGGGGCCCCCTTCCCTGCCCCTAAAGGAGCATCCATAAACCACGTAGCTCCATTTTGGCCTCCTGTGAACCCCCCTTCCCCCCCACTTGGCCTGACGTGGCTTTACTCTCTACCCCACCCTCTCCCCCATGTTGCATGTAGCTTTATTCCCTATTGATTCCAGAAGAAATTTTGGACTGTTTTCTCTTGTCAAAATATTGTAAATTACATACGAAGGTAATTAAATGACATAAATAAATATTTAAGTGATTTTGTGTGTCCTGTATTTCATTTTAACTGTGACAAATAATATGAATGAAAAGCTACGTGGCCTTGCTCGGAAATCCCCCCCAACCTCCCCCCCCCCCCCTATGTAGCCCAACGTAGCTTTACAGCCAAACCCTCTCCCCCTCCCTCCTAGACCGAGCCACGTAGTTTATGGATGCACCCTAAAGTAAGATTAACCTCGCAATTTTAAAGACCTTTCTTTTAGGTCTACTGGTCTTTGAAGAGCGGAAATCTGAAATAAAAAGTTGAAGTGAGAATTTTATCGATCCTGCTCCCCTTAAATTGCCGGGACCCTCCGCCCCCCCCCCCCATCCCTATTTTGAGTTCACATAATTAACGGACGCCCCCTAACCTAAAAATTAATTTTTTGCCCATAAATACTAATATTTTGTCACTTTTAGATACTGTATTATGCAGTTATGGTTTAATTCGACCTTGAAAAGTCGAAAGACTGACGACAGCAAAAAAAGAGAGAAATCTAACAATGATTATACTAAAGTAATAGATCAGATTAGGTCACCATAAAAACAGAGTACTGGACAAAGTAGGCAACTGGTAACCATTCTAAGGCCATGACCACATCCAAAACACAATTTCGGCTAGAAATCAGTCAGAGTATACACCATCCGCGTGATCATGGAGGTGATCTATTTACCTCTGTTGCCGTACCTCACATCTCTGTGAGTATTCCTCCCAGTCTTGTCAGTTTCGATATAACAGACCATATTGTTACGTTAAACAATGCAACACAGATTGACATTTTTTTGATGGGTAACTTAAAACTGAAACTTGCTTAAATCTTATATCTTTAAACGAGCAATTCTTGTATATATATATATATTTCCGATCTTGGAAACGGCTGTGACGATTGGGATGAAATTTGATATTTAGATAACGTTTTGACTTTTAAGATTACCTAAATAGTTGTCTTCCCTACAAAAAAGCGAGTTTACAAAATACGAACAATTTTGTCACTCCTTATATCGAAAACGGCACTAGCGCCATCTCGTAGACAATTCAGGTACCAGAAAGCCTACAAATAGAATTTCTTTGATTTCAAAGAATAATTAAACAAACAGTTCTTGTATACTGGCTGACCCGTGGAAATATTAGCACTGCAAGTTTGATTGTAAAACATTTAAAAGGAAGATAATTAAAAATTTATTAATGGTTTTATCAGAGGTGATAACTTTACAGAAACTTCTTTGAAAATAATTTTACCGGTACCAGTTATAAAGTAATCATCGTTTACTTTTTCACCGAAAAAAGTGGTTGTTATTTAGTCATTAAATACTGCCACCTTAATTATAAAACATCTTTCGATTTCTGTTAAATATACAAGATTTCGAGTAAAGTACCTTGTGCTTTATTAATGTTTATAACGAAGGTTACTTCTTATGGAAATTGTTTTATTATCATTTTGAAATGCTGATCAGATGTGAGATTACTGCGAGGTATGAACATAGTTTTATCGGAGTGAATAAATTTAGCACAGATGATGTTCTATTGACGTCACAACCTGATGATGAATTCTTATAGAACTCGACGAAACATATCGAAAATAAAGAATAGGCCTAAATGCTCTTGGTTTTCGAGTTTGACTTCTGATCCAGGCCGTATTTCAACCTAACAACAGTAGGAACAAAATAAAACATTGAAAGTACATTTCCACCATTTTGGTGCATTTTTTTCTGGTCCAGGCCAGATCTAATCCTAACCTCTTCACTTTTGAGATATAATATCTCTAGAACTAAGCGAGATATAAAAAAAATATTTTTTACTTTCAATTTTTCTCGTCGAGTTGCATAAAACATTTACAAACTAAGTATTTTAAAATAGATACTGATTTTTTGATCAGAAGATGTGAGATTACTGCGAGGTATGAACATAGTTTTATCGGAGTGAATAAATTTAGCACAGATGATGTTCTATTGACGTCACAACCTGATGATGAATTCTTATAGAACTCGACGAAACATATCGAAAATAAAGAATAGGCCTAAATGCTAAAAAGTGGTTGTTATTTAGTCATTAAATACTGTCACCTTAATTATAAAACATCTTTCGATTTCTGTTAAATATACAAGATTTCGAGTAAAGTACCTTGTGCTTTATTAATGTTTATAACGAAGGTTACTTCTTATGGGAATTGTTTTATTATCATTTTGAAATGCTGATCAGAAGATGTGAGATTACAGAATCCCCGCAATTCTTATGTATAGGTAAAATTAGTTTCTTACAAATATTTTCAAGCATTTTTTATGAAATACTGCGTGGTAAACAGAGATCGAAAGATGCCGAGCGAAGATCGGTCACCCAGGTACTATTTTTTATAATCATGACACCGATTCTTGTGGAACTGATTCATAATGTTTCTGAACTTTCATGTTCGCCTTGGGGTATAAGTTTTGGGAATTATACTGACAGCAATTGAACAAAATATAAATTTCTCCTGTGCTTATTCCTATTCACTGATAGCCTTTTGCTATCAATATCCACATATATTTTATTTTGCATCATTAATCACGAGTTAACGAATCCCGTATGACTCACAACGTAGATCTCTAGTCTTCCCTTCTGAAGCGGAGCATTTTCTTTAACTGTTACTAACCATGTTTGAGAAATGGATCAAAATACTGTATCATTAAGTTCTTGTAAGCTATTGGGACAAGGGGGGAGGGACGCGAGAACATTCTTGCGATAACTTGTAAATGTTCCGAATACTATTAAAAAAGTTTTAAATCTGCCTTGAGAACAAGTTCAACCTCAAATTATCAAAAAAGCTTTGTCAGGACAAAACTTCAAAATGTAAACATTAAAATCAGGAATCAGTTAGGCTTGAAGTTATTAATATTCAGCGTTAATCGATGTTTAATTTAATTGCAATGGAGCACAGGCTCCGGTGGCAATTTCCCTACACACCCAATTTCCCCCCATCCTGCACCCACTTACATTTGCCCTCTACAACTTTAACTTTAAATTCTTTTAACGTTTAAAGTTATTCATCATTCCCCTCGGTAACTCATTCCAATCCCTGACACCCTTACCTAAAAAAGAAAATCTTCCCACACCCTTGTGCCTGAAATCGAGTGCCTGCTTGTGGTCATGGTCATCTTTTCCCCTCCATGAACTACTTTTCATACCTACCGCAATATCTTTCCATGCCTCATCGCCAGTATACGTCCTGTATACTCCCATGACCCTCCTCATCCTCCTCTTGTCTTTCAATGAATTTCATTCCAGCTCCTTTATCATATCTGTTACTGATTGCATTCTGCGATAATTTCCAGAAACAAATCTAGCAGCCCTTTTTTGGACCCTCTCCAACTCCAGTATCTGATAAACAAAATGTGGGTCCCATGCTACACCACCAATGGTCTGACCGAAGTTTTGTAACCGAAATTCTTTACTTCTCTCTTGCATCCCCTCATAACTCTCTCCAACAAGTGCAGGATTTTGAAACATTTTCCTACCACCTGTCTAGTTTATTTATTTATCGTATGATTATTTATGAGGTACACAATAGGAAATATACATATCACAAGCTTGTACAATTTCATATCTCGAGATCTAATGTTTTAATCCAGTCAACTGCACTGATCGACGCATCATGGATTTCCGCCATTGTTCCCTTGTAGGCCCGAAGAGGACAGTCAGAAACGATGTGATTGACTGTCTGTAAGGTGGCTCCACAGTCACAATTTGCAGAATCTACCCAGCCCCATTTGTATAATAAGTAGGCGCATCTGCCTTGTCCTAAGTTGCTTCACGTCCGTAGGTATAACCTCAATTGCCCTACACGTGACCCCTGGGTGGTGCTAAGAAAGCAACAGCGATAAGATGAGACCGAACTGTCTGAATAGACCTCTCCGTCAAAGGATAGACAAAAAGGAGCCAGAAGGTCCTTTTCAGGACCCACAAGCTCGTAGAATTGGACCATGTCTACGCATTTGTCAACCTGTCCAGTGTGTCCTGCCCAGTTAAGCTTGTTATCAAATGTAATGCCAAGATATTTACATTTCAAGTCTTCAGCAAGCAATTCTTTCCCCACCTTATATTGATAATTAACCTTTTGTTTTTTTATTTGTGTATCTAATTGGCTGACTCTTCTTTGCATTTATCTTCATCCCACGTTTACCAAGATATAGGCGTATTAGCAGCAAGCGCCATGTCCAAGTTGCAGCCGCGCATCTTCGTGGCAACGCTGCAGAAGTCTGTGGTTGGATACCTCCTGGCAGTTGCTGACCGCAGAGAAGGTCGTTTCTGCTGCTCCCGCTGTTGTCTGTTAGCTGCGATAACTTTGGACAGAATTAGACCCGCCGGGATGACTCACTCTCATTGAAGAGTTGAGTCTGAAAATGAAGCCGGAAAGAGGCGATAGTGGCTCCCTGCGTGACTGGAAACAGACCCTGGAGAAGAACCGTGATGGAATTTCTCTTATCAGATTACTCATTGAGTACTAGAACTGTGCCGGAGCAATTTCGACTCTCGTCGAACCGATTCATAACGTTTTTAAACATGCATGTTCGCCATGGGACGTAAGTTATGAGAATTATACCGATAGCAACTGAATAAAATATAGATTTTTCCTGTGCTTTCAGACTTTTCCACACATTTCTAATCACTGATAACCTTTTGCTATCAATATACGCATGTTTTATTTTGCATAATTAATCCTCGCCTTATAATCTATAATAAGAAATTAACGAATCTTGTATGTCTCACAACGTGGACCTCTAGTCTATTATTTTTTCCAAAATTCTTTTTCTATCCAACATTTCAAAAACATGTCCAATCCGTGCTTTATCGGTCCAGTAATTTTCGGCTACCCCCTGTAAAAAAAATAATTATTAGACTACTTTCTTTGTTCTATTTTTTTCAGCGTGTTTTCACTTGCATTGTTCCATAAATAGGCTTTAGAAACTTCTTGTTTAGATCCTGTTGAATATTTGGTAAGTAAAGTTAACAACTAAAATATTGATTTTAATTTTATTTGCCTAAAAACACATTTATCTAAGTGCCCGAATTTCCGACATTAAAGGGTGGTGATACTAATTACCCACAACATTTCTTTCTCGTTAGTAAGTAATTCTAGTTTTCTTTATAGTGTTAAAATAGAACTGGATCAACAACTGCTATGTACTCACTGAATAAATATTAAATTTTATTTCCCCAATCCTCGATGTAAATCAATAAATAAGTCCTCGAAATCCTTCCAACATTGGCTGCAAGATGTTAAATAAAGAGAAAAATATCTTTTTCAACTTTTATAGGCCTACCTGTAATGTTTGAACCGGAAAAAAAATAAGGTCTGGTATTGGGTAGGTTAGTATAATGAACAAGTTGTAAAGGATAAGTGAATTATCTCAAATTCATAAAGTTTGAGTGCAACTATTATCGTCAGGGTTAGACTTTAAGTGGACTGCACCACTTTCGGAAACCACACGAAATTGGTACTAACCTGTTGAAATTTGTATTAATTGCTTCGTCAGTATGTCCTCTTCACGGTTTGTGCTCTCGTTTTACGGAAAACTTGCCAGGAATTTAATTAAAAATGCCGAACTATGACATGACGCACAACCACCAGCGCTGAAAAATTATTATTATTATTTAATTAAATTGCAATGGAGCGCGCGTTCCGGTGGCAATTTCCCTAAACATCCATCTTCCCCCTTTTCTGCACCCACATACATTTTCCCCTTACAAATTTTAACTTTAAATTCTTTCAAGGTTTTTGGCAAATTATTCATCATTTCTCTTGGTAACTCATTCCAATCCCTGACACCCTTACCTAAAAAAGAGAATCTTCCTACACCCTTGTGCCAGCTTGTGATCATGGTCATCTTTTCCTTCCATGCATTACTTTCAATTCTTACACCAATATCTTTCTGTGCCTCATCACTAATATACGCCCTGTACACTCCTATGACCCTCTTCACCCTCCTTCTGTCCTCCAAAGAGTCCCATTCCAGCTCAGGTACAGTCTCTTAAAATGTTGGTTTAATCCTTTGTTGTAATGGTTTATTGCGTTTCAGCTTTTCCCCGTTGTAAAAATTCGCACAGAACTGATAAATAGACAATATTTATCCGAGCTGTAATACAGTGACGTCCGCCATCTTATATCGAAACGAGCAATCAGAGATAACCGATTGCTTCCGTTGTAAACAAATACACCATTTCCGTGATGGATGCCGCAGAACGAATTTTTTTTTTTATCTTGGTCCAGGCCGTATTTCAAACCAACCAAGAACTCTATGACAAAACGAAACTGTTTAGGTCGATATGTTCCCTGTACCAACAACATTTATGTTATTTTTGAAGTGCTGATAGCATTTCGCAGATGCACAGCATTCCGGCATTTTAAATTTAATTTCTGGTGACTTTCCCACAAAAGAAAAGAGCAAAACGTGAAGAGAACACAATGAAGAAGCAATTAAACCAAATTTCAACAGGTTAGTACCAATTTCGGGTAGGTTCAAAAAATGGTGCAGTCCCCGACTTTCACTTTAGTACCTTTGAATTTCTGTCTCACCTTAGCAATGGTTTGATCGCTGTAAGAATAAAAATTGATAGACTAGATGTATAAAACATTCAAGGAAACAACATTTCGTCGCCCTCGAAAACATGAAACGAATGTGGCATAGAAGAAAAACAATTTTTAAATGTATTTTTATATACAATATAAGATTGAGTCTTTTTAAGATAATAATCTATTACGCTAAAATGATTTAAAAAATAAATTTTTTTTTAAATGAGGATACAAAATGGAAGTAACGCACGACTAAACTATTTCCTTACAATGCATGTTGTTCTAATTTCTACGCACGCGGACTGTTGCGAATAAACTGATTTGGTTGGGTAATATCTTTGACCGCTCGTTGACATCGATTCCGTCATGTATTTCCGTTACAGCGCCAAATGAAATTGCTCTCCATCTAACGCACCAAAAGAAGATTCACTTCAAAAATCTCTTTAATCATAATTTCTATCGTGAACCTTATCTAGGCAACAGACCTAACTACGGTTTAGAGAGTGTTTAATGTAATTTAGTAATACGAAGAAATTATAGGTTAAAAATAATAATCTGACAAAATTTTATTGATTCGGTATACAAGAGAACTTCAAGGGTAGAAATGTAACCGTCTGTTTTGCATAACGTTTAGGTTAAGTGCTGATTAAATCCTCTGCAGGTATATTTGGCGAGGCGAGGCTATGTTTCTGTGAGTGCTCACGCATACTGATGGCCAGCTACCATTGTCTTAAAAGCCACGTCTCTGCTTAGTGTCCATCCGGACGCCTGGGTTAATACCCTTCAGATATTTCTATTGTTATTGTTAACGGGGAATGCTTAGAACCCACATGCGCGGGCATGCAAAAGGCATCACATGTTCACGACACATTCTGCAACGCGAAAATTAACAAGCTCATAGTCAACTCCGGCATTGTATGCAAAGCTACAAGAACATAGATACTAAACACTCGTCCTAATAGTACACCACGTTTTGTCAACCTTAAATATAATCATAATAATTTTTTGAAACCAGAATAATCTCAAGAACTGATCTTTGTCATAAACAGAGAAATATTTACTTGAATGAGATTTTTCTGACTTTTCGTCGCATTAGCTGCTTTTACAGAATAAATTTGTGGTATGAAGTTTTTGTTGTTAAGAACCTATCATGTTATTTCTTACATGGTAATTTTGTGGTGAAATAACGATGGAACATGTAAAAATAAAAATTGATTCTACACTTTCAAAGTGATTTACTAACAAGAGTCATGAAGTGCAACTAGAAAAATGACGAAAAAGGTGGAATCGCGCTTTAATTTTTAATATACATACTTGTATATAAACGTTAACAGGTAATTCAGCGCGTACTTAATGGAAATCATAGATATATTAAAATGTGAGGCTTCAAAAGACTATGATCATCTTGCTCAAACCACAAAAACTATAATAAAATTGTTTAATATGGATTTGTTGACTTTATCCAGTAAGGAGTTACTAATGCAGTCCTCTGAAGTTCTAATTTAAAATGATATGCAAGGTTTTTTTTTTTTAGTAGAGGCAAGGTAACCATGCACTATGTTTGTAACATATCTGTTATTGACATCTATCACCGCAGAAGATTTTGCTTTAGGTATTAGAATGGTTTCCCCAGATCACTCCAGCCGAATACGGGAGTGGTTCCTTCGAAAGGCCATGGCCGAATTCCTTCCCGTTCCTTCTCCCCCAGTCCCATCCCGCTTCTAATGACCTCGATGTCGACGAGGCGTAAAGCCATAACTATAAATAATTATAATAATAAAAAGGTATTAGAAAATGTTGTTCGTCTTCTGAAAATTCTTGATCACCGTTATTATTAGCCCCTGTTGAGAGCGTAACCCATAAATTTCAACTGACTGCTTCGTATTGTTATTTGTTGTGAAAAGACTGTTCTTGAATATGACTAATATTTATTGCCAGTCGGAAATGGGATCGGAATTTCGTACTGATATGCGATCTCCGGTAGGTGAAATCAGATCGGAGAACGCTTCCCATCACATCGCTGTTTTTTCCCCCTTGTAGTTAGTATAAGAGAATCCGCCAGTTTTAGCGCGACGATAATTGTAATTTAAAAGTGTTTTCTATGTTCATTACATAGCAAATTATAGCAGCAATAAATGTAGCATATATTATGTTGCAAATTATTGACATTTATTTATTATATCTTTCTTGCAGTTAACACCAAACTTTAAAAAGTATCGACTTGAAATTTTTGAATATAGACTTTGAAATCTTGTATATAATATATATATAAATAGAGGTGTGTTTTCCTATATTTCACTTTTCAGGCACCACTACCTAGCACAGATCACTGGTCTTTGTATGTGGAAATAGCATGGAGTATCCTGTCGTGCACAACGTTGACCGAATGTCGATAGCTGTGGGGATGTGGGAGATATGATCGTTAAAAGTGGGCGATCCTGGGCATTTTCGTATTTCGACCAAAGACATGTCTCTCCGTATATGTCACTCTGCTGCCACAACTACATAGCATAGACCAATGGTGTTTGTGTGTGGTAGTGATATCGTGTCTCCTATCGTGTACTATGGTGGTTAGATGTCGGTAGCTATGGGGGTGTGGGAGATATGGTGGTTGAAAGTGGTCTACCTGCGGCACTTTCATATTTCTACCAAAAACGTATGTGTCATGGTGTATCACTTTTCAGCCAAAACTATCTAGCGCAGATCACTGGTGTTTGTTTGTGGTAGTAGCACAGAGTCACCCGTCGATAACAAAGTTGGCCGAATTTCGGTAACTGTGGGTGTGTGGGAGATATGATGGATGAAATTGGTCGATCGAGGATATTTTCGTATTTCCACCAAAGACATGTGTGTCCGTATATTTTACTTTGCTGCCTGAACTACATAGCGCAGATGACTGGCGTTTGTGTGTGGTAATAGCATCGAGTCTCCCATCGTGCACTATGGTGGTTAGATGTCAATCTAAACACAAACGAAGTCGTGGGCACCAGCTAGATGAACCAAAAAAAAAAAGGAAAGAAACGAAAAGTTAACAATTTAATGTAGGGAAGAGGTAAAAGTTCAGGAGAACTTAATATGTGTGCATTATCAGCTGACATACCGCCCTATTCCTCTCCCATGTTAGTTTAACTATGCATCTGTTGCTTCACCGTCTTTGTCAGCGCAGACTTTACTTAAGAGCGCACTGGTAGACGGACAAAATGAGGTGTCTAGATTTATTTTATCTTCGTCTCCCTTTTTAGCTTGTTCTTTATTTTGTCGATATGCAGAAACTAACTCACACCCATTCTATAGTTACCTCTTTTTTTTTTTTTTACCGTAGTAAATATTATGATACTATCGTTGATTTAAAACGAGACGACAGACTCTATGTAGAAAGGTATATTTCATTACTAATGGCTAATCTGGATCGACATATACAATCGTTTGTATGATTGAGAAAGCATAAAACTACCGAGCGTGGTGGGTGAACGGCTAACGTTCTGGCCTCGCATTCCGGAGGACGCGGTTTCAAATCCCCGTCCGGGCATCCAGATTTGGGTTTATCCATGGCTTCCCCAAATAATTCCAGACATGGCCGAATTCCTTCCCGTTCCTTGTCCCCAGTCCCATCCCGTCTTTAATGACGTCGACGAGGCGTAAAAAAAAAAAAATGGAACCGGAACTAACCTACTAACCTATTCCATAAATATGAAATGTGATATCTTTAGTTATTATTGGGGAAGGGAGAGTTGCTGCTTGAAAGTGTTGAACATAACTTCGATAGACAATAAGCTACGTTCACTGGGAGAGTGTTAGGTAAGGAGTGGGCCGAAGAAATGAAGAAAATGCGACTACATGCACCCACGTTGTGTGTTTAATAGAATGAAGAATAAAATAAATAGAATAAATTCTCCTGCTTTAATATTATTATTATTAATGTACAGGGGTCAGTCTGAACTGGAATAGTGCTTGCATGTTGCAGGAAATCTGGAAATAAATTATATTAAATATATTATCCCAGGATGTGCTGCATAATGTATCTCAAACATTTAATAAGCAAATCACGTGAAATGAGAAAATGGGCGTGAAAGGAAATTATCTCCCGGGTATAGGCTCCATCTAAATTAAATTGAACTTGTTATTTACCTGTTTTATTTGGTATTGTTGTTGGGTAACCTGATTGTTGGTTCTACTTTCATGGGCTCAAGACTCACTTATTGGAACCAAAGAGAAGACCAATAGTCGAAAAAAACACAATATTTTAAGCATAATTTAGCAAGATGAAGATAAAGTAAGATTTTAATAGCTCCACAATCCAAGTGGTGAGTGAATAAAATGAGAGAATGTGAAGCTATGGTTTCTACTACATCATTAAACATCACGTCTCAATTGATAATTTGTTACTATGAATAAAATCGCCATCTCTGACTGTCTTCAGGGAAGATAATAAGCAGTCTGATGTTGCGGGACCCCGCGCATCTTGCCGGCCGTTGACCTTCCGGTCGCAGATTCTTCGCGAGTGGTCGGAGCAGGTTGTAGCGAGTGATTCAGCAGCGACCCTCAGGGTCTGCATTGCATCCGCCAACGGTCTCTGCCTCCGTGTAGACCTCTAACGTTCCTGCAGTGTCTCAGTTGAACAAACAGAGCTTAGCGACCGCTAACTACGTACATTATTTATTTATTTTTTGCTTGTGGCTTTATGCCTCGTCGACGTCGAGGTCATTAGAGGCGGGATGGGGCTGGGGACAAGGAACGGGAATAAATTCAGCCATGGTATTTTGAAGGAAGCATCCCGGCAATCGCCTGGAGTGATTTGGGGAAACAATGGAAAATTAAAATCTGAATGCTTTGACGGGGATTCGAACCGACGTCCTCCGGAATGCGAGGTCAGAGGGTTGACCGCTCACCCACCACGCTCGGTAACTACGTATAAGTGCCGTCTTCGATACATCTTCACTATATTTTGCATTGAACCTTTTTTTCTTTTTTGTATTTTTTTTAAGTGGAGACTTGTTTAGTCACGTTGGAAGCTTTTTGGATAGGTAAAATCTTATAAGTTCACGTCAGTAACTTCTTGTTATAGTAGTATATCTGTGGTTATAAGTATGACGTGATGCACTTGGAGTGCAGTGAAAGTATAGATTATACTTGTATATAACATATATACCCACTGGCGCTAGCGCAGCGGCCTGTGTACACATAAATACACCGATCAGCCAAAGAAACTGGTACAGGCATGCGTATGCAAACACAGAGATATGTAAACACTCAGAATACGGCGCTGCGGTCGAAAACACCTATATAAGGCAACAGGTTACTGCTGCTGCAGTGGCAGGTTATCACGATTTAAGTGAGTTTGAACGTGGTGTTTTAGTCGGCGCACGAGAGATGGGACACAGCATCTCCGAGGAATCGATGAGGTGGGGATTTTCCCGTACGACCATTTCACGAGTGCACCGTGAATACCGGCAATCCGGTAAAACATCAAATCTCCGACATCGCTGCGGCCGGAAAAAGATCCTGCAAGAACGGGACCAACGACGACTGAAGAGAATCATTCAACGTGACAGAAGTGCAACCCTTCCGCAAATTGCTGCAGATTTCAATTCTGGGCCATCAAAATGTGTCAGCGTGTGAACCATTCAACGAAACATTATCGATATGGGCTTTCGGAGCAGAAGGCCCACTCGTGTACCCTTGCTGAGTGCACGACACGTCGCCTGGGCCAATCAACACCGACATTGGACTATTGATAATTGAAAACATGTTTCCTGGTCTGACGAGTCTCGTTTCCAATTGTATCGAGCGGATGGACGTGTACGGTATGGAGACAACCTCATGAATTTATGGACCCTACATGTCAGCAGGAAACTGTTCTAGGTGGTGGAGGCTCTGTAATGGTGTGGGGCGTGTGCAGTTGGAGTGATATGTGACCCCTGATACGTCTAGATACGACTCTGACAGGTGATACGTACGTACACATCCTGGCTGATCACATGCTTCCATTCATGTCCAATGTGCATTCCAGCAAGACAATGCGACACCCCATAGTCCAGAATTGGTACAGAGTGGTTCCAGGAATACTCTTCTGAATTTAAACACCTCCGCTGGCCACATAACTCCCAAGACATGAACATTATTGAGTATATCTAGGATGCCTTGCAACGAGCCGATCGGAAGAGATCTCCACCCCCTCGTACTCTTACGGATTTATGGACAGCCCTGCAGAATGCAAGGAGTCAGTTCCCTCCAGCACTACTTCAGACATTAGTAGAGTCCATGTCACGTCGTGTTGCGTGCGCTGGCGGGGGCCCTACAAGATATTAGGCAGGTATGCCAGTTTCTTTGGCTCTTCAGTGTACAAATACACTGTATACTCGTATACCTGACTGTAAGATACCTTATTACCACGCGTTCTCAGTCCTCGTGGAAGGTAGCTGTAATATCGTATCTACGTAAAGATTTTGGACTATCTTGCCTATAATTTTTTAAATAATGTATCTGACACTAATCTTACGAATTCTTATAAGTTTGCAACCATTGGCGATCCGCATGGTTGAAGTGGTAAAGCATTGTACCTTAGAATAGAAAGTTACTGGATCGAATCCACAATCGGAGAATTTTTTTTGTAATATGTATGACTTTAATCATTTTAATTAGATCTCATAAGTTCTCAGCTGTTGGCGGTCCCCGTGAGTGAATTGGTAGAGCGCTGTACCGTGGAATGGAAGGTTATGGAATCGAATACACAATCGGAGAAACTTTTTTTGAACTGAAAACTTCTTTAGGCCCGTTGGGCGATTTCGGATGGGTAAAATCTTATGAGTTAGCGTCACTGGCATGTTAATGTCTTAAGTTTTCACATCGGTCGACAGTCCCCAAAGACTACCATTTTTTTATTATTATTATTATTTTTTATTATTATTATTATTTTTTTTCTTTTGCATGTAAGGAAACTTGGAAATAAAATAAATTGTCCAAAGGATAAGCTGCACAATGTACCTCAAACACTTAATAAATACATAAATCACGTGAAATGCGAAAGTGGGTGGGAAGGGAAATTATCTCCGGGGTACATGATCCATTTAAATTAAATTAAACTCGTAATTTACCTACTTTATCTAGTACTATTACTGTGTATCCTGATTGTTGCTTAATACTTTCATGGATTTAATGCTCAGTTATTGGACTTGGTTGATACGGTAGGTATCTATTCAAAGTCACCTAAAACGATAGGTAAGTTTTTCGTCATGCACGGTTAGCTTTTTCGTGGTCTGTGAACAGTCAAACCAGCGATATCGCTGCAGTTAATTCACCAAGGACGCTGATAACACTTGCATATTAACATGTTACAGCTTAATTTTAATTTCTGTCTCCGCACAACTGCGCCAAAACGTTTATTTTGTTTCTGAGTTCGAGAGAACTCAACACCAGACCCAACGAGATTCCTCATAAGTTAAAATTTAACATTTGGTATTTATGAATACTATTATCAATTAATTTGGTTCGCTTTTAGAGGTGCTCAGATTATTCAAGAGTCAATTCGTAGAACTATAACACTAAAATGTTCAAACAAACGTATAGTAGACTAATAATTAATCAGAATACATATTTTCTTTATCTATGCTTCAAATGAACTCGATGGGTAGCCATCTACACGGAGAATGCAACGTATGAAACAAAAATTAAGGTTGACTACACAGAACACAATGCATTTAGAGGCAGCTATATGAATACTAGAATTGGGAGTGACATAAACGCAATTTAATTTTTGAGATGAAGGTTTTAAAGGATTTCCATTGGGTCAGGAACTTAGTGCACATTCGTTGATTATTTTCCCCTAACAGAAGATATTATAGCTACCCTCTGCATTTTTATTGTCGTTGCATTAGTGTTGGTTTTCATTACTATCCAGTATTATATTAGCACACAAAATTTTGTTAAATCCACCAGAAAATAATTTACGATGTCTTCTGCGTTTCATTCTGTTTGATGTCTTAATGGTAGGCTCATGTCTGATTTACATTACATGTGTCGGAGATCATTTGGTTCACATTATTTAGAAATAAAAATGACATCTATTTTCTGTTCAAACAAAATTCCTGATCCATAGCTGAATATGGTTTGAACACAAAACATGTCAGAAGCGAAAGTTTGCTTTTCTCGCGAAGTTTGTTTTCGTCGGGTATTTTTAGTTTTATGTTCAGCCATGTTCTTTGACATTCATCAAGTACGTGTTTCAAGGTTAGCTGGACACCTTGGCTTGTCACCACTTAGCGCTCAAGAAACAAAAGAATGTCGTTAGCGCCGTCCTCGCTAGTGTTTGCCTAAACGTCGGTGCAATTTGCTGCGCGAAATTTCCTTCTGGACTCCGCAGCGATAGCTTGTCACACTTGTCAACATTCTGAATTAGGCCTCATCAAACCCCATTAAAGGTAACAACACAAAATTAAACTTAGGCGTAACATAAACTTGAAACATTTTTACTGTGCCTTTAGGATAAAACCATTCATAACATAAAGAAATCATCGCCTACAAAGTCGAACCGAGACTCATGGGTGAGCTGCTAACCTTCAGACTAGGTGATAATCAAACAGTTGTATACTTAAATAATTTAAACACAAAATCCGACTGCTAAAAATGTTTAGAAGAAGATCTGAATTATCAATAAAGATGCAATGCGGCTTGTAATTTTATTTTCTAAAATTATACATCGTTAAAACTTACATATTGTTCTGTTACTTATCTTTACAATTTTGTTCTAAGGTAGTTAGTTTTTCCTCAGTAACACTTCAAGAAAGAGCTCAGCCTCGTGTACTCTTTATAGCTGAATCGATAAATAAAAAAGATACATATTTTTAGCGATTTTTCATATTTTAATCCAATAACAAACGTCACAAAAAATCAACGTCCGAAAAAAATATTTGGCGATAGTAATATTTGCTTAATTTTTTCAATTATCCAAGAGATCACCTTAGCCAAGAGGTTACTGCGCATACTCCTTGAAGCATCCTGACGTACCCTTGGGGTACGCATACCACTAGTTGGGTACCACTGTCTTAAGGGGTTCTAACATTCCTGTGTTGGAGATAGCGTGGTATAGTGTTATAAAATGGCTGCCGAGGACGAATCTTCAGCATTTATTCGGAAAGTGAAGGCCTAGGTAGGGAAGTAATTCGGAATCGAGTGATTTGCCGTGTTTAAATCGCAATTCGTTATAAGGCGAGTTCACATCCCATGCTTGAACTTAACGGCTGTTGTGTACTCCGCGCCATTTGCGATACTGAAAGTAAAAGAAATTTTATGATCAACGTAATTGTAAATTATTAATTCAGAGCGATTTAAAAATGGAAAAGAGAAGGTTGGCATCGGGTCTCGGAAAGTGTGTGTGTTATTGTAAAATTTGTCGTTATTCTGTTGACTAAACGCGTATTTTTCTGGCAGTAGTGAATTCACCCAAGTCGTTTCAAAAACCGCCTAAAAATTACTGGAAATTCAGTTCCAGTATTTCCATTCATTCAAAACCAAGGTCAAATTTGTTTCGCTGGTATTAAATGAGGAAATTATTCTGATGGATAGGTTAATATTCCCGAATTCTGATAGAAAATATTCAGAATTATGATGAGCACTTCTGTGATTTTTTCTCGATAGTGGAAACACTGGAAGATTTTTTTAAATGTTTACTGTATCATTAAAATTGATTCTGACTCTTCAAAATGATTAGAAATGAAACCAAACTTTGCTAATAATGCTTCAAGACCACTAAATCTAAGTTTATTTCATCAGTTGAAGGAAGACTTATCAAATGGATTCAGTTGATGGTATTTCTTTTTTTTTTTTTAGTTATTGCTTTACGCCTTGTCGACGGCTAAGGTCATTAGAGGCGGGATGGGACTGGGGACAAGGAACGGGAAGGTATTCGACCATGGCGATTTTGAAGGAAGCATCCCGGCATTCACCTGGAGTGATTTGGGGAAACCATGGAAAACCCAAATCTGGATGCCCGGACGGGGATTCGAACCCGCGTCCTCCCGAATACGATGCCAGAACGTTAACCGTTGATGGCATCAGAAACATTTTACCATCGGCAAAATAAGCGTAGAATACATCGCGAACAAAATTAGTTTTCCAGGAAAATTGATCGATTTTATATCAGTTTTAAATAAAAATATTTTATACTGACGTATATTAATTTCATGACTTGGCTTTGATCGATGTTGGGCCCGAAAAAAAGGTATTTTTCGTTGAAGATAAAATAGGAACTGAACTTTTTTGACAAGGAACGACAATTTGCCTAAATTTCTTGGTGCAAATTTTGTTTGTTTGTTTGTTATTTGATACTTCTTGTTGTTGCTGACGCAATGTTTGAAGTATTGAGTGTAATATAACAGAAAGAAGATCACAATGATTCAGTTGTTAAATGAGGATGTTTCCAAATGTAATTTTTTCCGAAATTTGCTGCCATCTCTTGTAGGGGCGCAGGATGAAACACGTTTCGGCTCGACGGATCGTGTCGCTGGCTATTAGATGGAGTATGTTCACGTTCCGCCCATTGGTCCTTAATGGTAGCAGTCGGGTGTACGCGAGCGTGAAAACGACCACTCTAGAACCAAGTGCCCGACGTAAAGGGAAAGCTTGTTGCACCTTCCGGAAAGCGCAACACGAATCTTCGTATCAAATCAGAACCAGGTTGAACTATTATTTATAAGTCTGGATGCGACAGTACAAGTGTAATTGATCTTAATTACACAAATGAATACAGGATTACACTGGAATAAAGTAGGAAATTGCATAAGAATTTGTAGTAGCAGCATCCAATGCTGACACGTTTTAGTCTGTGAAAAATAAAATCCTAGGAGTATTGAAGAAACCGATACAAACTAAGATTGATACAAAGGTTTGCAGGTTAAACTACTGACAAACTTTCGACTAATCTGGCTCGTGTTTCAGCAGTTTTATGATCTGG
The DNA here is from genome assembly GCA_031002005.1 of Vandiemenella viatica. Lineage (NCBI taxonomy): Eukaryota > Metazoa > Arthropoda > Insecta > Orthoptera > Morabidae > Vandiemenella > Vandiemenella viatica. The sequence continues at coordinate 283,172,133 of JARYHS010011408.1, forward strand.
GTTTAGATCATTTCTGTGATAGCAAGAGATAAATATGAAAATACATTTGCAGATAGCAATGATTATTGTTTAATAAGTACGCCAATGCAACTGTTTTAGGGTTTTATTTATTTACCGACGCGTTTCGCCTCTCGTTGAGGTATCTTCTGTAATGTGTGCATTTCGTAATTTTGCTCATAGGTTTTTCTTACAATCATAATTACATTTGTATATGGTATTATAAATGTGTTGTGCTTGAATACAGTCTGGCGCTTTTAACGATAGTACACAATCTTTTTTTTTTTTTTAAGAATTTAATGCGTTACGTTAAATATTCAAATATTAATTGCGAAATTCGTAAAAGAGTAAATTACAATTTATAGTAATTATTTCATAAAAGAATAAAATTGTAACTCTCATTTTATTCAATAATAGCATAATAGATTGAAATATATAAGTTACATTTGTTTTTGTCACCTATTTAAGCATGAATCTGAATGTCATCCTTGAATTCTGAATTAAATAGAGCTGTTAGAACCCGTAAACATCATTTCGTCGACAGTTTTGTCCTAATCTTAAGTCTTAGCTCACTCAACATATAAACAGAGGTTTAAGTCAGAAAAAATTTCGTACTAGTTCTACAATACGCATAGCGCAATTCATGCGACAAGTACGGAGCGATTTTTTTTTTCCTACTTCTGATTCGCTTTGATGTTTCTGACATTCTATTACTATTACTATTACTCCGCGATTCACTAAAAGTGTTTGGCGGAGGGTGCATTGCACCTATCAGGAAAGGTAATGGTTTGGAAAGGATATGGCAGGTGGCGCCCATGGGCTATTGTGAGGAACCATCCCAGCATTCGCCTGGAGCGATCTAAGGAAACCATGGAAAACCCAGATCAGGATTCGTTTCTTAATCCAAAATTTACCATATAGCTCATAATCAATTACCTATTGTGATAATGAGGGATCAAGAAACAAAGTTAGTTCACTTCAAAATTGACTAATAATATCAGCTAACAAGCAACCTCACATTAGGTACAATATTTGCAGAAAACTGATCGCTACTCTGAAATACGCATTTTAGTTTCAGCTCAGTCACCAAGATGTGCAGTTTTAATAATCCAAATAATTCTAATACAACTGCATTGTTTTTGTGACAATAGGGTATACATACCGAGAAGCAGCTATGGGAACGTTTACGAACTGTTACAGAACATCACATCTTGTTCTGTGTTGCATTAATGGTATACTGATTGTTTTTATAGTTTCCTTTCGTACTGTAAAACAAATTTAAAATATTAAATTTTACTGCATGTAGTAATCTACAATCTTTTTTACCATCAGCTTTTTACCTAACGTTTTGATTTCGCATTTCCGGCAAGCAGCACTTAACTGGGGGAACTGACCCTTCACTACATTAGAAATACCCGGGATGTTTCGGTTGGTAAGACAAGTTCCAGCATGGAGGAAGCTAAATCATTTTACTTTTATGGCCTCCAGTTTGCGGCTAATTATACGCTTAATAAAATGCAAATCGTGGGGCAGAGACATTCCTCAACGACGTTTTGCTCCCATATTAAGGAACAAGTCTGCCTAATGCTCTGCAATTAGCTTAAAATGGCTCTCTTCGGTAGATCATCCTTGAAATGACAAGGCACATATTCAGCTGGAATAAATGTAAATATACTACTGATACTCATGTAAATTCAGTGCCTGTTAACATATCCTAACTGGTAGCAGAAGTACACAAATTACTTGAAAGGAATTCCTATAAACCATTACAGCACATATTCGTCTAAAGAAACTTGTGTTTAACTCTTTTCAGAGAAAAAAAATAAAATAATGAAAGGTAAGGCACAGAAAATGCAATAAGTACATTTATTTTCCATCGTTTAGTTACAGATAACACAGAACGAAGTTTTTATTTCATGAAGTTGTTGCTAACACCGAAACAAATCTTATGAAGCTATTGATACACAAGTTTCATATAACTTGTTGTAGTATTCTCATACATATGTGGTAACTAATTGAGAATTTTTTAACTGTAGTGTATTTCTATGTTTTGTTTCAGTATGAAAGAAAGTTAAAGCCGTTGCCAACGATTGTAACTATATTTAATATGTCCATCCAACAGACGAATGGACATTGTCATATGTGCTCACTCCTTACACTCAAACGGAAAGCTTTTGAATCTAATCCAGGCCTTCGCTACACTACCAGGTACCGAGCGTGGTGGGTGAGCGGTTAATGCTCTGGCCTCGCATTCGGCAGGACGGTGGTTCGAATCCCAGTCTGGGCGTCCAAATTTGGGTTTTCCATGGTTTCCCCAAATCACTCCAGGCGAATGCCGGGATCCTTCCTTCAAAAGGCTATGGCCGAATTCCTTCCCGTTCCTTGTCCCAAGTACCACTCACCTCTAATGACCTCGACGTTGACGAGGCGTAAAGCCATAAGTAAAAAAAAAATAACACCACACTACCAGGTAATTATAACTTTAGCACCACCATCTCTCCTATTCTGATGGCCAAGAATCGGGTGATGAAATTTTGTTTTGTTACTGAATATTGTGCTTTGTCCACCGAGAGTTTTAACATGCTTATCGTCAGGACGAATGTGGTGGATAGTTTCTTTTGAATGACTGGCAGGAGGAGTAATAAGAGAAATGAGAGGACAGGTGACGCAGATCTTGAGTGAGATGATAGAGCAGTTTTAACTTATAATTGGCATAGTTTTTTTTCAGATAGCTTGCCCAATGATTATGTTTTAACCCCAGAAATCCGAAGAACAGTATGGGAAGTTATTGTTGAACTTCCATGTAACTGACGTTTCAATACGTTACGTTTTTGGTATCGTGTACTGTGTTGTATATCGGAGCAAGGCAGCTAACTCAAACTTGTTCTGTTGTGATGTACTGCGTATCGAGATAATGCATAAAAAGAGACATTCTGACTTTTACATAACTGATGAATATAAGATTCCAATACACTGTATTTTCGTATATCAATTTTCAGCATCCACACACTTGCATCTATATACATGTGCGATAAAGGTTGCTTAGGCAATAAGGAGGAATTTGTATTACTAAACTGGTGTTGGAAGCTTACCGCTCCAGGATGCACTATTTATCTTGTCCTGGTACAGCACAAAAAGTTATACGCTTTCGGAGAAAAGTCTGGAAGCTGTGCAGTACTCTTAATTGGACTTCCGGGCCCCTGATTCACTTTAATTGGCGCAAACGGTACAGCAGAGCTCGGAGATGTTCTCAAGACAGTGTAACGGCAAGAAGGCCCGCGACCAGAACAGTAGTTCTCTCACACTGCCACGGGAACAGGCAGTACTGATACGACAAAAGCCACGTAGGAAGGGCGCTCGTTAATGGAGTAAATAATATGGAAACAAGTAGTGCAGTTTTATTTCTGAACATCTAATTTCGAAATTTCTTAGAACAGCGAATTCTCCATGATACTTAAATTTTCTGGGGATAGTTTCTTGTTAAATCAAGAAACTATCTGAAAACAAGGTCGTACTGAATTCATAATTTGTGTTTGTCAACTATATGTGCATGAGTGCCTAAATTGACAGTAAGTGAACGAAATTGCTTACTACAAAAATGATTTGCGGCGGCTGTTGCAGTGAACAAGCTGCGCATGTGTAGTGCTGTGAAGGAGTGGAAAATGATTGAACGGTAATGGTAGGAAACTTGCCATAGCCGGTTATCAACGCGCCATCGCAGCCATGGAGGGAGTTACAAGGCAGTGGAAGTTTAACTGGGTTGGATTCCCCTTACCTTCCCCCGGTGACAGAAGTGTAGTGGTTTGTTTGCGTTGTCATCATCATCAGTTTTCTGTCCTAGGCCAGGTTTTCACTTGGCTGCTCTCCATGCTCTTCTATCTTCTGCTTTTCTCTTAAGGTCTATATAGTTGCCATTTTCCTTGATGTTATCTGTAATTTTGCAGCTCCTTCCTCCTCTTATTCTCCTCCCACAAATTAGACCTTCCAATGCATCTTTTATCAGGCACTCCCCTTTCAACAAGTGTCACATCCAGTTCTTATTTCTCTCTTTTATGACTTGGAGTATTTTTCTCCGTTCACTAACCCTTTCCAGCATTACAACATTACTTATTTTATCCACCCAGCTTATCCTTTCCATTCTCCTCCACATCCACATCTCAAACGCTTCTAACCGTTTTACATCTTCTCGTCTCACTGACCACGTCTCCGCCCCATAAAGAGCCACACTCCATACTAAACATTGTCCAAGTCTTTTCCTGAGTACTTTGTCTATTTTTCCAGTTAGTATTCGCCTTTTCCTATTATGTTTCCGTTGTGAATGAATGAAATACGAAGGAAGGAAGTGGGCGAAACCTAGTACCGGTCCCTTCCTATAGACACCAAACAGGCCACTAAGCTTCTATAAGCTAATTAGCACCTTTGGTGTCTTATTCCATCCGACGGACGAATCACCATTAGAAGTTCCATATACCCTCATTCCAAACGCACTGAGGAGCGGTTTGGGATTTAACCCGGGTCTTTGGTGCACAATGTGGCAATTAAGAATCACCACCATAATGAGAACTAATGGATGTTTAATCCATCTCGATAGACTTTAACAGTTCCAGATATCAGTAAGCTAGTTACGAACGCTTCGACAGTATCAGCCACCTGAGTGCAACATACTACACGCGGTTCTGCGAATAGTTTTAACATTTCAAATAGTTCTCTCGGGCTTCCAGCTGTGTAAAGATGTCACACTTGTGGGACGTTTCGAAGGCGTCCTTCTCTGCCTTCATTCTGAACCAAATGTCAATGATTAACTGTTTGTTTATTCAGCCGCTGCCACGGAAACGGTGGAAGACAAAAACCAACACAACGCGATTACGTCATCCACTATTCTGCTCGTAACCGACGTGAAACTGTTTCAGAATTTTAATAGCTGGGTTCCAGGCCGCACTGAGTTGATAACCACTGTCCCTGTTGACATTTGGTTGAAAATGAAGGCAGAGAAGGACGCCTTCGACACGACCCACATGTGTGACATCTTTACACGGCTGGAAACCCGAGAAGAATTTATTTATATACAACGCCGAGAAAAATGACGATATTATATTTCAAATACTGTTACGGTATTTTTTTATTTCTTGATAGACCACATTTATATTTTATTCCAAGGAACTTTGATTTTCTTTTTTATACAACAATATAAAATTTTCCTTTACACCGACAAACATAATATTTTGGTTCATGGGAACGTACCAAAATGACTAAGTGACGGAAGCATTAACCTCCTCCTTTTTTTTATTACTTATTTTATTGTTTATTTAATTTTAATTGTTTTCATATTAGAGAATGCGGTCAATGAACATTCCCGGTAGGCGTCTACAATGGGTTCAGGAAATCAAAATCTGGATGGCCGGACTAGAGACAAAGCCACTCCCGAATCCAAGGTCCGAGCAATAACCGCCCAAAGCTTGGTAGAATCTTACTAAATAACTAACTTTTCTTCGTGTTAGTAGCAGTAAGATGTTCCGTTGAATTCTCTATTTAATCATCTATTGAAGCAGTAAATTAGTATGATTAAACTGGGTTTGCTGTCGAATTCATATTGAGCTTTCCATCTTTGAAGGATGAAATTGACAGTTTAGTAACAGAAGCCTCAAGAATAATTAAAGAAGCAGCTGCTGACTGAAAACAATAAGTTGCCGTAGAAAGAAACAAAGGTCCGACTCAAGACTATCCAGCACTTTTGGAGGGTCGTACGCGTTGGGTACATATACACCGCGTGAATACAGCAAGATAATTTTTTTTTTGTTATTAGAAAGGGTGCGGTTGAAGAAGTTAATGGCCACCGATTAATGCACTCAAACTTTCAATTTGTTGCACGCGAATGGAGATGAACACGCGACGTGTGCCTAGGAACCTGGTTTATGACCTATGCCAATTATATGTATAAGTTACGCAGACGGTGAACAAGAGCATGATGTTTGCTTTGATATAATTTTACCTTCCCTGCCGGTTCAATTCATTGAACCCAAATAATACAGTAAAATTACTGGGTGTGTAACGACCAAGAGTCAGAGTTGTTGTAAGAGAATCTTTTATTCTTCTTGTGCTTTTTACACTTCTATCTCTGTTCACACTACTATGCTCTTTATGGATGGATTAAAACTGAAGCTATGAGTTGTATTTATCCAGTCAAAGCCTAGTCCTTATCTTGACTGGATACGAGGTTACTCACTCACATGTCACCGTGTGAGCAAAAATTTCAAATGTTTAAAAAAAAAACCTGACCTATGATTTGGTGGAAGTGCCCATTGAACTCAGGTTATAGCGAATATTTTTAAGGGCGGAATATTCAGTAGAGTCAACTGGTTCCCACTTTTCTGCTAAAACGTAGAACTTGATTTCATTTAGTGCTTTATGTATATTTGGATTGTATTCAACGTTAATTCTTTTCATGTTTGGCAATCTGTGTATATAGGCATTCCCAGTCGCAACTGACGAATTCAGGGACTATATTTTGTGAAGCACTTCCTTTTCACGGAAATTTAAGCGTAGAGCATTCCATCATTTGTCTCAAGATACATTAACGGTTAGTAAATTGCGTATAGTGTACGCAGTGAACATACATTTTATGCTGACTACTTCTCACAACGGATGCGAAAAATGTATGTATGTTTGTTTATGCCAATTAGGACCACGTGAGGCTTCCGTTTGGATTGAATTTTCTTTTGATGTGTATACGTTTGTGGTACAACTATTTAACCCTAGAGGAGAACCACGGAAGCCTTCTGACGTACTTCACATTACACGACAAGCTGGGCCAGAGGTGAAGGCCGGGTTAAGGGCCTTTTGTAAATCCCTACCGAGACTGGGATTCGAACTGGGGACCTTTCGATCTCCAGCCAGACGTCTGAATTAGTAAGCCACCAGACTGCTGGAAGGTAAACAAATTATTTCTATGATTAATTATAGTTGCTGTATCAATAATTTTTTTAATTTATTGAAAACCTTTTTCATATTGAAACATCTATTCGTTCGTAACGTCCACTGGAACTGAAACCAGACATCAAGTTCCATTTTACTTTCAATCAGTAACATGGCTTTTTCATTGTTGCTACGATCACGTGTGGAGTTTCCATTTAAACTTCTGCAGTAAACGTGTCTGCAGCAGTAAAAGTTACCCATTGTCACTCATGTAATGACCATTGTCCCCTCTCCCCTCCCATAGATATAAGAGTACGATTTTCTCGTTTAATTAAGACTGCTGGGAACTGGAATGGAGGTAGTCCACACAGACACTTTAACTCTCTTTTCCTCATCGGTGAATTTCATTGCCAGTACTGATTTGGGTACACGATGAGCGTAACATGAATATCCAGTATGGCCGCAATACCGCAATAAAAGTAATTCCATGTATCATTATTGCCCGACGAACGCCGAAGAGTTATTCGGCCATAGTTACCAGTTCCAATGTGTCGCACAATCGACCTATGTGGCGGCTTCCATAACCTAACCTGTGACAATGTCTGTAAAAGGGACCTATAGTTCTACGTGGCATTCAAAGCACTGTAATACTGAAGTGAACATTCTTTAGTACGTGTATATTTCTACGCGGTTACTCTGGTATGCCAGTAAACATAACTGACAGGGGCTTCGGCGAAATGCACTGCACCTAATTCCGATTCTATGAGTATTACGTTGCTAACCATCAGAAATTCCACATACCCTATAATGTAAAATTTTGTCATCTGGTTGACGGCTGTATCTTTTTTTTTTCAGGACCTGTTGACAATGGAGAATAATTAGACACGCACAGCATAGAAAGACAGAGGCTTCATCAAACTGGTCGGGACACTGATAACACAACAAAAGATGGTATGAAAGTTGTTCCTGAGATTCTTCCACGAAACTTAAGGTTTGTATTCTATTTTATTGTTTCCCGATAGCTTTCTTTGTAAGTGGAAATGAGTGAAAACATTTCCTCTATATGATTCCTTAAACCTGCCTAGTAATCATGTTTGAGATGGCTGGATTGTCTGTAGGAATATAGTCATTTGTGACTCTCCCACTGCAATATGAAGTGTCAGGGTTTTTAGTCAAAATGATTGCTTTGCTCCTCGTCGACGGCTAAGGTCATTAGAGACGGGAGGGGATGGGATCAAGGAACGGGAAGGAATTCGGCCATGGCCTTTTTGAAGGAAGCATCCCGGCATTCACCTGGAGTGATTTGAGGAAACCATGGAAAAACCCAAATCTGGATGACCGGACGGGGATTCAAACCCGCGTCCTCCCGAATGCGAGGCCAGAACGTTAACCGCCACGCTCCGTACGGAAATCGCACTTAATTCGTTACCGAAGAGTCTGGTGCCGATGGAAAGAAAAATGTAAATAAAGTACTTAAATAAAAAGTCTAAACAAATAGAGGTTGTTGTAGAAACACTTGATCAATTCAATACTTTCAAGTCATAGTGATCCTCACAGATATTAATGTGTTATGTGTTATACTGGATTTTAAATCGTTCAGCTTTCTATCTGAATTGGATACGCACTACCGACACCTCCTGACTGTGATTTTAGGTTATTTTCCATGGACAAACAGGTTAATGTTGGTATGGTCTTCCACTCCTGCCTCAAATAAAAAGAGGCAAAGTAAGACAATAAACGTTAGAACAGTAGTCGTGGCATTATAGTATTACTTTCCTCAAGTCTCTTCCTTCTTAGCATTGTCATTAATAATTAATTTCCTATTGCTTTTTTGTATTATGGCTTTACACCTCGTTGTCCTCGGGGTCATTAGAGGCGGGAAGGGACTGGGGGGCAAGGAACGGGAAGGAATTCGGCCATGGCCTTCTGAAGGAAGCATCCCGGCATTTGCCTGGAGTGTTTTGGGGAAACTATGGAAAATCCAGATCTCAATGTCCGGGCGGGGATTCGAACCCGCGTCCTCCCGAATACGAGGCCAGAGCGTTAACGCTCACCCACCGGCTCTGTTTTCCTATTGCCACGATGCGAAACCCAAGTACTTACTTCTCGGCAGAAGGATTAGCAACATGTGTACTTTTCGTGGAGGACAATACCATGAATGGTTAATACAGTAGCAAGCAGAGAGAAAATTTGCTTGAGCCTTGAAAACTATTACCCCGTATGATTGTTGTAGACTAGATACAACCAAATCGTCTAATGACCGGAAAATCCACATAATTTACGTTAAGACACTAAGAACGGAAGTGCCTTTTCAAGCGTGAAAACTTTGTATCGTAAAAAAAGAAAGTAAGAGGACGTCGCGTATTCAAATGTCCGCCCAGTTTCCCTGATCAACGACCGAGCGTTTAACACGCTCTTAGTTATTAATGTGACATTGTGTTGGACAGACAAGGGGCAGGTCACGGACTGCGCCCCGAGGGGAAGCCACGGACCGTATCTCAGGAAGTGCGGGCCGCCTTCTTTTGTGTCAGGTGGAACGTCTGTCTGCGCAAGCGGCACCGAGCGAACAAGGCACCAGGGCTGGGTGGCAGGGGACATAAGATAACATATTGAGGAATCCATATTTGTAAATAACTTAGCCAGCTACGAGTCAGTCGCAGATTGCCCTCAAACGGTTCAATCAGTGCCTTTATTAGTTTTTTTTTTTTTTTTTTTTTTTTTTTGTAACTGCTTTACGTCTCTTTTTAACATCGAGGTCTTTAGAGACGGGAAAGGATGGGGGGCAAGGATGGGGGCAAGGAATGGGAAGGAATTCGGCCATGGCCTTTTTTTGAAGGAAGCATCCCGGCATTTGCCTAGAGTGATTTGGGGAAACCATGGAAAACCCAAATCTGGATGCCCGGACGGGGATTCGAACCGCCGTCCTCCCGAATGCGAGGCGAGAACGCTAACCGTTACACCGCCCCGCTCGGTCCCCTTATTATAGCTGTGGACAGAAGAATTGGCGGGTCAGTGTTAACGCGCTGTTGCCGTACTTGGGGACAAACTCGCGATGCGCTCTCTTTCTATCACCTGAAAATTGCAACGCTGTGCGGCCTGTGTTGCCTAGTCCAAGCGGCAGCCCACCCCAAACCTTCCACCTCCCTTTCAACACACAAAAAATGTGTGAACCTGTGAATCGGAGTTTGTGTCAGTGTGAGGGTGAGCTTGCTCGAGAGAGAATATTTTGATTTTAGCGTTTTGCGATTTAAATAATTCGTTTTAGTTATTTATTAATTACAGTAATTTAGTGTCCTAATTTTACCGAACAAAAAGTGCAGTAAATTGTAATAACGGTAATTTAGCAAGAGAATCGTGCTACTAAAAATGGATACTCAGGAAGAGACTTATTCTCCTACTCCAGGTGTTTCCGGACTAACGACTCCAACAAGACGCACGTCATCGACAGCAGAACCACCGCGGCTGAAGAAGACAACAGAGTTTCGCCGGCAGAGTAAATCTATCATTCACAGTGTATATAAATATTTCAAACTCCTTGTGGACAATGATGGTGAAATTTTGTCTTCTACATGTACGCTGGTAAGAAAAGACTTGAAAAATATGGACGTACTTGATGTTAATGAAATAAAAAACTGTAGTGATTTGTTACCGCAAAAAACAACCATATTGCGAAGAAATTTAGGGAATGTACAGGCTATTTGCGCTGAAGCTTGTGGTGTTAGTTTGAGAACTGTCCAGCGAGTGTGTCGTGAGGGAAAATCGCCTACGTTTGTTTCTCCAAAGAAAAATGTGAAACAATACAGCACTATAACAAAGCTTAACGACTTTGACAGGGACATTGTCAGGAGAACAGTACACGAATTTTACGACCGTGGTGAGTACCCTACCTCAGAAAAATTAAGAAAAATATTAAAAGAGAAGATAAATTTTACAGGATCTGCACGATCTGTAAGACGCATATTGAACAATATAGGGTTTAAATACAGGCGTCAGAATGATGGTAGGCGATTTTTGCTTGAGCGAAACGACTTAGTGTCCTCAAGAGTCAAATTTTTGAGGAAAATGAGCTCCCTTCGTAGCTCAGGTGACACGCGACCCATTTTTTACTTAGATGAAACTTGGGTAACTCAGAACCATTCTTTAAAAAATATCTGGCAGAATTCAAATCAAAGTGGGGGCTTAAAGGTACCTGTCGGAAAAGGGGCAAGGCTAATTGTTTTGCATGCGGGTTCAGCAAAGACAGGCTTTCTCCAGGAAAGTAAGTTGGTCTACAGATGCAGCAAAACCAACAAATCTGAAGATTATCACTCAGAAATGAATACAACGACGTTTAAAGATTGGTTTCTCAACAGATTTTTGAATTTTTGGAGGAAGGTTCTATCATCGTCATGGACAACGCCAAATATCATTCGGCAGTGATAAACCGAGCTCCAACAACCAAATCGCCGAAAGCTGATATAGCTGCTTGGCTAACAGAAAAGAAAATTTCGTTTTTGCCTACGGAGACTAGAGCTGAGATGCTGGAGAAGGTTCGCATGAATAAAGAAGAACCGGTGTATGAGTTGGATGTACTTGCAAACGAAAGAGGACATGAAGTAGTCCGATTACCCCCTTATCATTGCCAGTACAATCCGATAGAGCTCATTTGGGCCCAAGTCAAAAGAGAAGTGGCGGAGAAAAACAACACTTTCAAAATCGCCGATGTCGAACGTTTGTTGCATAAAGCCTTGGAAAACGTCACCGTCGAACAGTGGCAGAAATGTGTTTACCATACCGAAAAACTGCAAACAGAAGATTTCGAAAAGGAAGTGGTCCGAGATAATGTAATCGAGCCTCTTATAATCAACCTCAACGAAGATTCAACGACAGAGAACGAGAGCAGCGAAGAAGTGGAAGATGATGATGATGAAGAAGAAGGCGTTGATGGAGATGAATACTGACAAGTAAGGTATTAAAGAACATTTAACATATTACGCAATAAACTTATCAATTACTGAGCAACTTTAATAGCTTGTACTTAACAGTTTAAGATACTATAAACATTTGCTGTGTTAATGTTATTTAAAACCCCAAACTCATATTTAACTTGTTTTATTGTTGGTAGTAAGTTACGATATTACTGTTGGATATTATTAATTTTGCTTAAAAACATTTGGCTTTCTAATAATATTCATGATGACAATATAACATTTTTGCTTACTTTTATTATGGTTGATTTTTATAAAAAGAACTGCAGTGGCCATACTTCTTTTCTACATATAAATTTTTGGTATACAGCAATTTTAATTCTATAGTCTATATATATATATAATTTTGTCGTCAATTTTGCAAGTTTTTCAGTGCAGAGGATAACAAAGTATAATTTTGATTTTAGTTGTAAATAAAATTTAATACGTGCTTAGCCACAAATAAAATAAAGAAGAGTAATTCAATACGTTTTCTTAATTTCTCGAGAAAGTATTCTTCAGTTATATCAAATGCATTTACACGAACATAACTTTCTTAACGAAATGACATAAATCAATATTTTATCACAAAATTTGGATTATAAATTATTTAAAATACAGTATAAACTATTACTTCAAGTAAAAAGGTGAATACAACTGTTAAGCGCGTGGTTTGGCAACGGCGCATTCTAGGAGACCCGCCAATTGTTCTGGCCAGCACTATAGTGAATGTCCACCTTTCGGCACGACAATCAGCAAAGCTTTGCTGATTGGCGTGCATCGTATTGGCTGTAATCCACGTACAAAGCACCTGAATATGTGTCCTCCACAATGTGTTCTGTCAAATGTGTCCTGCCCAATTGAGCCTGCTTTCACAGCCACATAGACGGCCAAGGACACTATTGCTTTTTATCGACCTCAACAACAGAACTAAGGGAGCGTCCATAAACCACGTAGCCCCATTTTGGCCTCTTGTGAACCCCCCTCCCTCCTCACGTAGCCCCACGTGGCTTTTGCCTCTACTCCCCTCCCCCCCTCCCCATGTACCACGTAGCCTTTTTCCCTATTGATTCCAGAATAAATTTTGTACAAATTTCTCTTGTCAGACTATCGTTAATTACATACGGCGATAACTATAGGGCGAAAATAAATATTTACATGATGTTGTGTGTTCTGTATCTCATTTTAACTTTGACAAATAATATGAATGAAAAGCTACGTGGCCTGGCTCGGAACACCTCGTCCCCCCCCCCCCCCCCCACGTAACTTTCCAGCCAACCTGCCCCCCTCCCCCTAGGCCGAGCAACGTAGTTTATGGACACTCCCTAATAAAGAAAGATGACGGCAACCTCGTTAATGAGGTGGCACTTCACATTTAACTTCACAGACAACACTTAGTGTCACCTTGTGTTCGCAACTGTCTATGCTTTTATTTATTAATAAGTGAAAAAAAGCCTTTAGTGCTCGAAAGCTGACTTTGGAAGTTCTATTTTTTTTTAACTGCTTAATGTCTCTTAACAACGAGGTCTTTAGAAACGGGAAAGGATGAGGGGCAAGGAATGGGAAGGAATTTGGACATGGCCTTTTGAAGGAAGTATCCCGGCATTTGCCTGGAGTGATTTTGGAAACCATGGAAAACCCAAATCTGGATGCCCAGACGGTGATTCGAACCGCCGTCCTCCCGAATGCGAGGCGAGAACGCTCACCAGGAAGTTCTAGATCTGACGTACTTTCAAAATCAACAACTTTCACGAAGCGAGTTATTAGTCCTTACCATTTATCGTTTTGATAATAGTTTGTTTTTATTTGATTTCCTGAGATCTACCTTCTCGGAGGAGATATCACGAGAAGCAGAAATAAAGGCGAAGATCGAAGCTGGGAACCGCTGTAACTACCGTCTCAGTCGACTTCTCAGCTCACATAGACAGAAGTCGTGGCAATTAAAAATCCTACTACCTGTCCCGATGTATGGAACATAAATAATCTCTCATTGTTTCATGCAAAATTCTTACGTGCCATAAAGGAACTGGACAGGAATGAACTGGATCAAATGTGTAACTATAGGAATATCGTGCGTCTGGTGCAATGCAGTCACCAAATGATGGCGGGGTACGCAATGAGAATGAATGCGTCGCTAGGCCACTAAGTTGTTGTTCTCTGCGAAAGGAAGCCAGGAGTAGTCTGAGGAAAAATATGTGGACTCCTCGTGGACTGATGGAGATCCTCAAAGAGATGGCCGGCTGGCATCAACGACTAAGAAGCGGAATACAAGTGGAGGAGAAGCAGTGAGCCTGATTGCTATAATGACGATCTTCCCGCGAAACCTGAAGTCTATGTACTGACGTGTGCTGTGCTACTTTCTCGATTGAGTGGTGTCACATACTTCGAAGTGAAACTTTTTTACTTGCAGTTACGAAAATTAGTGACACTTTACACACTACGAATGTGATGACGTCAACGATCTATTAAACATGATGAACAACAAAACGAAATGAACCATTCAAAAGATTCTTTGTAAAAATAAAAGATCTAAAATATTGTGCACTGTATTTTATACTCATAAAAATATTTGAATCTGTGTTATCAGTGAATTTAATGTGTATTAATATCTGTAAAGTGTGGATTCATGGTGAATTATGGACCGAGCGTGGTGGTGTAACGGATAGCGTTCTGGCCTCGCATTCGGGAGGACGGCGGTTCGAATCCCCGTCCGGGCATCCAGATTTGGGTTTTCCATGGTTTCCCCGAATCATTCCAGGTGAATGCCGGGATGCTTCCTTCAAAAGGCCATGGCCGAATTCCTTCCCATTCCTTGCCCCCATCCTTTCCCGTCTCTAAAGACCACGTTGTTATAAAGGGACGTTAAACTGTTACAAAAAAAAAAAAAAAAAAAAAAAAAAGTGAATTATGGAACGGAAAAGATAATAATTATTAAATTATTTTTGTTGCTTTTATTTCTTAATTGTTTTTATAAAATTTTACTGCAATTAAACATATTTTTTTCAGTGGTTATATTTGTTAGAGTTAAGTAATAATGTTTTATTTTATTTTATTATTCTTTTCGACTTCGATGTCCTGTGGACGACATTAAAAAAAACTTCATTACTTCTTTTCTTTACTCCCGATATACATGTCACACAGTTTTTCCCTCTTTTCTGTCCAAATAGTTTTTCTTTGTTTCTGTACTTTGTATAAAGAAACCATAAAAATCTTCGGTCTTTTTCCAATAAATGACCTTGTTAAAAAATGTTCCTCTCTTGAGATTCATTTCTGCTATGTTCTATTTTACTTCAGTAAACCAACGGATTTCTTATGGGATTTTTATCTTAAGAATCAAATAACATATTTGTCAGTCTACTTTTCTGTTAGTATCCGAAAATTTTCAGTTTGAATGTATAATTCCTTCCGTCCATCCATTTTCATCTTTTGACGGCCCGAGAATTTTTCTCAAAATTTTTGTTTCTATTTTACCATTGGTAATACCCGAAAACATTTCGTTTTAGGCGTATGGTCCGGATACATATTTTTATTTTATTTTGAATTGTTGTTACTGATTTCTTGTTAATGACGCGATTTCATTCGATTCCGGGATGAGACGCAAGATAAGTTCAAGTGAATACTATTATTTGGCTTATGTTGGAACGCGTAAGTGTTGAAAACACATTACGTCACCTGGAAGTTGAAAAAAAGGAAGAAACGTTAGCCAGGGAGGCTCATAAAATAGAGCAAAGATGGAAAGAATATATAGAAGAGCTGTATGATCTGCAACACCGACCGAAGTATTTAGGACTAGAAGAAGAAGAAACAATCTGCAAGGAGGAGATAGGAGGCCATATCCTGGAGGTGGAAGTGGAAAAGGCTTTGGCTGAGATGAAGAACAGGAAAAATTGTGGGATGGATGAGTTACCTATAAAAATGAAAAGTTTTGACAGATAAGGTAAGAAGAGAAATACTATATTTGTGTAATGAAATATGTGAAAGAGGAGAATGGTTAAAAGACTTTTTAACAACAGTGTTGATATCAATTGAAAAGAAAAAGAATGCAGTGAAGTGTGAAGATTTCGGAACTATTAGCCTCTTATGCTACTCTGTTAAGATATTACTAAGAGTGTTAAATGCATCATTATCCATGTCAATTGCTGAAGAACAGTTTGGATTTCAGAAAGGAAGAAGTGCACTAGACGCTATTGGTTTGCTGAGAACAATAGATGAAAGATACATTGAAAGGGGAAGAGACTGTTACATGGTTTTCATAGACCTGGAAAAGGCTTTTGATAGAGTGCAATGGATGAACTTAATGGATATTCTAACAAAGTAAAGGCGTTGATTGGAAGGAAAGAAGGCTAATAAGTAGATTATACATCTAACAAGGAATGACAGTGAGTGAGGAATGATCTTACAGAAGAGGGAAAGATTGGAAGAGGTGTAAGACAGAGATGTTGTTTGTCACCCATTTTATTTAACATATATTTGGAGGAAATTATACAAAAGAGTTTAAGATGTAAATGAGGTGTATGCTTGGGTTAATGTTAGATTAGCTGCATAAGGTTTGTTGATGACATGTATTTGCTGGCGGAAAGTGTCAAGATACTCAGAAGAATGTTAAGATTCTTTGGACAAAGGGTGTAAGGAATTCGGAATGAGAAACAATAGGAAGAAAATTAAATGTATGATGGCGGGAAGGAGTAAGAAAGCAATTATTAAAATCCTACAAGGAGAATTAATCGAGCAAGCGGAGTCCTTCAAATATCTCGGGAGTATTGTGAGTGATGATATGAGTTGCAAGAAGGTAAACACGAGAATAGCAATGGCAAAGGAAGCTTTCAATAGAAAGAAAAAAATATTATGTGGAAGGCTGGATAAAAACCTGAGGAAAAAACTAGATAAATGTTTCGTATGGAGCGTACAATTAGATGGGGTAAAATCATGGACGCTACGCAAAGAAGAGGCTGGAAGCTTTCTAAATGTGGATATGGAGGAGGATGGAGGAAATAAGTTGGAAAGACAAAGTAAGGAATGGTGAGGTGCTGGAAGGAGTAGGAGAGCAAAGGTCCCTTATAAAAACAGTAAGGAATAGAAAAAGGACCTGGATTGGTCATGTGTTGAGGAATGAGTGCCTGCTTAAAACCGCCCGGGAGGGAATTGTAAATGGAGGAAAAATAAGAAGTAGAAGAAAGAAAATGCTTGATGACATCATGATAAATGGGAAATATATAGAGAAAAAGAGACTGGTGGAACAAAGGGGGGCATGAAAGGCTGTCACTGTGACTGGGCCTGCTGAATAGCAGAAACCCCTTGATGAGGACTCTGTGTTTGTCCGCCTAGTTACTGATGCCTGACTGTACAGTGCAGACGCCTCCTGTTCCGGGGTTGTGGCCAGGCTATTGGCCCCAGAGGCACCTGCAAGCTCTCCCGTCACGGTACTGCCTGTACATTTGGAGCCACCTCACAGAAGCCGAATCTCAGGAGCCTCTTTAAATACAACCTTCCTCCATAATCACAAATGGATTTTCTGTGCTATTTTCTGCTCCTTGCCGTCACTTTCTCAGAATATGCATCAAAAAAATTAACTCAACACAAAAGATACCTGGGTACTGAAGGTACGACGAGATAGATTTTTTATAATATCAGCACACAGATAATGGTTTCTGATACCATGAGACTGCATTGACAACGTTTTCTTGGAGTAGGAGCTTTCTTCCACCTCACCCTCCATTTGTTTCCGCTTGCGAGAGGAATAAGGCTATTATCTTATTGAAAATCATAATCGGACTCATTTTAAATCTCTCGTAATTACCTGACGCCATGTTACGCTTGATTTTGTAGCACGAGAAACGTCGAGACTAAGGATTGCAATCCCGCAGTGTTTTCAATCCCGCGGGATTTGCGCCAATCCCGCGGGATACCGCGGGATCCGTGCGGGATTGGTACAAACAGTTTTTTAACGTATATATTTAAAA
The DNA here is from genome assembly GCA_031002005.1 of Vandiemenella viatica. Classification (NCBI taxonomy): domain Eukaryota; kingdom Metazoa; phylum Arthropoda; class Insecta; order Orthoptera; family Morabidae; genus Vandiemenella; species Vandiemenella viatica. The sequence goes on from JARYHS010011408.1 coordinate 283,189,948, forward strand.
CTTAGCTACTTACAACGTTAATAAATTAAATAATAATTAAATTAATAAATAATAATTAATAAGTAATAATTAACAGCTAACAAAATTTTGATTGGCAAAATGACATTAAAACTTATTAGCGTGTCTTAAGTGTATATCGAGGTTTTACATTTTTGTTTTTTTAATCTAAACCAATTTTTAAATAAATAATAAAAATGGAAAATATTGAGTCTTAGGTCATATTATGTGCCTTACAATACATCACATAAGTTTAAAAACATGGTTTGCTTAATGGCCAAGTTACCAGAGTTTTTTTTAAAATCCTAAATAAATGTTCCGTAACACCGGGAAAAGCATTCCATTTCACAAAGTGAAGTGAATATACTCTGTAAAGTGTAGACTTGGCTCAGAACAAGATCTCATAACTTTTTGTCACTGCACAGGCACAAGACTTGGCCTTTTTTACGTGATTCATTATTATATCTCCTGATTCCTTGATTGGTATTACAGTTGATTCAATGTTATTAAAAGAAACTACTCACCAACATGTAAACTTTCAAGTATTTCAGATTTACTTATGTGGCGTAACGACGTTTTTAGAGTGGAAATTATTATTTTTTGTTAAGAAAGGAGACTTTCTCGGCGAATGATTGCAGTGAAGTCCTCGTAGGTTGAATCTCCGGATTTCATTGCAAATACACGAAATTACACACGTGAGGAATACGGCGGAGGCAGCCGTCGAAGCATGGTGTTCCTACAACACAATTCGTCGATACACCCGTGAAAATTTAATTATAACTTTTTTTACCTTTAGTCGCAATAATAACAAGGAGAAGAGGGATTAATCGAAAGCCTGAGTGGCACATGTAAGCAGGTGGTTTTCGTCAAAGAAACGCATTGAGGCAGCGGCCAAAACAACAATAAGTCAAAGGATATACAATTTCCTTTTGATAGCTATTAAATAAACAGGTACACGATCGTTAAAATTACGATAACATTAGTTTCATATCAACGAATAATCAAATTTTCAGCCGCAAATTAGGAAATTGTCACAATTACTCTATCTGCAAATACAGAAAATGGGAATACTGAAACCGTGAATAGAAAGCTGTAACCGTATAGTTCAGATAACGTGTGCGACACTTAAAAAATAATTATATAGTTAAAAATCGCACTAAATACGCACCATAACTCAAATTACAGGAATGTGTACTCAAAACAAACGCAAGTTTTGATGAATACGTAAAAGTGTATTTATTTACTTACGAATGACGAAGGTTGACAAAAACAAACGCTTGTTAACATGAGTCAAATGCCAACTGGAAGGGTACAGGCAAACAGTGCAAAATATCCGACAGAGACCGAGTGGGGCAGCGAGTCACACAGACTGACACGCGTTTCCGCCGGATTTTGCGGATTGCGGATACGCTTAATTTTGTGCTGGATCCGCCAGACTGTCTAATGATGCGGGATCCCGCGGGATTGCGGGATCCCGCTTTGCTGGATTGCAATCCCTAGTCGACACACAGACGTGGAAGTTTCTAAGCGTAAGCTACAACCTTTGTCTGTAAAGATATTCATAAAAACCTCTTCAGCATATAAAATAGACATCCTTTTTAGCTACAATTGGGTAGACAATATTTGTATGGAACAACACTTGCCAAAATTGAAGGGGGGAGGGCAGCAAAACAAAAAAACCTTCCCCAATACAAAATTTCGGGCTGAACCCTTCTTTAAGAAAATAGAAACATGAGATTGAGCTCACGCAAGCAACAGACACACTTTGTGTTTTTTCGTGTGGAGTGTTTTTTGTTGCTTTCCTCCTCCCTTCAACTTTGGTCAGCGGTTGGTATATTTTATCTTTCCGTTCCATCTAAATATCTCTTCACTGAATTTCTAACTACTTACCCCATTGCTGCAGAGATTGTTTCATTTTTGCTTCCCTTCTGTACCTGTCCTAATTGTCCCTGTCAGTGTTCTCTTTTATTTTTATTTTCTTCTTTATCCACTTCCTTACTTGTGAATTCATTACTTGTTTGTACAACCGTTGCTTCACTACACTAGTCCCCCCCATAATCCGCAACTTCATCATTCATGTGGCTATGTTAACAGCTAGGGCAGCGCTAGCTCATTCATGTTTCTGTTTTCTTGAAGAGGGGCATAGCTTGAAATATTGTGTCCGAGGAGTGCTTTTTATTGCTGCTAGGAACCCTTTACCCTTGATAACGTTTAATGATGTATTGTTCCCATTTTCTCGAAATGAACGCCGGCCTAACTGATTCCATTGTTCTCTGATTTTTTTATCCCCCCCCCCCCTCAAGGCGTAAAATGTATGTAACAAAACGTTTATCTGAGCATTTAAACCAATTGAGCTCCACAGCAGAACAAAGCAGACCATTGTTTATTTCAGGCAATATTGCTAAACTAATTAATGGATTATCAGATAGGTAAAGCTACATTGGTGTTCTGACTTTATATTTCCTTCTTGTCTCGTCGTGGGTGGTAAGAAAAGGCAACGCCACCAACGGAGTTCTGAGGAACGCCACTGACTGAAGTACCGCCTGTTTCAAGCGGCGTGGGAAACATTTCGCGTTCCACTCGCTCCGAGTTTATGAGTCGTTAACCTCATAATTGCACCATAGAAGATCCGTGATCTGGCTTCCACACCACCAACTATTTTCTGTTACTACTAAAAGTATTTTTCTTTCGCAGTAACGATATAACATAGCTTGAAGACACTATAATCATTCCGGTGCCATAAAGTTAGAAGACAACAGACTGCAAATTCAAGCTACACCGTTGAGTAAACAAAGAAATATTATCTTTTCATAACTCATAATACTTCCTAACTAATGTTACATCTAAGGCTTCAATGTAAGCCACAACCGTACACTCAATAAAACCAGTTGCTAATAGACGGTGTTTTTATTTACAATTGTGTAATAAGCAACTGCGGAAGGATGGCCAATATAAGATATATAGTACACGATTATTATTATTCTTGGTAATATTTGCTGGTAGCTGGGTGAAAAAATTATCAGACACATCGGAACTTTAATTGTGTGCTCAGTTTTGAAATATTTGAAGTTTGAACCTGATTTAATTATTATTTAAAATGTTTCTTGTCACCATTCTCTCGTTTTGTTTGATGCAATCCTCCATCTCTTCCTACCTTCAGATAAACTCTCTTTTTTTTCTTTCAAAATACCCATTACCATCTACTTTATCAGTTATCTGCTTCATATATTCTAATCTTTGCCGTAAAGAGGACGATAATCGCTAGAAAGGAAAATATTACGCTCCAATCTCGGGGCAAAGTATCCTCACGTTAAATGCTTTGCATACTAGAATTGGAAATAATATTCATTATTTCCTTCTTGGTCACTGGTATAGGAGAGACGGCGCTGACCCATGGAGGAAGGAAATATATGGAGACGAAATGACGTTAAATCTGTTATGCCGCCTCTAAACTCTCGACTGATACTGCGCATGCGCGGTGGCGGCAGCGGCCATATTGCGAATCCATACAAATGCAAAGTTCACATTGTGTTTGATGCTGTGATTATTTCATTTTATTATGTGTCTAAGTTTTTTATAATGCCATCTTGTGTTGCATACGGTTGCACAAATAGGCTAGAGGGGAAAGAACCTGTAATATCTCGAGAACTAGGCGAGATATCGAAAATTTTTATTCTTTATTTTTTTATTTGTCTCGTCTTTTTAAATAATAATCCATCATCAAATTTGACTTTGACCAATTTTTTCTTCTGAATTTCAACCAAAAACATCGCACATTTCAGACAAAATATCTCGGAAACTAGGCAGGATATAAAAAAAAAATATTCTTGATTTTTTATTTGTCTCATCGAGTTACATAATAATCCATCACCACATTGCGGCGTGACATTTATCCTACAGTCCCCTTGAGGCTTTTGTACATATTCCCCGTGTCTGTACGGATGCGGCCATGCCTCCCCCACTTCGGCCATGCCCCCCCCCACTCCTCTTCCGCCCGGCGTCACTTCAATGCGTGGTGAAGGTCTCCTGCGTCGTCTCCATATATTCCTTCCTCCATGCGCTGACCTTGAGCTAATCACCAAGTAATATACCAAAGTCTTCTAAAGGTGTGTTCCCACGGCTCGTGGTTTTGTAGGCCGCGCCTCATTAGCCGAAGTGTGCGGATCAACGCTCACCACGGGTTAACCCTCGTCGCCTCCCCACCACCTTGCCTAGTGTCGTTCCAGCTACCCGGGCCTTTCATCTTTACCGCCTGGTCCGTACACTCCGGTTAATGTGACGCGGCCTCGAAAACCACGCGCCGTGGGAACGCACCCTATATATAGGTTCCAAACTTTATGGACGGAGAAGATACAACAGCAGTGCCTCGTGGAAACGTAAATACAGGCGGCTAACTTCTGTGCTCTTGTTGAATTTTTTTTTTTGTAACTGCTTTACGTCTCTTTTTAACATCGAGGTCTTTAGAGACGGGAAAGGATGGGGGGCAAGGATGGGGGAAAGGAATGGGAAGGAATTCGGCCATGGCATTTTGAAGGAAGCATCCCGGCATTTGCCTGGAGTGATTTGGGGAAACCATGGAAAACCCAAATCTGGAGGCCCGGACGGGGATTCGAACCGCCGTCCTCCCGAATGCGAGGCGAGAACGCTAACTGTTACACCGCCCCGCTCGGTCTCTTGTTGAAGAAAATGGATCATGAGCGCCTTTCCATTCACCATCCTCACTCATAATCCAAAAAAGTAGCCATCCAGCGTTTAAGATTACACTTGTCTAGTATGTGAGTTGCAATGGCTACGTCGCATACTATTAACAGAGTTCACTCACGCTACACTAATGTGCATGGAGCACAGGAGATTAGAAAGCTTAATTTAACAGCAGCTACCCCATTTATTGCTAGTAGCAGTGCCGTAGCGTGGGATTTCTGATCACGCGCATGCTTGTTTGGGCGTCTCGTGATCAAGTGTGAGTCTTAATTACTAACACGGAAGCAGTGTTATCGAAGAAGAGCAAACAAGAAGTATCGTTGGTTTCAGATCGATATCGAATTGCTAGAGCACTACGAGGAGGAAGCTGAATTGCAGGCCCTGAAGATATAGCCCACAGATCCAACGCAATGACGTATCTCATACTAGAACCTTATCCCGCTTATTGAAAATAGTCCTCATGGTCCATTAAATAATGTCTGGCTTGTTTTTGGGAAATAATCAACGATGGTTTCTTTCAACTTCTTTCCTTTATTAAATAACGTTACCAACACCAGTTTATCGAACACTATAAGAAAACTGTATTCTATGCAAGTATCTTACTATTTCTTGTGCACCAAAATTTTTTTACTTGTCTGTGTGTATTTTCCGCCAAGTAATGATTTTTATAAGTAGCGATCTTTTTTGTTAAACAGAGAATCTCAAATGAAAATATTGACAGTATGTAGACTTGCGGTGGAAGTAAGTATATGGAAAGTCATCTCTTCTAAACAAAAATTTTAAATTTTTTTCCCTATTTTATTAAAACAAGCTGTCTATATAGTTCCAACTAACCTTTGTTTTCGTTCAAAGTTTAAGATAAAGCAACGGTTAAAATTTTTCACGATAATTCTCCTTACTCGGACTTAACCAGGCGTTTCACATCAATGCAAAGTTTATAATTTGTGACGCTTAAAAGAAATTTATGAGATTAGATCCATTACTGATTGAGGTGCTGTTTCTTCCAAATTCATGATGAATAATTAGGGAATAACATTTTACGTAGATAATTATTTATCGAACAACGAATTTATGTAAATTTTTCGGTAACCAACAGAGCATTCTATTTAAATAACTGAAAAACTTTACTTTGTTATAACAATGTTTTTTACCACAATCTATTGCTCCTGAACTTTCAGAACAGACTAGAAATACGAATTCATAATAATTGGGCCATTATTAGACCATTCAACATATCCGCAACTGAACCCCGCAGAAATGAAGCAAAGTAGTGATGGCATTGAAGCTAAAAATGTGAAGAACTGTGGTAATCTTAAAATCAGAAATTATTACAACACAAATCGAAGGTTCGTAACAATTAAAAAATGGCGTTCTACAGCTCAGGATGAACGTCGATACAATTTTACTCAGACGTTCAGGGTGTTAATACACACATAATACGCGGAAGAATTCGAATTTATGTTTAACGTCTAATTCCCAAATACAGCATTGTCTTTCATCCACTGGCATTATATTCTGCAGTTCGAAGTCAAGTGTGTTCCAGAAACTTTAGTTCATTCTATATTCCTCCGTTTGTACTAGACTGATGAATATATGAACTGACCTCGCATTCGGGAGGATGCATTTGACCATCCGAGTTGGGTTTATCATGGTTTCCCCAAATCACTCCTAGCGAATGTTGGGATTAACCCATCAAAAGGCCAAAAGGAAGTGGTAGAATTCATTCCCGTTCCTTGCCCACAGTTCTTTCTCGCCTCTAATGACCTCGACGTCGAAAAAGCGTAAAGCCAGAAAAAAATAAAAAAATAAAATTAAAAAGGAAAATTATTATTTGCTCGTCTACGAACATCTGATGTTACTAATTATACTTTTTATTTTCACCTTAGCGTCGTTTGTAAGTAGTTGAAAACTGTATCTCGCTGAATTCGTTCACAAAAACCCCCAATAGAATCTGTTCGGATAGCTTAGTTCACACTTATGAATATTTTACTGTCATCTTTATTGAACACACTTCCAAACACTTGGTTATTAATGTAGACATATGTGCGTAGCCCAACACACAATGAATAAATATAATATCCGCAAAGAATGGACGCCATTTCCAATTCCATGTAAACGAATTACAGTTTACCCATATTTTATATCTTCCAGCGGAAGATGTAGGATACGCTACAAAATCCTGACAGCTTGAGGTGCAAGCTGTAAGGGTTTACGCTTCATAACTGATTTTCCTTTATAAAAGAGTTTTTAAATAAGATTTTGCGGACAAAGGAGCAGTCATAAAATAATTTTATCTTTACCAAAAAAAAAAAAAAAAAAAAGAAAGAAAACATAAAATCAGAAAGATCACAGATATGGAGTAAGTGTAATGCAGTTAAAAAAGTGTAAGAGGGTGATTTGCGTAATTACTGGAAAGAAAAATTTTGCTACTTGCTGTAGTTCTTTGTTATCTTCAATTTAGTTTCCAAATCAGAATGCTATTCTATAACTGTTGGAGCAAAAGATATTGTGACTTCATACACCGTGCTTTCTTTGCGAAGGGCTTAAAAACTTCTTGAGGCAGTCGGTAAGTCTTCTCCGTAGAGCTAGTCCATTGACCTAATATCTCCTGGAATTACTGTCGCCACCTTTTAAACTTATAACAAACAAGGGTTCTCTCAGAGAAGATAATTTGTTATTTACGTTTTCTTTACTATTTTCGTTACCGGTCGTTGATCATTTAAGTCGATATAAAAATCTTTATAAAGTACTGGAAAAAAGTTCGCGAAGGAGTTTTTAATGGAACGATTTAAAGAATATGGTTAATCTTAGAAAATCGAAACCTGGAAAGCCGGACGAGAAACAAAAAACGAGCCTGGTTTGGAGTGACACTGCATTTGGGAGCACGCTGCTTCGAATCCTCGTCCGACCATTCAGATTTCGGTTCTCCATTGTTTCACGAAATCACCCCAGGGGTGGTTCCTTTAAATGGCCGTGGCTGAATTCCTTCTCGTTGCCTGTCCTCAATCCTCTCAGACCCGCGTGGGGATACACGAAACTTTGTATGGTAAACGGGTAGCATAGCTTCCGTGTTTGTCTGCTGTCTGTTGGGTGGTGACTACTGCAGTGGTAAGGGGGCATCCATAAATTACGTGAGGTGTTTTTCCGGATTCCCCCCCCCCTCCTCTGGTGGGGCTTCGTGAGATTATTCCAACCCCCCCTCCCCTCAGATGAGATCTGCTTTTTTTAGCTCTACAGTCCAACAAAATTTCGAAAACCTCACGTAAGATTTCCGTTGCCCCCCCTCCCCTTTGGTGAGATTTCGCCGGTCCCCCTCCCTCCTATTTCACCTCACGTAATTTATGGACACCCCCTAACGTGTTGGTCTGCGCAGCGCGTTGCACTCAAGGCAGGAAGTGGGCTCGGTAGAACCATGTGGTGAGGCAGACATATTAGTTTTTCGGTAGTGCCGTGGAACTTTTATAACTTCAATGTGACTTTAAAATTTTGAATATGGGGTTTGGTCTGGTCTGATCGCGTTTCACTACTTGCAATCTAAAAACTTGGTGAAGAATTTCCGATAGCCATTGATTGTTTTGGACTTCTAATTATATTCAAGAATATAGTGAACTTGGAACTTGAAACAATAGCAGTGACTTTCATTTATGATGTTAACCTAACCTTTCCTATCTTGGGGTTTAAATCAAGACAGGTGGCGGCCGATATAAATTCAAGCAATCGATAATGACAGCGATGTCGCCGAGGCGTAAAGCAATAACAAAAAAAGGTCCCTGAGACGCATCTTCCCAAATACCATTCACGAACGTTATCGCTTACTCGCCGGGTTCAGTGTTTTTGCAGGGTGTTGATGTGCCGCTTCGACTGGTTCTTATGACGCTTCGTCACGCCACACGAACCGCCCTACTTCGACGAACTGAAAGCCTCGCCTCAGCTCACCAGTCGAAGAAAGAGAGTGGTTCTCCTTATACCGGTAATCTTATCTACAAAAACGATGATATTGTGCCCAGAACAACGCGAATACAGATAGCATATTCATTTTCTTTTCCGCAGTCAGCTAAGTTATTTATCTACATGGGCAACGTTTTATTTATTTCTTTAACTTTTTGAAACCTCTTTTTCTTTTGCTTATGACTTTATTGCTCGTTGACATCGAGGTCATTAGAGGCGGGAAAGTACTGGGGACAAAGAACGGGCCATGACTTTCATGACCTTTTTGAAGGAAGCATCCCGGCAGTTGGGTAAATCATGGAAAATATAGATGCCCGGATGGGGATTCGAACCGGCGTCCTCCCAATGCGAGGCCAGAACGTTACCGCTACCCACCACGCTCGGTTTTGAAATGTCATATGACAGACATTCCCCTGGTCTTCTGGTTTCAGATAGAATGGTATCGTTGAGAGAATCTTCCTCGTGACCGAGAGTGTTAGGTTCAATTACTGTGCATGGCGCTTGAAAATATTTACCTTGTTCAACGGAAAAAAATTTCAGTCTTTACCTGGGTAACAGGCGTCGATAGGTAGTATAATACAATTCTTTGCTACTAGATTTTGTTCCGAAAATCTGGTTTAAACCGCAGTGCATATGGAGCTACTGGTCCTTCGGCTGGATACGTTAAACCGAAATTGCTCTTGGTATCTTTCGAAACAGTAGGCCTGAATAGGTTGGAACTACGTTTCACGTTCTGCACTTCTTTATGTAAAACACGCTATGATTAGCACCATCATCGCAGATATTTCAGACTCTTCTAGAAACCGTAATCGGGAAGGGAAAGCGAAAATATTCAAGTTATATTTTCTTGGGAATTGGCTATCGAGGGAAAACATGATAATACTCGACATATAAGAGAACCGCTGTGGTACACGAACTTTGTTGACAGAATTTTTCACGGATTTGTGTTGTTAGTATAAACGCTAAAAACTGCTAAAGATTGTCCTTGTTTAGGCAGCTAAGATTCGAACGATGAAATTGGTTGAGGTAACACTCGACAGTTCCCGCTGTTACCTTAATACTGTACTAACAAATACAAATTGTGGTACTATTTTGATAGATCTCCTCTTGGGCATAGTTCCAGTGTTAAGCTTCGAGAAAAATACACGAATGTATTGGAAATTTAACAATGTTTATCAATTTCAAAAGTCAATTGTTTTATAAATAGTAATTCACGGCCCCCCTATTTAGCAGGTATAGTATTAAAGTTCTTTTTTTTTTTTTTTTTTTTTTTTAAAGAATGTTGAGATAAAATTCAGAATTAAAACCACACACACGGGACTGAACAAAAAACTAATCCAGAAACAAGATGGCCCCAACAGCGCATGGTCAAGCTCTGCGTAGGTCACCGGTTAGAGTTGATTTTCGATTTCGCTCATTAGGTAGGTCTTAACGCTATTTTATTTAATGCACTCTTTAGTTTGTGTTAGTCTTATGTTAACATAAGTGAACTCCGTTGGATCACGTCACTAGCCACCATTATGATGTCCAACGCCTGCCCCACAGGGTTAGCTTCTTCCTGTCCGGTTGGGGGGGGGGGGGGGGAATATTTGTGACTTGAATGGCAGGATAGGAAGGGTGGCGACGGCGGTGCACAATTCTCAATCATTTCCAGTACTGTGTTAAGTTCCAAGCATTTCCGTAATGCAAATTGCGAAAGGGTATATGGTATTGATTTTAAGTGAGTCGTTCATAGGATGGTGATGCTAAACTTGGCGCCCCCTTGGTGTCTTTGGCAAGATTAGGCTGACAAAGGAGGCTCCCTTCTGTCATTTTTTAGACGAAGAAAGGAAACAAATTGGTCACCCTACCTCCGTGCCATTTAGAAGTCTCCGATTTGTTACAAGGCAGAACCTTATATTAACTTTACAATTACTGGTATATACTTTGGCGTTTACTATGAACAGTATTTCCATCTTACATTGCTCTGAACTTTTCGTGACAAATCTAAAGTAAAGTTACTGACAATGAGCAATTGTTTTAATGACTCTGGATCTATTGGTTGTAGTCGCCAAACAGTAAACTCAGTGGTTGAGGGTTTTTTAACTAACCGTTTGATTACGCTTGGGTTCTACCCGCTTGACAGGCGGATGTCCCGTCGTAATATTCGCTTAATGTGCACTGATTTCGTTCAGAATAACCAGTTTTGTCTACAAAGGAGAACACGCTTGCATCTTTCCGTTATATCCGTTCGAAAGGATTGCATCTTGTGCCGACACAATTTAAAAATGTTTAAGAAAGAAATATATCAGAAGCATTCTGCAAACGAAGGCAGCACTGTACCTAAACAAAAAAGTTAAAAATTACTTTTAAACTGTCTTGAGGCTAAGCTACACATCGAGTTTAGGCTATAACACACCGTAAACACATAAAAAACTTTTCATAGCAACAAATCTAATCTTTAAAGAGAAAAATCAAGTGAAAGTATAATCTTGCCATCATTCCTGCAACATTTCTTTTCTTCCTTCACTTTTATTTTCATACCATTCAGTAAACTCTCAAGATTTTCAGTCTGTCCCGCTAACAGTACAAAGTCATCAGCAAATCGTGGCATGCTGTTTTTTTTTTTTTTTTTTTTTTTTTTTTAATCCCTGAACACTTACGCTAAATTCAAATTTATCTTTTACTTCCTTTATTACTTTTTCTATATACAAGCTGAAAATTAATGGGGATAGACTGCAACCTTATCTCATATACTTTTTAACTGATGCATGTTTCTCACGATTCTTAAATAGATTATATTCTTCTATCTTGATATTTGAGAAATGACTTTTAAATATTTTGAATATCTTGTCCCACTTAACATTATCAAAAGCTTTTCCTAAATCTACAAACACCATGAAAGTAATTTTTGTTTTCCTTGATCCGTCTTTCTAGTATCAATTTTAAAGCCAGCAATTATTCCCTTATATGCTGGTTTTTCTTAAACCAATACTGATCGACACCTAACATCTCTTCTACTAACTTTTCTATGCTTCTGCATATTCCCCTACTCAGTAATTTTGAAGCATTTGATGTTAGACTTGTATGCTGATAATTTTCTCATTTGTCAGCTCGTACTGTCTACGGGAATGTCAGGATGATACTTTTACTAAAATCAGTTGGAATCTTTCCTGTTTCTTAACTTTTTAATATTACTTTGAATATTTTTTGTATTCCTTCTTCTATTCGAGGCTTTCGAACGTCTGAAGGAATCTAATCCATTCCTATTATCTTATTTGAGTTAAAATCTTTCCAAACAAATTCTGACCAGTCCCGGTGGGTGAGCGGTAACGATCGGGTTTAAAATCCTCGTCTGGCCATACAGATTTTGTTTTTTCCGAAATCACTTCAGGCGAAAGGCAGAATGGTTACTTCAAAGGATTTATGACCGAATTCCATTCCGATAGTTGCCCTAGTCCTTTCCGCCTCAAATGACCTCAACTTCGTCGAGGCGTAAAGCCTTAAGCAAATAAATAAAAGAAAATCAAATTTCGTCTTTAAAACAGGTTTCCTTAAAACATCAGTGTGAACGTCGTCTCCTCTTTCCAGCACACTAATCTTCAAATCATCCCTATCATACAATTTCTCTTTCTTTCCATCAGTTAGTTCTATCTTTTGAACTAAAAAGAGGTTATGTATCACCACATGTGACGTTTGTACATCTGTTCTTCACTTCTTCGAATTCTGTTTATCCTATGTAGGTCACATTTACTTCTCGTCAACCGTATCCTTTTCTACTTCTTCGCACCTTTCTTGCATCCAATTTCCTTCTATTTTCTTACCTTTCCTATTTATTTGATATCTGAAATGATTCTGATGCTCTCTGCTTGCTTCATACTGAGTCTTTTTGTGCCGTCTCTTCTGAGCCATCAATTCAAACATTTCTGCTGTGGTTATCGGATAGCTTTCTTCCTTACGCTTAATGTTTTAACTAACTTTGATTATCTCTCGCTTTATTGCATTCCATTCTTCTGTTGAATTTCATTCAGAGTTAATTTTTAGTCCCATGTCTAGAATCTCATGTAAAAATTATTTCAATTTATTACTTCAAGTCTTTTTTGCCTGTGTTAATTCTTTATACTGTTGAATTTCAGCCTGCTCTTTGAAACTGTCAAATTGTGGCCAGAGTCCTGGGTACGCTATATAGTCCGCAACTTTGTTTTTAAACCTCTGTTTCTTCCATAATGTAATCTAACTGATATCTAACTGCTATATACTTTTTGTCTGGTGCCTCAGTGGTTAAGGCGTCTGACTGGAGATCGAAAGGTCCCCGGTTCGAATCCCTGTCTCAGTGGGGATTTTCACAGCCACTTAACCCGGCCTCCACCTCTGGCACAGCTTGCTGTGTAATGTGAAGTACACCAGAACGCTTCCATGGTTCAGATTCCACGTTAAACTGTGGGTCCCTTCTACCTGGTAGCACTACTGGGTTAGGTTAAGGTGGCTACGACAGGGGAGGATGCGCAGCCAATTGAAACCCTGTCACCAGGTCATTACAACCACACAGAATTATTATTATTATTAGCGTAATACATGAATACTATTTTATTGAAAGCTCGATGCATCTTAGATACTGAACACTGCGTAGAAAATAATAACAGCGCTTAAGACTGAAATACTAAATTAGTGATGAAAGAGAATATGTCAAACTTTTGCTTTTACAATAGCCGACTACCGTCTGACCTTTTATGTCAGATATCTTAAGGATATTAAAATACGGACTCTTAATTTTGCACGAGGCATGGCTCTCACTTAGCCTTGTTTACTTCTTTTGAATGTTTACTGTCTACTTCAATACCACCATTCGTGCTTCTAGGTGCCTTCGTCTTAGATGACTCTGTGTGTTGACACGAACTAAAATCTCAGAAAATATTATTTTAGTGATTATACACAATCCAGTACGGACGACTCAAGTCGATCTTCGTATTCAACGATTTCAATTTCTGGCGCCTGGACTGGGACCTGTACACTAGCAGGATTATACGAGTCAGGTGTTCAATGGAGGGTTTCACGTTTTGCCGCAGTGCTCTAAACATTATTTCCTGAGTGCACGGCTGCCGGATAAGAATCTGCAGGCCGGGTCGTTAGCTGTGGCTCGCTGCCCTCATTCAGATTAATCTGCTCTTTACATCGACCGCGGAGCAGCGGAAACCCGGCGAGCTCCAAGTCAGCATCGAGTTACACTATAAACTGCTCTCAACTTCCAATGATGTTTATGTGAGCAACCCGAGAGAGAGAAAAAGAAATGTATAATTCACACGTACATATATTGGTATTAATTCATCGCTACAATGTGTAAATCTGTAAGCGGCCGTTTCAAAGCGATTTCTTTGTCGACGTCATGCAATAACTATCGAACCGATTTGGATAGGGTTTTATCAGTTTCAAAGCTTAACCTCTCTCTTAAAAACTGTGTTGTATCTTTGTATGTATATGAAGGGTGAACGGAGCAAATGATCATTTGTTCTCAAACTGAACAGATTGTAGCCAAAGATCACACTACGTCAAAAATAAGTAATACAGTCTTCGGATTAATACTGCCTTTGACTAAGTAACTTTTAATATTTGGTAATATGACACCCGTGAAAACAGTTTAAATTCTTAAAAAGTTTATTCATCGTGTCTTATAGGGGCATTATACTTATGACTACGAAATGCGAGGTCCATAGGGGTAAATTGCAGGGTAATGCTAGTTTCCTTGTAATCGCTATGGTTATCTACTATTACAGTCTCTATCCCAAGTAATACAATGATTTTTCCATGCGTTTAATACTGTACATTTTTGCAGTTATACAGAAGTTAAACACTTTGTCAAATGAGAATATAGGAAGAAATTTCTGTTTTCACTCAATCTTATGTTTTTGTACTAGTCGAGAAACATATCAACCCTAAAAACACGAATATCATGAAATTATCCATTGTTTTACTTATATTCCATTAAAATGTGAGCGATTTTCTAAGATTGTTCTTAAAAATTAACTGCGGCTGATGCTTGAACGAGTGTGGCATTCGCTAGTATGGTTTCCAGAATTATTCCCTCTAAAGGACATAGCTGAATTTCTTTCCGTTCCTTTTCTCTATTTCCGCGCCCCCTCCTTGCCACTGCATCATCACCTGGCTGTAGCGACCTTGACGAAATGCAAATCACTATAAAAAAGGAACTTAAAAATTACTTCCACATCCAATTTAGTTCAAGATCATATTTTCCATTGATCTATCCTGCTTATTAGTGCATAACGAGAAAGAAATATGATGTCAATGAAAGCAGAGTTAATGTTAATACATAAGTTTTCCAATTCCGTGGAAACCCATTTTTGTAATGTTGTACTGTCTCGAATGATAATTTAATAGGCAGTGTTGCCTCCACCTTCTGATGACTAACATTTACACAACCACAGCAAAATGGCTAAAATGAGCATAATAATTGGTTGCCAATGTGATTTTCTCATTTTCTTCTGTGTGTGTGTGGTTATTTTTTTTTAACGAAAACGTCTTATACTTTATCTGTTGAGGTGCATTCTAGCGGAAACATACTATTAAGAAACCAGTGTACTATCAAATAGCTAAAATTCCTAATCCAATTGACAAAATCTAAAGATCTACATGTCAGCTTGTAGAGGAAGGATACCGGCTCTTAATATATCTTGCAAAGTTCTTCCGACTATTTCCGGTCGCTTCATGATAGAATTCCTTCGACTAAGCAACACTAAAAAATAATAAGAAAGTTGAAAACTGTAAAATGAAATTTCTTCCTTAAATTGATTGTGTGTTAAGACTTATACTCTTCCTACGGTAGGAATGCTCTGAAGTTGCCTTTGTATTTATTTTGCAATTATCCCCACACAGGACTGATTCCTGAAAGATTTTTAGACAAAAATAAAAATTAAGCAATACAGACGCATTCAGACTCTGCATTTAAAATATTGGCAATACTCTGTTGCTGTCCAAAATTTTACAGCTTCTTATTTCATGATGGATTGGATCTGCCTTACTATGGATGGAAGATAATTTGTATTCATCAGCAGCCTTCATTTTTCAGTTATTTTTTCAGCTAATAGAAATACATTTGTTATATATTATGATAAAGAAGAGATACAACAATTGATCTTAGTGGCACAAGTACACTTTTTTTCTATCCCTGAAGGGGAGACCGCCAATTGTAAAATTCAGATTCAATTCAAACTGTGTGTAGTAAAATCTCATGGCCAGAGGAGTAATGAGGCAAAGCAGTAACCCGAGCTTCTTCGCCTTTGTTGAGAAAATCGGCATTGAAATATTCCGCTGCGTTTAAATACTTTCTACGCTACCGGGGTTTGAAAGGGTGTCTCGCGCAGCAAGCAAGCGCTCTGTCTGATAAGCCAATGGTCGCCGGATCGGGTCTCGCTACGGGAAATATTTTTATTTGTTGAAATATGCATATATACAGATAATTCCCAGCAATATTACATATAATAAGTTTTTTAAATGCCTTTTGTTGTGAAAAATCTGATGGCATCTCGTTTCGATCCTCCCGTCCCCAGGTGTGAACATCTGTCTTTCATCCGTAGCAGTCGAGTAATGATATTTGTATTTCATACCTGCATCAGCAAATATTTCTATTTTTAAAACATAACATTTAATTTTTAATTTAATTTAATTGCAATGGAGCACAGGTTCCGGTCGCAATTTCCCTACACACCCATCTTCCCCCTATCCTGCACCCACCTACATTTGCCCTCTACAAATTTTATCTTTAAATTCCTTCAAAGTTTTCGTTAAATTATTCATCATTTCTCTTGGTAACTCATTCCAATCCCTGACACCCTTACCTAAAACAGAGAATCTTCCTACACCCCTGTGCCTGAAATCGAGTGCCAGCTTGTGGTCATGGTCATCTTTTCCCTTCCATGCACTACTTTTCATACATACTCCATATTTACCCGTGCCTCACTGCCAGTATACGCCCTGTACACCCCCATGACCCTCCTCATCCTCCTCCTGTCTTGCAATGAATCCCATTTCAGCTCCTTTATCATATCCGTCACTCATTGCATTCTGCGATATTTTCCAGAAACAAATCTAGCAGCCCTTCTTTGCACCCTCTCCAACTCCTGTATTTGATACGTAAAATGAGGGTCCCATACTACACTACCATATTCGAGCAATGGTCTGACCAATGTTTTGTAACCCAATTCCTTTACTTCTCTCGTGCATCCCCTCATCACTCTCTCCAACAAGTGCAAAATTTTGAAACCTTTTCCTACCACCTGTCCAATGTGTCCTGCCCAGTTAAGCTTGTTATCAAATGTAATGCCAAGATATTTACATTTCAAGTCTTGTTTGAGAAAAACATAATGAAGTTCAAAAGCGTCGTTTCTTTCACAACAAACGGCATTTTAGAAATATATTATATGCATAATTGTTGAAACTGATTGCCAGGAATTATCTGTATACACGTTTGAATAAATAAATAAAAAATGTACGCGCTGAGATTCGATCCGGCGACGATTCGATTATAATAGAGAGCTTGCTCGCTGTGCGACACGGCCTTTAAACGCTCCGAACTTAGGAAGAATTTGAACACAACGGAATATTTCAATGCCGATTTTCTCCACTACGGCGAAGAAGCGCATGTTACTGCTTTGCGACATTACACCATTGGCCACCCAATTATAACACACAGGATGAATGGAATGTGAATTTTACAATTGGCGTCCTCCCCTTGTTAGTGAGGGGAAGTGCATGAAGGAAAGTAATGAAAAGTTGTTAACGGGATGGCAGGAAGGAAGGAGAAACAAGTAGCTGCGAACCGAGGAGTGTCAACGGAGGAGGAGAAAGCTGTGGCACGAACTTGCGTCACTCGAAGACGACTCACCGCCGACACACGAGGACTGCCAACGACACTAGTCTCGCTTCTTCCTGTCGCTGTTTCTTTGGGGCGCCGGACTGACAAATCTTTCTGACTGCGTGTCTCCGATCATTTTTCTGTCTATAATGAGATACCCGATGCCGTGTTTAGTTTCAGTGCTAACATAAAGTTATTTTATATGCTATAAGGGGGCGTCCATTAATTACGTGAGGTGAAATGGGGGGGGGGCGAGGTTCGGGGGAAATCTCACCAAATCTCACCAAGGGGGAGGGGGGAGGTCGACGGAAATCTCACGTGAGGTTTTGAAATTCTTGCAGGACAGTAGAGCTAAAGGGAAGAAGAAGAAGAAGAAAAATAAAGGCTTACAAACGACGTGAAAACGGACTTTAGGGGGGGGGGGGGGGAAGTAATAACCGCCATCGGAAGCATGAGAGATAAAAAAAGAAAAAAGGTCTCAAATAGCTACGACGTCGATTGGCAGGGGGACGGGGAGGTGTAAGGTATCCCTCATTCTATTTTCAAGATTTAGTTAGATTCCGGCCAAGTATGGGGTTCGTTTTAGTATCAGATACCACACGTGAAATCGAGGTAAACAACACTTGTAGTACAATAAAGTGAATAAATAATACATAGTAACCATAAATAAGAAGTTTCAGGAAAATTATAAGTAATAAACTCACCTAAATGAGCGTAATCAGTAATAATCCATGAAGCAGAAAATGCAAGTTTGTAAACACTACCATAGCACTAATACTCCACTAAAATAAACACTGTAAAGCACTTTCATAATTAGAATTTCACCAGTTGATATTAAATGCACTAATAACTCGCAGCTCCAGACCGATTTAAAGTACTAAATATGGAATTTAAATGCATCTCCACATGGGAGCTAGTCAACATTTAATTCCACCACATCTAAACAACTTCAAAGCTTTAAAAGTAAATATAACCAAGTAAAAATAAATAGCCAGTTAATATTTTGTAAGTTTCCGGTAACAATCAACCAATAAATTGAAATATCAGTAAATAACAGTTAACCGGCAATGGCGACGTAAAAAACCGAAACTTTAGAAATTAATAACTCAGAAACTAACAGGTTTAGCGGACTAAAAACTTCTCTAAAGTGCTTAAAATAAATAAAGGTTCAATTTAAATTTAGTCTCAGGACACAACCGACTTTCAGGAAAAAGCAGAATATTTGGCTTCACAATGGAAAAACTGGGAAACTTAGGAATTCCATAACTCCCGTTAGAATTAACCGATTTGGAAGATTTTTGCACGGTTGAGCTCAGCAGAGACGGGAGAGCACTTCTAAAGTAACTTAAAGCACGAAATCTAAAATTTTTGACGGTCCATTTTTTGTCACCAAGATTTGAAATGACTACGTAATCCGGTGTAGCAACACACCCCAACTAAATAAATCCACAACTCCGTTCTGGAGCACTTAAATCATTATCACCAAGAGACAGTAAACACATATTTTTGCGTGATCTACACACCATGAATTTCTGGTGAACATCGGGAGATAAATCAAATATTTCTATGCCTTTTTTGACCACTTTAGTCCTAGTCTGATATAGGGAATTGCGGCGCCATGACGCTCACTTTGTACTGAAGCGTTGGAGAAGCAGGATGTGTGCTGGTTAGACCGAGATGAGCTAGCCTCGGGTGGCTTGAGCATGAGGCTAGTCGGTAACTTGGCGGACACAATGGACGATAGACGCCATATTGTGATTTTTCAGTTACATAGTAAAATGTTGGGAATTTGAACTTTGAATTTTACTGGGGGAATTATCGGTTCGTGTTATGCTTCACAACTTGCAATTTTCGTGTGATGATATTCCGATGCCTTGCTAACTGAACAGTTGTAATACAGTGACAATTTTGAATATATGTGAATAGTGAAACTTCAACCTGACTTTCATTTAATAGTATACCCTTCCTGTTTGGGGAATAACGAACAGGTGGCGACCATCTTGAAAACCAGTTAGCATGTTCCTTAGGCTATTCACGGTCAACAAACTATTTTAAGAACTTCAAATATTTTCCAATGATAAGTAAGTGAACTATAGTTGAGGAACGTAAAGCTGATATCTGACCCCGGGTATCCGTCTTTGTTCCTTACATGGGACTTGTGTGAATCGCGCTTGGAAAGAGCGGTGAAGTATAACCGAACCGAGACTTACATTTTTTTTTTTCTTTTTCTTCAAGAAAGATTTTTTTCTTTCTTCTTTTTGCCTGGTATTACGAACTTTTCATCTGTACAATTGCTCCTCACGTGAAGATCGACATCGCGAGTTCACGGAGAACTGTGAAGTGTAACCACCTGACTTCTACATACGGTGCCGGTTATTCTGACCGTTACGAATTTTTTTTTCTACCAGCAAGATTTTTTTTTGAAAACGGCAACCTGACACACCACCAAGGAACTCCATCAACTACGCGACGGTGTACTACGCCAGCCCATCCAGTGCTGATATACGACTTCGACTACTACTCCGCCAGCTGGGAGAAGGCGTTTCCCTGTGCCCGGGAAGACGCTTCACGACTACCTGGCCGACACACATCGCAGCCACAATCAACACTCCCTTTCGCTATCGCAGCGCTGACGTTCGTCCAGGGAGGTGCTCGCAGTGCTCACTACACTGGCAGAGCCTTACCAGACTCCACTCCGGGTCTTCGCCACGGAGAAATGAATAAGATAAGTGAAAGTGAATTGTTTACTAACTTTGTTTAAGGGCCCCTTCACCCGGAGAGTAGTGACCTCTGGACTTGCCGAAGGATTCTTTTCTATCAGTGCACTGGATTCTTCCGGGCGCTTTAGCCGCTGCACATCACCATTTTCCTTCCTTTCATAGTTGAACTAAACATCATTGGATGTATACCACGGTGCAGTCACAGCAACGGACATTTTTCTATTTTTTAGCTGTTACGACAGCAAACCAGTGATATAATATCACCAACCCAAATATACCGGGTTTTACTTTGTGTTTTTTTTTCCCGCCTTCTTGTTCGTCGATATATTGGTGCATTTTTCATATGTACTGTGGGAAACAATAATTTCATGCCACAGATATCCAACTTTGCCAAGTCAACGATTCTCTACCGAATGCCAGCTGATGTTATATTGTGTCTTAGCATCGCTGTTTTGTTTACATTCCAGATTTCAAAAAAAAATTTTTTACTTTGTATTTCTTTTTCAGGTTTGTGTGCTTACTTCTACATCTTCTTATATTATTTTGTGTGTGCATTTTGGGGGAATTTGGGATTTTTGTATATTGTGTCAACATTTTCGAAAATTCTGAAAACAGCTGTTTGTTATACATGGTGACCAATAACCTTATTGGCTAATTTGTGATTGTTAACTTTTAAGATCTACTCCCATTTATTTAAAATTAGTTTTCCATTTTTCCGACTTTATCATTTTTTTTACTTTGTCAGTTCAAATATTTTTACCAACCATGAAGAGGCCTGACCTATTAACATTAGATGTAGATGCTTTATGTAAAGAATTGCAGGCGTTTGAGAAAGGCCTGAAGATCCCACCATTATTAGGTTCATATACAGAGGAAGTCAAGAAATGTGTACAAACTTTCCAAGAGCAATACAGTGATAGATGTCAAAGGGTGTGGAGCTTAGTTATGCAAAAGTGTGAAGATTACAAAACCACAGCGATGTATGCACAACGTTGCATACAACAACATATACTATCAAAGGCCGAGAGAGGTTTTGTTTTATTGGAAATTGAAAGATGGAAATTGAAATTCACAGGGGATATTGAAGAGGAGAAACAACGTGCCAAACTAGTAAAGGGAACTCCATTAGCAGTCAAATCTGAATTTGATAAAAAATTGCTCCACTGTAAACAAATGTTAGAGGCGTGGGCAGATGCTGATCAATTACAACAATTGGCAGTATATTTTGATTCCATAACCAAAGTAACAGATGAGGTATTTCACATGATGCTAACCCTCTTTATAGACCTTAAACCCTTCCAGATTAAAACTATGGAATACCTTTTGTCAACCTTTACATCCTTTTGTAAATCTTTTGTACCTCTAGTGGATTCAGAGACAAGAGAAATTATAGAGTTGAGAAAAGGACGATTACTTGGAGAAGATGAGTTCATCCACCAGATTATTGCATTAGGGTATACATATAGTACTGGTCCTTCCAACTTCCAAGACTTTTGTAATTCCCTTCAGGGAGCACCACTACGCTTTAAATCTTCAAATATTCCAGAGGTAAAGACTCCTCATCCTTTATTGAGTACACCCACCGGAACAGCTGATCTTATTGCCATTCCTCTACAGCCTACTGCTACAGGGGCACAACTTATTCCAACCACTGCACAGCTGGTAGATGACACAACAGAGCTTGTAACACCCTCCCCAACCCAGCCCTCAGCTGAGAAAAAACTACTTATTGATTTTGAAACACAGGCTTCACCTGAAGTGGACGTTTGTTTGGATTCGGTAAACACCCCAGCAGAACAGCTGATTTCGGATATCCTTGGGGATAACATTTCCATATTTGAACCCTTAGAGAATTGTGGGGACTTAGTTGATTTTACAGCGCCTCAGCCTTCAGTTAAAGAACCTGCACATGTTTTGCCACCAGTACGACATATTGTCACGGACCTTATTGATATCGATACAGATGTTCCGCCAGCAGATGCTGTTATTGATTGTTCAGGCACTCACCCTTCACAGTTAATCAATGATATTTTTGGGGAAAATACAGAATTAATAGTAACCTCCTCCCAAAGTGAAGATTTGATTGATCTCACTTCTGTACAAGTTGAAAATCAGACTGATAAAATGCCTTCACCTGACCCCATTTCACAGGCTGTTGGCTCATATAATTTTTCCAAATCTCAACAGCTGGTAAGGCGATACAAGCCTACATTTGTGGACAAACTAAAATTGAAAATCCACGAACAAGATGTTCCCTCCCTCTACTACCCGCAATTGGCCATTGTTTTCCCAACAACCCGCACAGATTTTCCACATTCCCAAGCATACACTGGCCACCATTCTTTTTCAAAACTATTCCAGTCAGCAAGAGACTGACAATTTGGTGTTTTCTCATATGATGCAAAGTATACACTGCGGGGATACCAGATTTTCCAGGGGTAGGCCACCCAGTCACTACAATGTTGATCATTTCATACATTGTTCTGAAACTATAGCTGTTTTTGAAATGTTTTCATACTTCATTTATTCCTTTGGCTCTCAACACAGGAAGGTTGGGAGAAAAAGATTTATTCTGAAAGCAGTTTGTTTTGGGAGGGGAGCTAAGATGAAAAGCAACCTCAACCCTTTCCCACCTAATGGGAATTCATTATTTGATGACAGGAGGAATGTCCTCAAACTCAAAATATTTGCCCTTGATATACAGGGACCCACACAATTATTCAACCATGTTAGGTATATGTCAATTGACATTTTTTCAGATTTTGCTCAAATAAGCAACCATATTCAGAATACTAAGACAGTTGATATTGCCACACATTTGGTTTATTTTTTCCTTTTGCCCTTATTTCATATATGTTTTGTTGACTTCTTCATGAAGCTGATGGTAATTTTTAAGGTTATATGGGAGCTTGAGCTTTTGCTCAACCTTGTTTTTTCTTTGATGTACATCCGAATGTTATTTTGTAACCAGCTACCTAGGGAAATTGTTTGCCAGGCTGGGTTTGATGTGATATTTGATACAGTAGAGATGAAGCTGAGAGATGCTGAGAAGGACTGTCAAGGAGGGGAAGTTGTTTGTGATGATGGAGTAGATGTGCTTGTTGAATAAGGGATGGAGATAATACTTGTGTTTCTATGTTTACAAAAAAGGGGGAGGCTGGAAGAGAAGAAGTACCATAAGGGGGGAATGCTACACTATTATTACCCCAGGACCAGGACATGAAACTAGGACTTGCCTGCGATCCATATTATTATTATTATTGGCATTCCTACCCATTCATATTATTATCATTATTACCCTTGGGCCAGGAAGCGAAGACTTGCCTGCGAATCCCTTCATAATATTATTATATTATTTCCCCACAATATTATTATTTTCCCACTATATTATATGTTATGACATTATAGGCATCGGCCCAGAGAGGAGATGACCTCATTAATATATTACATTGCAATAGGAACACGCAGGGTGACCTCATTTTGTGCATGAACATAGAGGAGGTGCAGTAGGATAGTCAGGACTCTGTTCCTGTGTTGATTTAGTTCCGCAGGCGTAGCAGAGCTCTAGGAATTTCCTGTTAAATGACATACCTGTTACATCTCATAGATGGGCGTGACACATTTCCCCATTCATTAAACTAAGTGTATGACTGTACAGACCAGCATGACACCCGTGATAGTATGTAAGCATTATATTCCCCTATAGGCGCCACTCTCGTTGTTCATTCACACATCAATTAGGATTAAGGAAACATAGAACACACAGTACATCAACATACTCTAACGAGATTAGCGCTGACATAACTGAGTTGTTTACAGATAATGTACTTTCTGAGATGAGATTTCGAGGTGGATGTTAGTTTTGTTTTTCATTGGGGAAGATTGATCTGAGGACTTGTTTGAGTAGATATTTACCCTTGTGTTTTAATAAGATGTAACATTGAGAAGACTTCGAGAAGGCAAGATGATTGTTCCTTGCGCCTAGAGAGTTATTTGAAGTTTATGATGATAGGAGGCATACATATACCCCACACTTTTCACAACAGTAATACCCAACATTTATTATATTTATATACCCCTTATACATTATATGGTTTTGAATTTTGTGACCCTTTCTCTGAGTTTATGGGAAGTAACAATATATACTCCACATACTACATTACACTACGAGATTACGTCCCTTGATATACACCTACATGGGTTTACACTGGTACCCATTCATATCGCATGATGCGATTTAATATTTACCTATATATAAAATATATTCCCCTATATTATGGTCACTATGAACCAGTGTACTGGTCCCTCGCAACTTTGTTGCCACAACTAACCCGATTTTGTCACAGCAGTGTACTGCTGACTGGAAACTGCGTTTCCTATAGTTCTTAAGATTTTGTTTACATATTGTGTTTAGTTTTAAGACTGCAATTTTGAAGTTATTCCTAGGGTTTCATTTCAGATTACCCTGATTCTTGTCTCATTAATTTTCCCTAGTGTTAAGTGTAGTCCCGTTTTGTAAAGCCAGGCCTGGGACTGATATAATTTCTCAATATTTTTTTTTTGTGTGTACTTCCTATTATGTACAGTTATTGGTTTTTCTTATAACCTGCCCATCTTCGGATGTTGGCAATAACTATAATTTTCTAGGTTCTAGATCTATGTGTTCATTTCCTACAATTTTTATGTTTAATTCGTAAGTTCCCTTTTGTAGTTGTAGGTTAAGTTTAACAGGATGATATCGCTCACACGCGTCATTTGTTTTGTTTTGGATTGTTCGCAGACTGACTGACCGAGGTCCTCGGGGCGACTGCTGTGTCAGGAACCCGGGACACGAACAGTTCTCGGCAGTGATAGGGACCTTTTGTGTTTATATAAATAACACTTTGCTCTGCGATCGCGACAGGACTCAGCCACTTTGAGAGGACTTTGTAAGAGTGTGTGATAGAAAATAACGGAATATAGAGACGTTCTAAAAAGAAGGACAACCTAAGGAAAAAATTCTGATATATATAACAGATGTTGTGTTTAGGGACTACGGTCCTACATACATATTCGTAGGTTTAAGGAGTTCTTTTATGAATAGGATGTTTAGACTTAAGGTTTTATACGTTTGTGTTTTTTTTTGGGTATGTTAAAATTTTCTTACACAATTTCAATGTTAACATTTATGTTGTACAGTTACAGTTGGGAGACAATTTGGTAACATAATTTAACAATTTGTGTGGTTTACATACCACTTTTGATAAGTTGTGTTTTTCATAACACCAGTTGATGTAATATTGACATGATTCATATTTCTTTTTGAATTTTGTGAACTTTGATAATTTAAAGTAACTTTTGAGTATGAATGTGGTAACAATTTGATATTTGAGATGTAAAGTAACTTTTGGAGTATGAATGAAGAAGCATACCGACCGATAAGCGTAGGGTTAGTTAACTTTTTGGGATAGTTCTCTAAATTTGTCATGGGATTTTCGGGGATTTTTCTTGCTTTAGTGATTTTCTTTGGGTTTCTTTTGTTATTAGGAAGTTTAAGGGGAATTGATAGGGTTTTTCTTTCTTTTATTTAAGATGTGCAGTAAGTTTTTTGCAAAAATTACTTCAATCTTCAGGGGGCATGTAAGGTATCCCTCATTCTATTTTCAAGATTTAGTTAGATTCCGGCCAAGTATGGGGTTCGTTTTAGTATCCGATACCACACGTGAAATCGAGATAAACAACACTTGTAGTACAATAAAGTGAATAAATAATACATAGTAACCATAAATAAGAAGTTTCAGGAAAATTATAAGTAATAAACTCACCTAAATGAGCGTAATCAGTAATAATCCATGAAGCAGAAAATGCAAGTTTGTAAACACTACCATAGCACTAATACTCCACTAAAATAAACACTGTAAAGCACTTTCATAATTAGAATTTCACCAGTTGATATTAAATGCACTAATAACTCGCAGCTCCAGACCGATTTAAAGTACTAAATATGGAATTTAAATGCATCTCCACATGGGAGCTAGTCAACATCTTAATTCCACCACATCTAAACAACTTCAAAGCTTTAAAAGTAAATATAACCAAGTAAAAATAAATAGCCAGTTAATATTTTGTAAGTTTCCGGTAACAATCAACCAATAAATTGAAATATCAGTAAATAACAGTTAACCGGCAATGGCGACGTAAAAAACCGAAACTTTAGAAATTAATAACTCAGAAACTAACAGGTTTAGCGGACTAAAAACTTCTCTAAAGTGCTTAAAATAAATAAAGGTTCAATTTAAATTTAGTCTCAGGACACAACCGACTTTCAGGAAAAAGCAGAATATTTGGCTTCACAATGGAAAAACTGGGAAACTTAGGAATTCCATAACTCCCGTTAGAATTAACCGATTTGGAAGATTTTTGCACGGTTGAGCTCAGCAGAGACGGGAGGAGCACTTCTAAAGTAACTTAAAGCACGAAATCTAAAATTTTTGACGGTCTTTTTTTTACACAGATTTTTGAAATGACTACGTAATCCGGTGTAGCAACACACCCCAACTAAATAAATCCATAACTCCGTTCTGGAGCACTTAAATCATTATCACCAAGAGACAGTAAACACATATTTTTGCGTGATCTACACACCATGAATTTCTGGTGAACATCGGGAGATAAATCAAATATTTCTATGCCTTTTTTGACCACTTTAGTCCTAGTCGATATAGGGAATTGCGGCGCCATGACGCTCACTTTGTACTGAAGCGTTGGAGAAGCAGGATGTGTGCTGGTTAGACCGAGATGAGCTAGCCTCGGGTGGCTTGAGCATGAGGCTAGTCGGTAACTTGGCGGACACAATGGACGATAGACGCCATATTGTGATTTTTCAGTTACATAGTAAAATGTTGGGAATTTGAACTTTGAATTTTACTGGGGGAATTATCGGTTCGGTTATGCTTCGCAACTTGCAATTTTCGTGTGATGATATTCCGATGCCTTGCTAACTGAACAGTTGTAATACAGTGACAATTTTTGAATATATGTGAATAGTGAAACTTCAAACCTGACTTTCATTTAATAGTATACCCTTCCTGTTTGGGGAATAACGAACAGGTGGCGACCATCTTGAAAACCAGTTAGCATGTTCCTTAGGCTATTCACGGTCAACAAACTATTTTAAGAACTTCAAATATTTTCCAGTGATAAGTAAGTGAACTATAGTTGAGGAACGTAAAGCTGATATCTGACCGCCCGGGATCCGTCTTTGTTCCTTACAGAGGGAACCTGTCAAAAAAATCTCACGTCACGTCACGTCATCTTGGTAGGGGGGGGGGGGGGTCCGACACAATCTCCCCAGAGGGGAAGGGGGGTCCGGAATTGCGGAAAAGACTTCACGTAATTAATAGACGCCCCATAATCAGTTTAAATTTCTTCCCCTTCATGTTTTTCATGTGATTTAATGCGATCATCCACACTACAATGTAATTAGAAAACATATAAGTTTCTTGAGATTTCGTTTGCTTCTTTATAACATTTGTTTCCTAACACATTTCACATTTCATTCCTTTGGCAGCTGGAAATTTACCTACCTTAGTAATCCTGTTTCAAACCCGCGGGGTATTGGATGCTCAGGACCAGTAAACATTTCTTTATGCCCTATTAGAGTCCCTGTAAACTATAACTGACTGTACACGGAATCTTACATTTGACATTGACCCATTTCTGCAAAAGGGATATACAAAGAACAGGAGATTATATTGTCATACAATTCGTTGTAATTTGAGTTACGGAACGTTGAAGAAGTTATCTTTCAGTCTCTAAACTGATTCCATCAACTTCTTTTCAGATCATGCTTAAGATCTTGTCGCCAATAAGGGCCTTTAAAGTTCTAATTATGATATGAAAACTATGTCTGAAACTAGTATTATCTTATTACTGCTTACAGTTTCATGCTATAAATTGAATGTAGCTAATATTTCGAAAATTCTTTTTCGTTCTGACATTCACATTAGCCATGAAGCAGCGACATTGGCGCATCTTATAAGTACTATCCATATTTATTCTTACAAACTCCTATGACACTTTTTTTGTAGATACTGGAAATGATTAAAATACTTTCCTCTCTGCCTCTATTATTCGATTGTTAAAGGCTCTATGGTCAAATGACTTTTTACAAGTCAGAAGTTGTAAATTATTTATGTTAAACGTAAATTGTTAGTTTTGTAATGGTTTCTTTGTAAATGATGGAAAACCGTGTGGGAGAAAGGGTTCAAGGAAGAAGCAGTTGCCACTAGCGAATTCAGAGAAATAATTTATCGTTTAACTAATATGGCCAGACTCAGCAGCATTAAAGAAGCAAGTTGTGGGTGTTTCTGCATTTCATTCACATTAACACATCAATCAAGCGTAGTCAATACGTCAGAAACAGGATACACAAAGCAGCCCACGCCAGAAATGAGATTATGCGAGTCAATACTGGGAATAACGTGCCAAGGTGCAAACTACTGTATTGCACGGTCAGAGAAGTAAGACTTTTATTTATGCGAATTGACCGTTCTAAGAGGAAGAAACTGCTGACAGAGCTAAGCGTGCAGACAGTGTGCTGAATCATGGTACTTTTTACTGATGCTGAGTTTCTGTATCTTCACTCCTGACTTGCTGCTTTGCCTCACTTAACGACCTCTACTTGGGTAACAGTTGAGGGAATCCGGTGTCAGAAATTACGAGAAATGAATCACAGTTCCTTTGTTATGTGACAGGAAGTCTACTTATAATAGTTGCTTCCCATAAGTTACCTTCTATAATCCAAATACTACCATAAAGTTTGTACTACATATCTACAATTCGCATAATAGAGCGTTCTGTTTGATCAATGGTTCTGTACTTTATCTCCTTTTATTTTTCTAAGTTGTGCATACAAGAACGGGATTTCATTGCTTCTGCCACTACGAGGAGGAAAAAGGAAAATGTTTAATTTCAAAGGTATTATACTTTTCTTCATTATCGTTTGTTTAGGTTATACAGCGATGGCTTGGTTGAAGCATTAATTCGATGTATCTCGAAACACGCAGGAAGACAGAAAAATACTTATCGATCATAAATGCGTAAACTATTGGCAAATTTTTGTATCCGTTTAAATCAAAGTACAAGGCACATTTCCATCAGGCAATTGTGTCAAGTGACTGTTTGAAATAATCGCTTGGAGTTTTACATGTATACTTCTGACAGGTGTACTGATGTAGAAAAATGACGAGTGAAAGGAATGTTCTGGAAATTGATTGCGATTGACTAAATAAATAAAGTTTTTGTTATGCAGCGATACAGATGGAACTTAATGATGTCAGAATTAGAGAACCAATCAAATTGAAAATAAATTATGAACCCTAAAATCTTATGCTGTAGTGCTTGATATTGGTTTTAAATCCTGGTCC
Source organism: Vandiemenella viatica (assembly GCA_031002005.1). Classification (NCBI taxonomy): domain Eukaryota; kingdom Metazoa; phylum Arthropoda; class Insecta; order Orthoptera; family Morabidae; genus Vandiemenella; species Vandiemenella viatica. The sequence goes on from JARYHS010011408.1 coordinate 283,219,566, forward strand.
AGGTCCCATTCAGCACGATAAATACGTTCCTACTTCCATCCGTATGAAATCAGAAAGCAGCTTAAATTCATTGTGAATTATTCTGCAAAAAATTGTGTCAGTTGTCACTCTCGACCTGTCTGCATTTCGACATAACCACAACTTCTACTAATATTGTTTCTATTACCTGTGTACGAATACATTCACTGCATTACGATTTACGATCTCAATTTGACCCACTGGAAATATTTACATGTGTCTGATATAGTGACATCAGAAATAAAAGCAACTAATAATTAATATATCAATTTAAACGCAATACATACTTTTATTTCACAATTCAGTGTTTCATCAAATCATTTCTTCGAGTATATTATAACAGTGACTTAGAATATCTACATCTACATGTTGAACGCAGTATTTTAGCAATTCGTTTCTGCGCTAACTAAGTATAATTTTCATCAAATAACGCTCAGAATTTTGAAGTGATATAATTTAATAGCTTACTGTAACCTCAGTTTCGCCGTAAAAAGAGTATAACAAAAACCTATATCGAAAGAATTTTATTTAAGAAAAATCTATTGATAATTAATACGTCTATTTTTTATGAAATACAGACATCTCTTTTAGTGTGCTGGTAGCTCATTTACTCGTGGATGCTCAGCAAAATAGAACTGTTATTAAATAACGTGCATAACCTAGAACATCTCCGGTCGTTGTTGGTTATGCAGCGTGACGTCAGTGTTTTACAGACATCGGTACATCGTGACCAAGAACAGCGGTTTATATAGATCGATAGATGATATTCAACAAATCATCAGGAGAAATATGGTGAAAGCTTCAAAGAAAACTTTTCTGGTGATAAAACAATTTAGTGCAATAGTTAGCAGTCAAGATTTTTGGAATGGCAGTTAAAGAACAAGAATTATGCTCATTTGTAGACAGGGCATAGCATTCTGGAGGACGCGAGTTCAAACCCCCGTCGAAGCCATTCAGTTTTCGGTTTTCATACTTTCCCGAAATCACTACAGGCGAATGGCGGGATGGTTCCTTGAAAAGCCCATGGCTAAATTTTTTCGTCTTCCCAGGCCCTCATCCTGTCCCGATACAGTAAGCTTCAGTGACCATGACGTCTACGAGACGTAAAGCCCAAAACAAAAACAAAAAACCCATTTGTAAGACTCCCAGTGGGATATCTAGATTACGAAAGACATAACTGCGTGGATCCACATGTTGTAACTTCGTTGGCAGCTCCAACGAAGTTTGGGTCGAATGGCAACTTTCTCTCCAGGAATGAGGGCTTGTAGGATCCGAGACGGGGACCAACCGGAAGCCAATGAGATGAGAAGAGTCCGCACAGCTCAGCTGTCACACGCCACTTGTAGAGGTGTAGAAAGCAGTCAACCAGCTGACGGATAAGGACAGTCTATCCTTGAGTAGACGAATGTAGTCCAAGTGCGAGCTACCGCCCGTGACCGCTCCTCATATGGACATTTGGCGCGCCAAACAGAGAGTACGACCTTCACCAGCCTCTCTTTCTCTCCAGCCTGTCCTGTCAGTAGCTACAGCAAAACATGACATATATCCCAAGAAACTGGTAATAATGATCGATCCACCTCTAACGTCATCATGTGAAAAATGGGCACTTAGTGCTACGGACGACATGGGCTACTAATTTCACTTGCACGACCTCATCTCGTTCAATCGCTATTATTATTATTTGTGGCTACGAAGTCGGAAGATTGTTTACATTGCTTCCTAGGTGTTTGAAAAGATGCCTTACATGTCTAGGACTCAGTTTTGTTATTGATCCTGTTTTCACGTTTTTAATGTAGCTGAGCAGCGAAAAATGTTTATTGGCTTAGCTTAGGAATAAGTTGGCGATGTT
>JARYHS010011408.1:283222432-283372909 GCA_031002005.1 Vandiemenella viatica
ATTCTTTAGTACGTGTGTATTTCTACGCGGTTACTCTGGTATGCCAGTAAACATAACTGACAGGGGCTTCGGCGGAATACACTGCACCTAATTCCGATTCTATGCGTATTACGTTGCTAACCATAAGAAATTCCACATACCCTATAATGTAAAAGTTTGTCATCTGGTTGACGGCTGTATCTTTTTTTTCAGGACCTGTTGACAATGGAGAATAATTAGACACGCACAGCATAGAAACAGACAGAGGGTTCATCAAACTGGTCGAGACACTGATAACATAAGAAAAGATGGTATGAAAGGGAAGTTGTTCCTGAGATTCTTCCACGAAACTTAAGGTTTGTATTCTATTTTGTTGTTTCGATTTGTTTCGATTTGTTTCTCGATAGCTTTCTTTGTAAGTGAAATGAGTGAAAACATTTCCTCTATATGATTCCTTAAACCTGCCTAGTAATCATGTTTGAGATGGCTGGATTGTCTGTAGGAATATAGTCATTTGTGACTCTCCCACTGCAATATGAAGTGTCTTAGGGTTTTTAGTCAAAATGATTGCTTTGCTCCTCGTCGACGGCTAAGGTCATTAGAGACGGGAGGGGATGGATCAAGGAACGGGAAGGAATTCGGCCATGGCCTTTTTGAAGGAAGCATCCCGGCATTCACCTGGAGTGATTTGAGGAAACCATGGAAAACCCAAATCTGGATGACCGGACGGGGATTCAAACCCGCGTCCTCCCGAATGCGAGGCCAGAACGTTAACCGCCACGCTCCGTACGGAAATCGCACTTAATTCGTTACCGAAGAGTCTGGCGCCGATGGAAAGAAAAATGTAAATAAAGTACTTAAATAAAAAGTCTAAACAAATAGAGGTTGTTGTAGAAACACTTGATCAATTCAATACTTTCAAGTCATAGTAATCCTCACAGATATTAATGTGTTAAGTATTATACTGGATTTTAAATCGTTCAGCTTTCTATCTGAATTGGATACGCACTACCGACACCTCCTGACTGTGATTTTAGGTTATTTTCCATGGACAAACAGGTTAATGTTGGTATGGTCTTCCACTCCTGCCTCAAATAAAAAGAGGCAAAGTAAGACAATAAACGTTAGAACAGTAGTCGTGGCATTATAGTATTACTTTCCTCAAGTCTCTTCCTTCTTAGCATTGTCATTAATAATTAATTTCCTATTGCTTTTTTGTATTATGCCTTTACACCTCGTTGTCCTCGGGGTCATTAGAGGCGGGAAGGGACTGGGGGGGCAAGGAACGGGAATGAATTCGGCCATGGCCTTCTGAAGGAAGCATCCCGGCATTTGCCTAGAGTGTTTTGGGGAAACTATGGAAAATCCAGATCTCAATGTCCGGGCGGGGATTCGAACCCGCGTCCTCCCGAATACGAGGCCAGAGCGTTAACGCTCACCCACCGGCTCTGTTTTCCTATTGCCACGATGCGAAACCCAAGTACTTACTTCTCGGCAGAAGGATTAGCAACATGTGTACTTTTCGTGGAGGACAATACCATGAATGGTTAATACAGTAGCAAGCAGAGAGAAAATTTGCTTGAGCCTCTTTGAACCTTGAGAACTATTACCCCGTATGATTGTTGTAGACTAGATACAACCGAATCGTCTAATGACCGGAAAATCCACATAATTTACGTTAAGACACTAAGAACGGAAGTGCCTTTTCAAGCGTGAAAACTTTGTATCGTAAAAAAAGAAAGTAAGAGGACGTCGCGTATTCAAATGTCCGCCCAGTTTCCCTGATCAACGACCGAGCGTTTAACACGCTCTTAGTTATTAATGTGACATTGTGTTGGACAGACAAGGGGCAGGTCACGGACTGCGCCCCGAGGGGAAGCCACGGACCGTATCTCAGGAAGTGCGGGCCGCCTTCTTTTGTGTCAGGTGGAACGTCTGTCTGCGCAAGCGGCACCGAGGCTGGGATGGCAGGGGACATAAGATAACATATTGAGGAATCCATATTTGTAAATAACTTAGCCAGCTACGAGTCAGTCGCAGATTGCCCTCAAACGGTTCAATCAGTGCCTTTATTAGTTTTTTTTTTTTTTTTTTTTTTTTTTTTTTTTTTTTTTTTTTTTTTTTTTTTTTTTTGTAACTGCTTTACGTCTCTTTTTAACATCGAGGTCTTTAGAGACGGGAAAGGATAGGGGGCAAGGATGGGGGCAAGGAATGGGAAGGAATTCGGCCATGGCCTTTTTTTGAAGGAAGCATCCCGGCATTTGCCTAGAGTGATTTGGGGAAACCATGGAAAACCCAAATCTGGATGCCCGGACGGGGATTCGAACCGCCGTCCTCCCGAATGCGAGGCGAGAACGCTAACCGTTACACCGCCCCGCTCGGTCCCCTTATTAGTGAAGTACCACCTTTCGGCACGACAATCAGCAAAGCTTTGTTGGCGTGCATCGTATTGGCTGTAATCCACGTACAAAGCACCTGAAATGTGTCCTCCACAATGTGTCCTGCCCAATTGAGCCTACTTTCACAGCCACATAGACGGCCAAGGACACTATTGCTTTTTATCGACCTCAACAACAGAACTAAGGGAGCGTCCATAAACCACGTAGCCCCATTTTGGCCTCTTGTGAACCCCCCTCCCTCCTCACGTAGCCCCACGTGGCTTTTGCCTCTACTCCCCTCCCCCCTCCCCATGTACCACGTAGCCTTTTTCCCTATTGATTCCAGAAGAAATTTTGTACAAATTTCTCTTGTCAGACTATCGTTAATTACGTACGGCGATAACTATAGGGCGAAAATAAATATTTACATGATGTTGTATGTTCTGTATCTCATTTTAACTTTGACAAATAATATGAATGAAAAGCTACGTGGCCTGGCTCGGAACACCTCGTCCCCCCCACATAGTTCAGCGTAACTTTCCAGCCAACTCGCCCCCTCCCCCTAGGCCTAGCCACGTAGTTTATGGACACTCCCTAATAAACAAAGATGACGGCAACCTCGTTAATGAGGTGGCACTTCACATTTAACTTCACAGACAACACTTAGTGTCACCTTGTGTTCGCAACTGTCTATGCTTTTATTTATTAATAAGTGAAAAAAAAAAAAAGCCTTTAGTGCTCGAAAGCTGACTTTGGAAGTTCTATTTTTTTTAACTGCTTAATGTCTCTTAACAACGAGGTCTTTAGAAACGGGAAAGGATGGGGGGGCAAGGAATGGGAAGGAATTTGGCCATGGCCTTTTGAAGGAAGCATCCCGGCATTTTCCTGGAGTGATTTGGGAAACCATGGAAAACCCAAATCTGGATGCCCGGACGGTGATTCGAATGCGAGGCGAGAACGCTCACCAGGAAGTTCTAGATCTGACGTACTTTCAAAATCAACAACTTTCACGAAGCGAGTTATTAGTCCCTGCTATTAATCGTTTTGATAATAGTTTATTTTTATTTGATTTCTTGAGAGCTACCTTCTCGGAGGAGATATCACGAGAAGCAGAAATAAAGGCGAAGATCGAAGCTGGAAACTGCTGTAACTACCGTCTCAGTCGACTTCTCAGCTCACATAGACAGAATCGTGGCAATTAAAAATCCTACTACCTGTCCCGATGTATTGAACATAAATAACATCTCATTGTCTCATTGTTTCATGCAAAATTCTTACGTGCCATAAAGGAACTGGACAGGAATGAACTGGATCAAATGTGTAACTATAGGAATATCGTGCGTCTGGTGCAATGCAGTCACCAAATGATGGCGGGGTACGCAATGAGAATGAATGCGTCGCTAGGCCACTAAGTTGCTGGTTTTTGTTCTCTGCGAAAGGAAGCCAGGAGTAGTCTGAGGAAAAATATGTGGACTCCTCGTGGACTGATGGAGATCCTCAAAGAGATGGCCGGCTGGCATCAACGACTAAGAAGCGGAATACAAGTGGAGGAGAAGCAGAGAGCCTGATTGCTATAATGACGATCTTCCCGCCAAACCTGAAGTCTATGTACTGACGTGTGCTGTGCTACTTTCTCGATTGAGTGGTGTCACTTACTTCGAAGTGAAACTTCTTTACTTGCAGTTACGAAAATTAGTGACACTTTACACACTACGAATGTGATGACGTCAACGATCTATTAAACATGATGAACAACAAAACGAAATGAACCATTCAAAAGATTCTTTGTAAAAATAAAAGATCTAAAATATTGTGCACTGTATTTTATACTCATAAAAATATTTGAATCTGTGTTATCAGTGAATTTAATGTGTATTAATATCTGTAAAGTGTGGATTCATGGTGAATTATGGAACGGAAAAGATAATAATTATTAAATTATTTTTGTTGCTTTTATTTCTTTAATTGTTTTTATAAAATTTTACTGCAATTAAACATATTTTTTCAGTGGTTATATTTGTTAGAGTTAAGTAATAATGTTTTATTTTATTTTATTATTCTTTTCGACTTCGATGTCCTGTGGACGACATTAAAAAAAACTTCATTACTTCTTTTCTTTACTCCCGATATACATGTCACACAGTTTTTCCCTCTTTTCTGTCCAAATAGTTTTTCTTTGTTTCTGTACTTTGTATAAAGAAACCATAAAAATCTTCGGTCTTTTTCCAATAAATGACCTTCTTAAAAAATGTTCCTCTCTTGAGATTCATTTCTGCTATGTTCTATTTTACTTCAGTAAACCAACGGATTTCTTATGGGATTTTTATCTTAAGAATCAAATAACATATTTGTCAGTCTACTTTTCTGTTAGTATCCGAAAATTTTCAGTTTGAATGTATAATTCCTTCCGTCCATCCATTTTCATCTTTTGGGCCCGAGAATTTTTCTCAAAATTTTTGTTTCTATTTTACCATTGGTAATACCCGAAAACATTTCGTTTTAGGTGTATGGTCCGGATACATATTTTTATTTTATTTTGAATTGTTGTTACTGATTTCTTGTTAATGACGCGATTTCATTCGATTCCGGGATGAGACGCAAGATAAGTTCAAGTGAATACTATTATTTGGCTTATGTTGGAACGCGTAAGTGTTGAAAACACATTACGTCACCTGGAAGTTGAAAAAAAGGAAGAAACGTTAGCCAGGGAGGCTCATAAAATAGAGCAAAGATGGAAAGAATATATAGAAGAGCTGTATGATCTGCAACACCGACCGAAGTATTTAGGACTAGAAGAAGAAGAAACAATCTGCAAGGAGGAGATAGGAGGCCATATCCTGGAGGTGGAAGTGGAAAAGGCTTTGGCTGAGATGAAGAACAGGAAAAATTGTGGGATGGATGAGTTACCTATAAAAATGAAAAGTTTTGACAGATAAGGTAAGAAGAGAAATACTATATTTGTGTAATGAAATATGTGAAAGAGGAGAATGGTTAAAAGACTTTTTGATATCAATTGAAAAGAAAAAGAATGCAGTGAAGTGTGAAGATTTCGGAACTATTAGCCTCTTATGCTACTCTGTTAAGATATTACTAAGAGTGTTAAATGCATCATTATCCATGTCAATTGCTGAAGAACAGTTTGGATTTCAGAAAGGAAGAAGTGCACTAGACGCTATTGGTTTGCTGAGAACAATAGATGAAAGATACATTGAAAGGGGAAGAGACTGTTACATGGTTTTCATAGACCTGGAAAAGGCTTTTGATAGAGTGCAATGGATGAACTTAATGGATATTCTAACAAAGTAAAGGCGTTGATTGGAAGGAAAGAAGGCTAATAAGTAGATTATACATCGAACAAGGAATGACAGTGAGTGAGGAATGATCTTACAGAAGAGGGAAAGATTGGAAGAGGTGTAAGACAGAGATGTTGTTTGTCACCCATTTTATTTAACATATATTTGGAGGAAATTATACAAAAGAGTTTAAGATGTAAATGAGGTGTATGCTTGGGTTAATGTTAGATTAGCTGCTTAAGGTTTGTTGATGACATGTATTTGCTGGCGGAAAGTGTCAAGATACTCAGAAGAATGTTAAGATTCTTTGGACAAAGGGTGTAAGGAATTCGGAATGAGAAACAATAGGAAGAAAATTAAATGTATGATGGCGGGAAGGAGTAAGAAAGCAATTATTAAAATCCTACAAGGAGAATTAATCGAGCAAGCGGAGTCCTTCAAATATCTCGGGAGTATTGTGAGTGATGATATGAGTTGCAAGAAGGTAAACACGAGAATAGTAATGGCAAAGGAAGCTTTCAATAGAAAGAAAAAAATATTATGTGGAAGGCTGGATAAAAACCTGAGGAAAAAACTAGATAAATTTTTCGTATGGAGTGTACAATTAGATGGGGTAAAATCATGGACGCTACGCAAAGAAGAGGCTGGAAGCTTTCTAAATGTGGATATGGAGGAGGATGGAGGAAATAAGTTGGAAAGACAAAGTAAGGAATGGTGAGGTGCTGGAATGAGTAGGAGAGCAAAGGTCCCTTATAAAAACAGTAAGGAATAGAAAAAGGACCTGGATTGGTCATGTGTTGAGGAATGAGTGCCTGCTTAAAACCGCCCGGGAGGGAATTGTAAATGGAGGAAAAATAAGAAGTAGAAGAAAGAAAATGCTTGATGACATCATGATAAATGGGAAATATATAGAGAAAAAGAGACTGGTGGAACAAAGGGGGGCATGAAAGGCTGTCACTGTGACTGGGCCTGCTGAATAGCAGAAACCCCTTGATGAGGACTCTGTGTTTGTCCGCCTAGTTACTGATGCCTGACTGTACAGTGCAGACGCCTCCTGTTCCGGTGTTGTGGCCAGGCTATTGGCCCCAGAGGCACCTGCAAGCTCTCCCGTCACGGTACTGCCTGTACATTTGGAGCCACTTCACAGAAGCCGAATCTCAGGAGCCTCTTTAAATACAACCTACCTCCATAATCACAAATGGATTTTCTGTGCTATCGTTTCTGCTCCTTGCCGTCACTTTCTCAGAATGTGCATCAAGAAAAATTAACTCAACACAAAAGATACCTGGGTACTGAAGGTACGACGAGATAGATTTTTTATAATATCAGCACACAGATAATGGTTTCTGATATCATGAGACTACATTGACAACGTTTTCTGGAGTAGGAGCTTTCTTCCACCTCACCCTCCATTTGTTTCCGCTTGCGAGAGGAATAAGGCTATATCTTATTGAAAATCATAATCGGACTCATTTTAAATCTCTCGTAATTACCTGACGCCATGTTACGCTTGATTTTGTAGCACGAGAAACGTCGAGACTAAGGATTGCAATCCCGCAGTGTTTTCAATCCCGCGGGATCCGCGCGGGATTTGCGCCAATCCCGCGGGATACCGCGGGATCCGTGCGGGATTGGTACAAACAGTTTTTTAACGTATATATTTAAAACTTAGCTACTTACAACGTTAATAAATTAAATAATAATTAAATTAATAAATAATAAGTAATAATTAACAGCTAACAAAATTTTGATTGGCAAAATGACATTAAAACTTAATAGCGTGTCTTAAGTGTATATCGAAGTTTTACATTTTTGTTTTTTTAATCTAAACCAATTTTTAAATAAATAATAAAAATGGAAAATATTGAGTCTTAGGTCATATTATGTGCCTTACAATACATCACATAAGTTTAAAAACATGGTTTGCTTAATGGCCAAGTTACCAGGTTTTTTTTTTAAATCCTAAATAAATGTTCCGTAACACCGGGAAAAGCATTCCATTTCACAAAGTGAAGTGAATATACTCTGTAAAGTGTAGACTTGGCTCAGAACAAGATCTCATAACTTTTTGTCACTGCACAGGCACAAGACTTGGCCTTTTTTACGTGATTCATTATTATATCTCCTGATTCCTTGATTGGTATTACAGTTGATTCAATGTTATTAAAAGAAACTACTCACTAACATGCAAACTGTCAAGTATTTCAGATTTACTTATGTGGCGTAACGACGTTTTTAGAGTGGAAATTATTATTTTTTGTTAAGAAAGGAGACTTTCTCGGCGAATGATTGCAGTGAAGTAGGTTGAATCTCCGGATTTCATTGCAAATACACGAAATTACACACGTGAGGAATACGGCGGAGACAGCCGTCGAAGCATGGTGTTACTACAACACAATTCGTCGATACACCCGTGAAAATTTAATTATAACTTTTTTTACCTTTAGTCGCAATAATAACAAGGAGAAGAGGGATTAATCGAAAGCCTGAGTGGCACATGTAAGCAGGTGGCTTTCGTCAAAGAAACGCATTGAGGCAGCGGCCAAAACAACAATAAGTCAAAGGATATACAATTTCCTTTTGATAGCTGTTAAATAAACAGGTACACGATCGTTAAAATTACGATAACATTAGTTTCATATCAACGAATAATCAAATTTTCAGCCGCAAATTAGGAAATTGTCACAATTACTTTATCTGCAAATACAGAAAATGGGAATACTGAAACCGTGAATAGAAAGCTGTAACCGTATAGTTCAGATAACGTGTGAGACACTTAAAAAATAATTATATAGTTAAAAATCGCACTAAATACGCACCATAACTCAAATTACAGGAATGTGTACTCAAAACAAACGCAAGTTTTGATGAATACGTAAAAGTGTATTTATTTACTTACGAATGACGAAGGTTGACAAAAACAAACGCTTGTTCACATGAGTCAAATGCCAACTGGAAGGGTACAGGCAAACAGTGCAAAATATCCGACAGAGACCGAGTGGGGCAGCGAGTCACACAGACTGACACGCGTTTCCGCCGGATTTTGCGGATTGCGGATACGCTTAATTTTGTGCTGGATCCGCCAGACTGTCTAATGATGCGGGATCCCGCTTTGCTGGATTGCAATCCCTAGTCGAGACACACAGACGTGGAAGTTTCTAAGCGTAAGCTACAACCTTTGTCTGTAAAGATATTCATAAAAACCTCTTCAGCATATAAAATAGACATCCTTTTTAGCTACAATTGGGTAGACAATATTTGTATGGAACAACACTTGCCAAAATTGAAGGGGGGAGGGCAGCAAAACAAAAAAACCTTCCCCAATACAAAATTTCGGGCTGAACCCTTCTTTAAGAAAATAGAAACATGAGATTGAGCTCAAGCAAGCAACAGACACACTTTGTGTTTTTTCGTGTGGAGTGTTTTTTGTTGCTTTCCTCCTCCCTTCAACTTTGGTCAGCGGTTGGTATATTTTATCTTTCCGTTCCATCTAAATATCTCTTCACTGAATTTCTAACTACTTCATTGCTGCAGGGATTGTTTCATTTTTGCTTCCCTTCTGTACCTGTCCTAATTGTCCCTGTCAGTGTTTTCTTTTATTTTCTTCTTTACACACTTCCTTACTTGTGAATTCATTACTTGTTTGTACAACCGTTGCTTCACTACACTAGTCCCCCCATAATCCGCAACTTCATCATTCATGTGGCTATGTTAACAGCTAGGCAGCGCTAGCTCATTCATGTTTCTGTTTTCTTGAAGAGGGGCATAGCTTGAAATATTGTGTCCGAGGAGTGCTTTTTATTGCTGCTAGGAACCCTTTACCCTTGATAACGTTTAATGATGTATTGTTCCCATTTTCTCGAAATGAACGCCGGCCTAACTGATTCCATTGTTCTCTGATTTTTTTATCCCCTCAAGGCGTAAAATGTATGTAACAAAACGTTTATCTGAGCATTTAAACCAATTGAGCTCCACAGCAGAACAAAGCAGACCATTGTTTATTTCAGGCAATATTGCTAAACTAATTAATGGATTATCAGATAGGTAAAGCTACATTGGTGTTCTGACTTTATATTTCCTTCTTGTCTCGTCGTGGGTGGTAAGAAAAGGCAACGCCACCAACGGAGTTCTGAGGAACGCCACTGACTGAAGTACCGCCAGTTTCAAGCGGCGCGGCGTGGGAAACATTTCGCGTTCCACTCGCTCCGAGTTTATGAGTCGTTAACCTCATAATTGCACCATAGAAGATCCGTGATCTGGCTTCCACACCACCAACTATTTTCTGTTACTACTAAAAGTATTTTTCTTTCGCAGTAACGATATAACATAGCTTGAAGACACTATAATCATTCCGGTGCCATAAAGTTAGAAGACAACAGACTGCAAATTCAAGCTACACCGTTGAGTAAACAAAGAAATATTATCTTTTCATAACTCATAATACTCCCTAACTAATGTTACATCTAAGGCTTCAATGTAAGCTACAACCGTACACTCAATAAAACCAGTTGCTAATAGACGGTGTTTTTATTTACAATTGTGTAATAAGCAACTGCGGAAGGATGGCCAATATAAGATATATAGTACACGATTATTATTATTATTCTTGGTAATATTTGCTGGTAGCTGGGTGAAAAAATTTATCAGACACATCGGAACTTTAATTGTGTGCTCAGTTTTGAAATATTTGAAGTTTGAACCTGATTTAATTATTATTTAAAATGTTTCTTGTCACCATTCTCTCGTTTTGTTTGATGCAATCCTCCATCTCTTTCTACCTTCAGATAAACTCTCTTTTTTTTCTTTCCAAAATACCCATTACCATCTACTTTATCAGTTATCTGCTTCATATATTCTAATCTTTGCCGTAAAGAGGACGATAATCACTAGAAAGGAAAATATTACGCTCCAATCTCGGGGCAAAGTATCCTCACGTTAAATGCTTTGCATACTAGAATTGGAAATAATATTCATTATTTCCTTCTTGGTCACTGGTATAGGAGAGACGGCGCTGACCCATGGAGGAAGGAAATATATGGAGACGAAATGACGTTAAATCTGTTATGCCGCCTCTAAACTCTCGACTGATACTGCGCATGCGCGGTGGCGGCAGCGGCCATATTGCGAATCCATACAAATGCAAAGTTCACATTGTGTTTGATGCTGTGATTATTTCATTTTATTATGTGTCTAAGTTTTTTATAATGCCATCTTGTGTTGCATACGGTTGCACAAATAGGCTAGAGGGGAAAGAACCTGTAATATCTCGAGAACTAGGCGAGATATCGAAAATTTTTATTCTTTATTTTTTTATTTGTCTCGTCTTTTTAAATAATAATCCATCATCAAATTTGACTTTGACCAATTTTTTCTTCTGAATTTCAACCAAAAACATCGCACATTTCAGACAAAATATCTCGGAAACTAGGCAGGATATCAAAAAAAAATATTCTTGATTTTTTATTTGTCTCATCGAGTTACATAATAATCCATCACCAGATTGCGGCGTGACATTTATCCTACAGTCCCCTTGAGGCTTTTGTACATATTCCCCGTGTCTGTATGGATGCGGCCATGCCTCCCCCACTTCGGCCATGCACCCCCCCCACTCCTCTTCCGCCCGGCGTCACTTCAATGCGTGGTGAAGGTCTCCTGCGTCGTCTCCATATATTCCTTCCTCCATGCGCTGACCTTGAGCTAATCACCAAGTAATATACCAAAGTCTTCTAAAGGTGTGTTCCCAGGCTCGTGGTTTTGTAGGCCGCGCCTCATTAGCCGAAGTGTGCGGATCAACGCTCACCACGGGTTAACCCTCGTCGCCTCCCCACCACCTTGCCTAGTGTCGTTCCAGCTACCCGGGCCTTTCATCTTTACCGCCTGGTCCGTACACTCCGGTTAATGTGACGCGGCCTCGAAAACCACGCGCCGTGGGAACGCACCTTATATATAGGTTCCAAACTTTATGGACGGAGAAGATACAACAGCAGTGCCTCGTGGAAACGTAAATACAGGCGGCTGTGCTCTTGTTGAATTTTTTTTTTTTGTAACTGCTTTACGTCTCTTTTTAACATCGAGGTCTTTAGAGACGGGAAAGGATGGGGGGCAAGGATGGGGGAAAGGAATGGGAAGGAATTCGGCCATGGCCTTTTGAAGGAAGCATCCCGGCATTTGCCTGGAGTGATTTGGGGAAACCATGGAAAACCCAAATCTGGATGCCCGGACGGGGATTCGAACCGCCGTCCTCCCGAATGCGAGGCGAGAACGCTAACCGTTACACCGCCCCGCTCGGTCTCTTGTTGAAGAAAATGGATCATGAGCGCCTTTCCATTCACCATCCTCACTCATAATCCAAAAAAGTAGCCATCCAGCGTTTAAGATTACACTTGTCTAGTACGTGAGTTGCAATGGCTACGTCGCATACTATTAACAGAGTTCACTCACGCTACACTAATGTGCATGGAGCACAGGAGATTAGAAAGCTTAATTTAACAGCAGCTACCCCATTTATTGCTAGTAGCAGTGCCGTCGAGTGGGATTTCTGATCACGCGCACGCTTGTTTGGGCGTCTCGTGATCAAGTGTGAGTCTTAATTAGTAACACGGAAGCAGTGTTATCGAAGAAGAGCAAACAAGAAGTATCGTTGGCTTCAGATCGATATCGAATTGCTAGAGCACTACGAGGAGGAAGCTAAATTGCAGGCCCTGAAGATATAGCCCACAGATCCAACGCAATGACGTATCTCATACAAGAATCTTATCCCACTTATTGAAAATAGTCCTCATGGTCCATTAAATAATGTCTGGCTTGTTTTTGGGAAATAGTCAACGATGGTTTCTTTCAACTTCCTTCCTTTATGATGTAACGCTACCAACACCAATTCATTGAACACTACAAGAAAACTGGATTATATGAAAGTTTCTTACTATTACTTGTGAACCAAAATTTTGTTACTTGTCTGTGTGTATTTTGTGCCAAGTAGTGATTTTATAAGTAGCGACATTTAGTGTTAAACAGAGAATCTTCAAATGAAAATATTGACAGTGTGGAGATGTGAGGTGAAAGTATATGGAAGTGGTCACCTATGGAGAGCGTAGACTGTTCTAAACGAAAACTTTAGAAACTTTTTCACCCTTTTATTAAAACAAGCTGTCTATATACTTCCATATAGCCTCTGACTTCGATAAAAGATTAAGATAAAGCAAAGGTTAAAAATTTTCACGATAATTCTCCTTACTCGGACTTAACCAGGCGTTTCACATCAATGCAAAGTTTATAATTTGTGACGCTTAAAAGAAATTTATGAGATTAGATCAATTACTGATTGAGGTGCTGTTTCTTCCAAATTCATGATGAATAATTAGGGAATAACATTTTACGTAGATAATTATTTATCGAACAACGAATTTATGTAAATGTTTCGGTAACCAACAGAGAATTCTATTTAAATAACTGAAAAAACTTTCTTTGTTATAATAATGTTTTTACCAGAATCTATTGCTCCTGAACTTTCAGAACAGACTAGAAATACGAATTCATAATAATTGGGCATTATTAGACCATTCAACATATCAGCAACTGAACCCGCAGAAATGAAGCAAGAGTAGTGATGGCATTGAAGATAAAAATGTGGTAATCTTAAATTCAGAAATTATTACAACACAAATCGAAGGTTCGTAACAATTAAAAAATGGCGATTCACAGCTCAGGATGAACGTCGATACAATTTTATTCAGACGTTCAGGGTGTTTACACACACAATACGTGGAAGAATTCGAATTTATGTTTAACATCTAATTCCCAAATACAGCATTGTCTTTCATCCACTGGCATTATATTCTGCAGTTCGAAGTCAAGTGTGTTCCAGGAACTTTAGTTCATTCTATATTCCTCCGTTTGTACTAGACTGCTGAATATATGAACTGACCTCGCATTCGGGAGGATGCATTCGGCCATCCGAGTTGGGTTTATCATGGTTTCCCCAAATCATTCCGAGCGAATGTTGGGATTAACCCATCAAAAGGCCAAAAGGAAGTGGTAGAATTCATTCCCGTTCCTTGCCCACAGTTCTTTCTCGCCTCTAATGACCTCGACGTCGAAAAAGCGTAAAGCCAGAAAAAAAAAAAAAAATTAAAAAGGAAAATTATTATTTGCATGTCTACGAACATCTGATGTTACTAATTATACTTTTTATTTTCACCTTAGCGTCGTTTGTAAGTAGTTGCAAACTGTATCACGCTGAATTCGTTCACAAAAACCCCCAATAGAATCTTTTCGGATAGCTTAGTTCACACTTATGAATATTTTACTGTCATCTTTATTGAACACACTTCCAAACACTTGGTTATTAATGTAGACACATGTGCGTAGCCCAACACACAATGAATAAATATAATATCCGCAAAGAATGGACGCCATTTCCAATTCCATGTAAACGAATTACAGTTTACCCATATTTTATATCTTCCAGCGGAAGATGTAGGATACGCTACAAAATCCTGACTGCTTGAGGCGCAAGCGGTAAGGGTTTACGCTTCATAACCGATTTTCCTTTATAAAAGAGTTTTTAAATAAGATTTTGCGGACAAAGGAGCAGTCATAAAATAATTTTATCTTTACCAGAAAAAAAGAAAGAAAACATAAAATCAGAAAGATCACAGATATGGAGTAAGTGTTATGCAGTTAGAAAAGTGTAAGAGGGTGATTTGCGTAATTACTGGAAAGAAAAATTTTGTACTTGCTGTAGCATTCAATGATAAAGTTCTTTGTTATCTTCAATTTAGTTTCCAAATCAGAATGCTATTCTATAACTGTTGGAGCAAAAGATATTGTGACTTCATACACCGTGCTTTCTTTGCGAAGGGCTTAAAAACTTCTTGAGGCAGTCGGTAAGTCTTCTCCGTAGAGCTAGTCCATTGACCTATCTCCTGGAATTACTGTCGCCACCTTTTAAACTTATAACAAACAAGGGTTCTCTCAGAGAAGATAATTTGTTATTTACGTTTTCTTTACTATTTTCGTTACCGGTCGTTGATCATTTAAGTCGATATAAAAATGTTTATAAAGTACTGGAAAAAAGTTCGCGAAGGAGTTTTTTAATGGAACGATTTAAAGAATATGGTTAATCTTAGAAAATCGAAACCTGAAAAGCCGGACTGGAAACCAAAAACGAACCTGGTTTGTGAGTGACACCGCATTTGGGAGGACGCTGCTTCGAATCCTCGTCCGACCATTCAGATTTCGGTTCTCCATTGTTTCCCGAAATCACCCCAGGGGTGGTTCCTTTAAATGGCCGTGGCTGAATTCCTTCTCGTTGCCTGTCCTCAATCCTCTCAGACCCGCGTGGGGATACATACAGGTAAAACTATGTATACGGGTAACATAGCTTCCGTGTTTGTCTGCTGTCTGTTGGGTGGTGACTACTGCAGTGGTAAGGGGACATCCATAAAGTACGTGAGGTGTTTTTCCGGATTTCAGGATCCCCCCCCCCTCTGGTGGGGCTTCGTGAGATTATTCCAACCCCCCCCCCCCCCTCAGGTGAGATCTGTTTTTTTTTTTTTTTTAGCTCTACAGTCCAACAAAATTTCGAAAACCTCACGTAAGATTTCCGTTGCCCCTCCTTCCCTTTTGTGAGATTTCGCCGGACCCCCCCCCCCCCTATTCCACCTCATGTAATTTATGGGTGCCCCCTGACGTGTAGGTCCTGCGTAGGCAAGAAGTGGGTTCGGTAGAACCATGTGGTGAGGCAGACATATTAGTTTTTCGGTAGTGCCGTGGAACTTTTATAACTTCAATGTGACTTTAAAATTTTGAATATGGGGTTTGGTCTGGTCTGATCGCGTTTCACTACTTGCAATCTAAAAACTTGGTGAAGAATTTCCGATAGCCATTGATTGTTTTGGACTTCTAATTTATTCAAGAATATAGTGAACTTGGAACTTGAAACAATAGCAGTGACTTTCATTTATGATGTTAACCTAACCTTTCCTACCTTGGGGTTTAAATCAAGACAGGTGGCGGCCGCTATAAATTCAAGCAATCGATAGTGACAGCGATGTCACCGAGGCGTAAAGCAATAACAAAAAAAGGTCCCTGAGACGCGTCTTCCCAAATACCATTCACGAACGTTACCGCTTAGTCGCGGGGTTCAGTGTGTTTGCAGGGTGTTGATGTGCCGCTTCGACTGGTTCTTATGACGCTTCGTCACGCCACACGAACCGCCCTACTTCGACGAACTGAAAGCCTCGCCTCAGCTCACCAGTTCGAAGAAAGAGAGTGGTTCTCCTTATACCGGTAATCTTATCTACAAAAACGATGATATTGTGCCCAGAACAACGCGAACACAGATAGCATATTCAGTTTCTTTTCGACAATCAGCTAAAAACGAATTTATTTATCCAAATGCACAAACTTTATTTTTAACCTTTTGAAATTTCTCTATTTTTGCTATTTTTGCTTATGGCTTTATTTCTTGTCGACGTCAAGGTAATTAGTGGCTGGAAATGACTGGGGACAAGAAACGGGGAGGAATTCGGCCTTGGCTTCCATGACCTTTTGAAGGAAGCATCCAGGCATGTGGGGAAATCATGGAAAAATCCAAATCTGGATGCCCGGATGGGAATTCGAACCGGCGTCCTCCCAATGCGAGGCCTGAACGTTACCGCTACCCACCACGCTCGGATCTGAAATGCCATATGACAGACATTCCCCTGGTCTTCTGGTTTCAGATAGAATGGTATCGCTGAGAGAATCTTCCTCGTGACCGAGAGTGCTATGCTCAATTACTGTGCCTTGTTCAAGTTGTCTTTACCTGGGTAGCAGGCGTGGAAAGGTAGTATAATACAATTCTGTGCTACTAGATTTTGCTCCGAAGACCCGGTCTCAAACGTCTCCGCAGAACATATGGAGCTACTCGTCTTTCGGCTGGATACATTAAACCGACAATGCTCTTGGTATCTTAACAGTAGGCCTAAACTGGTTGAAACTAGGTTTAACGTTCTGTACTCTTTCTTTGTGCAAAACACGCTATGATTAGCACGATCATAGC
This sequence comes from Vandiemenella viatica, assembly GCA_031002005.1. Lineage (NCBI taxonomy): Eukaryota > Metazoa > Arthropoda > Insecta > Orthoptera > Morabidae > Vandiemenella > Vandiemenella viatica. The sequence goes on from JARYHS010011408.1 coordinate 283,239,127, forward strand.
AGATATTTAAGACTCTTCTAATAACCGTGATTGGGAAGAGAACACGAAACAATTCAAATTATATTTTCTTGGGGGAAAACATCCTACATGATAGTAGTCGACATTTAAGAGAACCGCTGTGGTACGAACTTTGTTGTTGACAGAATTTTGTACAGATTTGTGTTGTTAGTATAAAAGCTTTTTTTTTTTTTTTTATTTTTTTTTTTTTTTTTTTTTTTTCTAAAAAAAAAAAAAAAGGCCAAATATGTTTAGGCGGGAAAGATTCGAACGATGAAATTGGTTGAGCTAACACTCGACAGTTCACGCTGTTACCTTAATACTGTACTAACAAGTACAAATCGCGGTACTATTTTGATAGATCCCCTCTTGGGCATAGTTCCAGTGTTAAGCTTCGAGAAAAATACACGAATATATTGGAAATTTAACAACGTTTATCAATTTCAAAAGTCAATTGTTTTATATAATTTTAGATAATTCACGGCCCCCCTATTTAGCAGGTATAGTATTAAAGTTCTTTTTTTTTTTTTTTTTTTTTTTTAAAGAATGTTGAAATAAAAGTTCAGAATTAAAACCACACACACGGGACTGAACAAAAAACAAATCCAGAAACAAGATGGCCCCAACAGCGCATGGTCAAGCTCTGCATAGGTCACCGGTTCGAGTTGATTTTCGATTTCGCTCATTAGGTAGGTCTTAACGCTATTTTATTTAATGCACTCTTTAGTTTGTGTTAGTCTTATGTTAACATAAGTGAACTCCGTTGGATTACGTCACTAAGCCACCATTATGATGTCCAACGCCTGCCACAGGGTTAGCTTCTTCCTGTCCGGTGGGGGGGGGGGGGGGGGAATATCTGTGACTTGAATGGCAGGATAGGAAGGGTGGCGACGGCGGTGCACAATTCTCAATCATTTCCAGTACTGTGTTAAGTTCCAAGCATTTCCGTAATGCAAATTGCGAAACGGCATTGTTTTTAAGTGTGTCGTTCATCGGATGGCGATGTTAAACTCGGCGCCCCCTTGGTGTCTTTGGCAAGATTAGGCTGACAAAGGAGGCTCCTAGTTTCAAAATGTCCCTTCCGTCATTTTTTTAGACAAAGAAAGGAAACAAATTGACCACCCTACCTCCGTGCCCTTTAGAAGTCTCTGATTTGTCGCAAGGCGAAACCTCATATTTACTTTACAATTGCTGGTAAATACTTTGGCGTTTACTATGAACAGTATTTCCATCTTATATTGTTCTGAACTTATCGGGACAAATATAAAGTTACTGACGATGTGCGATTGTTTTGATGACTCTGGATCTATTGGTTGCAGTCACCAAACAGTTCACTCAGTGGCTGAGGGTTTCTTAACTAACCGTTTGGTTACGCTTGGGTTCTACCCGCCTGGCAGGCGGATGTCCCGTCGTAATAGTCGCTTAACGTGCACTGATTTCGTTCAGAATAACCAGTTTTGTCTACAAAGGAGAACACGCTTGCATCTTTCCGTTATATCCGTTCGAAAGGATTGCATCTTGTGCCGTCACAATTTAAAAGTGTCTAAGAAATATATCAGAGGCATTCTGTAAACGAAAGCAGCACTGTACCTAAACAAAAATGTTAAAAATTACTTTTAATCTGTCTTGAGGTTACGCTACACGTCGATTTTATGCTTTAGCACACCGTATAAACATAAAAAACTTTTCATAGCAACAAATCTAAACTTTAAAGAGAAAAATCAAGTGAAAATATAATCTTCCTATCATTCCTGCAACGTTTCTTCACTTCTGCCATGCTTTGGTTTATATTTAGTCCAAAATCTTCCTTCACTTTTATGTTCATACCATTCAGTAACCTCTCAAGATTTTCAGTCTGTCCCGCTAACAGTACAAAGTCATCAGCAAATCGTAGCCTGCTGATTTTTTTTTATCCCTGAACACTTACGCTAAATTCAAATTTATCTTTTACTTCCTTTATTACCGGTGACGCCGAAAAAGTAGAACAAATTTTAGGAAGACCGGTTACAGAAGCACGGGAGATAAAAACAGTCTTGATGGAAGAATGGCAACAACAGTGGTCGCGTAGTACGACTGGCAGGAGAACCTACAATATTTGGCCAACAATTCAAGAGAGATTAAACCTTCGTCACCTAGATCCGTCAACCGGACTTGTTCATTACATCACTGGACACGGGCTATATCCCAGCCTACTACATAAAAGAGGACTAAAAGACACAAGCTTGTGTGAGTGCGGGGAAGAGGGTACACCCGAACACATCGTCTGGGATTGTACACAAATGGCAGAAGCCAGAAACGAAGGATTTCATGAACTAAGAAACATGAAAACGGAAGACATACTAAAAAATGAGCAACTTTGGCGTAAACTAGACGAAGTGACGCAAAATATATCCAAACTGCAAAAGGAGAGATTCATGCAAAGTTTAGCGACAGCAAGAGGAAGGCCAAGTCAACCCGACTATGACGTCACAGAGTAACACCCGAGAGCAGCCACAAGTGAATGCATGTCTAAGCGCTCAATCAGCGAATCATATATCGTGCTGAAAACGTAACCAGCTGGTCTGCGGAGAGGAGTGCTTAAACCATATTAAAGACTTTAAATGGACCGTTTCACAGTAACACCACTGGAGATTCTACCTACAAACAAGAACTTGCTAAAGCAACACGTATAAAAGTGTATGTATAAGTTCTTTACTAGTGCTCACATGAACTATAGTCCGATGCATAAAATGTGGTCTGACATTGCAATAACACAAATAATAGATAATAGTTGCAGTCTCGAGCCGCTTCTGATGTAAAACATTGTTATCACTTAAAATATGTAAAAATGTTAATAGTTAGTTACGAGTAAAAGTTGTAAATTATGTAGCCAATAATCTTAAAATAGGAATTTGTTCAAATATTGAAAATAACAAATACCGGCAGTAGATGTTAAACTAATCTAGTTCACCTGTGAAACGAACAACCTACTAGCCGGATATTAAAGACTCCTTACTTCTGCAATTACATATATATCACAACCAGTGTTGGAGGTGGCCAGTCTCCCGATGGGCGGCCTTCTCGGTCACTTTGGCTGCCAGAGAGACTGAGAACGTGCGCTGTTCCGGGAGATTTGGAATTCGGATTACCGCACCGATACCAATGCTGGAAAATGCTTTCTTAGATGGTAGAGTAGTAGATAGTAGTAATAGTTTAGTAATAGTAGCAGTGGTAGACGTACGAAGTGACATAGTGAAATATTAAAAATTCTAACCATAAAGTGGACAGGAAACTGCAGAAACCATACAAAACTAGAAAATTATAATAAATCAATTATGACAAAATACAGCAAGTTTAGAAAGTTATAATATATGTTAACAGCGAAACAATCGTATGTATCGTGCCAACAAGAAAAGACTGTACAGATATTGCCAAAGCCATACATAACAAAAATTGAAATTATTCATTGTGAAATTATCTGTTGAAATATCAAATGTAAAACTGTTGTGTTAAATTAAGGCCTATTTTAGTTTCTAGATACTAGGCTGTAAAAATGTGTGCTAAATAATAATAATAAAAAAAACTTCCTTTATTACTTTTTCTATATACAAGCTGAACATTAATGGGGATAGACTGCAACCTTATCTCAGATACTTTTTAACTGATGCATGTTTCTCATGATTCCATACTTTTATTGTAGCCACATGATTCTTAAATAGATTATATTCTTCTATCTTGATATTTTAGAAATGACTTTTTAATATTTTGAATATCTTGTCCCACTTAACATTATCAAAAGCTTTTCCTAAAACTACAAACACCATGAAAGTATTTTTGTTTTCACTGATCCGCCTTTCTAGTATTAATCTTAAAGCCAGAAATTATTCTCTTATATATAGGTTTTTTCTGGTCAGCACCTATCATCTTTCCTACTAACTTTTCTATGCTTCTGCATAATACCCTACTCAGAAATTTTGAAGCATTTGATGTTACACTTGTATGGTGATAATTTTCTCATTTGTCAGCTTGTAGTGTCGACGGGAATGTCAGGATGATACTTTTACTAAAATCAGTTGGAATCTCTCCTATTTCGTAACTTTTTAATAACAGTTTGAATAATTTTTTTGGATTCTTTCTTCTATTAGAGGTTTTAGAACGTCTGAAGGAATCAAATCCATTCCTATTGTCTTATTTTACTTAAAATCTATCCAAACAAATTCTGTCCAATCCCGGTGGGTGAGCGGTAACGATCGGGTCTGGCCATCCAGATTTCGATTTCCCGAAATCACTTCAGGCAAAAGGCGGCATGGTTCCTTCAAAAGACTATGGCCGAATTCCATTCCATTAGTTGCCCTAGTCCTTTCCACCTCAAATGACCTAAACTTCGACGAGGCGTAAAGCCGTAAACAAATAAATAATAGAAAATCAAATTTTGTCTTTAAAACCAGTTTCCTTAAAACATCAGTGTGGGTATTGTCTTCTCTTTCCAGCACACTAATCGTCAAACCATCCCCATCATACAAACTCTCTATGTATACTTTCCATAGGTTAGTCCTATCTTTTAAACTTAAAAGAGATTGTGTATCGCCACATTTAATGTTTGTACATATTTCCTTCACTTCTTTAAAATTCTGTTTATTCTTCTATAGACCATATTTACTTTTCCTCAACCATATCCTTTTCTCCTTATTCGCACTTTTCTTTCATCAATTTTTTTTTTTTATTTTCTTACCTTTTCTGTTTATTTGATACCCGAAATTATTCTGCTGCTTCCTGCTTGCTTCATACTGAGCCTTTTTGTGCCGTCTCTTCTGAGCCATCAACTCAAACATTTCTGCTGTGGTTATCGGATAGCTTTCTTCCTTACGCTTCATGTTTTTACTAACTTTGATTATCTTTCGCTTTAGTGCATTCCATTCGTCTGTTGAATTTCATTCAGAGTTAATTTTTAGTCCCATGTCTAGAATCTCATCAGATCTTTCTATTATGTAAAATTCTTTCAATTTGTTACTTCAAGTCTTTTTTGCCTGTGTTAATTCTTTATACTGTTGAATTTCAGCCTGCTCTTTGAAACTGTCAAATTGTGGCCAGAGTCCTGGGTACGCTATATAGTCTGCAACTTTGTTTTTAAATCTCTGTTTATTCCATAATGTATTCTAACTGATATCTAACTGCCATATACTTTTGGTCTGGTGGCTCAATGGTTAAGGCGTCTGACTGGAGATCGAAAGGTCCCCCGTTCGAATCCCTGTCTCAGCGGGGATTTTCACAGTCACTTAACCCTGCATTCACCTCTGGCACAGCTTGCTGTGTAATGTGAAGTACGCCAGAACGCTTCCATGGTTCAGATTCCACGTTAAACTGTGGGTCCCCTCTACCTGGTAGCAGTACCGGGTTAGGTTATGGTGGCTACGACAAGGGCGGATGCGCAGCCAATAGACACCCTGTCACCAGGTCATTACAACCACACAGAATTATTGTTATTATTAGCGTAATATATGAATACTATTTTATTGAAAGCTCGATGCATCTTAATGGATGGAATAGATACTGCACACTGCGTAGAAAATAATAACAGCGTTTAAGACTGAAATACTAAATTAGTGATGAAAGAGAATATGTCAAACTTTTGCTTTTACAATAGCCGACTACCGTCTGACCTTTTATGTCACATATCTTAAGGATATTAAAATACGGACTCTTAATTTTGCACTAGGCATGGCTCTCACTTAGCCTTGTTTACTTCTATCGAATGTTTACTGTCTACTACAATACCACCATTAGTGCTTCTAGGTGCCATCGTCTTAGATGACTCTGATTGTTGACACGAACTAAAATCTCAGAAAATGTTATTTTAGTGATTATACACAATCCGGTTCAGACAACACAAGTCGATCTTCGTATTCAACGATTTGAATTTCCGGCGCCTGGACTGGGACCTGTACACTAGCAGGATTATACGAGTCAGGTGTTCAATGGAGGGTTTCACGTTTTGCCGCAGTGCTCTAAACATTGTTTCCTGAGTGCACGGCTGCCGGATAAGAATCTGCAGGCCGGGTCGTTAGCTGTGGCTCGCTGCCCTCATTCAGATTAATCTGCTCTTTACATCGACCGCGGAGCAGCGGAAACCCGGCGAGCTCCAAGTCAGCATCGAGTTACACTATAAACTGCTCTCAACTTCCAATGATGTTTATGTGAGCAACCCGAGAGAGAGAAAAAGAAATGTATAATTCACACGTACATATATTGGTATTAATTCATCGCTACAATGTGTAAATCTGTAAGCGGCCGTTTCCAAGCGATTTCTTTGTCGACGTCACGCAATAACTATCGAACCGATTTGGATAGGGTTTTATCAGTTTCAAAGCTTAACTTCTCACTTAAAAACTGTGTTGTATCTTTGTATGTATGTGAAGGGTGAACGGAGCAAATGATCATTTGTTCTCAAACTGAACAGATTGTAGCCAAAGATCACACTACGTCAATGATAAGTAATACAGTCTTCGGATTAATACTGCCTTTGACTAAGTAACTTTTAATATTTGGTAATATGACACCCGTGAAAACAGTTTAAATTCTTAAAAAGTTTATTTATCGTGTCTTATAGGGGCTTTATACTTATGACTACGAAATGCGAGGTCCATACGGGGGAAATTGCAGGGAAATGCTAGTTTCCTTGTAATCGCTCTGGTTATCTACTATTACAGTCTCTATCCCAAGTAATACAATGATTTCTCCATGCGTTTAATACTGTACATTGATGCAGTTATACAGAAGCGAATATGATTTAAACACTTTGTCAAATGAAAATATAGGAGACATTTCTGTTTTCAACCAATCATATTTTTTGATCCTAGTCGAGAAGCATATCAACACTAAAAACACGAATGTCATGAAATTATCTATTGTTTTACTTATATTCCATTAAAATGTGAGCGATTTTCAAAGATTGTTCTTAAAAATTAACTGCGGCTGATGCTTGAACGAGTGAGGCATTCGCTAATACGGTTTCCAGAATTGTTCCTTCTAAAGGTCATAGCTAAATTTCTTCCCGTTCCTTTTCTCTACTTCCCCGCCCCCTCCTTGACACTGCATCATCACCTGGCTCTAGCGACCTTGACGAGATGCAAATCACTAACAAAAAGGAACTTAAAAATGACTGCCACATCCAATTTAGCTAAACATCACATTTTCCATTCATCTATCCTGCTTATTAGTGCATAACGAGAAAGAAATATGATTTCAATGAAAGCAGAGTTAATGTTAACACATAAGTTTTCCAATTGAGTGGATACCCATTTTTGTAATGTTGTACTGTCTCGACTGATGATTTAATAGGCAGTGTTGTCTCCACTTTCTGATGACTAAGATTACCGTGTATAAAGGAAGTTGAAACCACAGCAAAATGGCTAAAATGAGCATAATAATTGGTTGCCAATGATCTTATCGATGCCATGTGATTTTCTCATTTTCTTCTGTGGTTTCTTTTTTTTTTTTTTTTTTTTTTTTTACGAAAACGTCTTACACTTTATCTGTTGGGGTGCATTCTAGCGGAAACATACTATTACGAAACCAGTGTACTATCAAATAGCTAAAACTCCTAAACCAATTGACAAAATCTAAAGATTTACATGCCAGCTTGTAGAGGAAGGATACCGGCTCTTAATATATCTTGCAAAGTTCTCCCGACTATTTCCGGTCGCTGCATAATAGAATTTCTTAGCCTACGCAAAACTAAAAAATACTAAGAAAGTTGAAATTTAGAAAATGAAATTTTTCCCGTAAGCAGATTGTGTGTTAAGATTGCCTTCGTATTTCTTTTGCGATTATCTCCACACTGAACTGATTCCTGATCGATTTTTAGACAAAAATAAAAATTAAACAATAAAGATGCATTCAGGCTCTGCATTTAAAATATTGGCAATACATAATACTTTGTTGCTGTCCATAATTTTACAGCTTCTTATTTTACGATGGATTGGATCTTCCTTACTATGGAGGGAAGATAATTTATATTATTCGGCAGCCTTCATTTTTCAGTTATTTTTTCAGCTAATAGAAATACATTTGTTATATATTCTAATAAAGAGGAGATTCAATAATTGATCTTAGTGGCATAAGTACAGTTTCTTTCAATTCGTCAAGGGGAGACCGCCAATTGTAAAATTCAGATTCAATTCATACTGTGTGTAGTAAAATCTCATGGCCAGAGGATTAATGTGGCAAAGCAGTAACACGAGCTTCTTCGCCATTGTTGAGAAAATCGGCAATGAAATATTCCTCTACGTTTAAATACTTTCTACGCTACGCTCTGTCTGATAAGCCAATCGTCGCCGGATCGGGTCTCGCTGCGGGCAATATTTTTATTTGTTGAAATATGTATATATACAGATAATTCCCAGCTATTTTACATATAATAAGTTTTTTAAATTTCTTTTGTTGTAGGAAACCTGATGGCATCACGTTTCGACCCGCCCATCCCCAGGTGTCAACATATGTCTTTCAACCGTAGCAGTCGAGTAATGATATTTGTATTTAATACCTGCCGCAGCAAATATTTCTATTTTTAAAATATAACTTTGTTTGAGAACAACATAATGAAGTTCAAAAGCGTCGTTTGTTTCCCAGCAAACGACATTTTAGAAATATATTATATGCATAATTTTTGAAACTGATTGCCAGGAATTATCTGTATACACATTTGAATAAATAAAAATTCACGCAGCGAGATTCGATCTGGCTACGATGGGCCCATGAAACAGAGAGCTTGCTCGCTGTGCCACACGGCCTTGTGATGCTCCGGAACTTTTCTCGACAACGGCGAAGATGCGCATGTTACTGCTTTGCCACATTACACCTCTGACCACGAGTTTTTATAACACACAGTATGAATGAAACCTGAATTTTACAAATGGCGGCCCCCGATTGTTAGTGAGGGGAAGTGCCTGAAGGAAAGTAATGAAAAGTTGTTAACGGGATGGCAGGAAGGAAGGAGAAACAAGTAGCTGCGAACTGAGGAGTGTCACCGGAGGAGGAGAAAGCTGTGACACGAACTTGCATCACTCGAAGACGACTCACCGCCGACACACGCGGACTGCCAACGACACTAGTCTCGCTTCTTCCCGTCGCTGTTTCTTTGGGGCGCCGGACTGACAAATCTTTCTGACTGCGTGTCTCCGATCATTTTTCTGTCTATAATGAGATACCTGATGCCGTGTTTAGTTTCAGTGCTAACATAAAGTTATTTTATATGCTATAAGAGGGCGTCCATTAATTACGTGAGGTGAAATGGGGGGGGGGGGGCGAGGTTCGGGGGAAATCTCACCAAGGGGGAGGGGGGAGGGGGGAGGTCGACGGAAATCTCACGTGAGGTTTTGAAATTCTTGCAGGACAGTAGAGCTAAAGGGAAGAAGAAGAAGAAAAATATAGGCCTACAATCGACGTGAAAACGGACTTTAGGGGGGGGGGGGGGTAATAACCGCCATCGGAAGCATGAGAGATAAAGAAAGGGAAAGCTACGATGTCGATTGGCAAGGGCACGGGGAGGGGACCTGTCAAAAATCTCACGTCACGTCACGTTATCTTGGGGGGGGGGGTCAGACCCGATCTCCCCAGAGGGGGAGGGGGGTTCGGAATTGTGGAAAAGACCTCACGTAATTTATAGACGCCCCATAATCAGTTTAAATTTCTATCCCTTCATGTTTTTCGTGTGATTTAATGCAATCATCCACACTACAATGTAATTAGAAAACATAAGTTTCTTCGTTTGCTTCTTTATAACATTTGTTTCCTAACACATTTTACATTTCATTCCTTTGGCAGCTGGAAATTTACCTACCTTAGTAATCCTGTTTCAAACCCGCGGGGTATAGGACGCTTAGGACCAGTAAACATTTCTTCATGCTCCATTAGAGTCCCTGTAAACTATAACTGACTGTACATGGAATCTTACATTTGATATTGACCCATTTCTGCAAACGGGATATACAATGAACAGGAGATTATATTCTCATACAATTCGTTGTAATTTGAGTTACGGAACGTTGAAGAAGTTATCTTTCAGTCTCTAAACTGATTCCATTAACTTCTTTTCAGATCATGCTTAATATCTTGTCGCCTTTAGAGTTCTAATTATGATGTGAAAACTATGTCTGAAACTAGTATTATCTTATTACTGCTGACAGTTTCATGCTATAAATTGAATGTAGCTAATACTTCAGAAAGGTTTTTTTTTTGCTCTGAGATTCACATTAACCATGAAGCAGAGACATTGGCGCATCTTATAAGTATTTTTTTTACAAACTCCTATCACACTTTTTTTTTATAGATACTTGGAATAATTAAAATACTTTTCGTTCGCTCTGCCTCTAGTTATACGGTTGTTTAAGGTTCCATGGTCAAATGACTTTATACAAGTCAGAAGTTGTAAGTTATTTATGTTAAACGTAATTTATTAGTTTTGTAATGGTTTCTTTGTAAAGATTGGAAATACGTGTGGGAGAAAGGGTTCAACGAAGAAGCAGTTGCCACTAGTAAATTCAGAGAAATAATTTATCGTTTAACTAATATGGCCAAACTCAGGAGCATTACAGAAGCAAGTTGTGGGTGTTTCTGCATTTCATTCACATTAACACATCAATCAAGCGTGGTCATTACGTCATAAACAGGATACACAAAGCAACCCACGCCAGAAATGAGATTATACGAGTCAAACTGGAAATAACGTGCCAAGGTGCAAGCTACTGTATTGCACGGTCAGAGAAGTAACACATTTTTTTATGCGAATTGATCGTTCTAAGAGGTAGAAACTGCTGACAGAGCTAAGCGTGTAGACAGTGTGCTGAATCATGGTACTGTTTACTGATGCTGTGTTTCTGTATCTTCACTCCTGACTTGCTGCTTTGCCTGACTTAACGATCTCTGCATGTGTTACAGTAACGGGAATTCGGTGTCAGAAATTACGAGAAATGAATCACAGTTCCTTTGTTATGATACGATATTAGTTGCTTCCCATAAGTTTCCTTATATAATCCAAATACTACCATAAAGTTTGTATTACATATTTACAATTCGCATAATAGGGCGTTCTGTTTGATCAAAGGTCCTGTACTTTATCTCCATCTATTTCTCTAAATTGTGTATAAAAGAACGGGATTTAATTGCTTCTGCCGCCACAGGGAGGAAAAAGGAAAATGTTTAATTTCAACTGTATTATACTTTTCTTCATTATCGTTTGTTTTTGTTTTTGTTTTTAATTTTTTTTTTACATATGACTTTACGCCTAGTCGACGTCGAGATAATTAGAAGCGGGATGGGACTGGGGACAAGGAACGGGAAGGAATTCGGCTATGGTCTTTTGAAGGAAGCATCCCGGCATTCGCCTGGTGTGATTTGGGGAAACCATGGAAAACCCAAATTTGGATGCCCGGACGGGGATTCTAACCGGCGTCCTCCCGAATGCAAGGCCAGAGCGTTAACCACTCGCCCACCACGCTCGGTTTTTTGTTTTTGTGTTTGTTTGGGTTGGTTGAAGCATTAATTCGATGTATCTCTAAACTTGCAGGAAGTCAGAAAAATACTCATCGATCACAAATGAGTAGACTATCAGCAAATTTTTGTATCCGCTTAAATCAAAGCACAAGGCACATTTCCTTCAGGCAACTGTGGCAAAGTGTTTTAAAAAATCGCTTGGAGGTTTCTGACAGGTGTAGCGATGTAGGAAAAATGACGAGTGAAAGGAATGTTCTAGAAATTGATTTCTATTGACTAAATAAGTAAAATTGTTGTTTTGAAGCAATACAGATGGAACTTAATGATTTCAGAATTAGGGAACCAATCAAATTGAAAATAAATCAGGAACCCCAAAATCTCATGCTATAGTGCCTGATACTGGTTTTAAATCCTGGTCCAGGTGTCATTCAACACGATAAATACGGAACTATTTCCATCTGTATGGAATAATAAATTCAGTAACTCGGCGCTTATGAAAGCAGCTTAAATTCATTGTGAATTATTCTGCAAAAAATTGTGTCAGTTGTCGCTTTCGACCTGTCTGCATTTCGACATAACCACAACTTCTACTAACATTGCTGTTCAAAGTTCATAGCCTCTATTACCTGTGTATGAATACATTCACTGTATTACTATTTACGATCTGAAATTGACCCACTGGAAATTTAAATGTGCCTGATATAGTTACATCAGCAATAAAAGCAACTAATAATTAATTTAAACGCAATACATACCTTTATTTCACTTTTCAGTGTCTCGGCAAATCACTTCTTAGAGTAAACAGTGACTTAGAATATCAACATCTATATGTTGAACACAGTATTTTAGAAATTCGTTTCTTCGCTTACTAAGTATAATTTTCATCAAATAACGTTCAGAATCTTGAAAATGATATAATTTATTAGCTTACTGTAACCTCAGTACCGCCGTACAACGAGTATAAGAAAAATCTATATCGAAAGAATTTTATTTAAGAAAAGTCAGCTGATAATTAATACGTCCATTTTTATGAAATACATACTTCTCTTTTAGTGTACTAGCAGCTCATTTACTCGTGGATGCTCAGCAAAATAGAACTGTTATTAAATAACGTGCATAACCTCGAATATCTCCGGTCGCTGTTAGTTGGGCAGCGCAGGCGGCAAGCGTGACGTCAGAGTGTGACAGACATCGGTTCATCGTGACCAAGATTTTTTTTTTTTTTTTTGCTGTCCTCAGTCTTTAGACTGGTTTGATGCAATCCTCCATCCCTTTCTATCCTGTGCTAACCTTTTCGTTTCTACATACCCCTTACAACCCACGTCCTCATATATCTGCTTCCTATATTCTAATCTCTGTCTACCTCTACAGTTCTTACCTTCGACTGTTCCCTCCACTAACAAATTAACCAATCCAGCATGTCTCAAAATATGACCTACCAGCCTGTCTCTTCATCCTGTAAGCTTCTTCCATAAACTTCTTTTCTCACCCATCATTTCCAAAACTCGTTCATTTCTTACTTTGTCTGTCCACCTAATTTTTAGCATCTTCTGTAGCACCACATTTCAAATGCTTCAAGTTTCTTTCTTTCCGGTATTCCTAAAGTCCATGTTTCGCTACCGTAAAGTGCTGTGCTCCACACATAGAGTTTTAAAAAGTTCTTTCTAATTCCTAGATCAATATTTGAAACTAAAAGGTTTCTCTTTTTCATGAAGGCTCTTTTAGCTAGTGCTATTCTGCTTTTAACATCCTTCTTACTTCGGCCATCGGTTGTAATTTTGCTTCCCAAGTAACAGAACTCAGCGTTTTATGTAGATGGATAGATGATATTCAACACATAACCAGGAGAAATATGGTGAAAGCTTCAAACAAAACTTATCTGGTGATAAAACAATTTAGTGCAATAGTTAGCATTCAAGATTCTTGGAATGGCAGTTAAAGAACAAGAATTATGCTCATTTGTAGACACGGCATAGCATTCTGGAGGACGCGAGTTCAAACCCCCACCGAGCGTGGTGGTGTAACGGCTAGCGTTCTGGCCTCGCATTCGGGAGGACGGCGGTTCGAATCCCCGTCCGGGCATCCAGATTTGGGTTTTCCATGGTTTCCCCAAATCACTCCAGGTGAATGCCGGGATGGTTCCTTCAAAAAGCCCATGGCCGAATTCCTTCCCATTCCTTGCCCTCCATCCTTTCCCGTCTCTAAAGACCTAGTTGTTATAGGAGACGTTAAGCAGTTAAAAAAAAAAAATCAAACCCCCGTCGAAGCCATTCAGTTTTCGGTTTTCATACTTTCCCGAAATCACTACAGGCGAATGCCGGGATTGTTCCTTGATAAGCCCATGGCTAAATTTTTTCGTCTTCCTAGGCCCTCATCCTGTCCCGTTACAGTAAGCTTCAGTGACCATGACGTCTACGAGAAGTAAAGCCCAAAACAAAAAACCCATTTGTAAGTCTCCCAGTGGGATATCTAGATTACGAAAGACATAACTGCGTGTATCCACATGTTGTAACTTCCTTGGCAGCTCCAACGAAGTTTGGGTCGAAGTGGCAACTTTCTCGCCAGGAATGAGGGCTTGTAGGATCCGAGACGGGGACCAACCGGAAGCCAATGAGATGAGAAAAGTCCGCACAGCTCAGCTGTCGCACGCCACTTGTAGAGGTGTAGAAAGCAGTCAACCAGCTGACGGATAAGGACAGTCTATCCTTGAGTAGACGAATGTAGTCCAAGTGCGAGCTACCGCCCGTGACCGCTCCTCATATGGACATTTGGCGCGCCAAACAGAGAGTACGACCTTCACCGGCCTGTCTTTCTCTCCAGCCTGCCCTGTCAGCTTATATACCATAAAACTGGTAGTAATGATCGATCCACCTGTAACGTCATCATGTGAAAAATGGGCACATAGTACTACGGACGATATGGGCTGTAATTTCACTTGCACGACCTCATCTCGTTCAACAGGGGCGGATCCAGGATTTTGGTTTGGGAGGGGCTTGAGCGGACTATGGTTTTGGAGGGGGGGGGGTGCTTGGCTTGAGTGGGTTTTGGTTGGTAGGGGCTTGCCATTAGTGGATTTTGGCTTGAGGGGGGGGGGGAGGTGAGTCGGGCAAAGGGTAGTATTTATAGTCTCCTCGGGCCTCGAATCCGTAGAGCTAAAAAACAAAAAAGGTCTCAAAAATTACAATGTCGGAGATGGACCTAGATACTTTGGCGGGGGGGCTTGAGCCCCCTAGCCCCCCCCCCCCCCCCCTGGATCTGCCCCTGTCGTTCAATCGTTATTATTATTATTATTTGAGAAAGATTGTTTACATTGCTTCATAGGTGTTTGAAAAGATGCCTTACATGAATAGGACTAGGTTTCCTTGTCGATCCTGTTCTTACGCTTTTAATGTAACAGAGTGGCGAAAATTTTTTATTGTCTTAGCTTAGGAAATAGTTGGTGGTGTTCCACATTCTTATGAGTAATATTTGGAATTGCTTTAAAGGATTTTTTTTAAAAAAGTTTTGGATAACCTAATCTATCTTTTCCCCCATCTTTGATTTCATGTTACAGTCTCATGAAATGATGTTATCATTTATATTCTCAGCAGTAATCAACAGCTAAAAACACTTGTTGTAACTACATGTTCAGTGTTATCATAATGCTAATCGAGCAGTCACCTTTAGTAGTAATGTTGAAAATTATGTAAAAATTATGAATGAAATTATGATTAAATAATGAAAATATGACTTTGGCGGAAAGCATAGACCAGCGAGGGCTAATGAGAACAAGTACTCCAGAATCCCTACATTTCGACAGAAGATGGAACTGGAGAATGGCCCCGAAACGTCGGAAGTGACTGACGCGCTTTCCCAGTGGAAGGTCGGAGAACTTGTCATACTGTTAACTTTATGATACTAAGATCTATGGGTGAGTCATAGCTGAAATAACAAAATTGCTGTCTGCTTGTTGTATAACATACCATTAACAGCAGCGTTTATCGCTTCGTACTTATTCTTCTTACCTGTAACAGAAAGAAAAGATATATCACTTATTTTGATTATGAAGTTACTCAGTGAGAAAGCTGAATTATATAATCACTAAAAGAAAACGCGAATCGCTGTGAATAATATTAAGAGAGCTAACGGTGTGACATTATTCATTATCAGATTAATGTTTTGTAGTCGCTAGCCACATGCAGCTGTGATGTTGTAGGTCTTGTCATTTTTCAAATATATTGCTGAAAAAGAAACCTTACTGCAATGTTTTCGCATTTATTAGTAATATTATCAACCGTTCGTTGAAAAGAAAAATTTAATATATAATTTATGAAAATTCAGTTTAACTGATAAAATGTAATAATGTGTTCCTGATAATATTTCCTCCATTTAGTATAAAAAACACATAATCTCATTCCTTTTTAAAAATAATCTTATAAAAAAAGGGATAATCTGTTTTTTTTTTACATATTCCGAATTTTTTTTTACATAAGAGTATTTCAACCCTATTTTAAAAAAACATTTAAATAACTTGAAATTTTAGTTTATTATGAGTTAAAAATTGTTTCGGCAGATCAAATCACCAATGTATATTTTAAAATTGAATTTTTCTTTATTTCTAAGTTCACTAGGGCTACTGAAACTTTCTTGGGAAATTAGTGAACGTTTTTCGCTGTCTGTATTTCAGTACGTATTATTTATATTCGTAATTTGCGTTTTACGTAAGTTTCAGAAAATTTTAAGATAAAACTGGAAACAATTAAATTATTTGCGAGCAGCTGTAGAAGTATTAAATACTAAAGACAAAAAAAATAAAGGAATACAAGTTCTCCTGTGTATAGTTAATCCCATCGTTTATTGTTAGCTCAAAGCTTGTGTGTTAAAAATAAAATAAAAAATCTCACATTAATTTCACTATTCAGATACCACAGGTATATACGTACACACTTTGACAATAAATTTGGCCGCCGCTGAAAAATTCTATCATTCTTATGTTGCAAAATCTGACATCAATGTCATCCTAAGAAACAGTAACGCAATACTGGCTTGCCAGTATTGCGTTACTGTTTCCTGGGATGGCATTGATGTCAGATTTTGCAAAATAAGACTGATAGAATTTTTCAGCCGCGGCCAAATTTATTGTCAAAGTGTGTACATTGTTGGTTTGCAAAAATCAAAATTTCTCGTGAACTGCCGAAGGAAATCCTCTTTACAGAATGAAAAATGTATATTTTGTTGGTTCTGTAGGTACTTATTTTAAGATAAAACTGGAAACAATTAAATTATTTGCGAGCAGCTGTAGAAGTAATAAATACTAAACACAAAAAAAATAAAGGAATACAAATTCTCCTGTGTATAGTTATATCCCATCGTTTATTGTTAGCTCAAAGCTTGTGTGTTAAAAATAAAATAAAAATCTCACATTAATTTCACTATTCAGATACCACAGGTATATACGTACTGTACATTGTTAGTCTTGCAAAAATTAAAATTTCTCGTGTACTGCCGAAGGAAATCCTCTTTTACAGAGGGAAAAATGTATATTTTGTTGGTTCTGTAGGTACTTATTTTAGCACGCCATTATGGAGAAATGGGTACTATCTAATATACCTCAATAAACCGACCGGAGCGTTTCAAAGCGATATGAATTCTCGCCGTAGCAAAACTTTTACTGCTGCACTAGGTATTATTACCTCAAGCAAACGCCCACCTTTGGTTACTCCTGTTTCTTGCTCAAGAAAACAATTTAATAACCGTGAATGGTAATGTAACTGGATTTTGCATCTACATCTACATCGTTACCTTGCAATTTTCAAAAACGGCAATGGGAAAAGTTGCTTTGCATCAATGATACGATCTCTCCAGAACTAACAGAGTAGTAATAGCAACGCCTGTTGGCTAATAAACCGAGAGAAAATTACTTCGATTGTTTGTAACAATACCCTAGCAAATTCACAGTACAGAATTTGGGACCGAGTCTTGTTATTTAACAATTTACAAAATTTTGTGTAGGCTTAAAATCAGTCGATATGCTCTGGTAGATCTTCACTGAGACCAGAGTCCCACAGTGAGAGAGATCTTAGACTAATTTTAAATTAAAATTGGTATCAGTGAGGGATATGGGCTTTCCTAGATTCTTTCCAATTGTATCCGGGAAAAGATAATATAAGTATGAGAAGAGAAATTCAAAGAAAGAGAACTCTTTCATAAGATTACTTTCGAAGCACAAAGGTAGCTAGGCATAAATTGTTTTGCCTCCACTGAAGACACAGCAATTCTATCTGAAGTAATAGAAACTACATTAGAACAAATCAAGCTTCCGAAAGAAATAGCAGGGAAAGTCTGTACTTCAGATATTTTTCGAGAAGACTCCATTCCTGACCAATATTAGGGATTCACCCACAGTAGCAAACATAGAGAATTCGAAAAATTAAAAAGGTCAATAATTTTAAACATTTAGGCGAAGTTATTCAGATGAATTGGCTTGATAATGGAAGCAAACAGATCAAGAGAAAGAAAACTAGAGCTAGCATACCCACTGAATAATAATATATACAGTAAAAATAATCTCTCAAGGAAGAACAAGGTAGTCAAACCGGAAAGTCCATACGCGTCAGAAAACATGTTCTCTATGAAAACTGATGAAATAGAGGAGATAGAGACAAAGGAAAGGAAAATCTAGGAAGAATTTTGGCAACGGAGGAATAAAGATCTATACAAGGAAGAAGAAAATGAAAGTATGTCAGACTCCATCAGAAAGAGAAGAATCTGTTTTCTTTTAATATATTGAGAATGGATAACAACAGGCTTACATAAAGAATTTTCTCTCACGTCTACAAGAGTAAGAATGGTAACCATTGGATATGAAGAGTAAAGAATGTCACGATAGCTATAGAAATAACAGAAGGTATTGTACAAGACAGAGCAACTTGCAGAAGACTGACACAGAATTTCAAGGGTTTTCCGGGAGAAGAAAAAGAGGAAAGGTAATAAATAATATCTGAACCCAAGAAAGGAGGAAACAGGCAAGTGAAAGAATGAAGAATTGTCTGAAGTCAACGAAAGAAGTACAGATTTTTTTTTAACTTATGGCCTTACGCCTAGTCGAAGTCATTAGAGGCGGGATGGGACTGGGGGCAAGGAACGGGAAGGAATTCAGGCCACTGACCTTTTGAAGCAAGCATCCCGGCATTCGCCTGGAGTGATTTTGCGAAACCCAAATCTGGATACCCGGACGGGGATTCGAACTGGCGTCCTCCCGATTGCGAAGGCCACAGCGTTAAACACTCACCCCCCACGCTCTGTAGAAGAAGTATCGAGATGAAGGCACAGAATTACTTAGATGGTCAAAATCGAAGAGAAGAAGAGTCTTTGACCGAGGGCCGACTGGAACGCCCGTATAGGACTGGGACGGCTTCCTGCGCGGCGAGGAGGTCAGTGCAGGCCTTGTTTGGCTGAGCGCGGCAAGGCCACCCGGCCAATGTGTCGTCCTGCCTCCAAGCTGACTCACAGCAGCTCTGACTCACGCTAACGTCCCTCTGTAACGGCCGAATGGGTGGGCGCTCGCTTCACACTTTCGTTTTGCTTCTGTGCTCGTCAAACAGAGACGCAATATAATTGTGTGCTCAGCGATTTTTCCTCCCGGTGTTAAAACTCTATTGTCGTCTATAGCTGAGTAATTCCCGCAACCGAATACGATATGGAACACCGAGATATAAATATCCGTAAACTATACAACTTTTCTTCATAGATAGAAGTAATCTGCATTGATTGTATGGAAATACTCATAAATGCGAGTTGTTTCGATGCAAATAATGTTATTCGAAATTGAAGTAATTGTTTAATTTAATTTAATTGCAATGGAGCACAGGCTCCGGTGGCGATTTCCCTACTCTCCCACCTTCCCCCTATCCTGCACCCACCTACATTTGCCCTCTACAAATTTTAATTTTAAATTCTATTAACGTTTTAGGTAAGTTATTCATCATTTCCTTGGGTAACTCATTCCAATCCCTGACACCCTTACCTAAAAAAGAGAATCTTCCCACACTCCTGTGCCTGAAATCGAGTGCCAGCTTGTGGTCATGGTCATCTTTTCCCTTCCATGCACTACTTTTCATACATACTCCATATTTACCCGTGCCTCACTGCCAGTATACGCCCTGTACACCCCCATGACCCTCCTCATCCTCCTCCTGTCTTGCAATGAATCCCATTTCAGCTCCTTTATCATATCCGTCACTCATTGCATTCTGCGATATTTTCCAGAAACAAATCTAGCAGCCCTTCTTTGCACCCTCTCCAACTCCTGTATTTGATACGTAAAATGAGGGTCCCATACTACACTACCATATTCGAGCAATGGTCTGACCAAAGTTTTGTAACCCAACTCCTTTACTTCTCTCGTGTATCCCCTCATCACTTTCTCCAACAAGTGCAGAACTTTGAAACCTTTTCCTACCACCTGTCCAATGTGTTCTGCCCAGTTAAGCTTGTTATCAAATGTAATGCCAAGATATTTACATTTCAAGTCTTCAGCAAGCAATTCTTTCCCCACCTTATAATCATAATTCACCTTTTGTTTTTTATTTGTGTATCTGATAAGCTGACTCTTCTTTGCATTTATCTTCATCCCATGTTTACCAACGCAACTAGATATCCTGTCCAGATCACCCTGCAACTGTTTACAGTCCCCAATCGTTTTGATCATTTTATCTAGCATTATGTCATCTGCAACCACTCTAATTTCAGATAGTAAACAATCAACACAATTATTTATTAGAATGATGAATAGCAATTGTCCCAATACGCTACCCTGCGGCACTCCCATTTTTACTTCCACTTCTTTTGATACCGCATTTTCTACTCTAACTTTCTGTTTTCTACCTTTTAAAAATTCTTCTACCCAGCAAATAACTTTCTCATCCACTCCAATAGTGTGTTTTTTTTTTGTTTTTTTTTTTTATTTTATCTACCGAGCGTGGTGGTGTAACGGATAGCGTTCTGGCCTCGCAATCGGGAGGACGGCGGTTCGAATCCCCGTCCGGGCATCCAGATTTGGGTTTTCCATGGTTTTCCCAAATCACTCCAGGCAAATGCCGGCATGCTTCCTTAAAAAGGCCATGGCCGAATTCCTTCCCATTCCTTGCCCCCATCCTTTCCCGACTCTAAAGACCTCGCTGTTGAGAGACGTAAAGCAGTTAAAAAAAGTTTTTACCTTATTTACTACCATTGTATGGCTCATTGGATATCAGCTAACGAGTCAGGTTCATGAACGATTAACTCCCGGGAACACTGGTTCGATCTCTGAACCATCCATTCCGATTTTGGCTTTCCATTTTTCCGAACTCACTCTATGTGAATCCCGGGATTTTTCTTTAAAACACTGTTGCTAAACACCTTTCCATTTGATGAGCGGTTCTAATGACATCAGCATCGACGAGTTGTAAGGTCTTATGTAATAAAAAAATAATGGATGGCAGTTGTGGAAACAAGTATGAGCTTATGAAATTAGGAAGATGAAGGAAACGTAATATGAAAAACCTACATCTTCGTTTGGATGTGTTTACTTTTGAGTAGGTTGAAAAAGGAAATTTCTGAGGTAAGAATCTCGCAGCAACCCAACTGCCAGCTGAAGTATTCAATCTTAAAACTGCAGATCTTCTAAGAACTCTTTCTATCTTATAAACCCTTATCATACAGTCACATTTCAAAAAAGGTCACATTAATCGGAATTTTTATTTACTACTTTATTTCACGGATGGGAGTACTTGCAGAGTATAAAAATAGGACCGGAAGTAATAGAAGAATTAACAGTATTACTTGTCATGGCCGAACCAAGAGCGATCTGAAAAGCAGAATAGCGCTAGTTAATAAAGCCTTCTTGGAAAAGAGAAACGTTTTAATGAGAGATTTAGAAAGAAATTTCTCAAAATATTTTACATATCGAATGCTGCCCTTAATGGAGATGAAGATTGGATTTTATTAATAACAGAAAGATGGAAAATTAATCGTAACAAATATGATGATATTGAAAGATTTTTAAAATTACCAGGACAGACAAAGTAAAAAATGAACATATTTTACTAATGATGGTGAGGAAGAATGATGCTGTGGTGGGTCACATTTCATGACGTCCAAGATCCCCCCCCCCCCACCTCCCGGAGGGAACATGAGAAGCAAGATCTGCAGGAGAATACAAAGATTACAATATATGAAGTAGCTGGAGGTTAACGCGGGTTATTCCGAATATGTTCGCATGAAGGAATTAGCTGAAAGTAGGGTACGATGCATTTCCATCCAACCCTCTGAAAGTCTGATAGTGGGAAAAAGAAAAACCCTGTAAGATCGAAGCGTTTTACAGGAGTTGTATATTAATAGGGTCTACAGCGAGTAAAGTATGAGTTTGTGGTGCATATGAGTCGAAGACCGCAATGAACTGAAATTGTTGCAACTGGGCACTGACTCATTCCTCGCTAATACAGTCAGTCCAGTAAATAGTGTTTTCATGAAAACACAAAAACATTACTTACTGGTTTTTTTTTAATTAAGATGAATGTAAAAAAGTATTTATGGAAATGTGTTGATTGAAGATAGATTCTCGCCGAAGGTCAGAAGATGTTTCTTATTCTGAAAGAGGAAATTGCAGACTAATCTGAATTGCATAGAAACAGCGAGGCAGTGCCGCCGACTGTTGCTAACTCAGCTGTATTAAGAGCGGGCAGATCAAGTTGTGGGGAACTTCCGTTGCAGTGAAGCACCTCATTAAGCGTAATTAAATGGGGGCAGGCACAGAACTGCTCAACTCGTTAGCCAGTTTTCCTTCTTTTTTCCGAGACCAGCAACATTACAGACTTAGCTGCAACCTAACATTGACCACGTATAGTAAAACATGAACTATGCATAAAATTGTAACAAATATTGTGTATAGATAAACACTTCCTCATCCGTGAAAACAGTAATGAGAGAAACAAATACCAAAATTGGAAGTATCCTTAATGGGCGTGAATCAGCTGTGTTGTTTCCAGGTTTGAGTGAAATAGAACAGTATCCATGCGTGAAAAAAAGACGAAATCGTCAGAAATTTATAGAAGATATAGAGGATAAATAAGGGAGTCGATGTTTTCAAGCGAAAGCATCAATAAACTGTTCAAATATGATTGGTATATTTTTGGCTAAAAACATGTGTCAAATTTTTTTTGTCAATTAATATTAAAATACAGTGAAGTGACGCCACAGCACTGAACAGAATGTAGATTAAATTGCAAAAATAGCAATATGTAAATTGCTTTACATAACTTTTTGAAATAATAATAATGTGTAATTTAAATTTAATTGCGCATCCTACTTCCGAGGACATATTCTAAAGATCTTTTTTAGGCAACGTAGTTTCGAATAGCAACGGTGTTTATAAAACCAAGCAGCAGTTTTCACCTGTCATAATATTCTCCTGTATATAAGCGCATAATTATTTAAATTTCACATATTAGGTCTACTCAAAATAGCATAATGAAAAATACGACACAGATTCTGGAGAACATAGCATATACGATACGTAGAAACGATTAATCGTAAACCGCAGAGGCAGTTCATACGTAACAAACACATTATAACAAGAATTTCGTTTCACTGAATGTCTGGTAGCTGTTTAGGTGTCTGAGAGCCTCTGACAAAGGATACTTTGCGTGTGTGCCCATTAAGTCTGTGAACGCTCTATGGTTCGGAATGTGCTTTCAACTGTCCGTCCACTACAGAGGCACAATGATTGACAACTTTGTTATTCCGACTAAAAATAACTCCATTTTACTAAACTTTAACACATAAAGATCTTTTGTCTAAATATAAACAGCTAACACTCCTGCCCATTAACACATATTCTTGAGAGCAGATTACGAATCATCGCGTATAAATAATCAAGTTTACAAAAAAAGTTATATTTTGTTGTTGAGTGGTTCATTTCTACTAAATAACTTTCTGCATATAAAACTGTTTTTTGACAATTGTGCTGAAATCAAACCAGTTTACAAGAAAATTATCACTGGCATGTGAGCTATAGACATGAGCGATAAGTTTCGTAACAATTAGGTTAACAGAAGTTACGGTTTTACAAATTTATGTGCCTACGGCATTTTTTTTTTTTGGAATTGAGATCTCGGAAATAGTCATCAGATTTAAGTTAAACTGCACAGTTAGCAGTTTCAATGAAGCTTTTGATTAGTGTTTAATTTGTAGCATATGTAGTCTATTTGAAATCTTGGGTTTCTAATTTTTTGGAGGATTTAGTAACTCATCTAAAACAATTTAGAAGTTAGTGCATTAAAAATTACACGCGAAAAAGTAAAAAAAAAATTCAGGTTTCTGATACGAATGCATCATTAACATAGAAAACTGTACCACCTAAAGATATATGACGTTTCTTTTATTATTCTCGGTATTTTTATTTTAGGTGAATCAATTTGATCCCAAGAGAAAGGGGGACAAAATTTGCCGTACATAACAGAAAACAATAAAAACATTTAAAAAAAAAAAACTCAGTCACTAGTAAAATATTTTCACTCTTAAAAAAAAAAAATAAGTCCCAGAGTATCCGCTTGACTAATTGTGCAATTTGATTTTTATAAAATATTTGTTTTATTCTAATCTTAGAGATTGCATTGTCTTAGTGATCATAAACAACAAAACAGGTGTCTAACGCTCTCTAGATCGTAGATTGCAGTATTTTCTCGTTATACGATTTGGAGAAAAGATTGGCAAGGAAGAGAAAATAACTCGTCGTCTCTATTCTGGGACTACCCCGACATCCAGCTAGAGTGATTTCAGGACGATTAGGAAAACCGACATCTAGATCTCCAAACCGGAATTTTAAACTAATGCTTCCCGTGTATCAGGTCCGAAAGTTAGCGATCAATCCAACAAGTGGCCTCGTGGAAGACCCCTCTGTTCTTTGTTGCCCATCTTTGGTCAGTTATCGATTTACCCTCCTCCTGTGAGTCATGCCAGATTTATGTAATATCTCTAAAAGCTTTCGGTAAAATAGTGTAACGATGGAAGTCCTACTCAAGTCTAATGAAACTGAAACGTTTGCAGCTACTTTACACTGTTGGTTTACGTTAATGACGGCTCGCGATATTTTACAAATAGACTTCTACAACAGCGTTTGCTCTTTATCGTAAACCATCTTACAAAGCATTATTTAAAATTGATATTTATATCATGCCTCCCCTTGAACTGGAAGTGATTGTCCATTTACAAAAAAGAAATTGTTGGACAAATGAATCAATACTTTTTTTTAGTAAACTGCTGCTCGGAAGTAAATGTCAGTGAAACTATATGAATTAAATGCAGTCTTCGAAGGAGCAAATGGTGCCAGAGTAATAGCTCCAAATTACCTTTTTATCATTGGTAACGTAGATATAGAAATCTTTGGTCTACTGACTGAAACATAATCAATTGTTTGCAACCAAAACTAAAAATATAAATGCTGTGAATAAAAAAAAAAATGCATGTGGAAGAAAGAGTTATAGTCAATACTTGAGAAGAGATTTAAATCAGTAAAAGCCACAATGAGCTTAAGACTGGATAGCTGAGCCTAAAGATTGGTCAGAACTGATATTATTGGAGACTGTAATTAGGAAGTGAACGCATTGGCCATTGTTTCTTTTAAACAGTCATCGGTGTGAAATGATTTCGAAAAACCACAGTTGCAACTAAACCGTCCATTATAAATGTTTCTCTTCGTTACTCTACTTGTTGAATTACCACCATTTTTAGATTCAGAAATTCGCTTTGGTACATCTCTCTGTGAACGGAAGTTAAACACAAGTTTAAACTGTGCTGCGCTTCGGTTAAGGTAAACAAAGTATTTCATTATAATGTTCTCAAAATAATATTCATTAACCCAAAACAAGGAGAATGAACAATTATATTAGGTACGTTGACAGTGCCAAGGTTCGATTCCATTTTCTGTTATCCAGATATGTGTAATTTCACGAAATGTCTGGGTTAATGCAGGATGCTTCCGTAAACGTGTCGATTTCCATCCCGTCTATTGTTAACAGTATTAGGCTATCACCATTTATGACATTTTCAGAGTCAAGGAAAGAAAATTTTGCCCTCTGGATTATCAACTTTTAAAAAATCCCTACAGTTAAAATAATACAAAATTAAAAAATGCATAAAAGCATGTTGAAATGCAATGAAAAATACCAGGTGTTTCAAAAATGACCGGCATATTTGAAAAATCTATAAAAACTAAACGGGCAGCGATAGAAATACACTGTTTGTTGCAATATGCTTGAGACAACAGTAAATTTTCAGGCAGACAAAAATTAGTTACAATTTTCAACAACAGATGGCGCTGCAGGTGATTTGAAAGATATAGAAGTAAACGCAGTCTGTGAGTTCGCCATTCTGTAAGTCGTCTTTCTGCTGTTCACAGATTGCAAGTTTGCTGTGAAAAAATGGTGAAAAATATCGTACTTTAGATTTTTCCATCTGTTGTTTAAAATTTTAAATAATTTCGAAAGTTTGTCTGCCTGAAAATTTACTGTTGTACCAGGCATATTCTGTAAGTCGTCTTTCTGCTGTAAGTGTGTGCTGTTCACAGATTGCAAGTTTGCTGTGAAAAAATGGTGGAAAATATCATACTTTAGATTTTTCCATCTGTTGTTGAAAATTTAGAAAGTTTGTCTGCCTGAAAATTTACTGTTGTACCAAGCATATTGCAACAAACGGTGTATTTCCATCGCTACCCGTTTAGTTTTTATTGAATTTTTCAAATATACCGGTCATTTTTGAAGCACCCTGTATATCAACAACCTACATATTTAAATTGCTTTCTTTGGCCGTAGTCCTTTTCTATTTTGATATTAAGCAATTAACTTGGTAGAATCTTGATTGAGATGCAATAAATTCTCGGAATTTTTCGCAGAATAGGTAAGTGATTGAAAACTCTACCCTCTAGGTTCTGTAAATTTCCTGTTTTGCCACATGTCGTCCTTGTATTGACGAAATGTTAACTCCGCTAATTAATGTAAATATTCTGAATTAGCTATGTAAAAAGCGCGTTCAGTTTGCATAGCAGTGATTACTCTTGCGGCAGTGTCGGCTGTGATTAAAACACGTGTTTTTACCGCGGGTGTTGCTGACCTACGGAACACCCACGCTCGTCCGCCAAACCGACTCTCTCCACCAAACAGGACGACTGCGGCTGCTGGAAGACTCCCGTGGGTAGCTGCAAGGACACCAGCAAGCCAATTCTCACGTATGAACGGAGTACACAGGTGAATAGAGGATCTCTACTGTTAAACAGATCAAAGTTTCAGAACCAATGATTCTCTCGGGGGACAAAACACTTGGAATGATAGGGCAATTAAACTGCGACCAAGGGACCATAACCAGAAGAGCTACTACATCTTGTGACACGGATGTATACAGGGTGATTCAAAATAACGTGGACAAAATGACATGGTCGATCAGTCATACAATAAGAATAAAAAATCACATAGGAACAGAGGGTCGCAACTGCGATCCGGAGCCGCTACAGGGCGTCTAAAATAATACTGACACAAAGAGAAGAAACAAAACCATTACAGATCATTTTAATGATAACTAGTCACTCACATGCGACTAATGCAAGCTAAATGTTGAGCCTACAGCACATGCTCAAAGTTATTGCCAGATGCATCGAGACAAGCCCGGCATCTCCGTTGCATGGAACGGCGCACCTTCTCAAAGATACTAGGTGTATCTCGAACACATCCGGCTGCCACAACGATTCTTCCTACCAAGTCTTCCGGCGTTTCATCAGGTGTTTCATACAGAAGTCCTTTTAAAAAAAACACAAAAAAAATCCAAGGGACCGTGTTTGTATCGCAACGCCCTCTCGTGGCTCTAGCGCCCTCTACAGGCGTATTTTGAATCACCCTTTATATAAGATCTAGTTAAAACTGTATATAATTTTGTATCTTAGGTTCCACGACCAGAGTATTTTATATAGTTGACATAAGAATAAAAGTTTTTAGTGTTAGAGCCAGTCATCTACATGGGGATGCATCAGGAAATCACAGACAGACCTGAATTATGGACAGCTGGGTCAAGAGCGAAAACGGATTATCAACTAGTAGTCAATACGAAATGATCAAACACTGTGGCGCACTCGGGAGACGTGGTCGAGACAGTCTGTTTAGAATGTTTCATGTTCATGATTTCTGATCCACTCTCTGTAACAGTTTATTGCAGGCCAGTGTATTTGTATTGAATGTATGTGCTATAAAATGCGTGGTCTAATCAGTGAGAATTGCCATCAGTAGCATATCCTTTAAATCAGATTCAAGATGGTACTGTCACAAGGAAATGTTGAAATTATGTTTTGTAATCGTTCGTGGCCGAATTGATGAATTGATTTGACCCATAACGTGCGAATGTCTAGTGGTACGACACCTAAAAACAAACAAACCCCTCGCTTTCTCAACATTTCAACCGTGACTTTGAATGACTGTTTTTAGCACCTCCGAATATTCTCAGGTTAAACCAGTGGAAGTGTTTCAGTAAGATTAGATCCGAATTATAAGCCATGATCGATGTTTGGATTTGTATTTTTCTTTCATTTTTCCATTTTCCTTACTGTTGGCAAAGAAATGGAAGGATATTGTTTATGATCGTTATGAAGCAAACACACTGGTATTCGGCTAGAATGCTATCGGAAAATTTTGAGAAAAGCTGAAATCTACGTGGTCGGATTGGGAATCGAATCCAAGTTTACTCAAACGTCAGGCTCAGACATTATGAATGGTCAATGAGGATCGTTTTCACCTCTGGAGACCACAGTTGAAGAAAGCTTCTATGAAGATAATGTGTCAGATGTTGAGTGAGTTGTTATTTCTTCTGTATATCTGATTCATCGAAGTATATCTAAATTGTTACGAATTCGTATTAAATGCAATGTGTCAAGATTTTGATGCTACAAAATAAATCCTGATTGATGCAATGAAAAGTCAAAAAGTCATGAAAACTCTCTCAACCGTCAAAAGGTTTCGAATTTGACAACTTCTTAGTAATGTCTGATACACTCGAGTGCTCTGCTAGGCATGTAACGGGAATAGAATCGGCTTACCTATAATCGAGGAATAACCAACAGGGCATTTATGAAATAGACGATGGCACGTCTCAAAGTTCCAAAAAAAGCAACCAATCTATACTGACCTTTCCTATGACCGTGAAATACATTAAGATATCGTCGCAAACGAGTGAAAACATTTACGCATTACACAATCCGTGTATCTAATTTGCATATGTGATATGATTCGCTGTTCTAGATCGCGTTGATTTCTGACTGAAGGCAATGAAAATACTTGTGAATGTTAGTTGTCTCAAAGTGATTTCGTTAATAAAAATTTCTGTCATTTTTAGTTCTGAGACGTAGGTGGATCTTCATTACTTGTAACCCCGTTGTGCTGTTTTGACCGTTTGCTGCAAGATTTCTACCGTGTCCATTTCCTTGTAACAGCTTCATTTGAATTCCGAAGCAGTAAAATTTCAACATCCAGAAAAATATACTTGAAGTTTCTCAGTAACGCATATGTTACATGATACGCTATTTGTATGTTTGATAAGAATCGTTAACTGAAAACGAACAATAACGGTTGAGAATATAGCAAATCGAATAATAATGAACAGACTAATACGAAATTTTATATCAATATTTTTTTAGTCATGAATTCAACTTGACTGTACTTAGATGCTCATAAAAATAATTAAAACTCTAAGGTAAGTAACATAATTTCTAATGGTCTTCTTAATATCAGTTCGCAGTTCATAAAAAAAAAATAGTTTTGATTTTCATTTAATTAGATCAAAATACATTACAACAACATCTTCGATTACTTTAGTTCTCGGAAACGTAATTACTAGAGCACTTACTTAATGTACAAACTATAAGGTGCAAAATTCAAACTAGTATCGACGTACTTAAATGAGCACTCTTTCTTTAATCTATATGCTATATTCATAACAATAGTGATATTTAATGTATGAATTTAATACCCGTATTTCTTAAAAGAAATGATCCATGTGTATTTGATTTGGTAATTATCATAACTTTAGCTTCGAGCGAAATCACACTAAGCGGAAAATAACTTAACAGTTAAAAAAACTAGAAGTTTCCGTGTCGATCTAGTTCGTTGGATTAATATCTAACAACACAAATACAATACTATTTTTCTACATAGCATAACCTATTGTCTAAATATCTTACCATTGCACTGATAGCATTTTAATGAACGCGCTCTTAATCAGTTATCCAATTATTCCTATACATGTTTGGCAATTTCTTCTGCCTGAACATTTCTTTACGTGTCAGATAAAAATCATGGTCACGTGTTGACAAATCTGTATGCAGAGTTGACAGTGGGTCATTCAATTAAAAATTGACGTTTGTTACTTCTTTAACATTCCAAAAGACCATCATGAGAAGTTGGGAGCAGAAGATGCTCTCAAGTCTTCGCAGAATAAATTATCCTGTTTGTGCTTTGAGGCTATGAAAATGTGTGGTTGGGACACAAAATGTGCCAAATTTCTGTTACAAAAGTCTCGTTTATAGTTTATCGATCCTCGTGCATGAACCCTTTCAGTCAGCAAACAGTCACTTTGGACTGAAGATAAATTGTTTAATATACAAGGAAAGTGCCTATTAGAAACAAATTATCAATCAGTTGGTAGTTAAATTCGTGCGGAATTGCGATCTTATGCTATATCTTCGATTTGCCGCGCATTCATCCTCTGCCGTGGCTGTACCTATAGTTTAACCAGGAATTCGAACTACAAAATAACAAGGCGTAGCTCATGCGATCAAGCAGAACTCTTAAAAAATTTTGGCTTCACCCCGAACTTTGAGATCAGACGTCCTAATCTCTTTGGTTGTCTCCCTTTAGGAATTCCGAGCTGATAATCAAATATGCAGATGTCAATCTTCCATTTTTTTTAGTTATGGCTTTATACCTCGTCGACGTCGAGGTCATTAGAGGCGGGATGGGACTGGGGACAAGGAACGGGAAGGAATTCTGCCATGGCCTTTTGAAGGAAGCATCCCGGCATTCGCCTGGAGTGATTTGGAGACTCATGGGTTAATCTCCCCGTTCCTACCGGTTTTACACTATCTCGTTGCGCATGGTGTGATAGCTGTTGGCTGGTCTCTCTGGTGTTGCTGGTTGCGGAAGGCCTACGCACGCCTCTGGAGGACCTGTTAGCCCACGACTTGGAGGGGGCGGCACCGGGAACCGGGTGCCACATCAGCCCACGTTTCGACTAGTGGCGGCGCCCACGCCGTATTGCAGAACGTAACCAACTGGTCCACAGCTGGTGGCGCAGCACTTTGACTGAAGGACGCTGCGGTTCCGCATATGTCAGTCTGTTGCGCGAGAAAGTGGGCTCCAAAGCAACTGCCAACTGTCAACTTTACTTTCATCTCAACATATAGCTCTTACTTCCACAAACGTAAATGTCAACAACAGTCGCTTAATTATTTGACCAAGTGATGTCAGTAGTAACATAAACACTTGGCTCTCTCGTTCTGGCCTCGCATTCTGGAGGACGAGGGTTCGAATTCCCGTCCTGGCATCCAGATTTTGACTTTCCGTGGTTTCCCCAAATCACTCCATCGAATGTCGGGATTCTTCCTTCAAAAAGGCCGTAGCCGAATTCCTTCCAGTTCCTTACCCCTCATTTTTTCCCGCTTGTGATGACCTCGATGTCGACGAGGCGAAAAGCCACAAAAAAAACAACTTTACTCTCTGATACATGACGGCTTCCATCTCGTTTCAAACATCTCCTTTCTGATGTGTACCAGTCGGTTAGCAGCCCAGAATTACCAGCGACATGAAAATTGTACATATTAAAGCAAATTGTACTAAAAAACAATAGAACGGAAAACAACGGGACAGACGTTGTTAAACAGAGAATGTTTGAAATAAACCAATTTATTAGCAAACATTCTTCCCGCCCTTCAAAAGATTCGGGAAAAGGACGGGATTGGTCAGGCATCTTGAACGGTGAATAAGTACACGCTAAGTGGTTTTGTAGAGCATTCTCTGCTTCCTTGCAGTGTGACCTGGGCCAAAATAATATTGTTTCTCATGAGACATACTACTCCGGACAATTTAAGACCCTTTCCAGGTAGATAAAAATAAATTTCGAAAAATTGTAAAAAAAAAAAAAAAAAAATTGCAAACATAACCACGGAACTCAGGCATAATTGAAGTAAATCCCCTTGGAAATGTGCAGACGTATCAGCTCTACCGATGGAACAAGAAAGCCGAGAGAGAAAGTGATCGACCACCACTGCTGAGGACGCAGTTACGGCAATAGAACTGCCTCCGATAGACGTGGACTGCCCAGAACAACACAATGATACCACTACTGATCAACCTGGCCTTTTTTAATTCAGTAAACCTATTCCGAAACACTGTTGTCACACTTAAATACTGATTAGTAGTTTCTGCTTTGTACCTACAGTAAATTAAACGTTTACCAGTTAAATACCTAGTTGTAGTTTTTCTTGTATAGCTAAAGAAAATGTTAAGTTATTACAATATTTGTTGTTTTATTGTTATTTAGCTAAACAAAGACGTATTCACTTTAAATCTTGTGGCAAAAGCTCCGACTACTGCTTTCCTCTGATTTTTCACATTTAAAAAGAAAGAAAGAAAGAAAGAAAAGCAAATCCTCTCGATAAATACAATGCAGACTGCGATCAAAATAGAACGAAAGGGCATGGTACAATCTGATATTCGTGCCTGAGATTTCACAAGGTAATGCCAGTAGATTTCTTAGCGATCTGCTTATTCATTTCTACCTAGCCTCGGTTAGCAACCAGAGCATTGTTTTTGCGTACTGTGGGTTGCTGGCTTGAGTACTGTAAGGGGCATAGATGATTTTAAATTAGCGTTGTTCCTGTCCTGTGCCGTTTTTACTAAGCGCAACAGTAACGCAATAAACGAAATGACATAGAGGTCGGCAACTAGGCGTATACCGGTATGTGCAAGTGTTGATGGAACACAAATTGTTGATGACTTTCTTAGTTGACAGAAAAGTAGGGGGAACGTAAATGTTTACACACACTGTTCTTCACCCCTTGTTCCGTTTCCACAGAACGAGAAGTTAAAGCTTACACCCATTCAATTATCTTCTGCTCTTGTTAGTATTTTAAATATTACACCCTTTCCTTTGTCTGTATGGTTCTCAACTACACGCTGATAACATTTAATCTGGAATATAACAGTGTATGACTTTTTAATGCTTTTTAAATGCAAACACGCTTACGATTTCTGCAATCTCAGCAACAGCTGTTTTAAGTATTAAAAAAAAATGAATGTGATAAGAAATTCTGAAGTTTCAAGCTACATCGATATGTTGCGCTCCTGGAACTTTTCGAGGGACCAGTTCTCCGTTCTTTCTCGACCAATTTCTGGCTGAAAATGAGGACAGAGAATTGGACCCTAGAAACCCAGATGAGCGACATACGACCCCGCGCGAATCTTAAAAAATTTTCATCAACATACAACGCCGTCAAACTCTTCTATCCTACAGAAAACTAGTATGTGTTACGTACTTTCAGACCATCAAGTCAACTGCTGGTCCAGTTCAATTATTTCTCCGTTAAATCCTTTGCTAGTTTATATCAGAATGTCTCGCCAGTGGTGTGAGACACTAATCTAAAACCGAGAATAGGAAATGCTAATTGCTAGCACGTAGTATCTCAATAAACATCAGCGTCCTCAGAATATTTAGTCATTGATCTAAGATCACGTTTTCAATAAACGGGTGGAAGTAATCGTATTATTTCCAAAACAAAATTTTCTTTATTGGAGGGAAAAGTAAGAACAGATACTAAAATACATATATTTAAATCACTCATTGAAAACTTTACCAAATGTCGATCAGACATATGGCCAATAAAATACGTTAATATCCGCATAAAATGCTTTTTGAAGATGCAGTTATTTTTTGAAAAGGATATGTTAAATGAAAATATAAGACCAAAAACGAGTGCTAATCATATAATAGATACAATAAGGCAAAAAATGATAATGAACGGCGATATGAAAATAATGGGAAATGAAAGGTTACTTAAAGATTTAGGCCAAACTAAATTGTCCTGGGAAAATCTAGTTTATCCTGACACGCGTAGGATATACCGGTGTGCCCAAGAACAAATTAGTTTCACCTGATATCGGGTTTGGCCGGGAATGTATATAAACTGCGAACTATAATTCCTAATAGAATCTCAGAGTGGAACACGCCATAACAGACAGAACATATAGCACCTATTGTGTTGGCCATTTCGAATGCGAGAAAGCTTTGCCCGAAAATATTCGATGGATATATAAAAATTCCCAAATTCACCTTTTCTGCCTTTGAATCATGGACGAAATATCGTACTAATCAGGCTAAACAATATCCTACATGTTACTGATGACGTAAGGTGTCATTATGCTAAATTTCGTTGAAATTCGTTCATTAGTTTTTGTGAGAAGCACGTACAGATAGCCAAAAAATGAAAATTGACGGTTTTTAGCCTCTTTGTCATTGAAAAATAAGTTCTGATCAAGATAAAAAGTGTCATATATCCTAATAAGTGACATAAGCTATTAATCTGGGAAATTTTGTTGAAATCCATTTATTAGATTCTGAGTGATGCGCGGGCAATCAAAAATAATAATAATAAAATAAAATAAATTAATTTACGGTACTTTGTTTTGGAATTCACAACGTATAGGGATAAGAAATATCATAAATCGTTACCGACATAAGCTATCAGTACGTGTACAGTTTAGCTAAAATGAGTCCGTTAGTTTTTACGTGATACGAAAAATACAGACAGACAGACAAACAAACAAAAATTCCAAATTTTACGGTTTTGGTATCTGTATCATCAGTAGTGGACATTTCCAATGCTTTTTTTTTTTTTTAAATTAATGTGCAGTCCCAACTATTCTACAGTGTTCTTATACAGTATAAATGGCCGGTAAGTCAAGGCGAGGTTTGAACCTAGGTCAGGTGTACCTACACGGTCTAATCTGGCCACAGCTTAAAGTACACAGATAATGTGCCGTGTGTTGTGTCTTTATAGTGTCTGACCCTTACCTGTAACCAAAGCATTACATTAATATTATCTTTACCTCGTGAAGTTCGTTTGTAGCGTAGTTAGTTGACTTTGTACTATCCTTCAT
This sequence comes from Vandiemenella viatica, assembly GCA_031002005.1. NCBI lineage: Eukaryota > Metazoa > Arthropoda > Insecta > Orthoptera > Morabidae > Vandiemenella > Vandiemenella viatica. Next base: position 283,273,797 of record JARYHS010011408.1, read on the forward strand.
CTTACTAAATGGCGCCATTTACAATTGATAATTAAAGTAATCAATGATATCCATTATTATTAGTTTTTAGTCACCAATCTTACAAGTATTTTAATAGCTATCATAAATTTTCAAGTATAAATTTTCAGGACTATTTAGAAGAAGTTAGAAATCTATATGTGGTTTTATCCTTCATAAGGATTAGATAAATTATTTTATAGTTTTTAGTTCGTTATAAAAACATGGTACTTTTAAAGTTTTTTATTTTATTATTATTTTCTGAGTTTTAGGGTTGTGTGAGTGAAAATTTGTAATTGATTTTCTCCGACATTTCCAATTTTCTGGGTAACTTTTCCAATTTTTCATTAACTAAACACCTTATTCGGACTATTACGAACATTTAAAAAAAATTAGCCAATCGGTCCATAGAAAACTTCCGGTTTTTCCCGAATTTTCAAATTTTCCGGACAACGTTTCCCATTTTTTCAAATTTTCATGCATTGTCATCCAGTTCTGAGCTTGGTCAAAATTACAAGTCTCTAGCTCATCGAGAAGTTAGTTTAAAATCAATTACAATTTTTTAAAAAAAAAGAGTAACAGAGAACACAGATATTATTTGCTTGTATTCATACATTTATAAACATTACTACGTGCAGATACGTTAATTTACACAGCGGAAACCATAGCCATGTGTGCAGCTATCAAGTACAGGCTAGACAAGCACTTTCCAAGGATCTTAATACTTACTGACGCTAAGAGCGCTCTGCAGAAATTACAGAACCCAGTATGGAGTAACAATACGCACCAATACCTGTATGAAATAATAAGATTAGCTTCAGAAGCTTCTTCAGTTGGCATACAAGTACATTTTCTCTGGATTGAAGGTCATATAAGAATAATGCACAATGAAATCGTCGACCAGCTAGCGAAACAGAGCATCAACGAAGCGAAAGAAGAGAAAAAGGAGGGTGAGAAACTGATTTCATTGAACTATGAGATTCATATGTTTGGAGTGATAATTGCTGAAAAGAAAGTTAAATGATCTGTCCTGCGTGCAAAGTGAACCTCGCAATCTTTCTAATCTGAACGTTGTTCTAGTATTTTCAGGATGTTGTTAGTATCGGAGGAACCATTGAGAGAGAATAAGGTAATTAAAAAAAAAGAATTTAATTTCAGATACTACAAAGTTTATTCTTGTATCAATTCTGTGAGCACTAAGGTCACGGACGTCTTTCCCGGGAAACGAACGAACAACCTCAAGTCTGCATCAAAAGAATAAATTCCGATACCCAGGACTAATAGTTTACTTAGATTGCAATTATCTTTTAGCTACAACCACAAGCGACATTGCAACAGTTGCTAAGCAGAGAAAGAGTAAATTAGTACTTCTTCTTTTTATTTTACTTTTTTTTTGTTTCGGACTTTGCGCCTCGTTGAAATTTTCAGAGAATAGGGGGCAAGGAACGGGAAGGTATTCTGCCATGGCCGTTTGAAGGAACCATCGCAGCATTCCTGGAGTGATTACGGGAGACCGTGGATGGTTGGACTGGTATCTGAACCACGTCCTCCCAAACACCAGGTCTGACCGTTAAGGCTAACCCGCTAGGCTCGGTGTAGTATTCTTCTTTGATACTGAAACCATCCCAACATTTCTATATGGTTCCTGAAAGATGTGGGAAACTGATGGTTGAGTTAGTGAGATAGTCTGTCGAGGATTCGAACTCGCGACATCACGACTAAAGGCTGTTGAGACACTTCGCTCTCTCTTGTCGTTGCGTGTGTTTCTAGAGGCGACACAGGAAATGATATGCGGACAATTCGGTCACCCATCAGAGCGTCGCCTCCCGCCGACATATCGATTCTCGTTCCGTATCCGACCTCAAGGTTCGAGGTCGCTCACCCGTGTCAAGGTCGACAGTAGCCACCACCTCGAGGGCAGTATCGACTTTGAGTAACAGCACCACTTGCCACTCCATTCATCATGTATGGCTCTCTCCACGCAGCAGGTAACGAATGGACACTTCGTTCGCTTATGCATTATTCATTCCTAAGTGATATTTTCCGTTACTGACTCACTAATACCACTACCTGACACATCTGCCCATGCTGTATTAATGAAGTAGTTATGAATGGAACTGGAGCGAGGTCTCAGAATTTATTTCAGTGTTTGCAATATTTGTTTGGAAAATTACATTTTCCACACCAGAACGCTTATCCAAAATGCTAATCCTACCACCCACCGCTCCTTAGAAAATTGTTTCTTAGAAAGCTTATTAGATTTTCATGAAGCTTCATGCCTGACCTATCACGCTGACCTACATAACTGCGTTCTTGGCATTTCTATCATTACCGTGGGGCCACAATCTGAAGATGAATTCTTGTAGATCTCGACGAAACAAATCGAAAATAAAGATTTTTTTTTTTGTATATATCTTGCTTGGTTTCGAAATATAGCTCGTTAAAAATCAGTTATAGGTATAGTATCCTGCGCTTTTGGTGACGTTTCTTCTGGTCCAGGCAATATTTCAACCCAATTTCCACAGTGTAGATTTAGTGGCTCTAGAGAAATTTTTTTTGTTCAGTCCGTATCTCACACTCACTTTTGAGGTAAAATATCTCGAGATATAGTAATAATAAAAAAAAAATCGATTTGTCTCGTCGAGTTACATACGAATTCATCATCAATTTCGCTATGGCGAAATTTTTCTTCTGATCCAGGCCGCATTTCAACCAAACCACGTCAGTTTTGAGATACAATATCTCGAGAACTAAGCGAGATATCAAAAATTTTATTCTTTTCTTTCAATTTGTCTCGTCATGTTACAGTAGACTCCATCATCAAATTGCGGTGCCACGGTTATCGTAGAATCCCCGCGTTCTTGTAAAAATGTACTATTCTAAATTAACGTTTCTTCGAGTTCAAATAGAACCCCTCGCTGTCAAATATAGACTACATGAATGAAATATGTACGAACTTATTGCGACCAAAATCCAATGATACGATCAGTAAAATGTTATTGATATCACCAACTAGTTTTTTTTTTAAGTATAATAACTACATTACAAACGTCAAAAAATCTTATGTAATTACCCAAAGGCTTTCTCCATGTTGTGACATTAGTGCGCATATTATTTATCTATCTTGACTGCTTTCTCTGTTTCAGCAGGTGAAAACAAAATCTCTGACAAATCAAATAACTAAATGAGCGACAATATACTAGCCCTTCATAAGCTCATAAGTTCTTCCTTTCACAAGGAGCCATTGATCTCTGCCTAAAACTAGGAAGGACGCGGTTTCGAATCCCCGGCCGGCCATCCAGATTTGAGTTTTCATGGTTTCCCGAAATTATGCTAGTGCCGGTATGATTCCTACAAAGTGTGATGGCCAAATTCCTTCCCGTTCCTGTACTCAACACTCCTCCTTTACGTCGACGAGGCGTAAAGCAAAAAGAATAAAGAAAGCAAGAATTATGAAAAGTGCATGAAACCTGGGTATGAAGAACTTGGCACCTGTGGCTACTTCTGCTGTGATATTACAAGGAAAAGCAAACATTTTGTGTAACGTGAAATAGTCTCTATTGGATTTACAGTAAACCCGGTCTAAATGTTTGAATTTAAAAGCGTAATTACGCCAGTAGCAGCTAAATGTCAAAATAAACGAGTAAACACGTGAATTTAATGACAAAGAAAAAAAAGTTGAGTTTAAACTGCGTGGTGCAAATTTTCGTTAAAATCAACTGAGAATCGGTGACCCTTGGGCCAGCAGTACCAGCTGGCCTCGCATTTTGGAAGACGTCGGTTCGAATCCCCAAATCACTCCAGGCGAATGTCGGGATGCTTCCATCAAAAGGCGATGGCCGAATTCCCTCCCGTGTCTTGTCCCCAGTCCTTTCCCCCCTCTAATGACCTCGACGTCGACGAGGCGTAAACCCATAAGGGAAAAAAAGCAGTATCAGAGAGCAGCAATGGAACAATTAATTATAGCAAAGGATGCTGATTACGACTTGTAAGGTGAGTTCTTATTAAATCACACTCAAATACGAATAATTTGAGGCATAACGGTAACTAGGTCTCACCAAGTAACGTGTTGGATCTATGTAGCTAATTTTGCTTCAAAAATTGTGTCAGATGCGTATCTCCTACTCGAAAATTCAGACTAGTACCTCTTTCACTGGAAATGAAACTCTGCTGAGTTCACGGAGCAGCTGCGGGAAATAGGGAATAAGAAAAAGAAGTGTGGAAAGGGAATTGTGGGTCAGAATGAGTCAACAACAGCCCTGTCCTCTCCGACCCCTCTTGAGCTGGTTTACATCCGACACGAACATCCTGCCTGCCGCCACAGCCGTATACATTGTGTACACCAAAAAACAGTCACTCGGCCTTCCGTTGAAGAAGTGGCGGGGTCGCTTCCGGTCTGGGTCCCGTCTTTAGGACGCTCTCTCTGGATTCCACCAAACACGCAACTCCATGTCGGCCCACGTCTACCTTATCGTTTTATTCTAATACTAGATGAGCCATGCGAAAAGTTCGCGAATACAGTGAATAGTGTTTGTAATATGATGGAAGAAGAACCGCCTCATTTGTTTCAATTGCTTATCTGTACAGAGTAATAGGTAAGTAACAAAAGTCGATAACTGTGAGGCAGTTTATTATTATTATTAAGATATAATGTGACAAAAGCAGAGACACTCTATAATAATATCTCATTTCTCGATTTCGGTTATATATCAAAGCAGATAATTAGCTTGTGGCAAAAAAATACGTTACGGAAATAATAATAATTTTGCCATTTAAGGGTATTATTCCGAAAAATTCCTTCCTTAAAATAAGATGTTACCACGTCGGAGACCTTAATCTTTAAAGCGATACCTCATTTATCTATATCGGTTAGACTTGAAGGGAGATAAATGGCTCGTGACACAAAAATGCTTTGTAGAAATATTAACACTTTGCCCTATAAGGGTCTAATTCCGAAGAATTTCTTCCTTAAAATATGATGTGACGGCGGCGAAGACCTTAATTTTTAAAATGATGCCTCATTTATCTATATCGGTTAGACATAAATGGCTCGTGACACAAATACGCGCTGCCGAAATATTGGTACTTTTGCCGTTTAAGGGTCATATTCCGAAAAAATTCTGTCTTAATATATAATTTCATCAAAGCGGAGCTCTTAATCTTTAAAATGATACGTCATTTATCTATATCGGTTAGATAACATGGGGGATAAATCGCTCATAACACAAAGAACAGCATTTTAGAAATATTAACATTTTTGCCCTTTAAGGGTTGAATTTGAAAAAAAAAATACGTTCTTAAAATATGATATGATTAAAGCGGACACCTTAATACTTCAAATGATACTTGATTTATCGATTTCGGTTTGGTATGAAGGAAGATAATGGTTTGTAACCAAAAAACACCTTATAGAAATAATACATATAATTTACTTGACGCCTATAAACTTACGTGCAGGTGATATGCATACACAATTATACAGGCCAATGTCAAACAAAGCGGTTAACATCCCGTAGATTATCTGGATGGATTTACACCCTTTTTTCCTAATGTAAGACACCATTTTTTGTCCGAGTTTTTTGAAAGCGTGCTTGTTCGATTTTCGTAAAGCACAAAAGAAAATTCGACTTTAGACATAGTAGAAGCTGTTTTGTTCTGTAGTCCCATTATCCTGTTTTTAACTGCAAAATATTTCTTCAGTGTTTCCAAAATAATTCTATATAACCATCTAAAACTCTTCTATCTAGAACAACGTCTCCTTCACCTGTCTCTAAATACGTGAATCTGTAAGAGGAGTGTTTCTGTCTGACAGTTTGTTACCGCATCTTCCAAAAACTATGGAACAGATTTGAACGAGGTTTCCACAGACTGGAAGCTGTGGTTTATCGTGTCAGTCTATGTAACCGGGATACGAAGCAAGGAATTATAATCTGTTTGTAATCTGCACTGATACGCGCCCGCGATCACATTGCATCTGAGATAAACATTTCTTTCTTAACCTCAAAAGATACCACTACAGATTTGGGTACACGGGAACGTAAAACAAGCCACTACATCATGGTAGTAAATGCCTGAAACAAATGTCCAGATTCGTACATCTATCCTTATTTTCAGAGGGGGGGGGGGGCTAAGGATCTAAAGTCAAACCCCCAAAGCATCTAGGTCACCCACCTACGGCATTGTAATTTTTGGGACCTTTTCTATTTTTTTAAATCTCTGCTGTTCTTCTAAGGGCGGCAATGTTGATCTGAGATTTTCTGTCGTCCCCATCCAATAAAGCTACCCTCGCCCAAGTCAAGCCCCCTCCCCCAAACCAATTCTGAATCCACGCTTGCTTATTTCTGCAATTTTTAGAATTCAACATCACAGTTTATAGTTTTAGAGTATCAGAAATAATATTATACGCTTTCTTCCTTAGACACAGATTCTGATATATATTTAGACCGGTGAGTCTAAAACTATTTTTCCCCCTCTAATCATTTCAAACTGCCGCAATAAAAAGATGCAGAGACAGAAATAATAATAATAATATTTTTCCAAAAAGATATTATTAAGAATGTATTGCTGATTTGAAATGATATTTTGAAATGTGATATCAGTAAATGGAAACCATTTTTGCAGATCACGGTTAGGACAACTCTTGGTGTAGTATTATGACTCTGGATGCATCATGAGTGTGTTCAGTGACGTAATGTCGACTTTCAGCGTGACGGTGCTAATGACTTAGTAAGCGCTGCTCAGCTCGAAAGAATGATCATCTCTTCACAGTGGACATTAGCAAGTGGATAGAATTATACTAGGGTAATCTCTATTGAATGTGATATTAATATCTAAGTGGAAGAGACGGTATGTAAGAAATGTATTTATAAATTTTTACTGTTCGCCTTTAAGAATCACCACGAAATAAAATCATTAACTGAAACCATAACAGGTAGAATTAGCAATCGACCAGTAGGGGGTCATCGGAAGATATTTTTACCACTGTGTCAACCAGATAAACCGCTACAAGTCGGAAATAATTGTTTTTAAGACAAGCAACTAATGTCTACAATATTTTTATTCCATAATCTGTAGAGAAACACACTGACGGGGTTATTAAGAAACACGTGTTTCAATCTCCAACGTAATGGTATAAACAATTTTTTTGGCTGATATGTCAATTTCAACATGTTTCTCCACTCCCTGGTTAAGCCCAATATATTTCACACATGGAGCATATTTAATCCCTTTATTCTCAAAACTCGAACACATATAAATAAGAAGCAGTTGTATGCAAGCTTGACTCTTAGTAATCACAGAAACAGTTAGAAACCTAGTACTGTCCACGAAAGACTATGTGACCAATTTCTGAAATTACGATTCTCATACAAGCCTTACATTCCTTTCTATACTCCTTTTGATCTACGGCGTGCTGTAAAATGTGCTATCAAATAGTATACTGAATTTTCTCATTTTTGTTGAAGAGGTTTTCCGAAAAAGGCTAAAACAAGAGTAAAAATTTAAAGTAATAATCTATTTACGAGAGTTCGTGAATATGATAACTTGACAACATGGTTCGATAGCGTGTGGAATGTTTTCTCGCTGCCTTTTTTTAAAACAAATCAGATATCGCCGAAACTTCATCCAGTGACTAGTGTTTTATTGCATCAGAGAATGTATTAGGCGCTTTTTCAATCTAAATACTTTGTGCAACAGTAAGTGATTCAGGCTACTGTAAGGGCAACAGGTAACATACATGACAATTAATTAAAAACAACTAGACCGGACTAGGGAGCGTCCATAAACTACGTGGGGGAAGGGGTTGGGCAGAAAGCTAAGCTGGGCCGCGAGGTGGGAGGGGGAAGTCCCAACTAAGCCACGTAGTTTTTCATTCATGTCATTTATCATCATTACAATAAGCTACAAAGTACACAATAGCATGTGGATATTTATATCCGTTATTTAATTATCTCCGTATGTAATTTAGATTCCGTATATACTGATAGTGCCGCGCATGCATGTGACGTGAAGTCATAGCGTTGGTTTTGCTAACGGGTTTTCAATATCCAGTGAGTTTTGGGTAACTTTTAAACAAATCAAAGATTCATTCCGTGGTAATGTAGAAAGAAAGGTGACAGAACTGCAGCAAAATAATAATAATAAAAAGATGCAGTTCTTAATTTTCCTAGGCAGCGGGTATAGTTTTTTTTTTCTATTTTATCAATTAACGAACAATCATGAATGAGATGAGGAGGTTTTTAGTAACACCTCAAGAAAAAATAATTCCTGACTCTATCTTTTTTTTCCCAATAATTGATTTCTTGCAGGAGTGATTAGGGTCAACATTTAATACAGAATATTTGTATTTCTAGAAAAGTACGTTATGCTACAGTAAATATTTACACAGTCACTGCTATTCTGCAATACCGGACCAGTATTGTTAATTATGACTCGAGTGGTTTCGCTATTCTTATCGATAGAGATATTTTAAAAAACCATCATACAACGACTACTTTCTCACTGTTACAGCTGTTCTGAAATGGAGGCAGAAGCTAAAAAAAAAATATACATACATCACAAACAAAACTAGACACATCGGTAACAGTTGTTATAAAACCCGACCGAATATAAATTCACAATACACCACATTATGGACAGATAAAACACAAAAATTCTTCCCCGATATCGTTACATGCGCAATAATTTTAAAGCTAATCTTTTAAGAGTAAACAGTAGAAAATGTCTTCTGGAATTAATAGAGGAAAAAACTACGTGCCACACAGAAAAGGGGTGGGGGTGCAGAGGCAAAAGCCAATTCAGGCAACTTGGGGGGAGAAAGGAGGGTTCAAGTGTGGCCAAAATGGAACCACGTACTTTATGAACGCTCCCTTAGAGTCCGCCTCCATTACAGTGCAAATCTAGTATGCACTCTATGCTGCGAGGTTACTTATTTTTTTGTTCAGTGACCCAATCTGCCTTAAATAATACTCCTGACAGTATAGTCACAATTTTGTTGTTTCGTATTTCCCAAACACCTATTCCTTTCCTGGTGATACGGATAGAAGAAGTTTCGTTGCTAGCACAGTTTTATGATTCACTCTTTCATCGGTTGTTGGCGCAGTTTCAAGGATGTCAGGTTTGTTAGCAGCATGAACTTCTAATATGGTCTGTCTGCAGTTTAACCCACTCGTGGGTTTATGAACTAGCCGCAGTCAGAACACTGACGCTGTAGATGCTGTCATCGTAGTGCAAGGTTTGGCCAGAGGCAACTTGCCTTCTGTTACCAGGGACCGCCGGACGCTACACTACATGGAGCACCAAGTAACGACAGAATATTGGCTTGGGAGAAGACAGCGCAACATGATACCGAGTGGATCAAGCCAAAAGAGGATCCACCACCTGGGCCTGAACAACCATGGCCCATATGAAGTCGTTAAACAGGGAGTTGGGAGTTGGCCGTTGCAAAGATACTCTTGCCACATGGGGATACCTGGGAGAACAGCCAGATACCACATGTTCGTGCGGGGAGAGAGAAACCATGGTACATCTGCTGTCTTGTCCACAAATCGGAATGAATGTATCCCAATTTGACCTCCAATCAGCCATCGCATTGGCGGAAAAACTACCACATATCTGATGCTGTCATCAACACGAGAAGAAGAAGACTACAGATTTGAACATTCTTCAGAATAAAAATTATCCCCAATAGCGCCGTAAAGTACTTTTACGATACGGCACAGGGTAGTAACGTCTGAAAGAGATGCAGTTACTGGGTCCTCTGGCAGGGTGCCAGAGAAGTTCGGAAGCTGCCGGCTCAGCACATGCGCTTGAAGTGGATGGCGGATGAGCAGCAGTTAAAGGCCTTTAGCTTGTGGCAGTTTATTGAGAACAAGCCACGTATAAGCTCTAGGAATAGTTTCATAAATCCGTATTTATCAATTATTATTTTTATTTCTCGAAAGTTATAAGAAAACAATTCTTTGGATATCTAGATTTGGGTTTCCCCAAAACACTCCAGGTGAATGCCGGGATGATTCCTTCAAAATGCCATGGCCGATTTCCTTCCCGTTCCTTGTCCCATCCCGCCTCTAAAAAATAATCTTTGGTTTCCTCACAGCACACATTACTGAATGAGTGGTCCAAAATATGTTGGATATGTAGTGCCGAATGTGGTAAAATTTCCGATAGTATCTGTTACATGAAGTAATTTATCTACTGTACTTTAATTTCTTTGATTATTTTTTTAAGGTATTCTTTGACCACCTCACATCATCAACTGAGTGTGGAAAGCTGTCAGTTTGTGTGTTTTTTCACCATGCTGGGATGAGGTAGGAGCTTTAATGTTGCAAGGAAATTTTTGTTTATCACTGCCTTCTTGCTCCATTGTATCACGAGTTATGTCGTGGATACTTTATGCTGGCATTTTCAAGAGATTGGTCCAATAGATCACACTTGTACAAGTGAATGTAGACTCCATTTTTCTCACGGCGGTAAGCGCGGTCTTTCTGTTCTGGTCCCATTTCTCCGCATACATACTGCACACAACGTAGAGTAAGATGCACTTCTGCCGAGATTGGCAGATGCACTAATCGCATATTAAGAGTTGTATAGTGAAAATTTGAACGTATCGTTGGCTCAGGTCGTCACGGCACTGTGTAGGTGTCTCGCGGCAGGATCGAGTTTCTGTTGTGATAAATTTTCATCATCAGGACAGGGCAGGCAGGGCAGTAGATGTGGTGGATCACAATTCCTAATCACTAGAGTGTGCATTAAGGTCATAAGTTTAACCCCAAATCTATTTACAGTGCGTGTGAAGGGAGGATAGGCGACACAGTTTTGACGGAGATTCGTCCGTGGGATGGGAACGTTACGCTTGGTGGCCACATTGGTGTGTTTCGTAAAATTAGGCCTGAATGAGTCGGCATCGGATTTCACAGATTCACTTCCGTCGTCTTTCATTCATCCACAACACTACACTCGACACAATAATCTCCGTACAGTCAATCAAACAACAGTTACACACACAAACCTCCATCATGGTGGAAGAGAAGGAGAAACCATCCTATTTAAATTTGTGAAGTCACTACATTGAAGCTGCCAAGGAGCCATCCGTTTTGATCAACAGCTCCAAATGATTACCAATACACTAATAATCTAATAATTTTATCAATCGTTATTTACTGTAATACACTGAAGAGTCAAAGAAACTGATATAGGCATGCGCATTAAAACACAGAGATATGTAAACATTCAGAGTACGACTGCTGTCGGCAACGCCTAGATAAGACAACAGGTGTCTGGCGCAGGCGTTAGAAAGGTTAGTGCTGCTATAATGGCAGGTTATCACATTTTAAGTGAGTTTGAACATGGTATTATAGTCGGCGCAGGAGAGATGGGACACAGCATCTCCGAGGTAGCGCTGATGTGGGGATTTTCCCATACGTCCATTTCACGAGTGCAGCGTGATTATCGGAAAACCGGTAAAACATCAAATCACCGACATCGCTGCGGTCGGAAAAAGATCCTGCAAGAACGGAACCAAAGACGACTGAAGAAAATCGTTCAGCGTAACAGAAATGCAACTCTTCCGCAAATTACTGTGAATTTCAATGCTGGACCATCAACAAGCGTCAGCGAAACATCATTGATATGGGCTTTCGGAGCTGAAAGCCCACTCGTGTACCCTTGCTGAGTGGACGACACAAAGCTTTACGCCTCACCGGGGCACATCAACACCGACACTGGACTGTTGATGATTGGAAACATGTTGCCTGGTCTGACGAGTCTCGTTTCCAATTGTATCGAGTGGATGGACGTGTACGGGTATGGAGCCAATCGCATGAATTCATGGACCCTGCATGTTAGCAGGAGAAGGTTCAAGCTGATGGAGGCTCTGTAATGGTATGGGGCGTGTGCAGTGGGAGTGACATGGGAACCGTGATGCGTCTAGATACGACACTGACAGCTGACAAGTACGTACGCATCCTGGCTGATCACTTGCATCGATTCATGTCCATTGTGCATTCCGACGGACTTGGGAACAATCTTCTGAGATTTAACTCCTCTGCTGGCCACAAAACTCCCCAGACATAAACATTAAAGAGCATATCTGGGTTGCCTTGCAACGTGCCATTCAGAAGAGATCTCCATCCCCTCGTGCTCTCACGGATTTATGGACAGCCCTGTAGGATGTATGGTGTCAATTCCCTCCAGCACTACTTCAGACATTAGGTGAGTCCATGCCACGTCGTGGTCGTATTGCCGCATTTCTGCGTGCTCGCGGGGGCCTTACACGATATTAGTTTTTTTTTTTTTTAAACAGTTTAACGTCCCTTTGTAACAACGTGGTCTTTAGAGACGGGAAAGGATGGGGGCAAGGAATGGGAAGGAATTCGGCCATGGCCTTTTGAAGGAAGCATCCCGGCATTCACCTGGAGTGATTTGGGGAAACCATGGAAAACCCAAATCTGGATGCCCGGACGGGGATTCGAACCGCCGTCCTCCCGAATGCGAGGCCAGAACGCTATCCGTTACACCACCACGCTCGGTCACGATATTAGGATGGTGTCCCAGTTTCTTTGGCTCTTCAGTGTAATACTGTCTCACAGTATCGAAAGCCAGTTACGGACACTTAAGTAGAATCACAGACGTCTAGGAACGTAATCAAACTAGCGAAATTTGTTTACCATTTTTATTAGGACATTATCGCACGTCGATGTCGAGGAATTATCTCGGCATTCCCGTGGAGTGATTTCGGGAAACGTGAAATATCATAATTTGGTTGGCCCAGACGTTGATCGGCCCCACATGTTCCCGAAACTCGATTCCTAGCGTTACCACTGATCCATCTTGGTCGGTCGATGCTTCTATCGTGTTGCCAGATCTCCAACAATTACGATACCTGGCCGGCAGCCATACGCTGGCGCTGTGCAAATATTGACCAAAAAAAGTTTAGAGGCAAACACAAATGTAAAAACTGTTTAAACAGGTGTCGGTCGACTAGTGTCTTTTTTTCTTTTTATTTCCTCTTTTTTCAGTTGATAACTCTTTTTAGCTGGACGGTTCAGTTGGCGCTTCAAGTTCTGGTTTCTCTGTTTGCGATGGGAGTTCGTTCTTGCAGAAGGGCAAAGCGTCTTGAAATCCATATTACTCGTATATCGGGCTGGTTACAGAAATATAAACACTGTTTCAACAGGTGTCGTTGATTAGTGTTACCGTTTACCGGCTCGCTGGGCCCAGTTTTCCAGAAAAACGACGAAGTTGTGAAACCAACCGTCAGCAGGGGATACATCAGCCCGGAATAGCTCTGAGGAAGGCCTAGTTTGGGTGTCGAAACGTTGGCAGAAACAAACACCCAAAGTAACTGGAATTTTACAAACATTAATAGTAGTTTTATAGAATTTAAGAATAGTTTTGAATTATTAACATTGAAGGCTGATGAGCTTATTTGTATTTCTGTTGCACAATTTCCTGCAGTTTTAACGTACTGCAGATTACCATAAGATGCTACAATCTGCCGAAATGTTAGAAGACACAGAGAATGCAACTAACTTGCAAAAACTGTAAAATAATGCTTCTGACAAACAAACAACTTTAACGTTTCGTCGACGTTGGGGTTATTAGAGGCGAAAGAGGATTGGGTGCAGCGGTAGGAATTCGTTCATGACCTTTTTAAGCAATCATTCCGGCATTCACATGTAGTGATCTTGGAGAACCATGGATAATCGAACTATGGATGCCTGGAGGAAGACTTGAACCGTTGTCCTCCAGACTGCGAAGCACGAGCGTTACCGCAAACAAACAGAAGCCATTTGATATGAAGTAAGCTGCTCCGTGTTAGAATCGGTTGACTATAAAAAATATATGAGGTTTACAAAGCAGATAACTATAGCGGCATGACAATTAATTGTCGTGAAGTGTTACCATACTACAAAGAATTGGTATAATTCTGAAGGACTTCAGCGAACATACAAAGGAAGTAGTGTGTGAATCTTCTGTACAAGTAGAATCAGTATAGCATGGGATTGTTTAATAGCATGAAACATCGAACATACTGTTGTAGCCTTTACGACAGCGTCACTGCTTACATGTAGTGGTTGCTCTGAGGGAATATGATAGGAAGACAAATTTATTGACTGACACGAGACCATCGAAAAATAGCTTCCTCTTCCAACGTATTTGGGTGGTAGAAAACGTGTGGACAAGATCTGATAAATCGGATCAGTTCTGTTTCTTGTCTCTTACCATTAAAAACTGAAAGACACCGTATTTATATGGATTCTTCGCGAAGGATCCTCCAGCATCAGCATTTTGTGAACTGCACTGTATCAATTTTGATCCACAATCTAGCAGAAAGGAAAAAATATCTTGTTTAAGTCGGACAAATCGAAGTAATGTTCGTACTCGTAGAAAACTGTGATGATTGTAGAATAGACACATATCTTGTAGTTCATTCACATGTAGTGTGCTTTTGGATATGAATAAACAGAAGATAGTGTTCCTTAAAAAAAAAAAAAAAAAAAAAAAAATGCTAACGTGGACTGAAATTTTCGAGATGTAGGTTGTAAATTATTCCAGACGTTATTATATAGTCTCGTTTAATTCGGAATGTCCTAAGAAAAAAATTGTTTTTAAAAGTTATGATCATCAATTTCCCGGAAAATTTTATTTTACGTAGTCTGCTGATAGCATCGGAATCTGGAAAACAGGCCAATAAGTTTTGGGAAAACTATAGTAGCTTTCAATACAGCACGCTTGTCATTATTTTAAGGTTGTCTTTCGTTTATTCTTTGGTTTTAAAAAATCTTTAGATTCAAATGACATACATACCCTTTTCTACCCTCTGCCAGAAATTCAGCTTGGAATCACGCCATTTTATTCTTCTCCTGTTTAAATAACGAGTAAACCTGGATGTACTGTACAACCACGAATTCTGCGTCTATTTTCTAGGTAATTTGCAACTGCGACATTTCACCAAAATGCGTAATTAATTTCTGAATCGATTAGATTGTCGGTAAATTATTGGTAGAACCGGGGCTGTTAATAATGTTTTGCGTAGCGACACATTTACAAGTCAAAAAGCGCCGAAGCTCAGCCATATCACGCAGCCTTAACGGGTGGCTTGTGGGAATTATGTTCTGTTGCTAATTAGACAGCGGCTGTAATTAAGTGGGCGTTCTTGAATCTGATGTTTGAGATTAGCTCGCGCCCTTGAGACCTTTCCACCACCGTGAAATTAGTGTTTCGTCGTCGGCATGACGACGGGTGTAAAGAAATCACTGAAAAGAACACTTTGTAAATAATGCAACTAAAGAGTTATTTAATTACATATTCATTTATCTTTCAGTATCCACTTAGTAAAGTTACTTATCTCTTGTCATGATGACAGCTATAAAGAGAGTGCTGAAGATAACTCTTTGTAATTAATTCAACTAAAACGCAATTTCATTAAATATTCATTTATCTTTCAGTAACTGTTCCGTATAGTAATTTTTCCTTATTAGAATTTGGAAAATAACGCCATTACGTCAAAACGTTCTCCGACGCTGGATTTTGGGCTTCTGACTAATATGACTAATGAGGTGGCGGATAGATGGGTTTATCGCGAATTAACTGTGTCAAAAAGTCTTTAAATTGTGACTTATTTTTAAGAAACAAACAAAGCCATGTAAATGGCGTTTCATAATATTCCTGCCGGCATATTTCAGATTGGTTTTTATTACAATTTGTTGGAGCTGTTCTCTGCTTTCAAATAAAATTACATGCAAATTAGAAGCGAGTCCACCGAAAATTTTCAAAGACAACGGATGTGAAACCTCTTACAGATAGGTTGCTTTTTCTGAGGTTGCTTTTACTGACCTGCATTTGAAGGAGTCTGGACACCCCTGCAGGTTGTTGAGCACTGCCTGTAAATCCTGGTTGTACCAGCGCCATCTTCAAATATTCTTTCTCTGAAACACAAAGGTAGAAACCAATTGTTACCACAAAAGGCAGCGACCTAGAAAGATACTAAGAAATATTATAGTATGACATTATTTAAACAATCGCCATTCAAGTGCATTTTTAAACTGACATTACTTTTCTATAACTAGTCACTGCTTAGAAATCGGCTACTACAGAAGTGTACTAATTAAATTTCGTTTTTCTACTTTAGCCTCCCATGAGCCGAATGGGGAAGAGGGTGGAAGATAATTTTCTCACGAGATAAATTTACCCCAAGATGTTACTTACTTTCGTTCTCGTGCCGAGGCCATAGAAGGAAACGAAGCACTCCCATCCATTGAACTTCAACGGCCAATTGTGAATGAATAGTGTTAGTATTCTTGAGTACATATTGGGATATCATAAGTTCCTGAGAAGATTGTTTCTGTTAATCGTAAAAAAAAAAAAAAAAAAAAAAAAAAAAAAAAAAAAAAAAAAAAAAAAAAAAGTGGTAGTAGAAGGCTCCACTTTTACGTAAACGTAGAATTTTTCAATTCTTTAGTGACTAATTTAGGTTTAATATGTTTCATACTGCAAATTATCGAAGTTATTACTACTGAACGCAAGAAACAAGACCACTCTATATAAGCTTTTTGAAAAGTACAGAAAGTATTCCAGACAACACGGTACTATCAACAACGCCGATATTCGGGAAGAATCTTCTCTTCAAAAAGTTCTGACTGATCAATGCTCTACACATTTTTCTTGGGAGAAGCACATTTTTTTTTTATCTATTTCGGTTAATGATTCAGTATGATCTGAGTCCTGGTTTCTGAACAATGATGTCCTTTCTCTTGTCTCGGATGTGTGAACCGTAAGATTTTGACGTGTTCCTATAACGTTTGATAATGTTATATAGTGAAATGTCAAGCTGTGACATTTCCTTGTCAGGGTGACGGTATTGACAAGTTTCTTACCTTGAAGCAGGTCCTCGTCCTACGCAGTGTTTATTCAGTTATACCCATTTCTTAATTTGTCCCACTCCATAAATGCTACATCAAGGATTATACACTGAATTGAATTTCAATCTCTTTTTTTGATAATTAACTTTATCTGTATCAGCCTTAACATATATATTGATTTTTACTATAAATTCAGGTTATATATATAAACTTGTCTTTAAGCTTTTCGTTCACATGCCATTTGTACGTAGGCTATGAGGTTAGTGTGAAATTTCACGACATTTAGCGATCTGGCGTTTAAAAACGGTGGAACGTATTACGTCGTAGATAAGAAAAGTAGGAATGGTGTCAGGTATTTACTACAGTAGTTCTCGGATGTCTGCCATTACAACAAAATTATATGTCTGATTACGACTTTTGGATTCAGTAACGTAATCCAAGCATTTTGCTTGTCGTGACGTGTAATTTTAGTGTGTTTCCTAAACATTCAAGTTGCTACAATAAAACTAGAGAATCAAGAGAGACATGCATTACTTAAAAAAGGGTATGGTTGTAGTCTATCCCCGTTAATATTAAATTTGTATGTAGAGGAAGCATTAAAGGAAGTAAAAGAAAAATTTTCATGTGGCATAAGTATTAAAGGAGAAAAATCAGTATGCTATGATTTGCTGATGACATTGTTCTATTAGCAGAACAGGCTTAGAATATTGAGAAGCTACTGAATGGCATAAACAAAATACTGAAGGAAGATTTTGGACTGAATATAAATCAAAGCAAGACAAAAGTGATTAAACGTAGCTGAAATGATACCAATCACAGTAGATTAAATATAAAAATAGGATCGGATGGAATAGGAGAAGTAAATGAATTCTGCTACTTGAAAAGCAAAATTATAACCGATGACTGAAGCAGGAATGTTGTTAAAAGCAGAATAGCACTATCAAAAAGAACCTTCATGAAAAAGAGAAATCTTTTAGTTTCAAAAATTGATCTAGATCTTAGAAAGAACTTTTTAAAATTTTATGTGTGAAGCATAGCACTTTGTGGTAGCGAAGCGTGGGTCAGAAAGAAAGAAAATTGAAGCATTTGAAATTTTGTGCTACAGAAGAATGCTGAAAATTAAGTGGACAGACAAAGTAAGAAATGAACGAGTTTTGGAAATGATGGGTGAGGAAAGAAGTTTGTAGAAGAAACTTACAGAAAGAAGAAACAGGCTGGTAGGTTAATTTGTTAGTTGAGGGAACAGTCGAAGGGAAGAACTGTAGAGGAATACAGAGATCAGGATCTATGAAGCAGATAATTGAGGACGTGGGTTATAAGGGGTATGTAGAGATGTAAAGGTTAGCACAAGATAGGAAGGGATGGAGGATTGCATCAAACCAGTCGAAAGACTGATGACAGATGTTGGAGAGTTCCAGGTTATTAAAAAAAAAGTTTGTGAAGATATTACGCGACTTTTTGGAGAGATTTTCAATGATTAGGTAAACATAGCGCATCGTCTAGCATGGGTGATCACTTCCCCCTGACAGACGGAAACCTCAAACAGGTTGTCATATACAGCCGACCACATAAGGGATGAGGCTAACCTTTTCGATGGACGACCACATATGCCAACGGAGGGTAGAAGCTACATCAAAATGTGAATCTTTGGTAATATCATTTTTTCTCTGCTTTTATTTGGGAAATTTTAGGATTTAACTAACGCTAACATTGATGATTTGAAGAACTGTAACCAGGTTGACCTGTACGCATGACTTTGCAGTATTTCTATTCTTTCAGGTCACAGCTTTTAGAGTTTAAAGTATTCGTCACAGTAATGAGTTCATCACGACTTCTCGTGTCTTCTCCTGATAGAAAGTGTACCGTTCATGCCAATACTTCAAAACTTGCAAGCTACCGAAGGTATCGTGAACAACGGAAAGGATAAAACATTGAATATACACTATTCTATTACTTTATACGCTTTACAGCACTTAAAATTATTCATTTATGTGAATCTAGTGTTGTCGCGATCAGCAGCTCATTCGGTAGGACGACTTATTTCGAACTAGATCGGACTTCGAACATTGTACCTCTTAAAATTCATACGGAAACGAATGTATTAAACATCAGCAAGAGTCGATTTTCTGGACATACGTGACTCGCATATATGTTTAGGCATTGCTGTCTCGACAATGTCGTATGCTGGCGTGTTTTTATTAACTAGCTGGTGCTTAATTTCACGACACTTTGCGGTAGCTCAAAATCCACATAAAACTTGATATCCACTCGCAAGATATTAAGTGGATGAGAAACCTCTGTGGATATTGGGAAACGGTGGGAAGACTGAAACCATCGTTGATAAGGATACAACAAGCTACAAAATTTAAAGACAAATCTTGTAACCACAAAATTTCATGAAAATTGCATCATTGATGAACGAATGTGCCACTTTCAACAACGGGTGACGTAATCATACCGTAATTCTTATTTGTCAAATTTTTTAATTACGTGAGGTGAAATAGGGGGGGGGGGATCCAGCGAAATCTCAAGGGGGAGGGGGGTCGAATACTTGGAGGACAGTAGAGCTAAAAAAAAAAGACCGCCGACTCCGTGATACCAACTTTAGGATGGGGGGGGGAGGGGTGTATTAGGGGGGTTCGATCAGATCTCACCTGATCTCACCTCATCTCACCACACAAGGGGGGGGGGGGTCCATAATTCCGGAAAAATATCACGCATAATTAATGAACAATCCCTTAGGATTTTATAACCACTGTTCACATTTTACAGGCAAACTGGCTGTCGGTCAATTACATATTACGACAGTTGTTTAAGGAAACGCCTCATATGACGAAAATTACCTGAAAACCTTAACACTCACACCTGAGCGTACTGATAAATACACAATTTTCGGCGAACGAAAAGTTTATCAGATCCACACAAAAGAAGAAATGAGGAGTGACACAACGATATCGCTTTGAATGTTCGAGGGCTTCCCATCTTTTTCAGCTAGCGGTTCGCTCTTTCTCGAACAGATCTCGTAGATATCTGACTGGCAACTTAACCTTCTTTACCAGGATTTCTGAAATCAGACAAAACCGACAGTTGCCGTCTGAAGATAAATAAAATACTTTTCTGACAATTGGAATACACGAGGCAATTTTAGAATCGAAGACTCTTGAAGCTCGTTTTAACGATAACCGTGGTTTAAAGTTGAGTTAAATCACCTCTTTTCCATCAAATCGCCTTTCTCAAAAGAAGTGGTTTGCTTTTAAAATGATTGAAGTTTTACTGTTTGATAGCGGGAAACAAAATGACGGGTTGATTCTCGATTGAAATGTGTACAGCACCGACCAGCTCCACTGTTAATTATTTGTAGACGTGAGTTAACGATTCGGTCGGGACGCCTGATTTAGTTTGTCAGAAAAAAATAACCGCAGGTTTCTCGAGGAAGTACTTCTTTCTGAAATACTCCCTTTTGTAGTAAAATCTCACAAATTTTCGGATCTATTCTACGCGGCCCGTGCGAACATGACGTACTGTGAATAACGAGGTTGGTGATTTGTATTTTGTAGTAGTATGAAACAAGAACCGGCTCATTCGTAGCAATTGTTTATTTGTCAACTTAAAAAGATACGTAGCCAAATATCTATAACTTTTTACCATACAATTAGAAATGATGAAATTTTTTCCTAACAGAAACAAAAAAACAAACTCTAGATAACGCACATATTTTATCGATATCTCTGCGATATATGGTGCTTCTATCTAGCGGTAACCCGTTTACTCCTAATTGATGCCAGCGCATCCTAGCAGCTTGAACCTGAACTATCGCAAACCAGTGACCTTGATTGTTCATAATTTTTTCATTTACGGGCTGAATTTCCACAAAAATTCTTTGTTAATTATTGATTTTGTTAAAACGAAGAACTTAATCTTTAGAATGATACCTCGTTTTTGGAAACTGATTAAGTATGAAGGGAGAAAAATGGCTCGACACAAAAAGCACCTTTCAGAAATCTATACTAATATTATAAATGCGAAAGTAACTCTGTCTGTCTGTTTGTTACGTTTCTTGGGCTAAACGGCTAATTCGATCGTGATGAAATTTCACAAGGAGATGCCATTTGGCATTAGGATGGACGTAGCACAGTTTTTTCTGTATAAATAATACATGCTGTGTTATAATTTTTAAATATTACTGAACGGCGATAGACAGACGCGTAGGATGTGTAAGTCTCTGTAGTACCTTACTGTTTAGCGGACCGAGAGTGGTGGGTGAGTGGTTAACGCTCTGGCCTCGTATTCGGGAGGAAGCCGGTTCCAATCCCCGTCCGGGTATCCAGATTTTGGTTTTCCATGAATTCCACAAATCACTCCAAGTGAATTCCGGGACGCTTCCTTCAAAAAGGCCATGGCCGAATTCCTTCTCATTCGTTGTCCCCAGTCCCATACCGCCTCTAACGACCTCGACGTCGACGAGGCGTAAAGCCATAAGCAAAAAAACAAAGTGTGTAGCGCTTGCTTCCCGATGTTTGTAGCATGGTCTCCGGTTCAAATCCCGGTCGAAGCAAACATTTTTAAGAACAGCTTTTGATCGTATGAATCCTGCCCGGACGGTTAGTTTTTCGGATTCCTTGTTAAACTGTAGATATCACAAATTTAGGGGTGCAATGCGTGGCAAATCGTATGTGGTCTAACAAAGCCGTAGGTGTAAACCTTTTTGCGCTATATTGATCCCTTAGGCGTTGTTTCTCTCGCAGTCATTGTATTTGTGATCTGCACTAATAATATTATAAATGTGGATGTAAGTCTCTGTCTTTTTGTTACGTTTTGACGACTAAATGGCTATGCCAATATTGATGGAATCTGACAAGGAAATACTTTGTATCTGTAGCAAGGACACAGGACTTTTTTACGGTACGAATAACAGTTTTAGTCACGAAATTTTGAGAACTTATCGAATGGTGACAGACAGACGGATGCGTGTGTTAGTCTGTAATTTTACGCCGGTTGTTCAAACTATGCTTATTTGTTAATAAATTTCGTTTAGTGACAAAACGTATTATTTAGAATAGATGTCGATTTGTTGTGCACTGTACTATTACTTTGTGTCTGCCTTTAAGTTTCTGACACCAGTTTATTGTGTCTTCTTTTTTTACATGCTTGCAGTCGTAAGCCTGGCCTAAGGTGTAGCTCTAGCAGAGCAGGAGCAGCTAAAGTTATTAGAACCCAAGAATCGGATGCTCATTCTGAAGAAAGAAGAAAAGACCAAGCTGAAATGAAGCTGCCATTAGTTAACCCCCCCACCCCACCCCCCACATCCCCTCACCTTCGTTTGTTTTTCTGTTTTTAAATGTGTTCGATATTGATTCTCTTCATGAGACAGGTTCGACGGTACAATAACATAGTGATGGCTTTCCTGTCATATTATGCCAACTAGGTTTGTTTGGGACAAATCTTACGTTACTAACAGCTTTCTATATCCAATTCTGGCAGTGAAATTCTAAGTCCATACGTACGAAGTCGCGGGTAAGAGGTAGTAATATATTTGTTAACAATCGGATATAGTGTTTCTCAATGACCCGATAGGCAGAAGAATAGAAGGACTGTGTATAAAAAAGCCCAACATTTGTTGCTGGTGGAGCGGTAATGCTACTCTGATGACAAGCATTTGAGGTCGGCCACACGTGTAGGTGCTGCGGTAAGGGATCCACTGCAGTGAGCTTGAGAGATGCAGCAGCAGTGGTCCCGCAGGGACCTCTACAATCGATGACCTCCTTCCAAATGGAATTGTGGCTGACAGTTCTTTCCCACGGGAGAACGGCTGACGCAGCAACGGTGGGAGGTCAAGTCTGCGGCGGGAGTTGAAGCTGTGCTTGGCAGTCCATTAGAGTAAGTAAATTAAATAAGAGGATGTGGGAGACGATGGCATGAGAAAATTTTAACTTTAAATTACGTAGCAACCAAAACCCGTTTGCACTACCCTGGTGGCCTGTCTTCTGTACTATCTGCCTCAAACGTTTCATTTACATCTGCTTGTTTCTGTCGTTTGTTTCTGGTCAGTTAACAGAGTACAGGTCCTTCCCCAACTTCTCTGGTCGTCTAATTTAATTGCAGTAGACTTCCTTTAGTCCCCGAACTAAATACCGTTTTGAAAAGTCGTTAATTTGAAAGCCATTGGTGACATTAGGTAAAATTCTTGAATGTAGGTATATATTAACCACTTCAATAAAGCCTTTAAGTTACATTTCGTTTCGTAACTAAGATAATCACTTTGAAGGTAACAACATTTATTTTTAATTGGAACTTTACGCTCGGTGACATGGAGTTCATCAGAGAGGGGATAAAAACGTGGGTAAAGAACAAGAGATCCAGTGCAAAGAAGACTACCCTTCTTCAAATCCCTATGAAAACACTTGTATTTTTTTTCCCTGGAAACTGAACTTCCTAAATAGCACACCAGGCACACTTACCCTACTAAGGAATCCCTAACGTGCGGATTTGCATAATGAGACGCAAAGATAGAGTTCTACCCGTTGGCAATGACTCAACGTGTGAACTTGTAGATCTGGAATATTCGGATTACTTTCAGTCTCCTGAAAAATGATGGATTTATCTAACGCCAAGAGTACCCGAAAGGGTGGTTAAAGTTTAGAGGTTTATCATTAGACCTTAATACGGAAATAAATGGATGAACAGAGGGGATATCACTTCGAGAATACGAAGGTCGATGTATTGTGATGACCGTTATTGTCATTATGAGACAATATCGCAATAGAGATTTTTAGAGTCAGGAAGCTTCCTTTCACTTCCACGATGGCAGTACTTTGTTTTTGCTCTCGTTTACCTAAAAAAAATGTTCATGGAACACACCGTGATCGAAACAACTGAAGTGTGGTTAAAAATACAATAACTGCATTCCTATTGAGATGTTACAAAACACCTAAGAGGAACGGTTATTAAAGAAAGTTTTTCTGAAGTAGATAAAAAATTACACTGAATCAATACACGTTGTCCTCAATAAAGTACTTCCCAGCAGCAACAGCGTACATAGACTGAATAAACGTTACGAACTGCAGTCGCTAATTCTTAGGAAAAATGTTGCAGCTAGAACATTTCATGGTTCGTACCGTAAAGTTCTATTAAGTTGAGCTCTATTCATATTTCCTCCGAAGCTCTGCAATCTTACAACTTGTAACAACGTCCAAAAGCTTCAAAAGCTTGCTTGCACATCATACCCCACATCGATACCACTACCAATACCGAATGGTTGATTTCCAGAGAAATATCAGTAAAATTCCCCTAAACTGACAATATCAACGATGAAAAATACGTCAAGTAGCTCATTCTGGAAAACAACAGCGCCAAAAACGACATGAAAATAATTTTGTATAATACATTACTTTATTCATGAGGTAGAACGATGACTGCGGATGACACATTTAGGTGGTGACGTGTGAAATAGTTTTAATATCAATAAATGTTTATTTTGCTATGAAAATTCACAGGTACGTTTGGCCTTACAAGTGTGCCACCTCCTACACCACTCCAATATTATGTTAAAACATTTTTTTATTGTATAAATAACGTAGTAGTTGGACAAGCTGACTGAAGGGATAGCAAATCAAAAATAAATTTGCAGCTTAGTTGGAAAACCATTGTAATGAAGTGCTATAAAATAAAATTCCAGTTTCAAGGAAACTGATGGGTGAATGAGCCATGGTCATGACGAAAAACTTGCAAAAGAACTGAAAGCAGCATATTTCATTTAACAAATGATGCCTCACAGAGGTGGAAAAGAATCGTTTGTATGGGTGCTGGTCCTGTAAGAAGTTGTTACGATATCACTACAATGCAAGACATAATTCCCAAATGTGATCATGTTCAATGTTACCCAACAGTGAAAATTTTGCCAAAAAAGTCCTCAGTAACCAATGTCTTATATCTACAGGAACTATTCATTTAATTATACATTCGACGGCATTTTAATGTTTGAGTAACCTTACTTTTTCTGCAGAATCAAGTACTGAGAATTTTGGATGAGAGAGATAAGATACCGCCAAACTGAATTCGGAGATTTACGTTTGCGCGAGATCGCCTGCGTAACTAATATGGTAACTGCTTTTTTCCTGACGGTTTTGGGCTATAATCTAGGCAAATCGCTCGATCGTTTCTCATTTTACACAAAAAAAATGTGTAACAAAATCTACGATCGCTCATTATCAAAAAATGAAGCCTAGCTGGTCAACGCTCGGTCCTTGCATTAGGAAGGACGCGATTTCCATCCTCGGTCCAACCATCCAGATTTCGGTTTTCCAGCGTTTCAAAAAATTACTCCAGACTAGGAATGTAACAGATCACCGTATCCGCAATATTTATTGCAGACTTATAGCGGATGTTTTGTTTACATTGCAATATGTATGATTATTTTCTTTTTATACGAGATTCTGCCCATCGTCTCTTAGCTAACAACAATGTGATTGTTTTTTTCCTGACGATCTTGTAATGAAAATAGCAATGAACTGAACGGTGTTATCACATAAGCTACGAATGTACAAGTACAGGGCGTTCGCCGGAAAACGCTACCCTCCCAGTCTGTTGCCGTCGGCAACTTGCTCGGTCAGTCAAGCCAGCAGTTTCCGCCACACGGCACCGTGAATCACCGCACTGTTTAACACCTCCGCTGCCCCAACAGTGCAGTGCAGTGACCCTTACATTGTTAAGAACGGTTTCTTTGCATTGTAGATAGTTTGTGACTTCAGTCTCTTATTAATCAGTGTTGTGAATAAACGTTTCTTTGCGGTTTGGCTGGTTTGGGGATTCATACTCTTATTAATCTGTACCGTGTTTGAGTGTGAGTAAAATTATGGTACGTTACAGTTTGCAACAAAGAATATTTCTCTACGATACATATGTGAAGAAGAAGTCGTTTAAAAAGTGTCGCAGTAAATTTCGTCGCGAATTTCCTGGCGCTTTACTGCCAGCTAAATCAACAATTCTGCGTCTGGTTAAAAAAGTAAGAGAAACGGGTTCATTTTTTAACAAAAAGAGACTGTCGGTCAACCGTATTCTCACAGAGGAGAAAATTGACGATATCGCTTTTCGACTAGAACAGTCACCCAAAAATTCATTAAGTCAGTTAGGGCAGCGTGTGTCTCGAAATATGTTCAGAAGATGTGAAATGTGCATTACACAAGAGGGTCAACACTTCCAGCATCTTTTATAAGGTAAGCTAATGAATTACGTCACATTTAAATGCTTAGCACACAAGTTTATGAAGTTTATGAAGCGTAATTATTATGAAATAGTCCGCGGCCGACGGTCGAACAATGCCGGAAACTGAGCGCTCGCTCGCCGGGAGCAGTTTCTTCCTTGTAGCGCTAACAGTGGGTTGCGTTTCCCGGCGAACGCCCTGTATAAACTAGCATGTAAAGTAAAGCGGCTTATTCACGGTCCAACTTAGAGGACATCCGTGTAGAACTACCATAGGTTGCGCTCACCTATTCACGCTAGTAAAAAGAGTACAACAAAATGTTCCAAGCAATCCTTTCCACTCGTACTTTCTCGCGGCACGCCATGTATCCTTATCGCACACTCGCAGGATTTTTCCTCGAATCATGGTCGAACACCATAGTTTGTTGGACAGCAAGGACTCGTGTTAGTGTTTGGGAGTCCCAGCATCCAACATATAGTTCTCTAACCCTTTTCACGGCCTGTCAAGGTTCTTTATCGAAACTCGGACGAACGTAGGTCCCACTAATTGTACTGCGAATGTGCCGCTAGAGCGGTGGAAAGGCGGGTGGCGGGCGCGGAGATGTGTGGTGGCGTGGCATTGTGCTTGACGCTTGAATTAGTCGAGCCAGGAACTCCACAAAGTTCACATGACAAAGAATGTTTCTTTAGACGCGTTGGTCGTTATGTAAATAGTTTAATTCACTTGTGAAATTATCCCATGATTTTGTTGTTGAATGAGGAGGCAAAAAATAAATCATTGTGACAGTATTATATGGATATAGACATTACTTCTGAAAAAAATAGAAATTGGCACAAAAAATATACTTATTTTGATTTTAAGTTTATTTTCTTATAAAATATTAAAATCTACATAATTATAAATTCATTTTCCCACTTCCGCATCCGGAAAACATCCGCGGATGTCAAACATTGAACATCCTCATCAGCATACGCAAAGATGACTTATGTTACAACCCTAGTCCAGACGAATCCCTGTGTAGTTCCTTCAAGAGGCCATGCTCTACTTCCTTTGCTTCTGTTGCCCTATTCAACATCCGGACCTAACAACATCGACTTCGAAGAACAGTAAAGTTTGAAGCAAAAAAAAGTTATTACGAAGATAACATACCCATGGTTTGAATTCCTCTATACCGCGGGCCCGATTACCTGGTAGAATTACCGGTTTGGGTCCAGTTATAACAACAGATTCAGATTGCGTAGCTATTAGAAACTCTTTCAGTTATTAGGTATTTTACACTGTAAGGAATAATTATTTTCTATAAATCTTAAACAGCTTACAGAATCCTAGGTAATACAGAGAGAGGTTACGTTATGTTGGTATATTTACATGTTTCTTTAGCAGGCTATGTGCACAAGTGAAGGACGTTCACTAGCTCACACAACAATTGGAAGGCGTGTGCTGTTTGGCCAAATTTTTCTACCCGTATGTCGTATCTGACGCCCGTATGTGCGTCCGACCTACATCAAGGCCAATCAATAAAGTGCATCAAAGAGTCGATAGCAGAACTCGATACCAGTGAGGAAGGGTGTCCGATAACACAATTTTATTTCGTCTTCATACGGCCACAAAAATATATCGAGTCTTAAAATACTCTTCTTTTGCTTTAAAAGTTAAGGTCACCTGCTGCTTGGAATTTTAATCACATACCTTTGTAGACAATTTTGTCCGTATGTAGTAAAAGTTCGCATATTAATCTCTATGGCATGGCTTATATTTTTATTTCTGGTGCAAATATCTTAGTTTTTTTATTTAGTCTGCCAACATATCGATGAGCTTAATCAGCCATGTGTATTCCCCTGCACCGTGAAATTCTTACAGCACTGAGTAGCGGAAGGAGTGTAGCAAATAAGAAGCATTTCGTGAGAGGAATTTTATGTTCAATCTGCGCCAACATTTGAGCACAGTTGTACGAGGCGCGTCCAGAAAGTAAGTTCCGTTTCAATTTATCTCCGCTGCAGCTCTGCGATTGCAGATCCGCACATGCGCTGTAGACGATGTGTATCAAGGGGAAGAACGTGCACCATTTGGAGATCGCTGTCAGTTACGTACGCTTTGTTGTGCTTGTTTGAAATGTCGGCGTTGATTGAAAATCCCACCGCCTGTGAAATCAGGTCTGTGATTCGGTTTCTGAATGCGAGGAAAGTGAAACCAAGTGAAATTTATCAGTAAATTTGCGATGTTTACGGACCACATGCGATGAGTGATTCGCTGGTGAGAAGATGGGTCCGACAGTTCAACGGCGGGCGTAGTGATGTGCACGATGAAGAACGAAGTGGGCGTCCACCTTTGGTTACAGAAGAACTGGCAAGACTTTCATCTGTTCTTACATCTCAAGTCTTTACTTGGTGGTCATCACTTCACCAATGACGACGAGCTGAAAGAAAATGTTTCCAACTGGTTGAAGACACAGGCGGCAGATTTCTATGAAGAAGGTACACAAAATCTGGTGCCACGCTATGACAAATGCCTGCAAAATTTCGGCAGTTATGTGGAAAAGTAGTTTAAGAGTTGTAGAATTTTGTGCAATAAAAATTTCTTCTGTATCTGTGTACAATTTCATTTTATTACCAAACGGAACTTACTTTCTGGACGCGCCTCGTATATCTCCTCTACTCCAAGACAGTAGGACCAACGGATAGAAACAAAATACACTAATTCCTTTTAAGAACTCTCACAGGTAGTTTTGCCAATGAGCAAATTTCGAAAAGACTTATTTATAACTGACTTTGGTTCATCACTGTCTACACTTATTCAGATCAGTCACTTTCAGATTAGGGAACAGTAAGATGCTAGTTTTTTATCGTAGGCGATGCGCAAAACTTGAAGAATGTCGTATTTGGCCTAGAATGTCTCAATTATATGCCAAGAATAGGCGGACTAGCTCATTAATTATGTTTTGCATCGTTGTTTTAATCGATATAGTGACAGCTAGGAAACATTCTATTCATTGCATCATTAGATGGACTTAAACTGGATGAAGGATGCTTCATAATACTCATGTCCTTGGCTTATCGAAATCCCGGACATAAAAAACTGGTAAAGGCCGGAAGATTTTTTTTCTCAGTAACTCAGCATCTGATAATCATAGTATAAAGAAAATATGTGATGTCACCTTTAGAAAATAGGTGGCATCACACAAACAATCTAAAGGAAGTATGCTATTGTCAGTCACTGATTAACTTAACGTTTTGTTAACAAAGAAAGGAGTTAATAAAGAGATAAATGAACACCATAAAACCTAAACGGAGTGGAGTAAAAAATCTGCGAATTAATATACAGTGTGATTTCTTGTATCGTTTTGCAACCATTTCCTTAGTGACTTTGCAGTAGGTTCTTATTTGATAGTTGTGTCGTGCGGACGCTGACAATTTATTACGAAACATATGACACCCGAACAACGTCAAAATTATTTTTTAATAAAAATCCGTCATCTAACAACTGGTTTTATTTTTAACTTTCATCTACCAGACGCGTTTCGCCCTTCTGGAGTGGGGCATCGTCAGTGGCTACAAATAACATAATATTTTGATCATATTTGTGTATGCGAATCTAGTACATTAATTATATACATATATTCATGCTATAATATTGTATCATCTGTAGGTTCAATCTGTTATAGTTATTCTATATATTGTTTTCATAGTATCTATGTTCAAACATAAATTCACTTCTTAATACTAAATTATCTGTATGGTTACAAAGTTATGTACATACACTCTACTTACTAAAAATTGTAGTGGCTAGCACATGTCACTCCAGAACAGCACCTTCCGCATTTTTCTGCACCGTTGTGCCTTCCTACAGTTTACCATTATCTCCTTTAATATTGTTCACTTCACTTTATTTTATTTAATTTTCTGTTAAATTGCACTTTTAACTACACCAAAATAGTTATTGTGTCTAAAGCGATTTGTTTGTTTTGTATATACAGTTATACCAACCTATTTCTGTTGTTTATTGTTTTGTTCACTCTATGTTAAACTATATCTTTTTTTTATTATTATTATTATTATCTTAACAATTATTTGTGATTTGTGAGTGACTGTGTTGGTTTACATGTGTTATGGTGTTATCTGTTGCTTTGTATAATGTTTTGTTTGTTAAATTTGTGAATTCATTTAGGACCGTTTTTCCCTGTGTAATGGCTTTGTGAATTTGATAACTTTCTTGCACTGTTAATAATTGTTTCCTGTGGTTGTTGATTTTTAGAATTTTCATGTCTGTTTGTATAGTTGTGGGTGGGTGATTGTTATCTAATAAATGCTCGGCATATGTCGAATGGTTTGTACATTTTATGGCTCTGATGTGTTCCTTGTACCTAGTGTTGAAGTTCCTAGCTGTTTGACCTATATATATTTCTTGGCACTGTTGGCAAGTCAGTTGGTATATTCCTGACTGTTGGAATTGGTCAGTTTCAGTGTTGGTATTTAGATGGTTATGTATTGTGTTATTTGTTCTAAGTGCTATTTGAATACCTTGCTTTTTGAATATATTGCTTATCCTGTGTGTATGTTTGTTGATGTATGACATTGTGTACCATTGTTTATTAGATTGGTTCTGGATACTGGTGTGTACTGTGTTGAGTGATATCTGTTTGTGTGCTTTGTTCATGATTTTATTATTTAGTTGTTTAATTAATTTTTCTGTGTAACCATTATTCTTACCAATTTGTACGATTGTTCTATATTCTGTGGTATAGTCATTTTTAGTTAGTGGTATGTTGTTTAATCTGTGTAGCATATGTCTGAGTGCTGCTGGTTTATGGTGTTGAGGATGGTTGGATGTATTGTGTATTATGGTATCAGTGTATGTGGGTTTTCTGTAAATACTGAATGTATGTAATTGATCTATCTTGTTAACTGTTATGCCAAGGAAGTTCAGTTTATTATTTTTCTCCATCTCTATTGTAAATTTAATATTTTTATGAACGTTATTTATTTCATTGTGGAACTGAGAGATATTTTGTTGCGATTCATCTATGAGACAAAGAATGTCATCTACATACCTATACCAATAAATTATATTATATTTTGTGTGTCTGAAAATGTGGTGTTCTATCTGATCCATAAAAATGTCTGCTAGGATACCTGATACTGGGGATCCCATGGGTAGTCCTTCATTTTGAATGTAGTATTTATTATTAAATTGGAAGTGGTTTTGTGATGTGATGAGCTTTAGTATTTCTACTATTTCTTTGATGTGAGTGTTAGGAACTTTGTTGTGTGTTGAAAGATTATTCTGTATGATATCAATTGTTTCACTGATTGGGATGACCGAGAACATATTTACTACATCGAATGATATTAGCTTTGCGGTGTGGGGTATCTGTATTGTGTTTATATTGTGTATTAACTGTGTGATTGTTCTGTCATTATGGTATGTATAATTTTGAGTTAGGAAATCATGTGTGAACCTGCTTAGTTGGTATGTTGGTGCATTGCTGAAGTTAATTACTGCAAAGTTCCTAACACTCACATCAAAGAAATAGTAGAAATACTAAAGCTCATCACATCACAAAACTACTTCCAATTTAATAATAAATACTACATTCAAAATGAAGGACTACCCATGGGATCCCCAGTATCAGGTATCCTAGCAGACATTTTTATGGATCAGATAGAACACCACATTTTCAGACACACAAAATATAATATAATTTATTGGTATAGGTATGTAGATGACATTCTTTGTCTCATAGATGAATCGCAACAAAATATCTCTCAGTTCCACAATGAAATAAATAACGTTCATAAAAATATTAAATTTACAATAGAAATGGAGAAAAATAATAAACTGAACTTCCTTGACATAACAGTTAACAAGATAGATCAATTACATACATTCAGCATTTACAGAAAACCCATATACACTGATACCATAATACACAATACATCCAACCATCCTCAACACCATAAACAAGCAGCACTCAGACATATGCTACACAGATTAAACAACATACCACTAACTAAAAATGACTATACCACAGAATATAGAACAATCGTACAAATTGGTAAGAATAATGGTTACACAGAAAAATTAATTAAACAACTAAATAATAAAATCATGAACAAAGCACACAAACAGATATCACTCAACACAGTACACACCAGTATCCAGAACCAATCTAATAAACAATGGTACACAATGTCATACATCAACAAACATACACACAGGATAAGCAATATATTCAAAAAGCAAGGTATTCAAATAGCACTTAGAACAAATAACACAATACATAACCATCTAATTACCAACACTGAAACTGACCAATTCCAACAGTCAGGAATATACCAACTGACTTGCCAACAGTGCCAAGCAATATATATAGGTCAAACAGCTAGGAACTTCAACACTAGGTACAAGGAACACATCAGAGCCATAAAATGTACAAACCATTCGACATATGCCGAGCATTTATTAGATAACAATCACCCACCCACAACTATACAAACAGACATGAAAATTCTAAAAATCAACAACCACAGGAAACAATTATTAACAGTGCAAGAAAGTTATCAAATTCACAAAGCCATTACACAGGGAAAAACGGTCCTAAATGAATTCACAAATTTAACAAACAAAACATTATACAAAGCAACAGAAAACACCATAACACATGTAAACCAACACAGTCACTCACAAATCACAAATAATTGTTAAGATAATAATAATAATAATAATAAAAAAAGATATAGTTTAACATAGAGTGAACAAAACAATAAACAACAGAAATAGGTTGGTATAACTGTATATACAAAACAAACAAATCGCTTTAGACACAATAACTATTTTGGTGTAGTTAAAAGTGCAATTTAACAGAAAATTAAATAAAATAAAGTGAAGTGAACAATATTAAAGGAGATAATGGTAAACTGTAGGAAGGCACAACGGTGCAGAAAAATGCGGAAGGTGCTGTTCTGGAGTGACATGTGCTAGCCACTACAATTTTTAGTAAGTAGAGTGTATGTACATAACTTTGTAACCATACAGATAATTTAGTATTAAGAAGTGAATTTATGTTTGAACATAGATACTATGAAAACAATATATAGAATAACTATAACAGATTGAACCTACAGATGATACAATATTACAGCATGAATATATGTATATAATTAATGTACTAGATTCGCATACACAAATATGATCAAAATATTATGTTATTTATAGCCACTGACGATGCCCCACTCCAGAAGGGCGAAACGCGTCTGGTAGATGAAAGTTAAAAATAAAACCAGTTGATAGAAGACGGATTTTTATTAAAAAATATTTATGCAACAACTGCGGAACATGGCCTACAACAAAGTTAACGTCAAAATTGTTTTTCAGAGGTAAATACCCGAAGAAAATCACATGAATTATCTGGTGTATCTAATGTTCTTTCATAGCAAAAATTCAATGTGTAATTGATAATTTGGTATGCGGAATGTTCTTATAGATTTAATGAAGCATCGTATTGCATAAAAGTTACGAACACTAATGTTGTAAAAGGAAGTTTGGATAAAAAATCCAGGAACTTTTTTTAGAAGTTGTGCACAAAAATTCCTTGTTTCTCCAATAATTGATTGGAAAAAATAAAGAAAGGAAACAGATTTTTACTCATAAAAAATGTGACTGTTGTAAAAGTTGCATAAAATTACCGCGAATGACGTCACGAACTGAGATTTATAGTGTTAAAGACGAGTTTTGTAAAACTCTTATATTTTCGGATGTTTAATGCTCAGTGAATCATTTTCGTTTAAGCGGATCTGCAAACAAATCATTCATTCGTTATCTGGGAACATTAAATACAATTTATTTCATGAATGACCTTTTTAAACGCTCGTGGAGTAACTTTTTAGTGCTCATATTGAGCTGGGGCAAAATCAAACTCTACTTCTTCCAAGATGTCTTCTATTGTTTCATTACTGTCACTGCTTACCGTAACCGAATAAAGTTTGAATTTTTTTACCCAACATCTGACATGTAACAAAACTGTAACAGGGAAATAGTTTATATGTTTAATTGTTTTTTAAATGAGCTATTTTGCTTTAGCATATCGTGGAATCTCAGTACTAGACACTTTGAATTCAGTGATCCCCCACCGCTGACACTTTGCTACTGACAGCCCACATCTGCCAACAGCATCGCACAGTAGTTCCTTTTATCGCATTCCACGGCGCATTCGTCAGAAGATAAGAGACTCTGCAGACCTGCCGTGTAAGGACACCAGCTTCTAGGAGACGATCGTCGTGCCAGATAAAGTGGCTATACAGAGGGGTTGGTGTAATCAGATATTCGGTATACCAGTAATCAAGATCAGACATGTCTACTTCGGCGAAGTTGCCGTACTGTGTTAAGTGGTACGTGTTATTAGTGGCCACACCCTAAGTTAATTAAGGCGATACCTTCAAGAACATCAAACTAAAAGACGGTTAATAATCATCATAGATACAAGACAGAACAGCGTAATCTATAAGCCTTCTCCATACAACGAGCGATGATGATGAATTTTGAGCTCTTTAGACGTCACCAAAAGTTCCATAAACGACGCATCGCAGATTGTTACACCACTTCACCTTTATTCCATCGTTCACCTGGAGATCTCTCAAAATTTGTTTTGTATATGGTATTATGGGTCTAATAAATCGCTTAGTAATGGCGGTATAAAACATAGATCTAGTAATTAAGATTCTTAAACCTCATAACTATATGATGATGTAACAGTGAAATCAGTTCTTGTAAACACCAGTGAAAGCGTGTATTACCAAGATCACAACGGGTAGTTGGGTAGTTTCAATTAGCCGCAGAATCGGCGTCTGTGGTGGTCACAAACCTAACGATGTTGAAGTGTAGTTCTTCCAGATAAACGGGACCATGAGTAATTTAATGATACCAGTACCACGGATTCAATACAGTGCTGAAAAATTGATAAAAATGAAGGACAGATAAAGTATCTCTGAAACTTCCTACCTGAAACCGGTATTTAAACCGTAAATTTTTATATTAATAATATAATATAGCCTCTAAAACTTAACTTAGTCCACAACCCGAAGGTTGGTTGGATCCTCCCGAAGGAGGCATACTAAGCCATCGTGTCAGAGGTAGGATGGCCAGTTCCTTTCCTTTGGGACCTACAGTTTCCTCTATAGACGTCAAAAATGAAAGGTGAAAGGAATGTTCTGACGAATCATTACGATTGACTAAATAAGTAGAATTGTTGTTACGTAATGCTCATGACCTTATTTTGTAATTTGTACATATTTCTGTTGTAGTTTACACAGCGATACAAATGGAACTTAATTATGTCAGAATTAAGGAGCAAATCAAATTAAAAATAAATTAGGAATCCCAAAACCTTATGCCATAGCGCGTGATACTGGTGCTTTTCCTGGTCCAGGTCTCATTCAGCACAATAAATAAGAAACTACTTCCAGCCGTATGAAATAATAACTTCAGTAACTCGGTGCTTATGAAAGCAGCTTAAATTATTTATGAAACTAAATTCGTTGTGAATTAAAAAAAAATTGTCAGTTGTCGTTCTAGACCTGTCTGCACTTCAACATAACCACAACTTCTACTAATATTGCTATTCAATATTTAAATCTTCTATTATCCGTGTATGAAAATATTCCCTGTATTGCGATCTAAATTTGACACACTGGAAATATTTGCATGTGTCTGCTGTAGTGACTTTAGAATTAAAAGCACTAATCTATATATATAAAGATGAATGTATGTATGTTTGTTTGTTTGTTCTACATACAAATCCACAGTTTTCATCCGATCTCGATGAAACTTTGCACACTTATCCTTTGAAACAAGGAGAAAAAAACTGTATACATTTGGTTGAAAAATTATCTGTTTAAATATTACTGAACGGCGATAGACAGACGCGTTGGATATGGACGTCTCTGTACTGTTTTTTTTGTGTAGCGGTCAGCTAGCTCAGCGATTAAAGCGCTTGCTTACTAATGTGTAAGTCGTGGTCTCGGGTTCAAATCCCCGTGGAGACTAAGATTTTTTAGAATTGTTTTTGATAATAAGAGTCACGCCTGGGCCATCGGTTATTCGGATTGAATGTTAAACTGTAGACATCACAAAGTTACGCGTGCAATCCGAGGCAATTCGTAGGTAGTCTTGCAATGCTGTAGATGTACACTTTTTTACGTTTTAATGATCCATCAGTTGTGATTCGTAGTCAGTGTGTGTGTGATCTGCAGTAGGAATACTATAAATGCGGAAGTAAGTCTCCGTCTTTTATTACGTTTTTTACGACTAAATGCCTATACCGATATTGACGGAATTTGACAAGAAAATCTGTAGGGAGGGCACAGGACATTTTTTTTTATTTGGTATGATTAACAGTTGTAGTCACGTAATTTTGAGAACTTATCTAATGGTGACAGAGAGACGGATGTGTGTGTTAGTCTGTAATGTTTCGTCGCTTGCTCAGGCTATGCTTCTCGCGCATTATGTTAGTGTATAATTTGATAATAAATATCGTTTGGAGAAAAAACGAATTGTTTAGTATAGATGTCGATTTTCTCTGTCCTATTACTTTGTGTCTGCTTAAATGTTTCTGGCACCAATTTATTTTGCCTTCTTTTTAGACATGCCTTGCGGGGGTAAACTGCCCTAAGTTGTAGCTCTAGCAGAGCACGAGCAGCTTAAGTTATTAGAATCCAAGAATCGAATGCTCATGCTCAAGAAAGAAGAAAAGAACAAGCTGAAATAAAGCTGCTCTTAGTTAACACACCCCCTCCCCCCCCTCCCCCCACATCCCCTCACCTTCGTTTGTTTTTTTGTTTTTAAGTATGTTGGAAATTGATTCTCTTCAAGAGACATGTTCGATGGTAGAATGATATAGTGATGGCTTTCCTGTCATATTATGCAGACTCTGTGTTGTTTGGGACAAATCCTTCGCTACATACAGCTTTCTAAATTCAATTCTGGCAAAGAAATTCTTAATCCACGCGTACGATGTCGCGGGTATCAGCTATTAATATATTAATTTAAGCCCAGTACATATTTCATTGTTTCGGCAAATCATATCTTCGAGTATATTATAACATTGACTTAAGATATCTACATCGAAAATAAATATCTTGTAATCCTGTCAAAAATGACGCGTTGAACACAGTATTTTAGAATTTCGTTTCTTCGCTAGCTAAGTATAATTTCCATTAAATACCGCTCATAATCTTGAAAATGATGTAATGCAGATAAAAATGGTATCGCTGTACAGCGAATATAAGAAAAATCTACTTCGAACGAATTTGAATTAAGAAAAAGCAATTAATAATTGATATGTCGTTTTTTAGGAAATATTTACCTTTATTTTCGTGTGCTGACAGCTCATTTAGTAGTGGATGCTCAGCAAAATAGAACTGTTATTAAATAACATATCCGGTCGTTGTTAGTTGGGTAGCGAAGGCGGGAAGCGTGACGTCATTGTCTAACACACCGGTACATCGTGACCAAGATTGGCATTTTATAGTTATAGATAGATAATCCTACTATTCAGTTATATGATTTAAAACTGTAAATTACCCAATAGCATAATTTCCTTGTGTAATTGGCATTGCAATGCTTCTTGTATAAAGCGTACTGCCTGAACGGAGTGTGGCGCATTTATAAACAGGAATAATTGCAGCCGCCTGCAGGAAGCTGCGGATAAGCGTGGTTTCGTGACCGCGATAACCGCTATCTGCGTCGGCGATTACGCAGGACATGCTTTCCGGCTCGTCTTTTTGGACTGCAGCCCTCTGCAAGGACAATGCACGCTTTATATAACCCCGCAGACCAAAACCATACATGCCCCCTATCAAAACCACCACTTTCAAATCACAACTAGCTAACTACTGCCAACACCATCAGTAATGAAAATACTATTAAACATTACAAATGAAAAACAGTAGCCGTTACCTCAACTGTCGATTTAGATTTTCAATGTTTCTGTTTTGTTTTTTTGTTTTTTGTCTACTTCAAACTGGGAGAGACAATATCATGTGCTTCTTCGAGTATCAGAAAATCCTGAACCGAGCGTGGTGGGTGAACGGTTAGCGTTCTCGCCTCGCATTCGGGAGGACGCGGGTTCGAATGAATCCCAGTCCGGGCATCCAGATTTGGGTTTTCCATGGTTTCTCCAAATCACTCCAGGCGAATGCCGGGATGCTTCCTTCAAAAAGGCCATGGCCGAATTCCTTCCCGTTCCTTGTTCCCAGTCCCATCCCGCCTCTAATGACCTTAGCCGTCTACGAGGCGTAAAGCCTTAATTAAAAAAAAAAATCGTGAATGTGGTATCGGCGAATGCAGAGACATTAAATATTCTCCCTCATTCAACATTTTACATCATATGATATGCCGCATTCAATTTATAATAAACTTGTTCACAATAATAAAACGAGTTTCATATTATTTTGTAAAATTCTTACGATAGTGGATGACAGCTCTAAAAGGGCATGTGAACTTTTATTTACGCATGATAAACAGTGATAAAGGATCATTAAAATAATATTCAAGAATGTGTATATCACAGTTATTATTTCAAAGTAGCTGTGCCCACGATTTCGTCCACTTGGACTATGAGACTTGTGCTGTTGATTTACCGTTAAACTATCAAAGAGATGTTCGCCGGGTATGAAAAAGCAAAGCAGCTGCTCTGTTCCCTGACTCTCCTTCTTAATTTAAATTGTATTCAATGTTTTAAATATGTTTCTGCGAATCACTTATTTCTACCTCTCCTTGAAACTGCAACTAAATGGGACAGTTTACGTTTGGTGATGACTGATAGGCACACTTCAATATCATGCAATGTCTTCTCTGCAAGCAATATTGTAAGTGATACGGCTAACGTGTGTACTGATTGTTTTATTTATATGAACTATGATATAAATTCCTTAATTAAATAACAAATTCAGCGGTCTGGCAGCTCAGTGGTTAAGGTGTCTGAATGGTGGATCGGTTCGAATCCCTGTTTCGGTGAGGATTTTCAAAGGCCCTTAATCCGACCTTCACCTCTGGCATAGCTTGCTGTGTATTAAGAAGTACGCCAGAATGCTTCCGTGTTTCGGGTTCCTGTACCCGGTGTGATTACCGGGTTAGTTTAAGGCGGCTGCGATTGGGCAGAATGCGCAGCCAATGAAAGGTCTGTCCCCAGATTATAACGACCTCACGACCCTTTTCCTTACCGCAGATTCAAACAGTCACCGCGTATACAACACTAAACATGGTATACACTTCGACTGTATATCATGAACGAAATGTGGCAATAATCTGGATAAAAAGTATCCAACATGTTAACTCATGACAAGCCAACATTATGTGCTGTTTTGTTGAAATCCATTCAAACGTTTTGATGCGAGGCACGCACATGCAACCAAAGACCCCGAAATTTACTGTTTGGACCCTGTATAATGGGGAACTATGATACTACTAATCTCGATAAAAAGTATGCGAGATGAGCGCGCACAGAGGCAAAAATTTTAAAATTTACTTTTTTGGCCCTTCTATCATCGTGAGATATATTACTAATCTTGCTGAAAAGTGACCATTATGTTATTCGGTGACATAAGCTATCACTATGTGCAGTTTCGTTAAAATTCGTCCTGTATGTTTTGCGTGAGGAGCGAACAAGCAGACTAAAAACTTTAGAACTCTTCGTCTAAGAGTTGACTATCGGAAAAAAGGTATGCTGGGTCCTGCAGTGTGCTATGTGCAGTTTCGTTAAAATCCCTCCATTAGCTTTTGCATGATGGGCGAACGTATAAAGTGACCGACAATCCAAAATTTCAAATTTTACGGTTTGGGCATCTTTTTTCACTAAACATGGTATACACTTCGACTGTATATCATGGACGAAATGTGGTAGTAATCAGGATAAAAGGTATCCGACATGTTAACTTATAACAAACCAACATTATGTGCAATTTTGTTGAAACCCATTCAAACGTTTTGAGCGAGGCACGCACATACAACCAAACACCCAGAATTTACTGTTTGGGCCCTTGTATAATGGGAAAATATGATACCAATCTGGATAAAAAGTATGCGAGATGAGCGTGCAGAATGGGTAAAATTTCAAAATTTAAGTTTTTGGACGTTGAGATATATTACTAATCTTGCTAAAAAGTGACCATTATGTTATTCGGTGACATAAGCTATCACTATGTGCAGTTTCGTTAAAATCCCTCCATTAGCTTTTCCGTATAAACGTATAAATTGACAGAGAGGCCATAATTTCAAATTTTACGGTTTTTGGCATAATTTTTTTTTTTTAAATAATGTGTTGACACAACATTTTTTATGTATATATTTTGTAGATTTCAATCATTGAAAGAACTGAAATGTATGCGATTAGAAACACTTTCCAGCCATAATGGATATAGAAAGCTTCTTAAATTCTGAACAATTGGTACGGCACATCTGCAATGACAGTGCGTTTATGTGTTGGGAAATAATTTCTTTTTAAAGCTGTTATTATTTTAGCATATCTTACTTTAGGAGCATCAGAAGGGAGTGTCGATGATTGCGTTCCTAGGTTAGAAATAGTATTAGGGGCAGGGCCCCACTAAAACATAGGCTACCTAGACTGTATTTAAAAAAATAAAATAAAAAAAAATCTGGGCCAAATTTCAAATTTAAGCATCCACAGCCGAAAGGCAACCCTCGGTCGGAAGGGGCCTCACCTAGGCCACTGTTGCCGACAGGGGGGCCCGCATGTATAGCCTGGGGGCCCACAAAGCCTAAATGCGGCCTGAATAGGCCGAAAGTGGATTGTAATATCATTGGCTTTTTGTGGCAGAAAACACTCCATCTTTTGCTGAGTCGTTGATCTGAAAGCTCATGCCATTCCAATTTCCTGATAAAAAAATGTAGATGCCGCTTTCTCGGCTTTGAAATGAAAAAACTAATAAACGCATAACCATCAATTTTACCGTAGACAAGAGCCTGACAGATCGATTTATATATATATATAAAAACTCTAATCGGTAACTTTCATCGAAATCCTTGTTAGAGCTGCTGTCTAGAAAGTATGTTCTTATATACATAAATAAGATATAAATGGGAAGAATCGGTTAGTGCATTATGTTTTGTTTTTGAATGCCGAGAGACGATAATAAATTTTCAGATCTGACACTTTTTCGATTACGGGAAGTTTGGAGGATCCAGTTTAGAACTCTGGATGATCAAATAGGTCAAATGATTTTATTCTTGGCCAAGAGGACTGCGTTCATTGTGAATAATGCGTCGGTCTAGGACAGCGTCGTTAATATTCATCAGAGAGCCATGCCAGAGGGGTAACCTAGCCAACGCAACGAGCAAAACAACCGCAGCAGAATGTTTCTTCCATCCGAGGATGAGACCGGAGAAAATTCTCTATGAAAGAGCATGGGATTGGATGCAGTTCTTTGTCAGACGTTCTAAGGCGAGTTTTCTGAAAGGAGTGGGAGAGGTCCGCATGAGAAGCTGACCCCGAAAAAATACTGCCCAGTAACTCGGACTTTTATCCATCCCGTCTAAGAGAAATATTTCGTCTATGCCGCAGATTCTCAGAATTTGATCTCCATCTGAGCATCTATATTTTAATTCAGTGCTGCATTTATGTTGCGATATAGTTGTTATTTAAACATGGTAGATAGTTCTGAAATCATAATTTATTTCATTTATCTGTCTTTCAAGGGTCAAACGTGCTGCTAAAAAAGCATCTACAGAACGTGATTCAAATCAGAATCAATTTAAATTTTACTTTAGTCTAGTGTATAGCGTCTTGGCTTTGTTAGCAAGAGTAGCTGGTTCGATTTCAGCCTATGGTATTGGTGCTTCTAAATAGATAGTATTTGTGCGTCTTGATGGGTGTACTTTTTAGAAACTTTGTTCTGGAGCATTACGGGTCTAACTGAATGGCCTGATTGCCACAAACAGCATTTTATATTACTGAAATAATGTGTTCACCCCATTTACCATCGCTGTGAATCCTTGTCTCCAGATAACTTCTCTCCATAATATATCTCATCTGCGATGTCGTTACTTTTGCTCAACTCAGCAGACAGCTCTATGCCCGTGTCCTGATGGATTTTGCACAGCCTCTTTACACGTAAGTACAGTTGACAGGAGAAACACATATACATACATTCTCTGCTTACATGCTTTCTTGACAAAGTCATACAACAAATGAATTGCTTTTTTCTCTCTATTGCCACGTATTTCCATTGATTTCTACCAAGTCTCTTATGAATACGAATTCTTTCCCGTCGCTTTCTGAGTTGTAACACCAGCCCCGACTAAGCATTCTTGTTGGTCATGGTCTCAGTTGTTTTTGATGTCCTATGTACACCTTGTTGAAAGTACTATGGTGTTGAGCTTTCTCCGCAGGTCTTACCCACCGTATTCTTAAAGACATAATAAAGCTCATAGTTACAGCTTGATTTGTTAATTATCTAAGCTTTTCAGAAGTTGTTTATACTTTTTACAGTAAAAACGTCAAATAAAGGACCAGATATCTACTTTAAGCTCTTGTTCTCAAAGTGCAGCAGCTTTTGCTAACCTCTTTGTGCCATCGACCATGTTCCGTAAGCATCTGCCTGGTCTGGTAATGATGCAACAAATGTTTAACCTCGTGTTTCGTGAAAGACATACTGTTTTTATTAAATTGTGTTCTGATCAAACTTATCCCTTATGTTGTCAGCCTCGTAGAATTTTTATCTCAGTATAAAGTAAAATATGTGTAGGTTGTGAAAAAAAATCCGATAAATTTATTACTTGAAATATTTTGGTCCCATATCAATATTATTAAATATACACATTTTTTTTCGAAGCAACTAGTATCTAGGATGGAAACGTGAGGGAAGTGGATCCTGCTACTTTTGAAACAAAACCTTGAGTCTCTCTAGAAGTGAAACCATTTCTTTCACTTCCGTTGATTTAAGATGTTACTCTGGTAATGCATCATACGTGACGTGAGTCCGTTTATCACTTTGTTGTTGTATGCGGCTGCAAATGATCTGTACAAACAGCCATCTATTAGCGAGCCCCTGCTGCATTGCGAGCCATTCACACGTGCATAACACGTTCGGCTTCCAACAGTGTGCAGCTGCACTGACGCTTAACACTGAGTGATTACGTATTTTCCTCAAAATCAGTTCATTGGAGAACATTGAAAATATTGGGTAATTGTACATGGCCTCAATTATGAAGTTTGATCGGTATCACCTGGAAGTATTTCCAAGATACGAGAAATCTGAGCCAAGTTTCCTCAAGAACTCGTAATTAACGTTATTCACGGTAAAGAGCCAAACATTCATTCCAGTGTGCGCGGAAACAACTCGTTTTTTGGAAAATATTTAGAAACAAACTTCAAAGAATTTTGGAGCTCTACTATTCCAACAAACGATTATTTACTGTAAAAAAAATTAGGGCTCTATGCTTGTAAAACACATCTGCAAACATA
This sequence comes from Vandiemenella viatica, assembly GCA_031002005.1. Classification (NCBI taxonomy): domain Eukaryota; kingdom Metazoa; phylum Arthropoda; class Insecta; order Orthoptera; family Morabidae; genus Vandiemenella; species Vandiemenella viatica. Next base: position 283,317,328 of record JARYHS010011408.1, read on the forward strand.
TCAAATCGTGAGTTAATGTTTCAGTTTACACGATATACGGGATCTCCCCCAATAAATTTCAGACTTTTCAAATGGAACTATTTTACAGGAGCTATTTACGTTTTGCCCTGAAAGTAGGTTCACCAGGTGTTAAGGACGCATCGATGTATTTACTATTCATTGGAATAGTTAATTAACCGATCATTTTCTAATTGTCAAGAGTATGAACAAACTATTTTACATATTACCTAACATAACAGAGGTACAATTATTCCACTGCTCTAATATTGCAAATTATACGGATGTGTACACATTTGAAACAAATTCAATCCAAACGTAAGGTTTACGTGCTCCTAGTTGGCCCATAGTTGTTTACATACATTCTGTAAATTATTATCTCCTATTAATTAAACTATTATCCATTGACACTATAAATAAATAAATTTTCATTTATAAAGTTTATTTATCGCTGGAATCCCAGGAGCCACACTTACGGTATCACTTATTTATCCGTTATCAGAATTTCGGTACATTCAAGGTATCCTCATTCACTCCTTTCTCGATTTTGTGCTAGACTGAGATATAGTGCTGCTTTCATAGCGAGATCGTAAGTTGAGCGGTTAACACTCAAACTTGGCATTCGGAAGGGCGCTGGTTCGAATCCCCATCAGGCCATCCAAATTTCGGTTTTTCATTATTTCGCAAAATTACTCCAGGCGAGTGCCGGGTAGTTCATTCAGAACAAGACCTGACCGAATTCCTACACGTTCCCTGAACCCCCCCCCCCTCCCTCCAATAACATTCCAGTTTCAATTACCTCGATACGGATAATCTTGTTTTTTACTTATGGCTTTACTCCTCGTCGACGTCGAGGTCATGGGACTGGGGACAAGGAACTGGAAGGAATTCGGCCTTAACCTTTTGAAGGAAGCATCCCGGCATTCGCTTGGAATGATATGGGAAACTCATGGAAAACCCAAATCTGGATGCCCGGACGGGGATTCGGACCGGCGTCCTCCCGAGATGCAGATGAACCGTAATGTTCTAAAATAGGTTCTTTCGGGATTCTGCACCGTGCCATTAACGATTTTTTTTGTGTGTGTTAAAATCAATGCTTTCAAAACAACTATCATGTATAATGAATTTAGTTTGTAATAATTTATTTAGTTTTCTTATTGCATCTTTTATTCACTGGGAAATTTAAAAATCTTCTGGTTTTTTAGTAAGCTAAATCTGAAATGGAAGGTAGTGGACCTTATTTGCAGCCTTCAGTCCTCAACATTTCTTTCGTGACCTTTTCCCGTACTTTCTAATATCGTTCTCTTTTACCGTGGTTATTAATATAGTAATTTGCATAATATTAAATCGTAATATTCTCCGCGAGTCGAATACTGTAGATAATGATGGGTCTATCAGCTGGAGATGTTAAGACTTCGGCCTCCTCTGCAATCTTTCGATTAAAATTCTCTCGATTCATTATTTTCATACAACATTCTGCACTTAAAACTTACAGTAATACTATAAATACGTAATAAAAGATGTGGCCAGCTTACATTTTAAGCATGAAATATCTAGTATGTCTTTTGGGGTTTCCTTCAAACCTGTGAAGTGTGAAACTACGAAGAAACTGCAGGCGAAATTATTATTAGGAGCTTGTCTTGATAAGCCTACTCCTGCACGAAATAGCTGAGACATTGATACAATAACTTTCACTCGACATTGTCTAAGTGACAGGAGCGCCGATTGTGGAAGAAATTATACCATCCGGGGCTTGACTAGCAAGTAGCAAGCAATTCGTAATCAACAATGTGTATATCAAAACCCTGCGTGAACCAAGCTTGTCCACTGTACACATTAGGGTGAGGTTATACAAGACTGTTGACGCTGATTTGTCCTTCGGATGGTGATGCTGAACTCGACAGCTACCAAACGGCTATATGCCGGCCTCGGCAGCGTAGGGGCTAGCGTGCTAGCTCCGCGTGCCGAAGGTCGCCGGTTCGTATCCGACCGCGGGCATGGATGTTAAGTGTTGTGGGTCTGTGTGAATGTCCTGTCCGTCCTGTGGTGTCTATACTTAGGAATCATAAAAAAAACGCACTGGAGAAACTAATTCACATGAAGAGATATCGTAAAACACATAGAGCTGGCTTAGTCGCCGAAAGCCATTTAAAAAAAAAAAAAAAAAAAAAAAAAAAAAAAAAAAAAAAAAAAACGGCTATTTGACGAGTAGCGCACTTCCTTCTTTCATCTTTCACATAACAAGACGTTCCACTTCTGCATCCATTCATCACAGTGGTGTACCCATTCAATAACACTTAATAATATTAAACGATGCATAGGAAAATTAACTCAGTTAAATTTCCCCAGGGAGTTGTGACGGATGAATAAAACCCTCATTGGTGATTGGTTACGTCTGTTGCACCGTGAATACATAGTATGATATTTTTATTTTGTCCTCCGTTGAGCTGGAATTTAGGGAAGGTTGAATTGGATCAGTGGGATTCTAATCCTGACAAAACAGATAATTTTACACTATCTTATAGGCTCTTCACACATCATTTCAATTCATCATGAGAGAATATTTCTCGGGAGACCACTGGCTGGAGCGTAGGGGTGACAAACCATCGGCATTTCAGTGATTCCTTGTCGAATTTTTACATTTCAGTTTTCATTTTGCAAATCATGGTACGTACGTGTCACATTATACTCATTATGTGTATTTGTGTTTGTTTGTTTCTCTCTCTCTCTCTCTCTCTCTCTGTTTCCATTGTAGGTTTACGGAGAGTTTCTTCTAAGCACCTTTTTTAATTTTTTTCCATTGATGTTTCAAAGTATTTTAACGTTCTAAGTTATTTGTGAACATGTTAAAAACTAAGATTCGTAAACTTTTTGTTAGAACAGGACTGTCTACGTAAGAGAAATATTAAATATCAGAGCTAACATACAACTAAAGTAGTTTGAAATGTTTGGCTGATTGTCAATATTATGACAGTGCCCTCCAAAAAACATCGTCATACGGTGGGACATTTAACTGACGCGGCTATTGATAGAGGTTCTTGTATTTAAAATACCTTTATGAAATTGGTTAATAATGATTTTATTCTTTCCAGTTACTTATATATAGGAGTTCAAAGATTGGTATTTATTTAGTGCAAATTTCTCTAAACTATAATCTGAATTGTAATTATCAAAGATAAATAATAAATAAAATAGTTGCAGGACGAAGAAAAAAATTCTATTGGTTAGTACTGTGCAGTAGGTGTACCATGGTGACAGATATGTAAGAGTACATGCTTATTAAGCATTGTCGAAGTCGAGGTAATTATAAGCGGGAAAGAACTGAATGCTAGGAACGGGAAGGAGTTCGGCCATGGCCTTTTAAAGGAACCATCCCAAAATTCTCCTGGAGTGATTTCAGGAAACCACGAGAAACACCAATCCGGATGGCCAGACGAGGATTCGAACCAGCGTTCTCCCCAAGGCGAAACGAGAGAGTTTCCACTGACCCATCACGCTCGATAGTTTCTTATAATTCGGTTTCAGGTCTGCATCAACCTTTGTTCTTACAGACATAGTTTTATACACAAACGTTTTGCAGGGTCATTTACCTCGAGACTGTGCAATGCTAACCAACACTGAAGGTCAATTAGCAGAGGAAAACCGCTCTGGTACAAGGTTAACGCTGCAGTTACCTTGATTTAACTACACGTGCAGATGCGTTGGTGCATATGGGTATGGTGCTGCGAAGGGGAATAATAGATCTGGAGTATTAAAGGATACTTACTTCAATTACGTACCTCTCCGAGCCACTAAATAATTGCGGGAACACTAACGAAAAGAGACTATTTCAAAAAATAAGCTCTTCTAGAATCGTTCATTGACTAAGAACCCAGAAAAATTTGTTTAATGTTGCAAGTATGGAGCACAACTCTTTTTGAAAGTTGAGCATGGATATTATGGAGGCAAAATAGAGCAAATACTGAAACTAAGTGATGTAGAATGATATTCAAAACTAAATGCAAAATTACGCTCGGAAAAAGAGTCATTGCTAGTTGACAAAAAAAGTTCCTGAAAAAATAAGACAAAAAGAAGAATTAATGCAATGTTCTCGGTTGACTAGTTGAGTGAACAAGATGTTTACACGCGATATTTCGGTGATAGAATACTCTGTCGCTATCTTCTGATAGCGACAGAGGTTTCGATCGCTGAAATATCGTGTATAAACACCTTGTTCACTCGACTAGTCGGCCTAGAACATTATATTAATTCTAAACGCCGAGAAAATCTTGCAGCTGAAAAAGAAGATTCTAGTATAGTAAGCAAAAAAATTAAGGCATTGGTGGCAGTTATAGTTTTGCCCTGTAGATGCCGATTATTGTGTCACATACACAAATAAATTTACAAAACATTTAAGGAAAAATGTTTAGACGATGAGGGTCGCAAAATTTTACGGAAATTTTGCGTTTTCTTGTTTGCGTCCAGTTTTGTTGTATATGACTGGAACAGAGAAATTATTTAAAAGGTAGTAGACATGCTTCAAACGAGCACATGTAGCCACAGAAAAAAGAGTAAATAATAGTAAAAAATGTTGAAGAAGAGATAGATTTGTCTTGTGCACTATATTATGTAGGCAAAACTGTCTACCAATCGTTTCTTCTAATGGGAAAAAGAAGTAGCCATTCAAAAAGATTTTTTTTTTAAATGTGAGTTAAGCTATTGTTTTATTAGTGGATGCCTTCGAAAGGAAGACTCTTTATGAAACAAAAATTTATTAGAGGATGGATAATAACTAGGGATCTAGGCTCAGATGGGTATGTGGCGATCGAGAAAGTATAATAGCGTAGGAAGAGGTAGCACGTAACGATGGAAAAAAGAATAATAATAGAAATAAAGCCTAGCGTCATCGGAAAAGGAAGCTATTTCAGCAGAGAACTAGGATATAGCAACAATCTGTAGCAGAACTTATCATAGCGAAAGCACTCACTACTTTTGGGTATTACATTAGCCGCAAGCAATACGTTTATGCTTAGTAAGTAGGTGCATTTCAGCTTAATTGCCTTGTAGTTAAACAGTTAAGCAGTTGATGTGTTTACCAAGGGTGGTGGTGTAACGGATAGCGTTCTGGCCTCGCATTCGGGAGGACGGCGGTTCGAATCCCAGTCCGGGCATCCAGATTTGGGTTTTCCATGGTTTCCCAAATCACTCTAGGCAAATGCCGGGATGCTTCCTTCAAAAGGTCATGGACGAATTCCTTCCCATTCCTTGCCCCCACCCTTTCCCGTCTCTAAAGATCTCGCTGTTGAGAGACGTAAAGCAGTTTAAAAAAAAGTTGATGTGCTTGAGTTATGAGAAAAATGTCATCAACTTAACACCTATAAAAATATGCAAATGAGAAGCTACATTATTCCTGATTGTATCATCGCTTTATGAGTGCTTTCATACTTATAATTCGATACTATCTCAGTGTACAAAATAAGAAATTTTCAGTAATTGTATACTTATTAAAATGAACCATCTTCGGAAAGAGTTAATTATTTTTACCAATCACTCTTATAGGAAATGTTAAAAAAAAAAACCTCAGTGGATTGGTGCAGCAGCCCATTAATCTACTTCGGTTGGTGAATGAAAGCTGATTCACGAAAATTCGATTGAAAAGATAAAGCAGAAATGTCTAAAACCAGCTCCGGGTTTGGTCCCATGTTGTGATCGATTCCAGCACCTGTCGCCTTTGTCTGCGTACTTACCACGCAACAGGTCAATCTAAGACGCTCAGTCAATAGGAGCGCATCATTCAGTGGTTTAGTTTTGAGAGACACAACTTGCTGTTGAAATATAAATAAAGAACTGTTAATCCTTGAGACTCATAATAATAAACTCGATTAGAGATGGGTCCAGTAATTAATGCTTTCATTTGAACAGATAAAATAGACAGCACAAAATATTTTGCTGATATCAGAAAAGATAAGTATTTTATTGTGGAGTAAAAACTGTTCGGGTATGACTTTACGGAGGCCCCGTACAAATCGTTGACACCGTGATTGTTCTACGATACAGACTAGTTTATTTACGATAAAAACTTAGTTCGCAACTCGAAGATTAACTGAATCTTTTATAATTAATTCAGCCACTGTTTAAGATGTCAGTTCCTTTCCTCGGCAATCTTCAATTTATCTTGCTAAGCTATTGTGTCATAGGTCGAACCACAGGTATCTTCCCATACGTAATCTCTAATGACGTGGCATCGATAAATCGTAGAGTAGTTGTTTTAAGGGGACAAATCTTGTGTTTATTCTTGTATTAAATTGTTATATACATCAGAAGTAGATAAAAATATTCCTGTCCTCAAACGTAATGAAAACATTTCCACCATTTAAGCGTAATGACCATAGTTCTCATGAGAAAATTTTCATACTGCTGGGAATCCTTGCCTTGAGCTGTGTTCAGATCCTTTAACCAACGATACAGTGAATGGTTATTTACCAAAGTTCCAATCACGTTTTAACAAACATTGTTCTAGTGCGGTTAAGTCAAAAAACTATAGTTTTTAGCATATGCAACTTTCACTCTGCGTTAAAGTCATGATACGCAGATATTTTTACTGTACTTAATCTGAAAAAAAACCTGAAAAAAACCAAATAATTTTTTTATCGTTATTAATATGTGTTAACTGGACGTCGAATACGTAATGCGTTGCGTGTTGGTTTATTGGTTATGATTGGTTATGATGTTGATTTTTAAAACCAATTTAGACTTAGGGTAAAAGACGGAAAAGATTCACGAACAAGAAAATGTCTCCGAAAAAGAATACTTGAACAGCATCCACAATATTTGTCGAAGAAATTGACTCACAAATGCAACGTTCTAAAATTTTATTTTGATTGAAAATGTCAGGCTTTCCAAGGGATATCCATTATAGATACTTCTACCTCCATTCTATAACTACGCACGTGTCTCATTATAAGTGTATCGGTAATAATTTGATTCTTTATCTCTGAAACTTGTGTACAAACAGGGCCACAAACAATGAGTCAGTTCGTTAAGATTGCGCGACTCCAGCCAGGAGCATGACTAATTTGTAACTCTATGTCACCTTACTCTACAGCGTTGTAATGTTGTTTTTTATAAATGCGAAAATTCTCAAAAGGTGAAAGACACTGAACAATAAAACCACCATCGTCACTAAAAGAACATGAAAACTGTGAGTCCGGTGGAATGTTGGACCCTCCCGAAGGAATTATACTTAGCCTTGTAGGGTGGCCAGTTCCATTCGTCCTTACCTAACCTAACACCGTAATCCTACCGAGTAAAGCGGTCCTACAGTTTAACGTGGAATTCAAACCACTGAAGCTTTTTTGCGTACTTTACATTACACGGCAAACTGTGCCGGAGGAGAAAGTTGGATTAAGGGCCTATCGAAATCTCCTCCAGACAAGGATTCTAACATACGACTTCCCGACCTGAAGTCAGACGCCTTAACCACCTGGCCACTGGCGAAATGTTATACTAAGAGAAAGAGAGAAGAAAAGTTTCGTTTTTTTTCACTATCAGAAATTGAACTGAAATTAATTGAATTGCGATCGATTGCATGATCCCTAATTAGCTCTTTACCACTTTCTAATTATTATTATTAATGTTTTTTATTATTATCTTATATACTTCGAGTGTAAATTACGAACTTTAGTATTTATTTTTACGTTACTGGATAATATATCATACAGTTAACACGAATTCGAAAATGTTAAAATTTTAGCTTTGGATTAAAAAGTTAAGTTAGTAGGTAACTCGATTACTGTTTCTCGTTATATGCGATCTAAATATCTCCTCAAGTTCTGTAAAACCTGCTTGGTTAGAGACGATGAAACAATTAAATAACCCAACAGATTGATCAAAACCTTAACAAATCAGGATCCTGTTATGCCACAAACAAAACAACTGAAATGTTTTTAGCGGAAAAGAAATGTTTTACTTGGTCAACCAGGTTATTTAATTGAAAATGATCAACTCTACAATGTGATTATTACAGCACAAGCTTTTGTAATAACCTTCTTTATAGTTAAACCAATCATAATTGGTGGATTTGGAAAGTGACTAGTACCCTTAATAATTGGCGCCCCAGATATAGCATTTTCACGAATAAATAATATATAGTTTTGAGGGAAATCACACAATATTTGCCTTAAAGACCTACTGTTACTGTCTAAGACAAAATGGAAGTGAATAAATGCAGGTCACAGTAGTGAGGGTGACGCGAGGCGAGACCTTGGCCGGCGTGGCGGCTCACCCACCTGCACAGTGGTTGCTGGTGTCGGCTGGTCAGTGTAGCATGCCGGAGGCGAGGCGCCGTGGTCGATGCACGCGCGGCTACTGGTGCAGGTTGCCGGGGCAGCGAGGCTCAGCCTGCCCGCCCGCCCCTCTCCCGACGCCCCCACCACCTCACACCGTGTCCGCCGGCCCGGGTTCGACTCAACTCGTAACCAGAGTCCATCTAGTAGGCGGCCGGTACTTTAAAACAAACTTGTAATGCTTTAGTTTTAAAGCAGATCTCCGTGCAATACTCCACAACATATGCGGATCAGTGTATGGTGTCTGGGCATCGAGGTGGTACTGATTTCGTCGACAAGTTTCACTGTCTCTTAACCGGACCTTCGCTCTAGAAAACATTGCTTTTTGTATGTGGCATACGCTCGGAAACTTACAGTAAGTCACGAGATAGACAGAATTTAAATTAACATGGAAACTTAAGAAGTTAATTTAACGCAATGATCAGGTAATTTCATGTTTGTAGTAAATGTGAAAAAATCAAACCGGAGACTTTCCCGCTGTGTAATCAATATATATTATAAAAGTAAGTGTACAATGTGCGTGCCGCTAAAACTACTAAAAAACAAGTCCCGGTACGATCAAGGGAGTTATATGGTGTGGTAGCCCTCTATCCCTTACCATGAAGAAGGTTTTCGTTTTTACGTGAAGGGCGCGATTTTGAAGATACAAGGGCTGGAAATTTCACCCTCTAGAACAGCGAGAAAACGAAACAGTCGAAGAGCGCGAGGCACGTTTACGTTGCCAACGAACGAAACAAAAACAACAGCGAAAAAACGGAACAGTCGAAGAGCGCGAGACACGTTTATGTTCTCAGTGAACGAGAATGGGCACCGCAAGAAGCAGAGAAATCGAAGAACAACGAAATGAACGAATTAAAGAATTAATAATTGCGACACAATCTTAAAATAGAAGACTGCGAACGCAGTCCGCCCATCAAAATATCACCCTACGAGAAACGCGGACGAGGACAAGTAAACAGTATAACCTGACAAATGAAGCATTCCACTACGACCCGACAAAACAATATAACAAAAACAACCACGTCGTAATTGGAAAAATGTATAACATCTACCAATTTTGCAACGCGAAAAAATTCAGTAGACAAACACCTGGATTCTGTTGCACGGATGGAAAAATTCGATTACCACCACTGGAAGCACCTCCACAGGAATTTCTACATTACATGACCGGAGAAACTCCAGAATCGAAACACATAGTATTAATCCTCAGAATACCCCTGATCTCTACTGAACTGCCATTCAAATTTAAAGTACTGCAATTTCCAATCAAATCATATATATTATTTCTATAAGGTATTTTTTTGTCACAAGCCTGTATCTTCCTTCATACTTAACCGAAATCAATGAATGAGGTGTCATTTTAAAGCATATGGTCTCCACTTTGGTTACATCATATTTTGACAAATAAAGTTTTCGGAATTAGACCCTTTAAGGGCAAAAATGTCAATATTTCTAAAATGATGTTTTCTGTGTTATGAATCATTTATCTCCCTTGATACCTATCTGAAATCGTTTAATGAAGTATCATTTTAAAGATTAAGATCTCCGCTTTAGTGAAGTCATATACTAAGACGGAAATTTTTCGGAATTCGACCCTTAAAGGGCAAAAGTATCAATATTTTTTAAATGCGATTTTGTGTCACTAGCGATTTATCTCCCTTAACATCTAACAGATATAGATAAATTAGGTATCATATTAACGACTGAAGTCTCCGCCGTGGTAACATTATATTTCAAGACAGGAATTTTTCGTAATTCGACCCTTAAAGGGCAAAAATGTCAATTTTTCTAAAATGCGTTTTTTGTATCTCAAGCCATTTTTCTCCCTGAATATCTATCCAAAATCGATAAATCAAGTAAGATTATGAAAATATTGTCTCAGCCTTATGACATTATATTTTAAGAAAGAACGTTCTTGGAATTCAACCCTTAAAGGGAAAAAGTATAATTTTTTCTATAACGCATTTTTGTGTCACGAGCAATTTATCTCCCTTAATATCTAACAGATATAGGTAAATGAGGTATCATTTTATAGAATAAGGTATCCGCCGTGGTAGCAATATATTTTTAGAACGGAATGTTTCGTAATTTGAACCTTAAAGGGTAAAAATGTCAATTTTTCTAAAATGCATTTTTTGTATCTGGAGCCATTTATCTCCCTTAACAATTAAACAAAATTGATAAACGAGGTATCATTTTAAAGATTGAGGTTTTCGTAATGTCTTCGGTTCCGTTACCACATTTTAAGAAATAAATTTTTCAAAATTCTGACCTTAGAGGGCGAAAGTATTAGTATTTTTACAACGCATTTTTTCTGTCACCAGGTATTTATTTTCCTCGCACAGCAACAAATATTTCAGAGATATTGATACGTTGTGTGCATTTTGTTCAGGTTTTATTTATTCTGCTAAGATCAGTGACAGTTTCGTAATATGTTGCGAGTATTTTGATGTGTACCTATTACACACACAAACACACACACACAAAAACAAAAATTGCTACAAAAGTACGGTTCTACTTTTCATTATATTACAAGCATTCAACCTCACTACTCATCGCATTTTATTCGCGAAATTTTCGCACGGGTCGTCTAGTTATCCTATAGTTTTACAATTAACAAAGCGCAAGGACAAACTTTAAAACAGTGCACCATCAACCTCAAATACTTCTGCTTCTCTCACGGTCAATTACACGTAGCCTGCTATCGAATAGGAAAAATCTAAAAATGTTTACATATATACCCCGGATAACAAAATGAAAAATGTTGTTTATAAACAAGTATTGCAAAAGTTAGAATATGTTTTCAATTAAAAAAAAAAATACCTCTTACATTTTAAAGCTTATACTTTTATTCCAACTACCACACAATCTCATATCAATTCCCTGAGTGAAGCCGGATACCTCAGCTAGTTATAAATAAGTCTTCACAGGTATTTCGCTGAATTTTGTTTTTTCTAAGCTTAGAAACTTAAATTTGGCACTATACTCCTGCAGACTTCTGTTATATATACGGGAAAAATTTTCGTGTATATTATTGTTTTTCTGAAAGTTGAAACATATTATTTTGTGTTCCATGGATCGATGAATGCGTTTTTAAATACATTATTTTAAGACACCGAAAACATAATTTCTGATGGAAAATCTTTTATATGGATGTATCGTAAAGCTGAAAGACAATAGTTTACAACAAACTACAGTTACTGATTACTTTAGTGCAACAAATTGCTTAAAAAATTCCGCAAGTTGCTAATTGACTCTCCGAAAGAAGTAGAAGTAATGCATCGTGCTGGATAGATTTGCTTCCTTTCGATCTGGATAAAGGTTATGGATAAAGTGCACTCTATGCCAACTAAATAATGTATTAATTGGAAGCAATATCCATGTTTACAATTCCCGTATATAGTTCCGCAATGTGAGACATTCTCTCAGAGAGTTGACACAAACATTCGATAACATTTTAATGAATGGCGCACTACGAATCATTGCAATTACAACTAAAAAATGAGTGGTTTAAGTAAAATTCTGAACGAGTTAGGCCAAAACACCAAAGACTATTAATCTAGTACCTGGTGGAGGTGGGGAAGGGAAAATGGAGGCAAAGGCAAGAAACAATAAAAAATTCGACCATTGGCTTTTGAAGGAACCATCCCGGCATTCACATGGAGTGATTTTTGGAAACCATGAAAAACCAAAATCTATATAGCCAGACGGACATTCGATCCCGCGTCCCCTCGAACACGTGGTCAGAATGTTACTATTCTGCCAAACTCTGATTAGTCGGTGTGAATAAATTTAATTTGTGAACAATGTCCTTGTTGTATAGGACTATGCTGCACGACAAGTAGTGTTATTATTTTTAACTTTGAAAACGCTGCAACATTATTTTTTAATTATAATTTAATTTAATTTAATTGCAATGGAGCACAGGCTCCGGTGGCAATTTCCCTTCACCCCCATCTTCCCCCTATCCTGCACCCATCTATATTTGCCCTCTACAAATTTTATCTTCAAATTCTTTCAACGTTTTCGGTAACTTGCTGAAATCAAATCATTTAACGGAAAGAAACATATAGTGATGTCACATATATTTATTGAAATTACCTTTTGAAAATAATGGATATTAAATATTTTCAATTCGAAATAAATAGGAAGAACGTAAAAAATAATGTTTTTGTTTAATATGCAATATTAACACATCACTGATATCTATCGACTGGTTTTGTAATATCATGGCACTAACTACAGCAGACAGAAGAATATTTTTCTATTATATATATTTTTGGCTGAAAAGTGATGCACAATGACACAAACGTCTTTGGTAGAAATTTGAAAGTGCCGCAGGTCAACCCATTTCAACCACCATATCTCCCACACCTCCATAGCTACCGACATATAACCACCATAGTACACGATAGGGGACATGTACCACTACGACACACAAACACCAATGGTCTACGCTATGTAGTTGTGGCAGCAGATTGACATATACGGAGACACATGCAAAATTCTTCTGGAACGGCCACTTTCAACCACCATATCTCCCACAGTTACCAAAATTCGGCCAACGTTGTGATCGATGGGTTACTCTGTGCTACTACCACACACAAACACCAGTGATTTGCGCTAGTTAGTTTTGGCTGAAAATTGATACACCATGACACATACGTCATTGGTAGAAATATGAAAGTGGAGGAGGTCGACCACTTTCACCCACCATATCTTCCATACCTCCATAGCTACCGACATCTAACCACCATAGTGCACGATGGGAGATAAGATGCAATTACCACACACAAACATCAACGGTCTATCCTATGTAGTTGTGGCAGGAAAGAGAAGTATAAGGATTCACAAGTCTTTGGTCGAAATATGAAAATGCCCTGCATCGATCAATTTTAACCGTCATATCTCCCACATTCGTACAGCTATCGGCATTCGGCCAACGTTGTGCACGATAGCAAATTCCATGCTACTTCCACACACAAACACCAGTGATCTGTGTTAGGTAGTGGTGGCTGAAACGTGAAATATAGGGAAACGTCTGTCTATATATATATCTATGATTAACACTTCAAGCGATCAATTTTTCTCCATGAGCATTATTTGCTGAAAATGTGGTTTTATTCTTTCAGTTAATTCTTCCCTTTCCATTATTTCTTTTAATTAATCTGATCCTCTCAGCCCTTTTGGACAGGTTAAGGATGAATTTTGCGAATCCATTTTTTTTTTCAAGTAATAAACTCGACTAGCCTATAAAGCAGCAACTTGATCATCCAGTGGGTATTAGGTGAATAAATCATCCTGGCTGTAACAGACACCTCTCCTGGGGGCGTGCAATATGGACGGAGCCAACGCCCTCCCTGACGGCACCGCCCTAACTACTGAGTGCGTTCAGCTCGCGTGCCTCAATGAGGCTGAGTGCGGGGACACAACTAAGTGTAGTGTCGACAGGGGAGAACTAACAGCTGCAATGAAACACCCTCCAACAATGAAATACCACATCAAACGCTAGCACAACGCTCATCGTAACTTGTGGTTATATCACTCGTAAAATTAATACGACGCCTCGGCGAATTCACTTGTTACACGCAACGCAATTAAAGTCCGTAATGTGTACTGGAGGTCGCGCTGTACACCTTGGTACAGGAAAGGAAAAAAATAGGTGTGTAGGGAAATTGCCACCTGAGCGTGTGCTCCATCGCAATTAAATTAATTTTAAAAGAAATTAAGATCGAATCAGTAAGACGGCAATATAGTAACATCAGTGATGATTTTGATTTGGGAAAAAATGTTGAATCAGTTAACTACAAAAATGCAAAGGGCTATAAAGTATTTGAATTTCGCAATTGGTATTAAATAGTAATAAATGTAAATAATAATTGTGAATTTTTGTACACAATTAGAACATATTATTGAATATAATGTATCACAATGTTTCTAAATTTTATATTTTAGTTTTGCACTGTATGAATTTCTCTTGTTAATTTTGTTTGCAATATTTCTTTTTAGATGAGACAACCAAATAACAATTCCATGCTACCCCTCCAGCGAGCCGTCAAACCTAAAATTAAATGGAATTGTATTTTATGAAGCATTTGTAGTAATCTAGAGTTTGGTTGAATATGATCTTGTATGTTTGTTTTGCAATTTACTGTAAATCAATGTATATAGACTTTGTTTTATGAAAAGGAATTATTTAGAGGCCATTTAATATGTTTAAGAACAGAATTGTGCAAGAGAAATGCTTTAAAGTTTGTAACTTCAAGTATTAATACCAGTTACAATGTCTAAAGGACAATTTGGTACAGTTTAAAATGATTTCCGTGAATAATTTTGTGTTTAAGTATCTTTAATTTCCATTTCTGACCATTCTGTATTGATTGTAAATGATTATGTATTAATTCTGATTGTTTTTAATATGTTTCAATTGTTTAAGTGTTGTTAATATTCGAGAAATATCTGTCTGAAGCTTTTGAAATGTTCTAGAAATTTCGATGATGTTTATATAAAGCGATCATCCGAGACAGAGAAACAGTTTTCACCGACTCAATTTACGACGGCCAAGTACTGTACATATTGTCTGTGGAAGGAGTGTTTTATGAATTCTCTGGATTGTATGTACGCATGTAACTAATATGTTTGACGTCGTGTTTTCTTTGAAAATAAAGGCAAGTTTAAAGTGAACTGTATCGTGGACTAGTTATTTATCATATTAATTAAACCATGTACAATCTAATAACAACCCGCCGGCCCTATTAACATTTATTTTACAACAAGAGCAGTAAGGTGTTACCACGCAACATCAAAATGAAAGAAACTCTATTATTACTTACAATAATAGGACCAGCGGCTGTATATTATTCAAAACACAAACAAAATCTAACCAGTGATTTTTGAGTGAAATCCTTTTATCCTACACACAGCCAGAGAAACAGGCATTCCTTTCCTGCCGGACATTAAAACTGCTTCATACTAATTTTTCTTTAATATATTTAAAGCATATTTAAGATACATAAGAACGAAGTTTCTTTCGACTTTGAGAATTTATAAAATGCCCTCCGGTAACTAGGCGTGTTAACGAAGTGTTATCACACGATATTTCGGCGATACCATTCACTGTCGCCAAATTAACAAGTAGATGGCGATAGTGTTGGGATCGCCGAAATATCGTGTGATAATACTTCCTTAACTCGGCTAGTTACCCAAGAGATTTTTATAGATATGTTTAAGATCTTTATAATATGTATAAATTACAATATTACAATAACGGTAAGTGTATTTACAGCCACTGACGATGTACCATTCCACGATGTCGAAACACGTCTCGTGAATAGAAGGTGTTCTGGCGTTTAGTTTGCAGGTCATATCAATAATTGTACTTGGATTATATTTTACGTGAGATTAAAATGTTAATCATTGTGTGCTGTTGTGTAACTGATAACGTCTGGTGTCGCTGTTTTATTTATAGAGATTCATTTTTCCCGGAAGCGTCCATTAAGTCTGATAGTACACAATGCAGGAGGCAATTTGTACTGTAAGTATATAAGAAACTATGTAACTCATCACAGTAAGGTATCTAATCATGTAAATGGATAAGGGCTAAATGGCATGCATGGCTGAAATCTGGACTTATAAAACAGCGATGCTGATAACTATAACGGACTTCCCCATTACTATGTTTTATGTTTTGTTAAAATTGTAATATATATATTGTACCCTGTAAAACGGTAATTTAAATGTACATAATGTAGTAGGCAATTTGTCAGTTTAAGTATATAAGGAATTATGTAATTGACCACTGTAATGTATTTAATCATGCAAATGGGTAATGGCTAAGTGTCCTGCACAGCCGAAACCTAGACCTATAAAAACAGCAATGTTGATAACTGTAACAGACTTATCCTATTAACGTGTCTTATATTTTATTAAAATTGTAATGTATATATTGTACTCTGTAAACCCATCATTTAAATGTATATAAAGTAGTAGGCAATTTGTCATTCTAAGTATATAAGGAACCATGTAACTGACCACTGTAATGTATTCAATCATGTTCATGGGTATGGACTAAGTGGCCGGCACGGCCGAAATATGGACTTACAAAACAGCGGTGTTGATAACTGTAACAGACTAATCCCACCATTACGCCTTATAAAAACCTTAATGTATATTTTGTACCTTGTAGACCTGATATTTAAATGTATATAATGTAGTAGACAATTTTCATCCTAAATACCTAAGGAACTATGTAACGGAGGACAGGAATATATCTAATCATGTAAATGGATAATGGCTAAATGGCCTGCACGGCTGAAGGCCAAATAAAAAAAAGTAAAAAAAATAATAGAGTGCTCCAGTTTGGACATGGGTGATTTTGAATCTATGTACTATCCAGTGTTTTGAATATACGAGTACAGTTAACGGATCGTATTGAGACAAGTGAAGCGGCAATATAACACTCGCAAATATTCGACCGTGGTACTCAGTCAGATAGTTTCCTCACCACGAATCTTGATCGGCTACGCGGCAGCATCCAGGTACTGTACAACTAACTGTGACTAGCTCTGCTTACACTGAGGTGTGAATAACGTTCGTGCGAGTTCATTATAAGTTGCACACAGACACAAATTTAAAAAAATAGTTAATTTGTTCTTTATTAATTAATAGCAATTTCCAAGCTCAAGTTTTAAAAAATATCTTGAATGTATAAGCTTTTATCTGGTTACAGTTATTATATGTATATATCTGTTGAATTACTTCAGAGGTTTTTTTTTACGAAACTGAGTGGTGTCTAGGCCATGCATTTTTAATTGATTGTAAAACCATGCATCTTTATTTTTTTAACTGAGCCCATCAGCAATAAATCAATTAGTCCCATTAGCATCAGTGGTGTAAACACATCGTGTTGAATCGGATAATTACCCAATACTGGCAATGATATATTTTTGGATAACTCCTTGTTACCTGAGCGATTGGTTGATGTTTAATATAATTTAATTACAATGGAGCACAGGCTCCGGTGGCAATTTCCCTAAACCCCCAACTTCCCCCTGTCCTGCAGCCACCTACATTTGCCCTCCAAAAATTTATCTTTAAATTCTTTCAACGTTTTCGGTCAATTATTCATAATTTCCCTTGGTAACTCATTCCAATCCCTGTGCCTGGCTTCTTGAGGGTGCAGTCAAGATTTTGAATTTCCTTGGTTCCCGAAATCAACCTATGCCAGAGTGGTTCCTTTAAAATGTTGGTCTAATGACCTTCTAGTTCCTTGTTCCCCAACATCTCTAATTACATCGAAGCTGATGAACCCTAAAATCCCAAGAAAAAAATTGTTTCGGTTGTTCATGTATCCTATAAGACTGACACTGAACTTACATAACAAAATACAGTTCTCAAGTTGGTAACTGTTTTTTTGCAACATTAGTGACTCGCCGAAAGTAGTAAGTAATTAGAGTAGTTCAATGCGTCACCAAGCTGGCCTTGAGAATTCGTCATATCTGCCGCGGCAGACAACAGCAAATCTAACTACAGATTACATGTTTTTTCCTTCAATCGTATTGGCAACTTAAAGATCCCATGTTTTAAACGATAGTATCATGTTAATTTGTTTAACAGGCATAAGACACCAACGATTTCATTTACTAACACAGGATCGCCTTTAATAATCATCGCCCACAAATGGTTTCCTGAAAGGACTGTGTTTTAACTTGAATCAACTAAACTTAATTTTTTATAAAAACTTTAAAAAGTCAATAAAAACTGATGATTATTATCGCTTTAATAATTCCTTTTGAAAAATTGTCTTTCAAACACTGCTTGTTTGTCTTTAAACGAGCAATTCTCGTATATATTTGCTTTCTCGGATAACGTTTTTCATTTCAAGTTTACCTAAGTAGTTTTCTTCCCTACAAAAAAGCGATTTTACACAAAATTAGCAATTCTGTATTTGGTATCTCGAAAACTGCACTAACGCCATCTTTTTATACTTTTCAGGTGTCAGTAAGCCGATTGATGCCTCTTAAGATTCTCTTTGGTTATATCTTCGTGATCAGTCTTCGAAAGGTAGTATAATATTGTGGATAAACGTAAATGCAAGTATATGTATTAATGAAAGGTATTTTATTTTGAAGAGTAGTAATAAATATCACTTTTACTGTAAAAAGTCGTTATCGTTAAATACTTCATGTACAATTGTAAAACATTTAAAAAGTATCTATTTAATTGGTTTTGCCAAATGTGATTTTTTCAAACTTCTTTACTTTACAAAACTTCTTTGAAGACAGTATTAGCAGTTATAATGTGACTATTGTTTACTATTTGAACGTAGAATGCAATCAGTGACGGATATGATAAAGGAGCTGGAATGGGATTCATTGCAAGTCAGGAGGAGGATGAGGAAGGTCATGGGAGTGTACAGGGCATATACTGGCGATGAGGCATGGAAAGATATTGCAATAGGTATGAAAAGTAGTGCATGGAAGGGGAAAGATGACCATGACCACAAGCTGGCACTCGATTTCAGGCACAAGGGTGTGGGAAGATTCTCTTTTTTAGGTAAGGGTGTCAGGGACTGGAATGAGTTACCAAGAGAAATGATTGAATAATTTACCGAAAACTTTGAAAGAATTTAAAGATAAAATTTGTAGAGGGCAAATGTAGGTAGGTGCAGGATAGGGGGAAGATGGGTGTGTAGGGAAATTGCCACCGGAGCCTGTGCTCCATTGCAATTAAATTAAATTAAAAATTAAATTAACATAAACATAAATGTTACTGAATCTACGAACTCATGAAAAAGTCGCGTACAGGTGGACATACGAAAAAAACAGGTTCTGGTAACTTGTAACTACAATTCTGTGCTTTGAAACGTCTGATTTTGTGCTAATGGTCATAATAAAAGTTACCTATATTGGGAATTATTTTCTTACCATTTGGAAACAAACGGATGGATCTGAAGGAGTGAGGTTAAAAAAAATGAGCATAGTCTTATGGAAGTGAACGAATTTAACACTGATGATGTACTCGTCTAAGTGAATTACCACTAATCTTACACCACTAATTAATCCTGGATTAGCATTAAGATTTCTGTTTAACGTAGTAATAGCATTTTTCTTTAAAAGTAATTTATGAGATGGTGAACCGAACGATCTCGCAATCGACTCTAGTGATGCTGAGATTGCAAAGATATACAAGCATTGCTCGTTAAAGACAAGATTAACAGTAAGTATCGATAACTCGTTTATGCTAATGTTTTCGACTGCAACTAGCCGCTGAGAATATATCACAGTTTAAGACGGGATTTTCTGCTAACTGGCATGTTTTATGTTTTAACAGTAGTCGTAAGTTCAGAAAAACAATTTTTGTAATAATAGGCCAAGTCTTGTGCTCGTGTAGTGACAAAAACTTATGAGATATTCTTCTGAGCCAAGTCTAAACTTTACAGTGTGTATCCACTTCACTTTGTGAAACATAATAGTTTCTTTCGGTGTTATAGACCGTTCATTTAGAATAATAATATTGTGATGAATTTGCCATTATGAGCGCCATGTTTTAGCTAACCTATATAAATATCTTAAATGTAGTGCTTTATCAGACTTATAAAAACGTAAAAGCAAAGATTTCCTTCACTCTTTTTCGAATTTGACAAGTATATACAGAATAATTCACTTTCAAAACCCGATTTATTCAAAGGTACTTCGAAATATGATTGATATATGAAAATAACCACAAAATATCCAAGTTTGTACACCATGAGGCGTGGAAGCACTAGTTCAAGTTTGTACAGCAGAAGGCGTGGCAGTACATTCAGTGCTCGTAACGAGTTAATTTAATTTAATTTAATTCCAATGGAGCACACGCTCCGGTGGCAATTTCCCTAAACACCCATCTTTCCCTTTTCCTGCACCCTCCTACATTGCCCTCAATAAATTTTAACTTTGAATTCTTTCAACCTTTTTAGTAAATTATTCATCATTTCCCTTCGTAACTTATTGCAATCCCTGATACCCTTTATCCTATAAAAGAGAATCTTCCCACACCCTTGTGCCTGAAATCCAATTGCCAACCTTGTGGTCATCGGTCATCTTTTCCCTTCCATGCAATACTTTTCATACCTACTCCAATATCTTTCATACCTCATCACCAGTATATGCCATTGTAACACTCCCATGACCCTCTTTCACCCTCACTCCTATCTTGCTAATGAATCCCATTCCAGCTCTTTTATCATATCTGTTACTGACTGCAGTTTACGATAATTTCCAGAAACAAATCTAGCAGCCCTTTTTTACACCCTCTTCAACTCCTGTATTTGATACGCAAAATGTGGGTCCCATACTACCATATTCGATCAATGGTCTGACCAAAGTTTTCTAACTCAGTTCCTTTACTTCTCTCGTACATTCCCCTCGTCAGTCTTTCTAACAAATACAGAATTTTGAAACCTTTTCCTACCACCTGTCCAATGTGTCCTGCCCAGTTAAGCTTGTTATGTTCGTCTGTCATAGCAGTTTAGAAGGCAGTACGGAAAAGAACAGCCTTGTAAACAAAGCACTTTGGTATCGCCAATTCAAGGACAATGGTTGTTTATCTAAAGGTAAAAGCACCGGTCGACCACAAGTGTCAGACGAAACAGTGGAGATAGTGTGGGAAAGTTACGTGCGTTCTACCAATAAGACAGAGTACCCCCTCATTGTTCGTAGTTTCCTGAACTATGAACTCCCTCATCGCTGGATTGGCCGTATTGGTGATGATGACGTCGCTTTCTTACCCTGGTCTCCGAGGTCGCCGGATTTAACGCCATGTGCCTTCTTCCTTTGGGGACACATTAAGGACATTGTTATATACCCCCATTACCAAAAACGATAGAAGAGCTGAAGAAACGGATCAGTGATGCATTGATGAAGATTGACGCGATCACGCTACAAAATGTGTGGATTGAATTGAACTACCGCCTGGACGTGTGTCGTGTGACCAAGGGGGCTCACACAGAACATTTGTAGAGTGAGCATAAACGTTGGATATTTTTTGATTATTTTCATATATCAATCATATTTGTAAGTATAATAATTTGGAATAAATCGGGTTTTGAAAGTGAATGATTCTTTTGTAGTAACCCAGTATTATGCGTTCTATTTCAGTAAAAATTATGACGTGCATAATGGCCAAGTCTTCAGATTTTTTTAAATCCTAAATAAACGATCTATGACACCGAGAGAAATCATCCTGTTTCACAAAGTGAAGTGAATACACACTGTAGAGTGTAGACTTGGCTCAGAAGAAGATCTCATAACTCTCTGTCACTACACGAGCACGAGACTTGGTCTATTTTTACAAGAATTGCTTTTGTGAGATCTCATTTCTTTTTGTAAGTTTATCGCTTATTCTGAATAGCTGCTCAATTGTAATGATTCCATTTGATTTGTTGAATAACATTTCAGAATTGAAGACATCAATATACATTACCAACAATGCCGCACTCCCTGAAAACAATGGGTGTGCACCGTAGCCGAGCAATGCAGATTGCTGCTGGTTTAGCGACAACCACAAATAAATTACTAGTAACTTCCAAACCAAGCATACGAACAAAGTAAAATTTAAGATATTAGATAAACTTGCTGATCCATATTCATTAAAAAAAATTCTCAGGCCTGTAGCCTCACCCGGAGAAAAGCAATTAAGCCGCAAATATGTGCCAGAATTTTTCATGCTTGGGATTGTAATTAAATAAATACGGCCAAAAAACTGAAATATTAGATTTTTCTTATGATTTATGGATGAAACTGAATATGTGTACCAAATAACGTGTTTCTAGAATTACTGGAAGTACAGTGATGTCGGGGTGTTGCGGTCGAATTAAAATTTTTGATTTCAGTAACTTCCAAAGTAAGTAAAGGAAAGACGTAAAATTTAACAATTTAGTTAAACTTAGTAAGATCACTCTACAAAGAAAATCTGAGGTATATAAGGTTATTAGGGTATAAAGCGATTTCACGTTAGCCGTATGGAAATTTACGAGTTTCAGACTTTTCTTATGATATATGTGTAAAATGTTATCTGTGTACCAAATTTCAGCTTTCTACAGCTACGGGAATTGCCTTAAAATTTTGATAATCATCAGCCAGTGAGTGAGTGAGAAAATCGCTGAAGTTTGCATCCGAACTAAGAACGGTAACGAAATAAAATTTAATTTGTTTGCAAAAACTGCTGATATCTAAGCATAACAGATATTTGAGACATGTAGCATGAATAAGTCCGAAGAAATTGAGATTCAAAAAGGGCCCTAGTCGCTTCGAGAAAAGGGTAGGCAGTGCCGCCGTTGACTCTGCGGGTACACTGCCGTGCACGCAAATAAAATCAAGAAAAGGGAATTTTTTTATACTTTTGTGCCATCGCATAGGCAATAATAATAATAATAAAAAACATTTGTTTCAATGTAAATGTAATATACCCGCCAGGTTATTTTTTCTTCTTCTAATTATGCTTTTCCGTGAGATATAATATATTATTATCGTTTCATTGAACGATTCTTCTATTAACTTTATAAAAAAATAGTTAGAGAGTATAAATGATGAATAGTAATAAAAGTACAGTATAAAATATGTAACTTCCTCTGCTAACACGTGTAGAGCAGCAATTCCAATCTGTGGTCTAACTAAGTTAAAGAAATCATAACAAAAAATAATTTAGTAAAAATCGTTCTCATAAAATGGACACGTTACACATATAGGATATAAGCAAGCATAAGCTTTAAGCTAAGCTTTCAAAAAGTCTTCAATATATCAACTACCAGCAAACGTCTGTTTTTTTTTTTTTTTTTTTTTTTTTTAGGATATGAGGATATGACTGCACTGTTATCATAACAGTCTGTACAGTTAATCGGCATCAAAGAGAACGGCGTTGGTTTAAGGATTATGTTAATGGCCTTTGTATGAGGGCCTTAATATAGATCTTAAGGGGCGGCAGTACGTGCCGATAGCAATTTGTAGGGTTGATTAATACACAGGGGGTTAAAAAATATGTTCATATCACTCGGTAGTCGGTAGAATTATTTTCGACATTTTGCTGGGCCTCCTGTTAAAAAAGGTAGAGAAGCGGTGATCAAAAACAACAGAAGACTTTTTGTGTTGGTCCTTGTGACGATTAATTTTAGTTGATATGACTTTTTTGTTGTATATTTATGGTTGATCAAGGTCATTGATTGCATCAAGAGAGGATTTCGTACACAGCCACTTGAAGCAACGTTCGTGGCATTCGCCTGGAGTGACTTCGGGAAACCATGAGAAACGTAAATCTGTATGCCTCGATCGGGCATCTAGTTAGCGTTCTACCGTTAACCACCAACAATTCCTTTTTTTTTATTTTTCTTTAAGAAAAAAACTTCATTGTCTTGCTGTGATTACTTTTTTTGTCTCCAGGTGACCAAAATGTGTGTGTTTTTTTTTATGGCATTTGGCAACGGAGGCCATACAGCCAGCTCAAGGTAATTATAATTGCTTTCAGTGTATGGACGCCACAGGACGGACAGGACATTCACACAGACACACAACACTTAACGTCCATGCCCGCGGCCGGATTCGAACCGGCGGCCTTCGGCACGCGGAGCTAGCACTCTAGCCCCTACGCTACCGAGGCCGGCTAAAATGTGTTGAATACAGACTTGTGTTGTAAAACATAGTATTTCCCACCCTGTACAATTTATCACCACTTTTTTTGAAAATGGTCGGTTTCTGCTTACGGCGGAAAACATCATCCTAGAAGTACTAAATTCCAAACGAGATGTCTGTCTCGTAGAAAATACTTTGCAGTACTGAGATATCCAGATGAATTATTCTATTTCCTGTCCATTGGTCCAACGTTTCTCGAAAGTATGTCACAGACACTCTTCTTAAAGCTTCATTCCTTTAAAATAATAATAAAACAAAAAGATAGTTAACATATATCTTGCGCTAATTGAAATTAGCGAGTTGTTAGCTTTGTATTCAACAAGCCGCCCTAATGTCAACGACACGAGGGCGTGGTTGTCTGTTGACGCCATGTCGAATGATTGTCAGTTTTAGCTGCTGGGGGCGTGACTCGCCAAAGTAAGCTATCGCTCTTCCATCTCTGCTCTACATAAAATATTAGCCTTCTCGCCCACAGTAAAGTGTAAGTGGACATTGTTGCAGGGTGACTCATTATCATTGTTCTGCAATGCAAGACAACAATCTTACATCCTAAGAACTTGTGTTATTATAACACATTCGGCTGGTTGTGTTATTTTTTGAGAAAAATGAAACTTAGTTTCCATCTTTGTCACTGTTATTCCTTGCGGACGCTCACCTCAGCGAATGCTTTCCCGACAACAGAAGATATATCCCAATCTGGCTGTCGTGTCAAAAAACCAACTAGAACAACAAGTTGTGCCATTGTTAACTTACAAGGGGACAGGACTGATTCAACCGGGTATATGAGAGGTAGATTAACAAGGTCCCGTTTTCGAACCTAGTGCAGCCGTACTAATTCCAGTTTCCTGTGATTTCCCGAAATCATTGTATATAAATATGAGTATTAGATTTTCAACACACATATCATCACCACCACCATTTTCTCAGTGTGTAGCATAAACCATGGAGGAAGGAATATATGGAGACGAAATAACGCCAAATCGGTGAAACCTCATAAAAAACTCGTCTCGTACTGCGCATGCGCGGCGGCCACTGTCGGCCATAGGAACCCCAAAACATTATGCCGTTTACACTGTGTATGCTGCTGTGAACATTTCATTTTCAAATATTTCAACGTTTTTTTATAATGCCAAGTTGTGTTGCATATGGTTGCACAAACAGACAACATAGGAAACAACCTGGAATAACGTTTCGTAACTAAATCACATTGAAATTATTGTTCTTGCCTATCGCTATAAATTTATTCATTGCTCTCAATAGGATGATATCGTTCTCAAATGTTTGTTGGTGTAATATAGACAATCTGCATATGTTACTGCTTTGCACCTAAAAGGCTAGCCTTATTGTAAACAAGTGTTGAAAGTCTAATGTAAGTGGGTCAAGTTTATATCGTGATACAGTGAATGCGGATGCTTTAGTCAAGTTTCAGTTTACACTGAAAGTGTACAATGAAATTAATTGTGATAATTTGTGCTGTGTGAACTGCTAAATTTGACGAAGCAAACGTTGGTGTTAACCCGAAATGTGGTTCGCGATGTATTTCATGTATTTAGATCCACATAGTTTGATTTTGTAGCGGCTATATTGATAGAATGCAGCGTGTACCAGAAGGGTACAAACAATTTATTTATTATTAGCTGTTACTAATTTCATGAGCACTATATTAGTGACACAATGTGTATCGCGATGTAAACCACTCCCATCTAAACTTCTGACTTTTGATGTATGGTAAGAAGATAAATCCACTGATGTTGCTAGCAAAGTTACATAGGCCACTAACAGTACAATATCTTTTGAGTAAGCTCAGAAGCTATGCGGACTTTTGAAGGGTTCAATTTTTTTTTTAAAGTTCTAAACGTTGACTTAACCTAACCTAACCATCCCAATTTGGTGACAGCATATCTCGAGAAATAAGCGAGATAACTAAAATTTATATTCTTCACTTTCGAGTTATCTTGTCGTGTTTTATAAGAATCTATCATCAAATTTGTCCTTAGGGAAATTTTTCTTCTGAATTTCAACCCGAAACTCCTTTCTCTTGAGACAGTATATCTTGAGAAATAAGCACGATATCAAAAAATGTGATTGCTCATTTTTGATGTGTCTCGTCGAGTTACATAATAATCCATCATCAAATTGCAGTGCTACAGTTATCTTATGATTCCCTTGAGATTTTTGTGCTCTTTTCCCGTGTTTCTACGGGCGAGCAATATGGCGGCCTCCCCACCCGACTTCTCTCTACCCGGTTTCACTCCAGTGCGTGGTGAAGGTCCTTTGTGTCGTCTCCATATATTCCTTCCTCCATGGAATAAATGCGTCAGCAGACGAAACAGTTCACATATCCTGTAAATTTTATTGTCTGTGCTAGTTTGTTTGAATGTGTTTACCAAATTTTCTTTTTATATGTGAGAAAACGAATCCATATATCGAAAACATCTTGATTTAGTGACTCTTATTTCGTCGTCTCAGCCAATAAACGGTATAAATTTTGCTCACTGACGAAAGTTTAGTGGTTCTTTTGGAGCGTTAATATCAGAGAGGAAAAAAATCCTTCTATGAGAGACACTTTTAAGTTCCGCAGATATTCCCAACTTCATCATTTCTCTACATGTTTTCCCAGTAATGAAACGCATAGCTCTTTTTCGCGATTTATCCTACAAACTCTCTTTGTTGGGGTCCCAAGCTACAGAACAATATTTGATGCGACGTCAAGGGCGACTTGTCTGTTATTGATTTAACTTCCGCCTTTCGGCTCCTTACCTTATGGCATAAGAAGTGAAGCATATAATTAGGTTTCCTCGCTGCCTTCTTTATGTGCTCTGTCAGGACAAGTTACCGTGAAACATCACAATTGGTCTTCGTAAATATGCAGATATTAACTAACGAAATTAGTTGTGTTTGGCTTTAGTAACTTTTATAACTTTTCGATACCTGCGGTTAGAATAAAGCCTTAACTTTCAGTTTTAGCACCAAGATTTTATTTTTAAAGATATAGACATAAAAAATTGAAAAGAATTTATTTGAAGATTATTATTTATTCCCCACGTATCATCAGCCAGATTGTTTAGAAATAGCAGTGACATTGAAGACGTTTCTGCTGAATTAATGCTTTGAGCACTGCTATTGGTCCATGAATATTACGATTTCTAAATCGACGGTCCTGGAAGTAAAGAAAATTAAATTCACGGAGATAAAAAGTTTCTTTTATAAAATATACATTAGCGAAACTGTGTCAGCAGATCGCAAGAGCACAGGGGTTTACTTGGCTAACTTTACCAGTAAGCAATCGCCATAAACAATGAAAATATACATCGTTTCTTTAATATTAAGTACAGTCTTCCATTTTTTATTGATATATGTCATTTATTTTCTCACCCAATGATCATTACAAGAAGGTAAATAGTAAATAATTTGTCACGTGCGGTCTCATTATATATGACGATTATGTTGCTTGAACCAGTGTTTATTGTGCTGCAGTTCATCAATTTTTGTCGCAAGTCTATATTGTAACGGTCCAAATTACATTTTGATGAACAGAATCTATAATAAGGCCTATTTATATTTATTAAGAATAAATTAATTATGAATCAGAGCGACAAAGTAATATTCAAGAAGTTTCGTGAAGTTGGAAGGAGCGGTCGTAGGAAAATTCCGTTAGTACAGGTAGAGCGTCAGCGATTTGCTTGCGCCAGACACTCCACTCCTTTCTCCTGCTTAAAGCAAGCTTCCCACGGCGCGTGGTTTCGTAGACCGCGCCATGCACTCGAACTGTACGGATCATCACGCGCCACAGGTTAGCCCTCGCCACCTCGCAGCCACCTCCCCCCAACTTTTCCTAGTGTCGTTTCAACTACCCGGGCGTTTGATATTTATCGACTGGGCAACGGACAGACACGCGCCACCCCTACCAGCACAGGCGAGACCATTCCCACGGTCCGCAGTTGATTGCTGGACCGTCCTGACCGGCAAATCCACGCGCCGTGGGCGTTCCTCAAGGAAGTGTATTAGGACCACTTCTTTTCTTAATTTTTATAAACGATCTCGGTGACAACGTTAATTGCAGGATGCGATTCTTTGCTGGTAATGCACTTATTTATAGGGAAGTGAGGTGCTCTGACGATTGTTTAGAAATTCAGCGCGATCTGGATGTTACGAGGCGTATGTTTTAAGTAAGTACTTTTTTGTCACACCGTGGCTGCAGCGCTACGGTCGGTGTTCCGCGCATGCCCACTAGATACCTGCATCTCTTGCCTACGCACTGACGCCATTTCAGACTAATTCTTCTTTGTTTACCTTGTTCACTGAGTGTTTAAGATGCCTCCGATAATCGTGAGTCCCGCCGACTGTGAAGTACGGGGCTGTTATAAGATTTCTTTGTGCTAAAGACCTAAAGCCGATCGATATTCATCGTGAGATCTGTGCAGTTTACGGACAAAACATTATGAGTGATGGAATGGTGAAAAAGTGGGTGAGAGCATTTAAAGATGGCCGCACAAATGTGCATGATGAAGAACGGAGTGGGCGTCCTTCGGTCGTTAATGAAAGTTTGGTGCAGAAAGTGGACAATAAGGTGAGAGAAAACAGACGCTTTACGATTTCTTCCTTGTGTGATGACTTTCCTAATGTTTCGTATGGCATTGTGACCAAGCACTTGAATTACCGAAAATTGTGCCCACGTTGGGTACCGAAAATGTTAACGGATGTGCACAAAACCAAACGTTTAGGCAGTGCATTAACTTTCCTTGAGCGATGGTGATGATTTCTTAAGACAAATTGTTACGGGCTATGAGACATGGGTGACCTACGTCACACCTGAACCAAAGCAACAATCCATGGAATGGCGGCATTCAGATTCACCCAAAAAAGTGAAGTTCAAGCAACGTTTTCTGCCCGGAAAATCATGTGCACAGTTTTTTGGGACAGAAAAGGAGTATTTCTTGTGGAATTTCTGCCTCGTAATGAGACAATCAATGCAGCAGCTTACTGTGAGACCTTGAACAATCTGCGCCGTTCAATCCAGAACAAAAGACGTGGAAAGTTGAGCAAGGGCATCGTTTTGCTGCATGACAATGCCCGTCCACATCAGACCAAAGATCTCATCACATCTTTTCGATGGGAAACTCTAGATCATCCTCCGTACAGCCCTGATCTGGAGCCCAGTGACTACCATCTGTTCCTGCACTTGAAGAAACACCTGGACGGTCAGCATCATGAAGACGATAACGAAGTCAAAACAGTTGTGATGCAGTGGTTAACAAGTCAGTGCCTCAATATTGGAGGGGATTATGTAGAAAAGTAGAGTAAGGTTTCATGTAAAAATAAAATTATTGATATATATTTGCACTTCTTTTTTTAACTTCAAAACGGTACCTACTTAAAAAAAATGCCTTGTATTTCGCAATGGTGCCATAAAAGGCAGCTTACACTTAACTGAAAAAAGTGTACGGAAATGCAAATAAGTAATAAAAAGACCCCGTTTGCTCACGAGTACAAAGTTAACAATTCAGTTGTTGACACGGTGGATTCCCTGAAGTATCTAGGCGTAATAGTACAAAGCAAAATGAAATGGGACTTGCACATAACTTCCGTCGTAGGCAAAGCTGTTTCTAAACTACGATTTATAGGTCGTATTTTGAGAAATTGTAATGCTCATACAAAGGAAATAGCGTACAAAACACTAGTGCGTCCGCATTTGGAATACTGTTGTGGAATTTGGGATCCGTATCGCAAGGGATTGATTGACACGTTAGAGAAAGTACAGAGGAGAGCTACTCGCTTCGTGACTGCTAGTTTCAGTCCTTACTTAAAAGTCACAGAGCTGATACGTGGGTTGGGCCGGGATTGGTTGGCGGACAGACGACGTCGTTTTTATTTGAACTTGTTGGAGAATATGCAAAAATCTTTAATTTGCGAGCGCAACGAAATACTTCTTCCGCCAACCTATTTAGTCTCAATGACAGGAGGGATAAGATTCGAGAAATAAGATGCCTTACTGATACATTTATGTATTTTTTCTTTCCTCGTTCTGTTCGGGATTGGAATGCATTGAATTAGGATTCGTGCTTAGCACCCTCTGTCACCCACAGTATTTGTGAATTTCAGAGTATAGATGTAGATGTAGGTTTAGAGTGAAAAAAAAAATGAACAGCTTTTCAGTAACATGTTGCTAATGAAAGCCACATAAAAAACTTTAAAAAGCCTAAATTACTGGTCTCTGATGTACCCACGAATACCAGTTGTCATTCCGGCATAGGATAAATTTCAGTTTAATTAAAACTTTCGCTAATGTTGCTTGACGAAAGTTTATAAATTACATTTTATTTGCTTTTTTCGTATTTTACTGACCACTTTCGTTAATGATCTTTGTTCATGTTCGCTGAACGTGAGATATTACGTTGTTTAAAGTGGACATCAGGCCAAATATATAGGCGGTATAAGCGGGGATGAAACGTTCTCATACCGGGCCTAAGAAAACACGGTTAGGTGTAAGTAACATTTAAAAAAAAAAAAAAAAAAAAAAAAAAAAAAAAAACGTAAATTCTGTCACCATCTAAGTGTACTCGTTTATGATTCAGCCCTATGATTAATCATTGAATCGACTGTCGACTGTCTGCAGACTGGAACAATCCCTGTTTAAAATCGAGAATTTTGTATCGAAGTTGAAGATTGGGAATTGACTCTACTCCACCAAGAATGTGAAGAGACCCTAACTTAAAATGGCAACATCAACGCTTTAACACAAGATCATGGTAGTTAATGCGGACACCTACCTTGTCAATGTCACCACCAAGGGTCTGAACTGTTTGCGTAGGATAACATTTATCTACTTTTGATACGATGTCACCCTGATTGCCCATTAATTATTTCTATTTCTACTAAACCAAATTTGCTTGAGTACGTGTGTTCCTCTGACAGGCTCCTTAAACACAGCAGCCGCCGAAATGAAATAAAATATGAAGTTGTAACAGCCCTCATACCTGAACTTTAAATAGAATTGTATTTGTAGTGAGATAAGGTTTGCTTGAATATGATTTGGTATGTTTGTTTTGCAATTTCTTGTAAATCAGTGTATTTATGGGGAAAAATTATTTAAAGGCCATTTAATACGTTTAAGAACAGTACTGTACAAGAGAATTGCTTAAATGTGTGTAATTCCAAGTATTAATGCAAGTTACGATGTCTACAGGACAATTTTCTACAGTTTAAAATGATTTCTGTAAATAATTTTGTGTTTAAGTATCTTTAATTTCCATTTCTGACCATTTTGTAATGATGTTAAGTGATTATGTATTAATTCTGATTTTTTTAAATATGTTTAATTGTTTGAGTAATTGTTAATGTTCGAGAAATATCTGGCGGACGCTTTTGAAGAATTCCAGAAATTTCGATAGAACCTATATAAAGAAATCAGCAGAAGGACAGAGTTTAGTTTTATAGTTAGTTTACAGTCTGTTTATACAGATTCTCTTTGAAACTACGTCAGTAGTATCTCTGGATTGTATCTATGCATGTGAAAAATATCGCTGACTTGTTGTTTTGAAAAATAAACAAACATCTTAAACTTAACCTTATGGTGGAATATTTAATTAATTACAATATTAATTAAACCACCGAAGAACCTGTCAAAGTGGTTCCGTAATCTCGCCTTACGTTAAATGTGCTATATGATTCTCGGTGTATGCACCAGGAGGTAAAGCTACTGTGCTGCGCAGACTGTCTTCCTTAAAGGATTATTTGAGCGAGAAGAAGCAGTCGCGTAGTTCGGCGTTGTGTGGGACGTGCTCCTTGGCAACTTGCGTTCTGCGAAGTCCATTCCAGCTGCAGCTGGTGCGGCGTGGGTGGCCCGGTCCGTGACTCAGAACTCAGCCTCACCCGTTATGGGACTGACTGCACCCGGGACAGTAATCGATCCGGAGTGCACGTGGCCCGCTGCCACGGAGACCGCGCCCGCTGGCTTTCGATTTAAAGGTACAGACGTGTGGCCAGAACATAACACAAAATTCTATATTCACACCAGTCAAAATGCAGCAAGCCCATTGTGGGTAGTGATGTCCCGATACCATCAAAGTATCGATACCTACT
Source organism: Vandiemenella viatica (assembly GCA_031002005.1). Taxonomy (NCBI): domain Eukaryota; kingdom Metazoa; phylum Arthropoda; class Insecta; order Orthoptera; family Morabidae; genus Vandiemenella; species Vandiemenella viatica. The sequence goes on from JARYHS010011408.1 coordinate 283,349,393, forward strand.
TAAATGAGTAGTACTCAAATTGTCTTACGATACTTACTCATATGAGTACCGCAAAAGTATCGATCCTTACTCATATCGATACTTTTTTTAATTAATGTCGAAATATAAAAATATACGCGACATGTTGCTAAATTATTTATTTTATTTGCCTAGTGTAATAAAATCAAATAACACTCAGCAAACATTTTTATTTGTTTATTAAAATTATAATAAAGCTCACAATGTAAGCAAACTTTGAAGGTTTTGTCTTATTTTTAAATATTTATTTAATATAGTTTTTTAAACAATAAAAGTCCGCTTTTGGGAGGTTTCCTAAAAAAGCAATTGTTCCAAATATTTTGGGACCAGCTTGTTTCTTTTGATTGTCACTGTTTCACCCGCATTAGAAAACAAACATTCACTCGTTACTGACGTTGCTACAATAATAAAATACTATTGTGCATATTTATATGGACAAGGAAATATAAGTTTCATTTCTTCCAATTATGCAAATGGATTAAATTTTATATACATTAAAGTGTTTGACAAGTAGAGAGAGACTTTGTCACTACTGTGCGTTTTCTTTTTCTTTGTGATGTTTCCAGAAGTGATATTCCAGTGAAACGCTAGCTGAAGCAGCTTCTTCTTCCGATTCACATGGACTACTTAGTTGCTTATGAACCATATCTTTTAGTTTCTGTGTGGGGCTGCGCGGTAGCGACCATTGGTCAGGTTTAGCGAAATGAGCTCCAAGTACAAGTTTGCTACAATGAAATAGGACCTAAAACAAAATCTTTGAAATTAGATTGCCTATTCTAAGACTGATTTTGTTCGATTTTCAATGCTGCCAACTTGACGTCAGTGGCAAATTAATTTCGCAGGTGCGACTGGGAAGCGCAGTAAGGATAATGCATTTAGAATTTAACACCGGGTGCGTTTCGATACTTTTGATTCGATGCAAGTATTCTTCTTCCGATACCGAATAAGTATCGAATGAATTAATTAGAATACGAAAAGTACTCGGTATCAGAACAAAGTATCGAGTACTTACTCGTATTTACTTGAATCGGATCATCACTAATTGTGGGTACCTAGCTTACAGTATAAGTACCTGGGTGACCGATCTTCGCTCTGCATCTTTCGATTTCTGTTCAATACACAAGATTTTTAGTAAAGTTTGATTAAAATAAAAGGCTTCAAGGCTTCCTAGGCATTTTTAAGTGCACAGTTCCTCATTCTAACTAAAGAGAAGCTTAACTAACATCAGTAGGCTTACTGGTATCTGATATTTCTACGAGATGAGGTTAGAGCCGTATAAGAGAAACTAAATATAAGAATTTCTCTTTTTTTGTTTGTTTGTAAAATTTTGTTGCAAACTTGAAAAGCAAAACGTTATCTACAAATGAAATTTCATTCAAATTCGCCTGGTTTACAACCTCATAAATTGATTTTAAACAAAATTGCTATCATTATGTTAAATACAGATCTTAATGCTAATCAGGGATTAATTAATGGTGGAAGATTTATGCTAATTCATTTAGGCGAGAACAACATCAGTGCTAAATTCATTCACTCCGAGAAAACTATGCTCATACCTCCCAGTAACCTCACATCTTCTGACCAACCGTTCCTTTCCAAATGATAAGAAAACAATTCGCTAAACACGTATGAACATTAATAAAGCACAAGGTTAGACGCTTCAAAAGGCAGGATTGGCCAGGTTTTTTTTTCGTATAGACACCTGTACGGGGCTTTTTCACGAGTTTGTAGATTCATTAACATTTATTTTTGTGTTAAAGACACATACGGTCAAAAAGCCAACAATGATGACATTATAACTTATAATGTTGTTTTCAAAGAAGTTTTGTAAAGTAAAGAAGATTGAAAAAAGGACGTCTGACAAAGCCAATATTTTTTAAACATCTACCTTTTGAATGTTTTACAATGAAACATGTAGTATTTAATGATAACGACTTTTTACTGTAAAAGTGATATTTATTACTACTCTTCAAAATAAAATAACTTTTATTAATAAATAATTGTATTTACTTATCTCAACATTATTATATTATCATTCGGTGACTCCACGATACAATTTGCACGGGTCATCTAGTGTGCAAAAATTATTAGAGTTATGAGTTCCTTGCTGTAATCAAAGAGAACTTAACTAACATCAGCCCAGCTTAATGGTACCTGACGCGTTTTCGAGATGGCGTTAGCGTCGTTTCCAAAATACCAAATACAAGAATTGCTAATTTTTTTGCAGAGAAGACACTTATTTAGGTAAACTTTAAAAACAAAACATTATCAAAATATGAAATTTCATCCAAATCGTTAGAGCCGTTTCCGAGATCCAATATATATATACAAGAATTGCTCTTTTAAAGATGTAAGATATCACAGCATTTCACAGTAAATTAAAGTCGATTATGCAATCGTTGTTTACATTTAATCATTTCCCTTGCGTTTTCGTGGACAGTGTCTAGGCAATCGAGACACAGAGTGAGGGATTGGCAAGGAATCCCTCCTAAGATCTCAGTTGCCGATAGTAGGAGAGTTGTTGGCACCAAACACCATGTACTTTATCCTCCAAGCAGGAATCGCTCCCTCCTTCGATTATATTCGTTTGATAGCTTGCCGAGGGGACTAGGGAACCGTTACAAATAATCATCTTGGAAGAAGAACTTTGGAACTCTCTAATTCTCCGGGAGAGCCGCTAGATTCGTGACTTGTTGTTACAGCCGTTATGAAAGCGTCACAGAATTGATACATAGATTGGGCTGGGATAGTTTGGAAGACAGACGACGTAGCTTGCGTTCGAATTTATTGGAGAATATGCGAAAAAAATTAAATTTCGAGTGCAATGAAATACTTCTTCCACCAACCTATTTAGATCGCAATGACCGGAGGGATAAGATTAGAGAAATAAGATGCCGTACTGATGCTTATATGTATTCCTTCTTTCCTCGCACTATTCGGGATTGGAATGGGCGGGTTTAGGATTGGTGCTTAGCACCCTCTGCCACCCACAATGTTTGTGATTTGCAGAGTATGAATGTAGATGTAGATTTTCACCATATTATTTAGTTAAAAATCAGTTTTACCGATTCATCTGTCAACAGTATTAAACAGATACACGAAATCCTGGGAAAAGACGTATTTAGACTGCATATTGGTTGGATCTTACCCATGAGTCATATTTGCCGGTAGTTTTTCAAAGGAAAAGTTGTTACATGTGCGTCTTGTTCAGTAGGAAAATAGCATGTTAAATTAGTATGTTTTTCATGTGAAGTATGAAGATTCATAAATAAAGGTTGAATTAGTGTCATTCTATCATTGGAAGTCTCCATGTTTGATGCCCTTCGGATGAACGAATCATCATTCACATTCCGTTCTAATTAATTAAGTCTTCGGTACGCAGCGTAAAGATTTGTAATTGTACATGTCCACAATCTCCTTTCTTATTGTCCTTGTACACTGATCAGCCAGAACATTATGACCACCTACCTACTATCGATATAAACCCGTTCAGGCGATAGCAGCGTCACCTGACTGCTAGTCAGACACACGCACGGTGCATGTAGCATCAATAAGCCTGCTATCAGAATGGAGAAGGCGCGCGATCTGTCCGAGTTTGACCGAGGGCAGATTTTGGTGCCCGATGGCGCGGCACGAGCATTTTAGAAACTGCACGACTTGTCGAGTGTTCGAGGAGTGCTGTGGTGAGTGTCTTCAACAACTGGAGAAACCAAGATGAAACTAAGTTCAAACGTTGAAGGGTTGAGCGGCCACCCCTCATTACAGATGTTGCACGTCGTAAGTTGGGCGGACTGTTAAAACATGACAGGTGGCGAACTGTGGCGGAACTAACAGCAGACTTTAATGCTGGGCAGAGTACAAGTGTGGCTGAACACGCAGTGTACCGAACACTCCTAACGATGGGCCTCCTCAGCATGCAGTGCTCTAGAACCTACCGATTTTTCGGTTTTTTACCGATATGGAGTCTGTCCTAGCGAAATACTGAAATGTAACCATTTTTCCATGATTGCTGAGAATACAACGAAATTTTCCCGAAATTTTTTCCCGATTTTACATTTTTAAGTTGGTAACCCATCTCTTTTATGTTTTGCGAGGAATTATCGGACGGATTGTATGATAGGTAGTTTGTTACCTTTTGAAAACTGTTCTGTATATCTTTTTGGGACTACCCTGTGTGTTTGTGTCCTACATCATCGACGTATTTAATTTCGGAGCTAGATCGCTTGTCTGTATTCTATTGGTAACCATTCCCATAAACACATATTGTTGATAAAATGTAGGGCCTACGTACATGTTATTAAAGACAATGTGATGGACAGTGCAGTAAGAGGCAATGCGCCGTATCTGGTGAATTATTTGCATCCATCGAGTGTCGAGATATTCCCACAGGTCAACCACCCACAGCTAACGGAATAAGCCTTCCAACAGTTAATATCTTCTTGTTAAATAACTTAATAAACGAATTACTAAGTTCTAAGTGCCCTTGTTTTTTTGTTTTGATTACGTTTTACTAGTATTGACATTAAATAGTATTGATATTAAATTTTTACAAAAAATCTGATATTAGTTTTAAATTTATAATATATCCTGTAATTTCCTTATTATTTAACAAAGATAAAGAATTTTAAAATGAAATAATGCAGTAATGTAAGTTTTAAATAAACTTAAATATTTTATATTTCATTCAGACTTTAACTTAAAAATACCCTTCTCTGCCATCTTCTGACTACAATTTATACAATACGAAGCTAAAAATGTAATATGAAAATCAAGCCCATCTTTGAATACAACTTGAAACCAAAATTTTATTTCAAACTTTTGATGAATAATTTGTCGTCCAGTTGCGGCAGCAGGTTGCCATCAATTTGCTGCACAGTTTGACGTCAAATTGATAGCAAGTCTTGAAGTTCCAAGCCTGGTAGTAAAATTGATGTCAAACTGATAAGAAATTCTTCGAGAGCACATCTTGCCCGGCAAAATGTGGTTATTTGGATGCTATTTTTCTCATATACCGATTTTGGGTACAAATATACCGATTTTAGTAGGCAGATCTACCGATTTCGCATTTTGACGTTTGAGCCCACTGCATGCATGTGTCAATGTTAACACCACGACATCGGCAACTACGACTGAATTGGGCACGTGATCATCGTCACTGGACATTATCACAATGGCAGAGCATTGCGTGGTGTGATGAATTCCGATACCATCTTCATCAAGCCAATGGGAGAGGTGAATCCGTCGTTTTCCAGGGAAACAGTTTCTTAACACCTGTACTGAGGGACGGAGACAAGCTGGCGGCTGCTTGATTATGCTCTGGAGAACATTCACGTGGGAACCCACAAGTCCAGTGGAGCTCGTGCAAGGCACTATGACGGTCAATAAGTATCGTACACTGATTGCAGACCACATACACCCCTTCATGATGACTATGTTTCCCAATGGAAGCGACATTCTTCAACAAGATAATGCGCGCTGTCACAAGGCCAGGAGTGAGATGGAGGAACATAGTGGCGAGTTGCAATTGATGTGCTGGCGCTTCAACTCACTAGATCTGAACCCGATCGAACACATCTGGAATGTGATTGAACGTGGCGTCAGAGCTCATCGCCCCCCTCCCCGGAATTTACGAGAATTAGGTGACTTGTGTGGCAGATGTGGTGCCAACTTCCTCCAGCGACCTACCAAGGCTCATTGCTTCCATGCCAAGACGCTTCGCCACTGTTATGCGTGCCAAAGGCGGACATACCGGCTACTAGGTAGGTGATCAATGTATGTGATGATCCAGATATCTTCTTTTAGCAGAATTGAACTAGCTTGAAAGTTGTTAAACCACTTTTAAACCTAATCTGTGCTTACATTATCATCAAACTAGGAACGAAAATCTGTTTTTCCTCCTAACTAGTTCATTATCTAAAGTATTTTGCAAACAATGTATTTCTAAGACATCGTATCCACTTGAGCACGCTTAGACGATTGAGCCACTTATTCGTTTAAGCGTGCACACGAAAAAGTATAATTTGGTTGTACGAGCCTGTTTTTAAATAACCACAGTGATCATACGACGTAAAAAAATAAATAAATAAAAGCAGCGACGTGATGGATTAGAGAATGTTATTGTAAACGATGAAATTACTTTATTAATATAATAATATAATTTGCGAATTGACTTTTGAAGGAGATAATGAACCATTTCAACTGTTAACGAGAGTGTCAAGGATCGGTTTCAAACATTTATTGTCATTAGTTTGGCGTCATACTATAATACACGATACACCTTTGCGTGTGGCGATCCTACCAGAAGATAAGCTAAACTTTACGATTCCTGGCTTCAGAAGATTCCTATACTAGCGTGCAGCATGCATTCAAAGTGTCTAAACAAAATATCAGCTATTTTTTGCCGGCAGTCTGTGATGTTATTGTTCATTCATTCCAAAATTAAGTTATGATTGGGATCTATTTATTATTTTTATAGCTTCTGATTACAAGTATCAGATAGTGTCAAGCATATTTCATTGCCCCACGTGCTCGCGCTCGTAATTAAAACCGACAAACTATCGTGCACACTGAGCGCCGAACGCACATTGGCTCGCCTTTGAGCATTCTATAGGCTAATTTGCATTGCAGTTTAAAGCATGAGTAACTTTCCATCATAGAGTGCATGGAAGGACGTCTGGATGGGCGTGTCGTTAGTTTATCTGAATACGCCTACTGACAGTACCTTACACGATTAGCGCTGCAGTGAGTCACAAGAGAACGCAAACTAGTCTTGACCATGCAGCTGTCCTCTCTGAGCAGACTAAGATGCCAATACTATTACAGCGCTCAGGTTTTCGATTCCTGCAAAACTGTTCAAATGTCTCGTTTGATGTTCTGCTACAGAAGTATCTTATTTATCTAAAACCTCGTATCTACTTGAGCACACTCAGGCGAATGAGACGCTCAATGAAGCGAGCCAATCAAATGTGGACGTCTGAACACGCTCGCAACGAATGACAGCGAGCACGCTCGGGGCGAGCCGACAATGTGTTCCATCTGACATACCATTATATACTAATAAAGTAAACAATTTAAATTCATTGAATCAAAGAGTTCAGACACTATTCTCCATCAAAATATAAGGGGGATATTTAGTAAAACTGATGACATTACCTTATGCCTAGAAGAGATTCAAAATTCCAGAAATTTCAATGTAGATGTTTTGTGCATATCTGAACATCATTTGTCTGACACAGGAATATCTCAGCTGTCCATCCCAAATTATAAACTAAGTTCTCATTTCTGTAGATGTAAAATGGAGAAAGGTGGAGTTGCCATTTTTGTTAAAAATAATATTCAATGCTAGTGTAGCCGTAAGTAAGTATTGTATAGAACAACACTTTGAATGCTGTGGTACTAAACTAGAATATGGTAAGGAAGAGCTCATATTAATACCAATTTACAGGGCCCCCTCAGGAAATTTTAGTCTGTTTTTATCACAATTAGTCTTTGTTACTATGTTTCAAAAATAACAAACAAATAGTTTTATGTGGAGATTTTAATGTTGACTTTCTCAATCAAAGAAATGAGAGGCTAGATATGGAAGCCTTGATGTTGTCTTTTAACTTAACGGCACTTGTAAATTTTCCTACTAGAATACAAAATAATAGCAGGACTGCAATTGATAATTTTTTTATGGATATTTCTCAGTACAGTAATTACGACATACTTCCAGTAATAAATGGTATCTCAGATCATGATGCCCAGCTGCTATGTATCAAGTCCAGAAACACCATTAAACAGATAGAGAAAAGCTGGGTTTATAGAAGAAATATTAATGAAAACAATATAAAACATTTCATAGATTCCTTAAATAATGAACAATGGTCAGAAGTGTACAATGCACAGGGTGTTAATGCAAAATTTGATTCCTTTCTCAATATATTTCTAACACTTTTCGAAGGAAGTTTCAAAAAATAAAAGGAAAGTTGTCAATACTCCAAACAATGAAGTAGGTAACGGCTGGATAACAAAGGGTATTAGATAATCTTGTAAAACAAAAAGAGACCTGTACTTAAAAGTAAGAGATTCAGATAACTACACACTTAAAGCTCATTATAAACTTTATTCTAAATACTAAGAAATGTAATAAGAAAGGCCAAGAACAGATATATATCAAAGAAAATAGAGAATTCAGGCAATAAGTTGAAAACTATATGGAATATACTAAAAACTGTAACAGGAAAATCTGTAAATCACTCTAAAGACATAAAAATAGAACAAAATGGATCTGTCCATAGTGAAGTAGGGGAAGTTTGTGAAATATTTAACAAACATTTTACTACAGTTGTAGAGAAATTAGGCATAGAAAAGCAGTCCCCAAATAGTGCCCTTAGGCTTCTTCAGACTGCTTACCCAAATAGATTTGTGGAAATACAATTGCCACCAGTAACAGTCTCAGAAATAAATAAATCATTAAACAATTAAAACCTAAAAATTCTTCCAGCTATGACAATATTTCAAGTAAATTACTAAAAAGATGTTCAGATTGTATCGATCGTGTACTTGCCCACATTTGTAATGAATCGTTAATTAAAGGTGTGTTTCCAAATAGACTAAAATATGCAGTTGTAAAACCATTGTTTAAAAAAGGAGAATGAACATGTGTAGATAACTATCGTCCCATTTCATTACTTTCAGGATTCTCAAAGATTTTTGAAAAAGTCATGTATAGTAGAGTAATAAAACATGTTACGCAAAATAATATCCTCACTAAATCCCAATTTGGGTTCCAAAAAGGATCAGCTATAGAAATGGCTATATATTCATATTTAAATAACACATTTGAGGAACTTAATAATAAAATGAGCCCTGTAGGAATATTTTGTGATCTTTCAAAAGCATTTGACTGTGTAAATCATGAACTACTTTTGGAAAAAATGGAATACTATGGTATTTATGGAATCGCAGGTAAATGGTTTAGATCATACATGGAAAGTCGAATGCAAAAAGTGTCCATTTTTTATACTAAAATAAACAAAGATGCTTCATCAGACTGGGAAAAATTAAAACATGGAATTCCACAAGGTTCTGTCCTAGGACCCCTCCTCTTTTTGTTGTATATCAATGACCTTCCTGGAAACTTATCTGACAAAGTTAAGAGTGTTTTATTTGCAGATGACACTAACCTGACTGTGAGAAAAACACCAAACAGCAATCTAGAATTTAATGTAAATGAAGTACTTAGTGAAGTAGCAAATTGGTTTAAGGCAAATTCATTAAAACTAAATTTTGAAAAAAACACATTAAATTAGGTTTAAAACAAAAAATTATTCACAGCCAGATTTACAAGTAAGCTATAAAAATAACACAATATTATAAACAAAGAGTATAAAATTCCTTGGTGTTAAAATAGATGAGAAACTCTGTTGGCATGAACATATCACTTCACTACTGAAGAAGTTAAGTAGTGCCACCTTTGCAATACGAACACTTTCTCTAACAGCTGATCTAGAATTAACGAAACAGGTTTACTCCTCATATTTTCATTCAGTAATGTCATATGGCATAATTTTTTGGGGAAACTCTTCAAAAAGTAAAAAAGTTTTCATAGCACAGAAAAGAGCTATTAGGATGTTGTGTAGGGTAAAACCAAGAACTTCTTGCAGACAACTTTTTAAAAAACTCAGTGTTCTTACAATGAGTTCTCAGTATATATATTCTCTCATGTGCTTTGTGATAGATCACTGTAACCTATTTACTTCTAATTCACAGGTACACAATCTCAATACAAGAAGCAGAAATAACTTGCACAAACCACAAACATCTCTGTCATTAGTACAAACAGGAGTTAATTATTCTGGTATACATCTGTTTAATAAACTTCCCAAGGGTATAAAACAATTTGCAGAAAATAAAGATATATTTAAAGAAAAACTGAGAGATTATCTTATTGGCAACTCCTTCTACTCCATTCAAGAATTTGAACAAAACAATTAATTGTATTCAATATGACTTTTGCAAATCACAGTTGTAAAAATTTATGTTTATTTTTTCTTTGTAACATTTAATTGTTTTTTACTATGATTATGACTCATATTGTATGTATGTATACTAACCATGACATGTTTCACATCCCAGAGGTGCTTCCTCAGCAGGGATCCATGAAAAAAGATTGATAAATAAAATAAACTGTGAAACAATATCAAAAATTCTAAATTTACAAGAAAAAATGAGTATGAAAATGGACGAAGTGTACTTTGAAATAACAATATTAAAGGAAATCTAGTTAAAAGTAAGAGATTGTAGTGAGTACACAGACAAAACTACAAAAACTACAGCATATTTTAATGTTTATTTAAGGTTGTTTCAGTCCTGTCCTTTATTCCCGCCCCGGCATTCAAAGAAAAAATATTTTCAATTATGAATTTGAAATGGCGAAAAGAGAGAAGCAGAGCGAGTATCTCATTGATAAAAAAATGAGCTTTTGATCTACATTAATTTAAAAATGAAATGTAGTAAAAAATATGACACTTTTACTGTAGAGCAGTGTTTCCCAACGTGGGGCCCACGCCCCACAGGTGGGCAATTTGGTTTTTTTAGGGGGGCAATTTAGAAATTGACTTGATACGACTTTACTGCTTTCTCTTCGGTTTATTTAAATGCAATGCTAGATATAGGTACAAAATATAGCAAAAAAGCAAATTCTTAAAACAGTGCTGTAAATAATTATTAGGTATAGTTTCATTTGATGTTAGCAAAATATTTTTAAATTAAAAATTAGGTATGGGGGGGGGGGACAAAAAAAAAGAGAATTAAAAGTGGGACATGACCCAAAAAAGGTTGGGAAACACTGCTGTAGAGGAAAAATCGTGAAAAGCTGCAGGAAATGAAAAAATTAAGTTTTTACAAAATAAATAACTAAATTTTTTGTCCTTTTCTTACTTTCCAAAAATACTATTTTTTTAAAATGTACTATATTTTCATAGCTTATTCTAAACAGTACTATAATTAGCCTAAAAAATGTTGGCAACCCTGCTCGAGGCGGAAACCGCGCGGCGGTCGGGGCGGCGTGCGCCGCTTGAAAAGTTGCCTCGTGAGGCGGCCGCCGCCTGGACCACCGCGCGGCGGAATTTCGCTCCGTCTGTTTTAGGCCTTAATGTTTTTAGCCGTACTAACTTCGTGTAATATTATAGTTTAATTTATTTTATGTTAAAATGCTCCATAAATCATGACGTGGAATAACTATTTTTCTCCCGCATCCTTATTGTGTTTGAAAAATTAATTACTGTTTTCTGTTAAACTGGATTGAAAGGAGATTATAAAAGTTTTACACAAAAGATTTTGAAATAGCTTTCAATTTTAGCATTAAATTTACAAGTCAGCCAAAAATTTGAAAACTAAATATGCAATTTATTGACGCACGAAAAACCTTTCGTCTTTTGAACACTACAATGGAGTTCTTTAAGGAGTAGCCAACTGTTTAACCTACTGTTTGAGAAGAAAATGATAAGCCACAGTCTGAGGCTTATAGACATGGTTAATTTGTTGATAGATGATAGATTATAGAACACAGCAAAACAGCAGTCACCCGTGAAGACTATATTAATTAAGATTATATTAATTAAGACAGTATTAATTAAAAGATCAGTTGTAAGAACGAAGACTTTCCCGGCGTATGACTGCAATGTAGTCTTCACGGGTGTACCGCCGGATAGTGTTGTGGAAACACAATATTTCGACGGCTGGCTCTGCCGTCTTCTTCCTGAAGAAGACGGCAGAGCCAGCCGTCGAAATATTGTGTTTCCACAACACTATCCGGCGGTACACCCGTGAAGACTACATTGCAAAAGATCAGTTGTTCGTAAGTGTCAGTTATGTCACTTGTAGAACTTTATTTGTCTGATTTAGGAATTTGAGAGAGTCATGACTTGTTTATCACTGTAAATGTGCAAATGACACTTGGAATTTATGCTAACGGTCCCAGAATCTACAATGGAATAATAATAAAATACACAACTCCCCGTTTCACGCACCTTTAACGAGACCAGATTCGACCCAGGCTACAACTTCCTGACTGGGCAGTTGAAAATGGCACAATATCCAATTCTTTTCCATATAAATCTTAAATCTATGAAGAGTATTAGTTCCGAAATAATCACGAAATTTTATTCAAAAGAAACAATACAACATGAAGTGTTAAACATAATACTTCATTGTGAGAGTTATAATCAACAACTGTGGACTTCTTTGTAATCAGCAGCGTATGGATGAGGTCAAACGTCTGACGAGTCGGCCATGTCCACGTCGACCAGTTCCTCGACTTCCACTCTCTTCTGCAGCTCCGTGAATGTCGGGTTTTCGTGGCTCGCCTTACGACGCTCCTGAAACGCAAAACAAACTCTCAGCATCTCAGTTTCGCAACAACTTTTTCCTTGTGGCTTTACGCCTCTTTGACGTCGAGATCTTTAGAGATGCTATGGGACTGGGTACAAGGAATGGGAAGGAATTCGGCCATGGCCTTTTGAAGGAACCATCACGACATTCGTCTGGAGTGATTTGGGGAAAGCATGGAAATTCCCTACAAAATGCATATATTTCTGTGTAACGATGTCATCAGTGCAGTACAGTACAGTCGATTGGAGCCGCTTTGTCTCCTTCCCACCGATCGGAAGGACGGCGGTTCGAATCCCCGTCCGGGCCTCCATACTTTCCGTAGAGCTAAAAAAAAAAAAAAAAAAAAAAAAAAAGACTCAAAATTACAATGTCGGTGGTGGACCCATATACTTTTGGGGGGGGACTTAAGTCCCCTAGCCCCCCCTCCCCCTGGATCCGCCCCTGCTTTCCACAAATCACTTCAGGCGAATGCTGGGAAGCTTCCTTCAAAGACCATGGCCGAATTCCTTCCAGATCCTTGCCCCAGTCCTATCCCACCTCTAATGACCTCGAGGAAGCATGAAGCCATAAAAAAAAAGTCTCCTTCCTCGATGACTGCCTAAGAGTCTATATTTATGTAACAGTGTTGAAAAAATATATTTGTACTAAAAACGATTTGTTTGCTACTATTAGTTTTAGGTATATGTTATTGACATTTAAGACAACTTATACAGATGCTTCCTCTTGGACCGAGCGTGGTGGGTGAGTGGTAAACGCTCTGACCTCCATTCGGAACGACGCCGGTTGGAATCCCCGACCGGGCGTTCTGATTTAGGTTTTCAATGGTTACCTTCTTTCAAAAGGCTGTAATAAGTCGCGTTTCCAAGGCGACGCAGTGTGGACAGATAAAGCGAGGGCTATTTTTCGGCGAGCGGTAGCCGCGAGCCCGTTCGTTAAGCCACCCGCTGCGCTGCTGACAATAACAACAGGGACAGCCAACCTACAGACAATAGTAACCGGCCACTCCGATATTCTTGTATGCTGTTTCATGGAATGCTGCTCGGAGGGGGAGTGGAGACGGGACACTTCTGGACTGTGTGTGGAACTGAGTGGACGTGTGGTCGGTCTACCGCCATCCTCTGAGCGTCTGAGGTGCGGATAACGTCGCCGGCAGTGCACACGGTAAAGTGATTCAGACAATGCGACATGGTTGCAACACATCAAGAGCCCGAAAAATACCCCTGAGAAGCCAGAGACTTGTTTGAGAAAGCCAACTGAGCTAGCCATCAGCAAATCAATTCACATGTAAAATTGGATGTCATTCAATTTGTAGAATAAATTCATGTCTTTTGTTACCCATCTCTCATATTCTTGTAACCCCTGAGACATGTCATGTGCGAGGCTTAATATTGATATATTGATAGAGAAAGATAGAAAAGTTTCAATTGCTGACGCCATACAGGGTGTCTAAAAAGTAAAGCCCCCCCCCCAAAAGAGATTATTACATATGGCGCCCAACGTGGGGCCCGATTGTTTTGATATGTTGCAAACAAGTCGTAATAGTGAGTAGAACTCTCTGTGTTTTCAGCATTTTCCGGTGTGGCTGTAACAGCAGCAATCCAGCATGTACTATAATTATGTATATCATGTGTAATGTTTGTACATTGTAACAGCTAGGATTTGTAAGGGCGATAAGGACGCAGTTACAGGCTGTACACGTGTCACACATTGAAGGACTGTTGGTTGATGTGTATTGAAATATTTCATGTTCATTGTGTTGTCCGAGTGTGGAAGTAGATTGATGAATTATTGCAAGTACTTGTGTGATACACTGCAGAGCTGGTTATCGGTTGTTTTCACACACTTTATCTATGTATTTTTTTATGGTAATGGTATTTTGTTGTGAAATTTGACTATAAGAGCAGAGGTGTTGGAATAGAGAGATAGAATGTATGTCCATGTTACACTGATGTGACCTATGTTGATTTTCATTACAGTAGTTGACATTATTTGGAAAATGTCATGTTCATTGAGTTATACTGCTGTAAAATTGGAGTTAAGGATGTCTGGTGGTCAGAAAAAAAAAATGTGATAGCTGATATATGTGGGTTTTAAGATATTTGTTGATGTTCGCATTTGTTTCGGTGCTTAGACAATTGGATTTTGATAGTGCTTTCCTGTTCTGTGAGTTGAGTTTTTCATGCCAGGCGGTACAACCAGCGTTGTAGTTGGTATATGTGTCTTATGCTAATTGATGGTTTGTTTATGTTTCATTGTTTGACGATTTTTGTTAGAGAGTTTATGGTGCTCGTGTTGTTCTGTTGTGGAAGCAGAGTTGATGTCTGACAGATCGGCGTTGAAAAACTCGTGGATTCCGAGCTATGTACCTCAGTTTGTAGGTTTTCTATCGGAAGAAGCAATTCCCTCTAAATGTTTTCGTTTGTCGTTGGGGGCTTCTAATTCCTGTGAGAGTTGCCAATGCGTTTGAGATCGGGGAAGACCACAAATAAGTTACAAAAGACAGAAAAGCTGTCCGTCTCATCATACCTGAGAGTGAAGAACGTGAAGATGGCTGAAAAGGGTACGCGAAGTACAATTTCGGAACACCCTAACACGAATATCATAGACGATTCTTCAAGTCGCCAAGAAACCATGTCCTCTCCATGCATTTTGGGCGAAACGAGGGAAGGGGACGGATATACCAAGTCTGGTTCTGAAGGAATGGTTGCCCAACAGAAGGAAGCAGCGAAAAATCCACTGAGCGAAGCCGACAAATTTGACCGTTTGTTCGCGATGATGACGGAGATAAAGAACGGACAAGAGCAGCTGAAGTCTGAGATAAAGACGGAGGTTTGTGAAATGCTGAAGCGAGAGATGGAAGGCTTTAAGAACACCATATCGGCAGAAATGAGGGAAGTCGAGGTAACAGTGAAAACGTTGCAGGAAGAACAAAGCAGATTATCCAGTGCTCTGAATCGCACAAACGAACAGGTGGCGGACACGCAGAAGAGTGCGTCGGAGACAAGTAAGAAGGCAGAAACAAGAGCAAACCAGCTGGAAAAGCGTCTCGGAGAAGTCGAATTAGGCCACAATGCGGGGATCACTCGACTTGGAGAGCTGATTAATGATGTCAAGCAAAACTGCTACTGAATCAAGAACGGATGTGTGAAAGTCTTCGCGAGGCACATGGAAGTTTAGAAACAAAAGTGACCAGTGAGTTGCGGGGGATGCGTGAGGAAATGACACGCGCGAGTGCCCGGGCGTAGACCGTATGCATGTGTGGCCACGCCGCACACGTGTCGATAGATTTGCCTCGCCCCCGATTCAGCGGAAAGACAGGTACTCACCCGAAGAGTCTTCCTGAAAGAGTTGGAGAGTTACTTTCGGGTGAAGAATGTTCCGGATCAGATGAAAAATGCTAGTTATTTACCAGTCTCTCGGGGAAGAAGAGAGAGTCTGGTTCGATACCACTTGTGAAGAAGGACGGCGTATGAGGATTTTTAGAGAGATATTTTTGGAAGTATTTTGGGGGGCGGTCGGCTCAAACCAACCAACTGAGACGAAGGCTGTACCAGGGACGCTACTACGCAGGATCGTAAAGAATCTATGGCCACGTATGCGAGCGTCTCGCAAAGTATTCCCGTTTCTAGATCAGTCCGCTCGATGAAAGCGAGCTCTGTGGGGCTTTGCGGGCTCATTTTTCGCAGCAGGTACAGTGTTATTGAAACCCCGCTGTTATCCACCACCTTTAAGCAGTTGTGGCTACCTTGAGGATGGTGGAAGAAGGAGAAGAACGTATGAGATATGGGCCTTCCGCATACGACGCGAGGGCCGGCGGTCGAAACTCTGGGAACATGGAAAAGTCTGGGGGACACCAGAGCAACCAGAGAGGGAATGGCGACCGAAAACAAGGGTATTTCGGTAACAAACGATCTGAGAATTCCGGAAATCGCTCACCACCACATCATGAGGCCGACGTCCATGCACTGAGGGTGCAGGAAGATCTGTCTCCTGCACTCACGGCACAAGGTGAAGAACGCCGTGAGGATAGTAGTCTCACTGTGTCGTCACAGAATACCGGTGGTATGGCATGAACCAGGATAGGGGTTCCTCCGGGGAGTGATGAAAGACACGTATCCGGCGATGATTTAAACATTTGGAAGGACGGTTTGAATAACCTGGAGGACACAGACCCCCCAACACGACAACACCACGGGAGAGTAGGGCTTTGCCCAGTCATAAATGTTGCATTCAGAAGATGGAAGTTCGTCGCCCTCATCGACAGCGGTAGTGCTATAAACGGCGATTGCGGAAAGATTTGTAAACAAACCATAGAGTCGGGAATCCCTAGAAAATTCCTACAGGGTGAGAAGTTGTCCACTGGGCCAGCATTTGGGCAGAAATTGTGAAAACAGTTAATAGGCAAGCGTTACTGAGTATTACGCTTGGCGAAAGAGAGCCTGGAACTGCTGGCATACGTTGTCCCAGGACTCAGCATTGGTCTCATAGTGGGAGCTGATGTTTGTGAGCGAGGAAAAGGGCTTGCATAAGTTGGGAGAGAAATACGATCACGGGGTTGACGGCTAAAGAGATACAGTGGGATGCAAGCAGCGAAAGCTACAGCCTGCGACTGGTCCGCATCGAGGAGCCAGCGAGGTGAAAGTCCTGCCCCAGCAACTGAGCGACGCTACATTGTTGCAGCTATGCGCGCTCGTGGATGAGAGAAATGAGATTCTGTGTGAGTTGGAGCGAAATGCAATGCGCAATGACACTCTGAACGTCACCAGATGGGGAAAGCTGAAAGAAGTGCTTCGCAGAAATCTGGCCGTTTTTTCTTACCGCCCAGGAAAGATCATAGGAATAACGCATGAGTTCAAATTAAACAGTGAAAGTCCTTTCCAAGCACACAGCTACCCGGTACCAGCAAAGCATCGAGAGGCGGTCAGGGATGTTCTGCGTGTGATGCTAGAGCATGGAATAATTTCGAAGGCCCCTTCGCCATACGTGAACCCCATTGCAGTTGCTGTCAAACGAGATGGAACCGCACGTATTTGCCTTGACGCTCGGAAGTTGAATGAGCGAATAGTAGGAGATGCGGAACGCCCGGAACCAATCGCTGATCTTATTAGTAGATTCCATGGCAAGAGATGGTTTTCCACCATTGACGTGACCGCTGGTTATCATCAGGTAGAGCTTCACGATAGGTGTAGACCATACACTGCTTTCCTATTCGAAGGAACCCAGTTCATGTTCAACCGAGTTCCATTTGGGGTTCGTGATTCGGCTAGTGCGTTTGTGCGAGCACTGAATGAAGTACTGCCGCCGAGGTGAAGGAGTTCTGTGCAGTCTACGTGGATGATGTCCTGGTATTTTCGGACTCCTTCGAACAGCATGTAGACCACTTGAATACACTGTTCGGTGTTCTGGCTAAGCGTGGGCTGACGCTGCGGCCGGACAAATCAAACCTCTGTGCACGAGAGGTCAGCTTCCTTGGGTTCCGGGTAACTCCGGAAGGTATAGAGGCCGCGCCGGAAAAGGTGGAAGAAATTTTACATTTCCCACCTCCCACGTGTGTGAAACAGGTGAGGCAATTCTTGGGAATATGTGGCTATTTTAAAAATGGTATTAAGGATTATGCACAGATAAATGAACCACTATATTTTCTGCTCAGAAGGGTACCCGTTGGAAGTGGGGTAAAGAGCAGCAAGATGCGTTCCAACAGTTGAAAGACGCGTTTCGGGACAAAGTGACGCTCGCCCATCCAGACTACACGAGGCCGTTTTTCCTGAATTGTGATGGCTCTGGGAGGGGTGTCGGGGCAGTTTTGCAGCAGCAAGCTGATGATGGACGTCTAAGGATAGTGGCGACGGCTAGCCGCACATTGCGAGGGCCGGAACGGAACTACCATACCACCGAGGTGGAAATGCTTGCTTTGGTGTTTGCAGTAACAAAGTTCAGGCCGTACCTGGTCGGTAGCAAAACGTTTCTGAGGACGGATCACCAGGCGTTAACGTTCCTAATGAAGTCGAAGTTCACTTCGAGTCGGGTAACTCGATGGGCACTCCTATTACAGGAGTACGATATAGAAGTGTCGTACTGCAAGGGGGTGGATAACAAGATGGCGGACTGGTTAAGCCGTTATCCTAAGGATCTTATTCCCTCAATAGGCCATGCGGCAAGGGGACATGAGATTATGATCGCCGCTGCGAGAGTGATCGCTGGCGTCGACCCCTGCCAGTTCCGAAGTAAACTGATCCGTGAACAATGCAAGGACGAAGAAATAAGGAAAGTAAGGCAGTTCATCGAGGACGAAAAAAACGGAGTAGATCAGCGGATCCGTAGCGTAGCCCTGATGTGCAAAATTCATGAGGGTGTGTGTTTCAGGCTGGACCAAGCCATGGAGAACTGGCTCGCGTGGCTGCCACGGACAATGACAGGAGAGGTGGTCCAGATGTACCACGAGCACTTCGGGCATCAAGGCACAGAAAGGACGATTAAAATGTTACGTCGAGAGTGGTATGTGACCGCTTTAAAAATGTCTGTAGCGAAGACGATTCGCGAATGCGATCTGTGCCAACGGGTCAAACATCCGAATAGATGTTACATAGGAGAGCTCAGTCCAATAACCCCGAGTGCACCAAATGAGTTGGTGTGCCTGGATTTTTTCGGCCCTCTTCCGCGGGGCAGATTTGGCCGACAATATATCTTAGTGGTTGTCGACGCATTTACCAAGCTGGTCCGCTTGTATGCTACTAATACCACGACGACGAGGCAATGCCTCCGGATCATTCTGGACAAGTACGTGCCGGAGTGTGGCCGTCCGAAGCGCTTACTCAGTGATCACGCAACGATTTTTCACGAGCAAGAGATGCGGGATGGCCTGTCAAGGGCAGGAATAAAGCTATATTCAGCTCTATCAGAAACCTCAGAGCAACATTGTAGAGAGGTATAATCGTCAGCTGGGAGGCATATTTCCGAATGTTAGTCGGCGAGAATCACGCCGGCTGGGTGAAGCATTTACCCAGAATAGAAGGTTTCTTTAATCTCAGTATTCATTGGCAGCACTGGGCACAAGCCGGCGGAACTCCATTTCGGTACGCCCGCGGACACGCTTGGTCGACCAACTAGTGGGTTGCCCAGAACCTGTGGTGAGCACTGAACCAAGTGAGAGGTTGGCGCAAGCGAATGAATTTCTGATGGAGAAGGCGAGGGAAGCGCCAGGAGAGGGAGACGGGTAGAGAAGCCTATGTCTTCAATGTCGGCGATCTGGTATTGGTTCGTTGTGCACCTCAATCAGATGCCTTAAGAAAAAAAATTGCCAAATTCTTCCACCTTTTCAAAGGACCATTCTGTATAAAAAAATCTGTAGGCAGAAATGCATATTTACTTGTAGACGGCAATGTTGAAGTGGAATCTATAATGCTCGAAGCCTAAGGCAATACCATCATCATAGATGTGGAGGCTGCTGGTAATTCTCTTCCAGCTTGTTGCAAGGTGGATGTAGAGCATACTGGTGATAATGCTGCCGTGAAGATGGTTTGGCGACGTTGTGGTAGTTTTGAAGTGACAGTAATCCCGATGATTCATTTTGACTTTAATCGAATTGTCATATGGGTAAGAAGTCCATGCACAATGACCTTTCAATGGGGATCCGCCGAAGAGCATGGGATTTGTTTTGGTTATGGCGATGTTGACTGGGTAGGAAGTTGTCCATGACAGCGTGTGGTCAGCGTTGACTCTCTGATTTCTCGGAATAGGGGAACCAGCAGGTAGACTAATCCCCTAGTCTTTTGAGTGGAGCTGGAGGCCGGCAGGGTGTGTGTCCTTGACTTTGTTCTGGGCGAATGAACGGGGTGAGATGGACTGTTTGTGAAGAGGCAACTACCTACGCCAGTAACGCTTGATTGTAGTATTGTTACGAATAGTGTTCCGTTGTCAATTGATGAGTCGTGTTAATAAATGCTGTTAGATTCGAGTTATGTGTAAAAATGTTGTGATTGGTGCATCATCTATCTTAGATTAATTGTTTTCATAGCATGAGTTTTGTTATTTTACGCTTTGTATACATTAGAGGACCTTTGATTAATATTATTCACCTACTAGTCTCATGTAATTATGTTCTAAGAAATTGAATCATTAAGTTTAGATTTTATGTGATTATTGAGGGCCACTGATTGATATGGCCACGTTTTTTTTCATCTGTACTTGTATTATATGTAAAGGTCTATATGAATATATAGTGAGCTGCTTGTGACACACTATCATATGTACTGTGAACCATTGTTTTTATTTTATTGTATATTTTTTATATTGTGTGTATAATGTATAATGATAGATTAAGGCTGGACCCTGCTGTTATGTGGATGGTACACTTTGGATGGCTGATGCATTGGGGAGTTTTGCTCACGAAGCGAGTTGGTATTGTAAACACTCACAGTTTTGGCGCCTTTAACGTGTCCTCACATGACATTTCCGCAGGGGAATTTTGATTGAAAATGGGTGAAGAGGTTGTAAATATCTTATGAACTTATACGTTTGCAGGGTTTTATGGCTTTGTAAATCAAGGGTATTGCTATCAGAGGGCAGGAACTGAACTGAGAACAAAGTTGCCAGAGTAGACTTAATAACGCAAATTTAAATTCCATGGAATTTAAATTTAGGTGGGTTGGGTCGGCAAGCTGTAATAAGTCGCGTTTCCAAGGCGACGCAAGTGTGGGACAGATAAAGCGAGGGCTATTTTTCGGCGAGCGGTAGCCGCGAGCCCGTTCGTTAAGCCACCCGCTGCGCTGCTGACAATAACAACAGGGACAGCCAACCTACAGACAATAGTAACCGGCCACTCCGATATTCTTGTATGCTGTTTCCATGGAATGCTGCTCGGAGGGGGAGTGAGACGGGACACTTCTGGACTGTGTGTGGAACTGAGTGGACGTGTTGGTCGGTCTACCGCCATCCTCTGAGTCGTCTGAGGTGCGGATAACGTTCGCCGGCAGTGCACACGGTAAAGTGATTCAGACAATGCGACATGGTTGCAACACATCAAGAGCCCGAAAAATTACCCCCTGAGAAGCCAGAGACTTGTTTTGAGAAAGCCAACTGAGCTAGCCATCAGCAAAATCAATTCACATGTAAAATTGGATGTCATTTCAATTTGTAGAATAAATTCATGTCTTTTGTTACCCATCTCTCATATTCTTGTAACCCCTGAGACATGTCATGTGCGAGGCTTAATATTGATATATTGATAGAGAAAGATAGAAAAGTTTCAATTGCTGACGCCATACAGGGTGTCTAAAAGTAAAGCCCCCCCCCCCCCCAAAGAGATTATTACAAGGCCAAGGCCAAATTCATTCCAGTTCCTTGTCCTCTGTCCTTTCCCGCCTCTAGTGAACTCGACGTTGAGGAGGCCTAAACCCATAAACAAAAACATAAAAAGCTTCCTCTTAGGTAGCGCAGGGCTAGAGTTCTGTGTCAGCGTGCCGAAGATCGCCGCTTCGAGTATGGCCTGAGTGAATCGATGTTTAAGTGTTTTACGTGTTAATGTCCAGTCCGTCCTGTAATGTCCATGTGCCCATATTTAGTAGCCACAGGACCTTAATCACTTATTTTTCAACTGCTCTAATCTTTCAGCAACAGCAATCAACATTCGTCAAGTCTCTTGTGCGAGCACAGCAGCCATTTCCAACTAGCATTACAGTACTACTAGCTACAAATAGCAACAAAAAACTATATTATCATCAAGGATTATATTAAGGACAGTGACCTACATATTTAATGTATCTATATATCTGTATATTTTAAATACTATTAATATTATTACCTTGTAACTTCACCAACTGTATGGTATAGTAAAGACCTAAGGTCAAATAAATAAATAAATAGTAGCAACAATGTACTGGAGAAATGATATACTGGAAGAGTCATGGTAATCACATTGAGCTGTCGTATGGCCTTAGTAACAGAAAGTCGCTAAAAAAAATAAAAAAAATAAAAAAAAATTAAATTGATATTTTTGAACTTTTGATTTTGCGTTTGTAAAGTTATTTTATGAAAATCTACTATTGCATAACAAATTATTTATGGAAGTGTTGCGGCGGCGTTGGAGTTGCTTATGAGATTAATACTTGTTTGTTTTGGCTTGGGGCGACGCTACGGTGCTCCATTTTGGTTAATAACACCGAAGTGTGCGTCCTAAAGAGGGTTGCGTGATTGGGAGTACTCCATATTCCGGAAGGATTGAAAGAAAGCATATATAGAGCACTCCTCGACAGAGTACCAGGGTAATTCCAGTAGCAGAACCCCGAGCCGATTCAGTGCTGTCAGTTGGAAGGTTGTAGTCATAGTGGGGAGCAGTTTGTTAGCGAGACAGCTGCCGCCACCAACTAGAGAGAGAGTTAGGGCCAGCTGTTATCGGCAGATGTGAGATATAAAGTCAATAATCAGCAGTTTTAAAGTACCAGCGAGTTCAATAATCATCGTGTGATCAGAAAAGCGAGATGGCTTTATGCCTCGTCGACGTCAAGGTCATTAGAGGAGTGAAAGAACTAGGGACAAGGAACGGGAAGGAATTCGGGCATGGCCTTTTGAGTGAAGCATACCGGCATTCGCCTGGAGTGATTTGGGAAAAAACCATGAAAAACTCAAATCTGGATGCCTGGTCGGGGATTCGAACCGCCGTCCTCCCGAATGCAAGGCCAGAGCGTTAAGCTGTGAGTGAACAGTAACGCTGTGGCCCTGGCATTCAGGAGCACACAGGCTTAAATACCCGTCCGTTCATCCAGATTTCGACTTTCCATGCTATCGAAAGTAACTCTAGAAGAAATGGTGGAATGGTTCCTTCAAAAGGCCAAGGAAGGCTTTCTCCAATGCCTTCCCCCCCTTTTCCACTCCCCTTTCTAATTACCTCTACTTCGACGACCTATAAAGCCTGAATCAAAAAAAAAAAGAGGATGTTGGGTAGATTTTTTTCTGTGAATTTGGCAGGAGCTCTGCTCATGAGTGTAATAGGACCACTTCTTTTCTTAATTTTTATAAAAGATCTCGGAGACAATGAGCAAAACAGTTTGAATTGATTTTTGCTAATGGATTTACGCCTCGTCGATGTTGAGGTGATTAGAGGCGGGAAAAGGACTGGTGGCAAGGGAG
>JARYHS010011408.1:283373909-283392912 GCA_031002005.1 Vandiemenella viatica
TACAAATAGGCCCGAACTATTCACGGATATTTCTACCACCGCAGGAATAAGTGATCACAAAGCTGTATTTGCTACAGTAAAACTAACAACCACGCGCAGAAAGAGAAAAGAGAGGATCGTTTACAGATTCGAAAAGGCTTCAAAAGAGTGTTTTAGAGCGTATTTGAGGCATAATTACCACACCTTCTTAGTAGCAGGAGGCACCGTTGAAGAGAGGTGGCATCGATTCCTACATATACTCCGGGAAGGTATGAACTTGCATATACCGAAACGGACAATCAGGGAAGAGAACGATCTTCCATGGTACACACGGGATGTTAAAAGGTTACTCAAGAAGCAAAGGAAGATACATGCACGATCAAAAAGGACGATGCATCGGACTGATTTAGATAAGTTAGAGGAGATAAGGTGACGTGTTAAGAATGCAATGCGTGAGGAATTTAATAACTTTAGTGAAAATTCTCTCTCTAAGAGCCTCACTGAAAACCCTAAGAAATTTTGGTCGGATGTAAAAAAAGTTAGTTGTAGTGGGAACAATAAGCCAGTTCTAATAAAAGACGGACGGGAGGTTGAAGACAGCCGCGACAAGGCTAACGTATTTAACACCGAATTCAAAAATTCATTCACGCAAGAAAACATGGAAAACATCCCCACTTTACCACATCGTGTGGAATTAGAGATGGATCCGATAGAAATTGATAGCGTAGGAATTGTAAAGCAATTAAAACTCAAATGCTTACTTCACTTTCCTAAAATTTATCACAAACACATTAAATCAAATAGAAACATATTTATAAGGAAATTAAAGATTTAAGACTCATCACATTATTATAAATAGGAATAGTTACATGTACAGATAATAAATTATAACGGAGAAAAAAGAAACACATATATTAATGCAGAACTGAATTGAAAAATACTGCTTCTTACAGCACTAGAATTTTTAAGTATCATGTCATTTCACCAACAAATTTATCATATACATGTGCATCCATCCTCATAAAATATCAATCGAGCATTTTTATGTTCCCTAAGGTAACCTCATAAGAGGACTCGACATTCCTAGGTTCAGTTGTGAACATATGTTAACTAACCTGATAATCCAACAATCCATATTCATTCAACAAGCAGTTTTAGACAAATCGTTATTATGCTTGACATTATTACCAAGAAAAATTCCAAGAATATGAACCAGTGAACTATTTTCTCACCAAAGGAAGAAGATTTTTTTTTTTTTTTTTTTTTTTTTTTTTTTTTTTATATAAAGACTTCAGATTGTTTTAGTATTTCCCCATAAAAACTCAAAGAAACTTTTGATACAATATTTTTAAACCAACAAACTTGATAGATCCATTAAAACATAAAAAAATTTCACTTGTGGCTTCATAACAATTTTAAACTCCTTTTTACAAAATCTTATACATGTGGCTTGTCATCTGATGTTAAATACTTATTTCAATAGTGATTTTGATATAATTTCACCTATTACTGCTGAAACTTTTAACAACATAATTACAACTTCTCATTAGTAGCTAAAAATTTCCCAAATACTGCATATCATCTCATTTCACAACACATTATCACCTCAATACTCACTTGCAGCTTCTCATAATCCAACATAACTTCCATAAAAAAAAATACTTCTGATGCATCATTATAGCTCCATAAAACACAATAAATCAAGTTTCCTTCATAAATCATCATACTTCATCTTTATAAACGTTGCAACATAAATTATTAACCATATAATAACTTCATATAACCATAAAAATACCTCAAAATACTTCATTATCGCATTTCTCATATCAACAACAAATAAATGAACCAAACAATAGACTCAAAACAACATTTCACACTCAGATCCCTAAAGATAAGGCTTCATTTGCTGCTGGACCATTGTTTTAATTCTTACTCCCTCTACACATGTCATAAAGCCAAATTTTGATATGAAAGTTTTATGTGAAGATAGATTATCGATAATTACGACTTCTGAATCTGCATAACGAGTGAACTTTGAGTAGCTAATTCAAATTCCATTCTAGATTCGTATTTCGCCGTGTAAATTACTATAGTTGGGTCCACCTAACGGTCCTCAGAACGTAGTAATATTGCCTCAAACCCACTAACACAGTTACTGACATTAACTCCAAAATACTCAACTATTACAAAAAAAAAAAATACTCCCACTATGTCACTTTAAAGTTGTTAATTTCACAAATAACACTAATTTTCAAATTAAGCCACTTTAAAAAAGATACTGTTATCAAATGACAGAACAGGTTTTGTGCAGTGAAATGTCTTTAACCTATTTGTTAGGCTGTATTTCGACAAAAACACGATTGAAAAACTGTCTACCCTTTAACAGATCTTCTATACTGAATGAAATCAATTGCCACGAATTTTAATACATTTTTCTACAATACCAAAACACTGCCACATTTTAACCAAAGTGCACATTTCCCTTATAACTTAATACAAATCTCTCAACAAAAAAAACATAGTTTACATAGTATAAACTTTTTTTTAAGGATGCCCCCAAATGCTGACCAAATAGAAAAATTGAATGCTTACTTTATTTTCTGGATTTCTGTCATATGATTGATGCGATTTGTCTGCTTTGCACCGCCAAAACTTGAAAGCGCCAAGCTTTCCATCCCGTCATGCATCACGGTTTTTCCTGATTGGCTGCTCAGCTGCTGTCTACGTGTCGTCTCCTTGTGCGTTTGCAACTGAAGAGCGCCCTCTTATGGCAAAACTTGGTACTTTTCTCCACATTTACTCAAACCATACGAAACATGCCGAAGGCCGCCGGTTCGAATCCGGCCGCGGGCATGGATGTTAAGTGTTGTATGTCTGTGTGAATGTCCTGTCCGTCCTGTGGCGTCAATACACTGAAAGCAATTAAAATCACCTTGAGCTGGCTGTATGGCCTCCGTTGCCAAATGCCATTAAAAAAAAAAAAAAAAAAAAAAAAAAAAAAAAAAAAAAAAAAAAAAACATACGAAACGAAATTTTACATTAATAAAATATTATTTAACAATTTTACAACTTAATAGTTAAAGATAAGAGCATGTGACATGTCTGTAAGCCTCGAATTGTCTCAGAAAAAAATAAATAAAGATCATACATACTTTCTAACAGTCGCAAAAAATATACTGATTATTTGAACATAGGGGAGGCTGGGGCACAATGGAACACAAAAGTTGTTTTAGCCCATAGCTCCCAACATGAATTTATTTTTTCAACATTTTAATTTTTTCATGTTACCTTAGGATCTAAGCAATAAAAGAAATGCATCAACTATTATTATAGAAACCATATGTGACCATGAGCGGCCATTTTCCAAAAAATGAATTTTGTTTCATTGTACCCCGTGCCTGGGGTACAATGAAACAGGGCAAAGGGTACCTTGAAACAGCTGGGAAAAAGCGCAATAAATCACAAAAAGCTTTATTTTTGAATTAATGAAAAAACAGAGATACCTGGAACATAAAAGGAGTTCAAGTGATATTAAAGCACAAGCAAGAAATCCTTTTACGTTTAGCCAATGTTCAAATTGCCAAAATCAACCCCGAATGAGATGAAACTTTTTTGTCTTTTAGTGTTGTGAGACACAGAAGGTTTTTCCAACAGTAGTTTTATGTCTTTTTCATTAACCGCGGCTATGTCATCAACAAGATGTTCAATAAAGGTGTAGTATTTTCGGTACCGTGAGTCAGGGTTACTTGGACCCGCTTTTAGCGGTATTCCCCGCAGGGGCCTGGTACGCAAGTGCCAGGTACGGGTTTGGCGAACCCGCGGTGCCCGAGCTGGAAACTTGTGAGCGCCGCAAGTTTCCCACACCGTAAACTCCTACCATGCTTCAACGACCACCGTAGGGCGTGGCGGTGGAACGTTGTGTGCCTAGGAGAACGGGGATCTTGGCTTCATCGCCCGGATCGCGAGGACGGTACAAACCTCTATAAAAAACCCCTCAACCTCAAGGTCGGACACGTGCTGAGGAGGTGGATGAGTGGTGAGGCAAACCACCCGCTAACGTGCAACCTCAGGGGCACCTGCGCACCCCTGTTGTATAAGCATTCCTATATAACATGTTTTTGCTCGTGGGACCAAAATTCCTTCTCACAAACAAAAACAAAACCCCTGCGGCCCGGGTGTGTCGCAGGTAAATAAAAATACACCCAGTTCAAAAAAGCGGGCGAGGGTTGAGAGCCCTCCTCCGGAACAAACAAACAGTAACGGCAAGGGTTTTCTGATAGAAAATGCCTTCGTAATTATGACAAGGGTGGAGGGATCTTTTGAGAAGATCTCTCCATTT
Source organism: Vandiemenella viatica (assembly GCA_031002005.1). NCBI lineage: Eukaryota > Metazoa > Arthropoda > Insecta > Orthoptera > Morabidae > Vandiemenella > Vandiemenella viatica. The sequence continues at coordinate 283,378,228 of JARYHS010011408.1, forward strand.
TATGTGAACAAAGGTTTAGAGGGTATTGCGGGTACCCTCAAATCGGTCAAAAAGCTGAGGAATGGAACACTGCTTTTGGAGACATCCACCCATAAGCAGGCTGTCCAACTCCTTAAGTGTGAGAAGCTCGGGGAGTTCGCAGTGAAGTGCGAACTCCATAAAACTCTAAATTCTAGTAAAGGTGTCATCACCTGTAGAGACCTCATAGATTTAGAGCCCGAGGAACTCCTTAAGGAGTGGTCTACAGAACATGTGGTCGAGGTTCGTCAGATTAAACGAAGGGTTAACGGCAGTCTTGAGAAGACAGCCACCTTCGTCCTGACGTTCGACACTCCGACATTGCCCAAAAACATCAAAGCAGGATATTTGAATTTGAATATCCGCCCGTATGTGCCGGACCCAATGCGCTGCTTTAAGTGCCAGCGGTTCGGCCATACAACGGCGACCTGCAAGGGTAACCCCACCTGTGGGAAGTGCGGTAAGGCGGCTCATGAGCAAGGCACGAGCTGCACGCTCCCACAGGTGTGTGTCAACTGCTCCGGGGCACATCCAGCCTGGAGCAGGGAGTGTCGATTGTATCTGGAGGAAAAAAAGATACAGGAGTTGAAAACGAAAGAGCGGATTTCGTATGGCGAAGCCAAGAAGCAGTATAAGGCTCTGGCTCCACCAGTCTTCGCTACCAGCTTCGCGAAGACGTTATCAACTCCCGTCAGGAAAGAAAGTGTCGCTACCCAGACGTCCGTTGCGGACATGGGCACAAGTCCAATGTGCTCATGTCAGTGCAGATGTGGTGCCACACCCATCAAGGTCATTACACCTAGGACCTCGGACGTGGGTAGCAACACTCTGACAAACTCGACCACATCGACAGCAAGTCCACCAGCAAAAGCACAGCCATCCGTTACAGTAGCTACAGTCGTGGGTGCCTCTGCAATAGCAGAAAGAGCACCCATTGCAGAAGCATTACCTGCAGCAGATGTAGCAATGGCAACACCATCTGCCAGTGGCGGATGGCAAATTGTGCAGAAAGTTCGGGGTCCGAAATTTAAACATACGGACCCCACTGTGTTCTTGAAGTCCCCTTCTACTTCTCCTCCCAGTTCCCCAACTGGCAAGGAGAAGAAGGGGAACAGGCCTCGGCGGAAGAAAAGTCCGCACAACTCCGAGGCCTTAGAACAAGTGTCGTCTTCGGACCCAGAAGACGACATAATGCTGGTGGACGAACATAGTTCCGTTCCTCAGCAATCGCATGCGCAGGACCCACCCGACCCGGGGCGGGTGGTTTTAAATAGGTAGAATGGCTCCCATACTTCAGTGGAACGTTAACGGCTTTCAGGCTCACAAAGAGGAAGTCCAACTCTTAGCACGGTCTGATCCATTGTGTCTCTGTCTGCAAGAGACACATTTCAGACCGCTACACCAGCCAGTGCTAAGAGGATATGACATATTCCGAAAGGACGATACCGAGGGTGATCGAGCGAAGGGCGGAGTGGCCGTGTTTGTTCGGAACACTATCCACTCCGAACCCGTTGCTCTCACCTCTCATCTACAAGCAGTAGCGGTGAAAATACACGGTCCAATCCAACTGACCGTATGCTCTGTCTATCTGCCACCCAGTGTGTCAGTCGGCTACGACGACCTGGTTGGCATTATACGACAACTCACTCGGCCCTTTCTCCTTTTGGGAGATTTCAACGCCCACAGTGCGTTGTGGGGTTCCACAACCGATTGCCCCAGGGGCCGAGTGGTTGGTAGATTGATAGAGCAGGAGGAAATTTGTATCCTGAATGCAGGGCAAATGACTCATTTCACCGCTGCTACCGGTACGTCTTCTGCCATTGACCTATCCTTGTGTTCCCCCTCAATCGCGGACTCCGTGCAGTGGGAGGTGGATCGCGACCTACATGGTAGCGACCACTTCCCAATTTGGATGCACGTTGAGTGTGAACGTGGAGGAGGAAATAACCGACGTAAATGGAACGTCAGTTGTGCAGATTGGCAGCTCTACTGCCGTGCTGTACAACTGCAACCCTGTGGCAGCATACAGGAGAAGGTGAATCACTTGACAGAAGTGATTCACCGTGCAGCTGACGTTTCCATGCCGAAGAGCTCCGGAACGCTGCGAAGGACGCCCGTCCCCTGGTGGAACGATGAATGTCGTTCCGCCATCCAGGGTCGCCGACGGGCGTTGCGTCGTTTTAGGTTGTGCCCAACATCTGACAACCTAGCAGCGTTCCGTATTGCCAGAGCTAAGGCGCGTCGAGTTATTAAGGAGAGCAAGAAGAGGTCATGGCAGAACTTTGTGAGCAATATAAATCGTTCCACGCCCGCGTCGAAAGTATGGGAGTCCATTCGCCGTATATCTGGAAGGTACTCCCGCCCACCAGTATCTGGGTTACTGGATCACGGACGGATAATTACTGACGAACGAAGCATAGCGCAGCTGATGGCGGAGAACTTCGCCGCCATCACCTCGACCGCTAACTTTGACCCTCGGTTTCAGCGACGTAGAGTCGCTGCCGAGAGGCGCTCGCTGTGCTTCGATTCGTCGAATACAGAGGCCTACAACTGCCCATTTACATCTTGGGAGCTGGAGTCAGCGTTGAACAGCGCAAATGACACTGCTCCAGGGCCTGATCTGATCCAGTACCAGATGCTGAGGCATCTCAATAAGGATGCTAAAAGGTACCTTCTAGATATTTTTAACGACATTTGGACCGGAGGACACTTCCCTGACTCGTGGAAAGAAGCAACACTTATCCCTATTTTAAAGCCTGGCAAGGACAAATTGTTGCCAGGTAGCTATCGTAGTATCGCCCTTACAAGCTGCGTGGGTAAGACACTGGAGAGGATGGTGAATCGCCGCCTCGTCTGGTGTCTTGAATCCCGTAATCTTCTGAGCCGCTTTCAGTGTGGATTCAGGAAGTTCCGTTCCACCTTGGACAACCTGATCCTCCTGGAGGCGGCAATACAGGATGCGTTCATCCGCAGCCAACACCTTGTGGGTGTTTTTTTCGATCTTGAAAAGGCATACGATACTACCTGGCGACATGTTATTTTAAAACAGTTACATGAATGGGGTTTTAGGGGTAACCTTCCTCAGTTTTTAAAATCTTTTTTATCTGGTCGTTGCTTCCGGTACCGAGTCGGCAGCGAAGTGTCTGATCTTTTTATTCAGGAAAACGGTGTTCCTCAGGGGTCAGTTTTAAGCGTGACCCTTTTCGCCATAGCGATTAACAGTATATCTCTCGTCATAAGGAGTCCCTTACGGTTCTCCTTATATGTGGACGACTTTTTAATTTTTATTGCATCGTCCAGCCTGAGAAGCGCAGAGCGGCAGCTGCAACTCGCGCTGAACAGGCTGGATGAATGGTCAGTGCACACCGGTTTTCGATTCTCTGCCGAGAAAACCCGGTGTGTACTTTTTACTCGTAGCAGAAGTCTTTTAGCTAAGCCTCACCTTACCTTGAGGAACACCGTTTTAAGTTTTACTGAAACAATTAGATTTCTGGGCCTCATTTTTGACACCAGGCTTAACTGGCTTCCGCATCTCAAAGATGTGAAAGCCAGGGCCTTAAAAGCTCTTAATATTTTAAAATGTCTGTGCGGCAGGTCGTGGGGCGCTGATCGCTCCTGCCTGCTGCAGTTTTATCGAGCCTTTGTACGGTCGCGTCTCGAGTATGGTTGTGTCGTATATGGTTCGGCACGGGACAGTTATCTTCGGATACTGGATAGTGTCCACCATGCAGGAATTCGGCTCGCCACGGGTGCATATCGCACCAGCCCTATTGTCAGCATTTGTGCTGACTCGGGCGAGCCACCACTTACCATCCGCCGACAACTCCTCATGGTGCGACACTATACGCATATTGCCATAACACCTGGCAGTCCCGTGTACGACATAGTTCTACATCCCAGCTACGAGCGGCTCTATACCAACCGGCATAGAGCCACTAAACCGTTCAGCTACCGTACGAAGGCTATTTTAGAACATTACGGATTCGAGCTTCCCTCCTTTTATCGCCAGGGTTGGAGTAAATCCCCTCCCTGGCTTTTAAAGAGGCCCAGATTAATTTTAGAACTGTCACGGCATAACAAACTGCTAACCGCCGACAGTGTTTTTATTAATATTTTTACTGACATTTTAAATCAATATCACACTTTCACCCCGGTGTATACGGATGGGTCTAAGCAGGCTAACAGTGTAGGCTGTTCAGCAGTGTTCCCTCGAGCGACTTACAAATACAAGATGGATAGCAGGTGCAGTGTTTACACTGCGGAGTGCTATGCCCTGCTAAAGTCGCTCCAGCATATGAAGGCACGCCGCGACAAGAAGTACCTCATATGCTGTGATTCCCTTAGTTGCATTCAGGCATTAGCAACTATGTACCCAGCAGACCGTCTAGTCCAGGACATCCAGGACGCCCTCCTTTCCCTCCAATCTTGTGGGAAGGAGGTGGTATTCTGCTGGGTACCAGGCCATGTGGGAATCAGGGGGAACGAGGCAGCTGATGAAGCTGCCAAGTTAGCCTGTGACAAGGTCCGAATCGACTTTGATCCGGTCCCAAAGTCAGACCTTGCCTCGGCGGCGAAGAGATTTGTTTTTGATGTTTGGCAGAGGCAGTGGCTGGAAGTTGAGCATAACAAGCTCCGGCAGGTCAAACCGACCGTTCGGCCGTGGAGCAGCTCCTTCCAGCGGGCGAGGAGGGATGAGGTTCTCCTTACTCGCCTCCGTATAGGGCACTGTCCTCTGACACATGGTTTCCTTCTCCGCCGAGAGGACCCTCCGGAGTGTGATGCTTGTGGCGTACCTTTGACGGTACGCCACTTTTTAACCGAATGTGAATTGTTTTTAGATCTAAGGGCAGACGTTGGCTTGGCCAACGATCTGTCCCTTATTTTAAGCGATGACCGTGACAACGTGGCTAAGGTTTTAAAGTTTTGTTGCTTGGCCGGTCTTGGCCCAAAAATTTTGGGCAGATCGGCCTAGGATTTAGATTGGATTGGTGGCCGTTTACAACCACCAATCCAAGTACTGTTTTTATTTGTGACACTGATCATATGGCTGGCCCTTTTACATCCTGCCTTCTAACTTGTTTTTTAACCTGGTTGGCCCATCTACAGCCAACCAGTTAATGTATGTTATTTTTATATTTTAGTCACAGTTTTATATTTTATGTCGCCGTCTGTGTGGCCGACCTCTTTACAGTCGGCCACGCAGACGGTATTTTAGTTAGTATGTTAGTTTTTTATTGTGCTGTCTCTGTGGCCGACCCCTTTACAGTCGGCCACACAGACGGCAAATTTGCCACGTTGTCACGCCTGGTTAATGTTAGGGCGCTAATGACCCCGTCGTCGACGCGCCCTAAAACTCCAATAACAACAACAACAACATTTAGCGGTATTTCTGATCAATCCTTATTTATATTCAAAAATATAGAATTATTTCTTTACTTTATACTTATAATTTATAAAGAATACCTGTAAATTAAGAATTTAACCTTTAATTTTGATTTATTTGATTTTTAAAATTATTGGAATTTTTTTTTTTTTTTAATGGTTTCAAGTAGACCTTGGATTGGGTTACTTGGACCCATGTTTAGTTTCCATATAATAAAGCATTGTAAGCGTCTGTTGGGTTCATGTAGTACATAGGATCTGAAAAAATACAATTTAATCAATGAAAAATATATTTTCCAGAACATTACAGTTACAAAAACGGAAAATTACATATTGGTTCTTTATCTAGACATTTTCTTTGATTGACTGGACAGAAAATATTCCACTATTTAGCATTTTAGGACGATCAATCTTTTTTTTAATGTCACTCCACTTATAATGTAGAACGTCTTTCACCTCTGGTCATTTCCAACCTTTTAGAGTGCGTTGCATGCACTCAACAACTGCACCTTCTTCATCAATATTTATGATGATGCCGGGAAATTCCTTTTTCTCCCACAACACTATGACGAAATTGCCTTCGACTAATGTTTCTTTTAGTTCATTTTCAACTAAGTTTTCATCGTCCTTATCCTCGATGATGTTTTCATCTTGATTGGAGAGTTTATTCTTCGCTCTAACTTCACTAGCATCACTAGTTGACGGCAAATCTACAAGCTCCAAAGGATCAAATTCACTGTTCAAAAAACTTAACTCTCTTTCTCTCGACGATTGGAGGCTGAAATCATCTGCATCTTCAGACGATGATTCCCAGCCTCTTTTCGTTTGCTTTTTCTTGCGGTTTGATGTGAGCTCCTTATTATAAGATTTCTCTATTTGTCCTTTCCTCTTATTGGATTGATTGGATGTTTTATCCTCAATTGAATCATTTACATCAGCGGCACTAATGCTTTTTCCGGCTGGGAATTGCAGTTTCCTCTTTTTGGTGGGACGAGTCTTAACAAAATCCTGACGTTTGCTTTCAAGGTGTTCAATAAAAGCGTCTGATACTAACTCAAGGCTGAAATTAGCCACGCCAATGGTGGGTTCAAGTAACCCTAGAATTAGGCTACCGGCTCCCTGTCGCAGATTTTGTTATAAATAACTTAAATAACTATTGATGTTGACAATCTTTGGTTGAAATTACATTAGTAAGGGGTCTGACAGTAAAAAAATACACTTACCTGATTTCAACAATGAATTGTATGCTTTGAAAGCATAAAAGTTGTCCGGTAGAAAATGCTGTGCACGTTGCTAGACATCATCGTAACCTCAACTAAACTCAGGAAGTAACTTAGATAACCATGTGGATAGCGCTAGAGTCTGCAGAATGCTTCTACTCAGCGGGGAAACTAGGAACTACGTGCATCTCCTCAACAAATAAGTACCCCAGCGGGATTTTATCATTTTATCGTAATGGGCTCAAGTTACCCACTAGGGTCCAAGTAACCCTGAGTCACGGTAACTTAGGAATTTGTCCACGTAGTGCCCTTCATCACCTTTCATCTTGTTGATTCGACCAATGTAGAATTTGGAATGGCTTCTAATCTTGAATTCGATCAAGACATAATCTCCTAATACAGGAAGACGGTTCAATTCTGCAAAACGGTCAGAAAAAAAACTCCTCATCTACGCCTACGTCCATGTCGTCGCCGTGTTAGCACATTCAAAATCTCCATCGTCTTCTGATGAGTTAACAGGAGCTTCTTTACCAGATATTTTTCTTCTTTGGTTTTGGGTGATTTACGTACAACTTCATTTTGGCTGACTCCATTCTGGAAATTGGAATTGGCTTCTTCTCTGCAATGGCTGTGATTTCTGGACTGCTCGTAGCAATCATACTCCTGCCTTTCTTCCTGTGCTTTAGATCAGTTTTTCGTTCACCTGCTTTTGAATAGCCACAAAAATCTTCAGGAGGTAGGAAAGCATGACTTGGACCAGCCCCTGGATCGAGGACTCTGATGATTGTCTGATCTGAAGCTGCTCCTTCTTCTACGTAAGGGAGGGAAACGTTGAGCGAATCACTTGGAACACTCATGGGGCTCCATGAAACGTTTCATTGTGCCCCGAGCTCCTCTGTTTCAAGGAACCCGAAACATGCCATTTCAGTTTTCCCTACTCTCTACCATGAATGTGTAGTGGTAGAAATGCGAAAGTCGGGCAAAAGCTTAAGGGATACATATACAACGAAATGCCATAAGAGTCGATTGAATACAAAAATCACTCTTACCTTGAGATAAAATCCGCTGAAGGAAATATTTTACTTTAAGCCAAAAAACAGCACCTAACCTTGTCAAGTTTGGCACGCAACTGGATAGGAGGGAGCAATTAGCTGACATTGATGGGAGTGGCCCGAAGTGCTTTCTGCCGGAATCCCGTTGTACTATGACTCTTCCGCTAGTCCGTTATTCACACTGTTTCACTGTGCCCCGTGTTCCATTGTGCCCCACCCTCCCCTACACGTTAGCGAAATATTACGAAAAAAGACACTTCTAAAGAACCGTTTTCTTCTGGCACCAGTTGTGGCTGGAGCTGAAATTACGAAGGGTTTAAAATGACGACTGTAAATTACTGAGGCGACACAACTGATAATTTAAACATATTTTACTTATAAAAGCCTAAACATACATTTATCCGCAAAACTGCCTAATGTTATGCTGGAAGGGAAATGACACGCAAGCATTGATACAATTATTAACAACTTACTAAATGAATTAATAGCTTCTTCATACGAGTATAATGGAAAGATAGCTTTACTGATTAAATACAAATAACTGAATAATTAACGATCCTGATTATAACCCGAGATTACCAAATAAGATTATAACGAGGCTACAACATTACGACAACAACGGCAAACAACTCATTTAAGTTACACACATTGAATGACTGAATAATTTAACTAACATATTTTCCCTAAGAAAATAATAACTACCATGAGACAATGCAAGGCAAAGCATAGCTTTGCCATGTGCCAAAGGCACACAGACAAGACACAAGTCTTACCTCTTACATGGCTGCTGGCAGAATCGTCAATCGAATTGAATAGAACGAGATCACGCCACGATCGCGTATGTATGCTTGAGCTATCACGTGCACTGTACATGCATACGCGCTATGCTGTGCTGCAGACCTTGGACTGCCAACTTGCATGTCTGCACTTTTACGAACGTACGCATCTTCTTGCTCGAAGCAGCTTACAATATTCACAGACTAAAACATCGAAACTACCAATTAAGCCTTAATGTACAGATTGCCCGTTACAGCTTGTCTGATTGCACTTGTGATTTGTTTAGCAGCTTGGTTGACACTGGTGCCCCTTCTAATTGGTGGAGGGAGTATTAGTTCTGATCTTAATGTCTCTATATTTGCCATACCTATCATATATCGGATCTTTGTGTGATGAACCTGCTGTTCTGCGTTTGGACTAGTGCTTAGTTCATAACTTATTGATTGTGATCACTGCATGTTGCCCCTTGCAGTACCTTCCAATTCTTTATCATTAGTGCTGCACTTCTATTTGTCATTGTAATGTCTATGTTTGACTCCGCACCAGCCCTATTCTGAAACGTTGGAGGATTATTCGGCTCATTCGATATATCTATTTGTAGCTCAAAAATGAGCTTTTACAGTTCTTGACCTCTATCATTGGTTCCACCACTGTACCACCTTTCCGATCTGGCATTTGCATCTAACATATAAATTATTGGTTTTCCCACCAGAGCAGTTTCTATTTCTCTAATTTTGTCTAGATATGGCTTTATTGGATCCTGATACTGGCAATACATATTCACCAGTACCCAAGTACCTACTTTGTTAGATATTTCTATGCATAGTATATGCGAGTCACAAAACTGACTTATCTCAATTGCACTTATATTCGGGTTTAGTATTGCCACAGCCGTCATTGGCCTTTCGCCCTTTAATATTATTTGACTTCTTACAGGCATATATAGTAGCTTCCCATCTTTGGTATACGGCTCTTGTATACATATGATATCCAACTTTAATTCACTTCCTAATTGTCGAATTTCTTGACATGCTATCTCACTTCTGCCTGTATTGATTTGTGCAATGGACAACGTACTAGGCGTGATGGACCCGCGCGTTACAGTGAAGCCAGTGCAGGCTCGCATCAAATGCTAGCCTACCGTGGGCTAATACAAAGTCTTTGTATAATTTTTCTTGATTCAGGATTTCTCCTCGTCTATGGAATGTTAGTTTTAGGAGTTCTTGAAGTTCTTCCATACCTGTTGGCAGGTTTACCGACCTTAGGTTGAGGAAATATAATTTTGTCACCACCTGGATAAGCTATTCTTATATAATGCCGTAGAGCAACCGCAAGATTTCGTGGGTCTTCTAGGCTACTGCATTTTAAATTTATTTCAAAGTTATCATGTGAGGGCCAGGGCCTTGAAAACTCTTAACCTTTTAAAATGTCTGTGTGGCAGGTCGTGGGGCGCTGACCGTTCCTGCCTGCTGCAATTTTATAGAGCCTTTGTACGGTCGCGTTTGGAGTACGGTTGCATAGTATACGGTTCGGCACGGGACAGTTATCTACAGATAATGGACTGTGTCCACCATGTAGGAATCCGGCTCGCCACGGGTGCTTACCGCACCAGCCCCATTCCCAGCATCTGTGTTGAGTCTGGCGAGCCGCCGCTTACCATCCGTCGGCGACTCCTCATGGTGCGACACTTCCTGCACGTTGCCATAACACCTGTCAGTCCCGTGTACGACATAGTTCTGCACCCCAACTACGAACGGCTCTATACCAATCGGCATAGAGCCACTAAACCGTTCAGCTACCGTACAAAGGCAATTTTAGATCAATACGGATTCGAGCTTCCTTCATTTTATCACCAGGGTTGGAGTAAATCTCCTCCCTGGCTTTTAAAGAGGCCCAGTACGATTTTAGAATTATCGCGGCACAACAAGCTGTGTACCGCGGATAATGTTTTTATCAGAACTTTTAGAGATCTCTTAAACCAGCATCGTAATTTTACCCCGGTATATACGGATGGGTCTAAGCAGGCTAACGGAGTTGGTTGCTCCGTAGTGTTCCCTCGAGCGACTTACAAATTCAAATTGGACGGCAGGTGCAGCGTTTACACCGCCGAATGCTATGCTGTGTTGAAGTCGCTCCAGCATATGAAAGTAATGCGTGATAAGTTGTTCATTGTATGCTGTGATTCCCTCAGCTGTATTCAGGCCATAAGTAATATGTACCCAGCAGACCGTCTAGTCCAGGACATCCAGGACGCCCTCCTTTCCCTCCAATCTCGTGGAAAGGAGGTATTATTCTGCTGGGTACCGGGCCATGTGGGAATCAGGGGGAACGAGGCAGCAGATGAAGCTGCCAAGTTAGCCTGTGACAAGGTCCGAATCGACTTTGCACCGGTCCCAAAGTCAGACCTTGCCTCGGCGGTGAAGAGATTTACCTTTGAAATTTGGCAGAGGCAGTGGCTGGAAGTCGAGCATAATAAGCTCCGGCAGGTCAAACCGACCGTTCAGCCGTGGAGCAGCTCCTTCCAGCGGGCGAGGAGGGATGAGGTTCTCCTTACTCGCCTCCGTATAGGGCACTGTCCTCTGACGCACAGCTTTCTTCTCCGCCGGGAGGACCCACCGGAATGTGATGCATGTGGCGTACCTTTGACGGTACGCCACATTTTAATCGATTGTGTGTTGTTTTTAGATTTAAGGGCAGACGTTGGCTTAGACAACGATCTGCCTCTTATTTTAAATAATGACAATGTGGTGAAAGTTTTACAATTTTGTAATCAGGCCGGTCTTATCCCAAAAATTTTGGGGAGATCGGCCTAGTTTTTAGAATGGTTTGGTGGTCTGTTTACAACCACCAATCCCTGTACTGCCTTGTTCGATGTTAATTTTTTGTCTTATTAAAATCGAAATTTTACTTCTGGGTGGCCCCTTTACAGCCATCCAGATCGTCCGTTTATGGTTTGTGTAAGCTGGTTGGCCCTCTTACAGCTAACCAGCCAGTGATATGAGTTTGCAAATTTATGTCCTTTTTTTAGTTACTGTTTTAATTTTTTTACCCAAATCTACTGTCTGCATGGCCGACCTTTTTACAGTCGGCCATGTGGGCAGTATTTTAGTCAGTGCTTTCGTATTTTATTATGCTGTCTGTGTGGCCAACCCCTTTACATTCGGCCATGCAGACGGCACCAATTTTTATCCCACACTGTCATTCCGTATTTTAGCTGGGGCGCTAATGACCTAGACGTCGACGCGCCCTAAAACAACAACAACAACAACAACAACAACTTCCAGCGGGCGAGGAGGGATGAGGTTCTCCTTACTCGCCTCCGTATAGGGCACTGTCCTCTTACTCATAGTTTCCTTCTCCGCCGAGAGGACCCTCCGGAATGTGATGCTTGTGGCGTACCTTTGACGGTACGCCACATTTTAAACGAATGTGAATTGTTTTCAGATTTAAGGGCAGACGTTGGCTTAGGCAACGATCTGTCCCTTATTTTAAGTGATGACCGTGACAACGTGGCTAAGGTTTTAAAGTTTTGCAGCTTGGCCGGTCTTGTCCCAAAATTTTTGGGCAGATCGGCCTAGGTTTTAGATTGGATTAGTGGCCATTTACAACCACTAATCCAAGTACTGTTTTTACATGTGACACTGCTTATATGGCTGGCCTCTTTACAGCCAGCCAGCTTACGCGTTTTTTAAAACTGGTTGGCCCTTCTACAGCCAACCAGTTAATGTATGTATTTTTATTTTTTATTGCCTATTTTCAGTTTTATGTTCTACGTTGCTGTCTGCGTGGCCGATATTTTAATTAGTATGCCAGTATTTTATTGTGCTGTCTCTGTGGCCGACCCCTTTACAGTCGGCCACACAGACGGCAATTTTGCCACGTTGTCACGCCTAGTTGTTGTTAGGGCGCTAATGACCCCGTCGTCGACGCGCCCTAAAACCCCAATAACAACAACAACAACCATGTAGGAATCCGGCTCGCCACGGGTGCTTACCGCACCAGCCCCATTCCCAGCATCTGTGTTGAGTCTGGCGAGCCGCCGCTTCCCATCCAACGGCATCTCCTCATGGTGCGACACTATGTACATATTGTCACAACTCCTCGTAGTCCCGTGCACGACGTAGTACTGAAACCGAGCAACGAACCGCTTTATGCTAATCGCTGTAGAGCGACCAAGCCTTTCAGCCACCGTACAAAGGCTATTTTAGAAGAATATGGATGTCAACCGCCCGCATTTTATCACCAGGGATGGAGTAAATCTCCTCCCTGGCTTTTAAAGAGGCACAGAACGATTTTAGACCTGTCGTGGTACAACAAACTGTTTACTGCTGACAGGGTATTTCTAAGTGTTTTTAAGGATGTTTTGAATCACCATCGCGATTTTACCCCGGTGTATACGGATGGGTCTAAGCAGGCTAACGGAGTGGGTTGCTCCGTTGTGTTACCTCGAGCGACTCATACATACAGGCTGGATAGCAGGTGCAGCGTTTACACTGCGGAGTGCTATGCCCTGCTAAAGTCGCTCCAGCATATGAAGGTATGCCGCGACATGAAGTATATCATATGCTGTGATTCCCTCAGCTATATTCAGGCGTTAGCAAGTATGTACCCAGCAGACCGTCTAGTCGAGGACATCCAGGACGCCCTCCTTTCCCTCCAATCACGTGTAAAGGAGGTTTTATTCTGCTGGGTAACCGGTCATGTGGGAATATGGGGGAACGAGGCAGTCGATGCAGCTGCCAAGTTAGCCTGCAACAAGGTCGAAACCGACATTGATGCGGTCCCAAAGTCAGACCTTGCCTCGGTAGCGAAGAGAATTGTTTTTGAAGCATGGCAGAGGCAGTGGTTGGAAGTAGAGCATAATAAGCTCCGGCTGGTGAAACCGACAATTCAGCCGTGGAGCAGCTCCTTCCAGCGGGCGAGGAGGGATGAGGTTCTCCTTACTCGCCTCCGTATAGGGCACTGTCCTCTGACTCATAGCTTTCTTCTGCGCCGAGAGGAGCCTCCGGAATGCGCTGCTTGTGGCGTACCTTTGACGGTGCGCCACATTTTAATTGATTGTGTATTACTTTTAGGCTTGAGGGCAGACGTTGGATTGGATAACGATATGTCCCACATTTTAAACAATGAGACCAGCAATGTGGCGAATGTTTTAAAATTTTGTGTGTTGGCCGGTCTAGCGCCTAAAATTTTAGGCAGATCGGCCTAGTTTTAACCTGGATGGGTGGCCTTTTTACAGCCACCCATGCATGAGCACTGTTATTATTTTTTATATTGTTATGATTCATGTCTCGCTGGCCACTATACAGCCAGCGAGACTTGTAATGTTTTTAATTCTCCTTTAAACCTTCTTAGCCCCTTTACAGCCATCCAGTTTTTGTAGGGTTTAGAGTACCGGTGGCTTCTTTAAAGCCACGCCTGATTTTATGATTTATTTTATTTGCTGTCTGTATCGCCCACCCCTTTACAGTCGACCATGCAGACAGTATTTTAGAACTTTCTTAAGCTACAGTTTTAGCTGGTAATTGTTAGGGCGCTAATGACCCTGTGTTTCGACGCGCCCTAAAACAATAACAACAACAACAACAACAACAACAAAGTTATCATAGATTTTCCTAACTGGATCTTCCTTTTTTGGCTCTACACTGACTTGTTTGGTTGACTTTTCTTTTTCGCTCTTATCAAGATCCACTTTCGTTCCCCTACCAAAGAGCCTACTAATTCTTGACGTAAGTTTCCTTGGACCTGATACAGTTAACCTTGGAATTTCTGGGTCTGTCTGTACCAACATGTCGAAGCTTAGGGATTTAGATTTCTGCAACATCCCTTTTTTGCCTGGTTCCCTTGTCATTCCGGAAGTGGACCTCTGTTTTTTATTTTCAAAGATTGCTTTCCATTCTTGCTCTGATTCCACATCTTGAATTTCTTGCTCTGTTTCTTGGGCTTCTGCTTTACTGCCCATAATCGATTTTTTGTATTAATAGATTCAGCAATATTTGATATGTTGGGCAATCTTTTGTATTTTTGTCGTTGCACGTTTTTCCCCTGCGCCGACATGGAATACATTTCCCGGGTAGTTTGCCTTTTTTGCAGTCCGTTTTGATGTGTCCGTCATCTCCACAGTGCGAACACGTTGACCTGTCTTGCGCACAGTGTTTGGAGACATGACCCAGAACTTGACACTTCATGCACTTGGGGACTACAACATAATCCTTTACTCCTACTGATCTAAAACC
>JARYHS010011408.1:283393912-283428912 GCA_031002005.1 Vandiemenella viatica
ACTCCAACTATTCACCCTGACAGAGATAAGGCAAAGAGTAAGACGCCTCAAGAAATCATCAGCCCCAGGCCCAGACGGTATTAAGCCAATGGCTTTACACGACCGGGCTAAATTAGCAACACTAACTGCTCTGTTCAACACTATCCAGTTGATGGGTACACTCCCTACGGAATGGAATAGTAATAGGACGACATTAATCCCCAAAGCCGGGAAAGACCCATCTAAAGTGACTAACTGGAGACCACTGACAATCAGCTCAGTGATCAGTAGAGTATTCTGGGGGATAGTTGATGAAAGAATTAGGAAAGTCGTCAAGATCTGCTGTCGGCAGAAAGGGTTTGTTAGTGAAGCGGGTTGTTTCAATAACATCACCCTACTTGAGAATGTACTGAGGCAGTCAAAGACTGCTGGCGGGATGGCTGCGGTGCAGCTGGACGTTTCAAAGGCCTTCGACACTGTGCCACACGCAGCCATCCATGCAGCACTACGCCGAAAAGGCCTTCCACCACATCTCGTAGATATGGTGGCCAGTGCATACCGCGAAGCCAGGACCAAAATCAAGTGTAGGAACGGCGAACAAGTAGAAATCACCCTCCAGAGAGGAGTAAAGCAAGGGGACCCTCTGTCCCCTTTGCTTTTCAACCTAGTAATGGAGCCGTTACTCCTAAAGCTGGAGAAAATGACCGGGCTAACAGTAGGCAACGATACGAACGTATCCTCCCTAGCCTTCGCTGACGACCTAATCCTGGTGGCGTCAGACGCCTCGATGGTTAAGGAGTTACTACATGCCACTGAGCAGTACCTACGAAGTCTTGGAATGGGCATTGCGGCGAGCAAGAGCTTCGCATTTCAGATTGTGAAAACCAAAGACTCGTGGTACATTGCTGACCCCGGGCTGACACTGCAAAACGGTGAGCAAGTTCCGCTGGCGGGCCCAGGGGATACACTAACATACTTAGGTGTGGAAGTGTCCCCCTGGACCGGCCTGAACATCAAAGGCGCTCGACAGGAGTTCAGTCGGGTATTGGCGGAAGTAAAAGGAATGTCGCTAAAACCCCACCAGAAGTTGCGACTGCTCACCGACTACCTGGTCCCCCACTTCCTGCACAAACTGGTTGCTGCAGTACCAGGCCTGACCGCTCTTCGAGAGATGGATCAGGAGATGCGGGTAGTAGTTAAAGAGATATTCCATCTTAGCCAATGTACAGCCGAAGGGTTAATACATTGCGCAAAGAAGGACGGGGGACTGGGGGTAAAGAGACTGGAACACCAAGTGGTATGCCAGTCGCTCAGAGCCGGCCTAAAAAGGAATGAGAACTCTGACCCGGTGTTGCAAGCTTTAGCTGAAGGCTTCTCCCGCCGGCTGGAGAAGCTCGCACGTTCTGCGAGAATCCAAGTCCCATACCGGGAGGAGGATATCCGCAAATACAAAAAACGTGCAGAGAAAGCTGAGCTTGATAGGTGGGCTGCGTTGAGCACACAAGGCAAAGCAGTGACGGCACTAACTGGGGATAAGATAGGAAACTGCATAATGCAGGACCCCACACTGCTAAAGCCTTGCCGCTTTAACACGGCTCTGCGCATGCGAACCGATACAGCGGCAAACCGCACAGCAATGAACAGGGCGGAGCGCCAACCTGACTTAAATTGCAGAAAGTGCCACGTCAAGTTGGAGACCTTGGGACACATACTTGGAATGTGCGAATACACAAAACCGCTTCGCATCAGGAGACACGACGAAATAGTAAACTTCATTGAGAGTGCGGTACAAGGTAAGGCGGGGACGGAGTGGGTATCGAAAGAACCAGAGATTGATGAAGGGAGTAGGGGGAAACTCAAACCGGACCTGGTGATAAACCGCCAGGGAAGGGTCCTCGTGGTCGACGTAACCGTCCGCCACGAGGACGGGAAGTACCTCGAAACCGCTCGTCTGCAGAAAATAGATAAGTATAATTGCCTACTACCGTCGTTCCAGAGGATCTTCCAAGTTCCTTCTGGAGAGGTCCTGCCCGTAGTGGTGGGAACGAGGGGTGCGATGCCTAGGGAAACCATCAAAGCTTTGAAAAAGCTTGGAATGGGAGACCGAAGCAGCCTAAAAACAATAAGCCTAATGGCTTTACGTAGTTCCATAGAACTTTATCATATCTTTATGGACTACAACGGGCCCCTCGTACCAGGAGGTGAACTGCACACCCCTGGATAAATCCGGTCAGCCCAAAGTTCAACCTCGGGTCAAGTTGGTCGCTTGTTTTCCTTCTATCAGAGTTTATTTACTAAAAGATTCTATTTTATTTACACTACTCTACAGTTGTTAAATCTTCAGAGTTTATTGACCAACAACCCAGAGGAACCGGGGGCTGGTCCCCCGGTCCTTACCAGAACTTTGGTGCGAGTCGTAAGGCGCGCTTAATTGCCACGGCGGCGGGTCGGCTTCGGCCGAGTGGGGGCCTTCACGAGGCTTTCCCTGTGAGGGTTGGAGCAGCCGGCTGGTCCGGCTGGGCTAACCTGACTAAGTCCCATCCCTGCAAAGGGCCCGTTAGTGCTAATTCTAACAAGCCCCAAAACTGTCCCGGGCAGCTGGTGGACCGGCGCTGGATAGCACGGGAATCTCGTGAAAAGTTATGGAGTAAGGCAAGTGGGTTGTGTTACAACACAGCCTCCCGAGCTCCTACCCCCCCTATCCCCCTATAATCTTTCTCTTCACCTCTTCAAGTTTCTTCCTTTTCTTTCATCTATCATCGGCGAAAGCCAAATATCTCTGGGTCACCACTGCCCACCAAGAACGTGGAAAGTTGAGCTTATTGCTCTAGGTTTAGCCAAATGCCTCGTCATCTAATTAGTGACGCGCATGAATGGATTAACGAGATTCCCGCGGCCGGGGGTCTGTGCGAGGGACACAGAGAGACATTGCTATACGGCCGGGTTTTCTGGAGGGTCTTCGGCCCGGTTTCGTGGCGGGCGCCGCCTCCACGTTGGTTCCCTGTGGGCACCCATTAGGGGTGGCGAAAGGCGCTTTGTCTCACCGTCCCTGCTGTAATGGCGGGTAATTCGGAATAGCCCAATTTCCGCGGCGGGGGCGTAGTGAAGTGGTTAGATACACCCGGTGAAGTTGCTGAGGCATGTATAGGCTCCGCCTAGGTGATGTCGAGGAAGCATCTTCCGCCCCATAAGGCAGCCGACGGAACAACTTGTCCCTATGTACGTTCCATAGACGCGGAGAGGTCCTGAACCAAGAAAAGCTATACAAAGATTTTGTATTGGCTCATGGCAGATTGGCGTTTGACGCGAGTCTGCAGTGGCCTCACTGCTATGCGCGGGTTCATCATGCCTGATACACTGTCCATTGCACAAATCAACACAGGTAGAAGCGAAATTGCATGCCAAGAAATTAGACAACTAGCAAGTGAACTAAAGTTAGATATCATATGCATGCAGGAACCGTATACCAGAGATGGGAAGTTACTATACATGCCTGTAAGAAGCCAAATAATACTAAAAGGCGAAAAGCCAATGACGGCTGTGATAATACTAAATCCAAACATAAGTGCAACTGAAATCAGCCAATTTTGCGATACGCATACCCAATGTATAGAAATCTCAAACAACGTAGGCACGTGGGTGCTGGTAAATATGTATTGCCAGTATCAGGATCCAATTCAGCCATACCTAAATAAAATTAGAGAAATAGAAATCGCTCAAATGGGGAAACCGATAATATACATGCTAGATGCAAATGCAAGATCGGAAATGTGGTGCAGCGGAGAAACAAATGAAAGAGGCCAATTACTGGAGGAGCTCATTTTTGAGCTGCAGTTAGATATTTCCAATGAGCCAAACAATCCTCCAACGTTTCAGAACAGGGCTGGTGCGGAGTCAAATATTGATGTCACAATGACAAACAGAACGGCAGCATTAATGATAAAGAACTGGAAGGTACTGCAAGGGGCAACATGCAGTGATCATAACCTAATAAGTTATGAACTAAGCACCAGTCCAAACGTTGAACAGCAGGCATATCATAAAAAGATCAGATATAGGCTGAGTATGGCAAACATAGAGAAACTTAGATCAGAATTAACACTTCCGCCACCAATCAGAAGAGATGCGAATGTCAACCAAGCAGCTAAACAAATAACAAGAGCAATTAGACAGGCGATGGATAAGTCAATACCAAAAATGGAAGGAATAGGTGTAATACAAACAGGCAAAATATGGAACAACAGGCTACAGGAAAAACGCAGAGAAGTAAGAAATGCAAGGAGATTGTACCAAAGGAACATGATTGAAGATGAAAGACAGTTTCTTTTAGAACAGTATAGAACAAAGAAAGAGCAGTATAGAGAACTATTATTAGAAACAAAAAGGAAAAGCTGGGAAGGATTCGTCAAGAAACATTTAACTCCAGATCCGTGGGGAATACCCTTCAAAATAGCTGCAGGGAAGATTCGTCCCCCAACAACATTATCAACAATTAGGAAAGCGGACGGAACCATGACTAAAGGATGGATGGAAACGGTGGAAGTACTTCTAAAGGAAATGCTACCAGACGATCTGGAAATAACGGATACAGCTGAACACATCAGAATAAGAGATAGAATAAGAAGACATCAAGAAAATGGAGAGGAAATAGTAATTGAAGTAAGAGAAACCCTGGAGGTTATAAAAGGTCTAAAGAAAAACAAAGCTCCTGGTCCGGATCTGATAGTAGCTGAAATTCTGCAGGCACTGGCAAACGAAATTGGCCCATGGTTAACAGATTTATATAATGAATGCCTAAGACAAGCCCTGTTTCCAAATTGTTGGAAACAAGGAGAAATAATAATACTAAGCAAAGGTGAGGAACGTGACCCAACTCAAGCTAAATCATATAGACCGATATGTCTTCTGAATACCATGGGAAAGGTTTATGAGAAACTGCTGTGTAAGAAATTGGAAGCCCACCGATCCGACAGAGGACTGTTCCCGCATCAATTCGGTTTTAGAAAGGGAAAATCAACAGTAGATGCAATAAACCAAGCAGTGACATTAATTGAGTCAAATCCAAGCGAGTACTGCATGGGAATCTTCGCGGACATTAGTGGAGCATTTGACAACTTATGGTGGCCAGCACTCTTTGACAGATTAACCGAAATAAATTGCCCGACCCAGCTGAAAAAAGTCTTCCAAGACTATTGCCGTGACAGGTACGCTACTATAAAAGGCCCAAGGGCAAAAGTATCCAAGAAATTAACCAAAGGATGCCCGCAGGGTTCAGTATGTGGACCTTACTTTTGGGACGTAGGAATGGAGAAAGGACTTATGCGACTACTGGAACTACTAGAACTAACGGGACTTGTGGCTTTTGCAGACGACTTGCTGCTCATAATACACGGAAACTCGCGGAAAGAACTGGAAGAAAAATGTGCAGTAATAATGGAAGAATTAAATAAATGGTGCAAAGGAGCAAAGTTAAAATTAGCGCCAGATAAAACTAAATATATCCTGTTTAAAGGAAAACTCACTCGCTACCCCACAGTTAGATTAGGAGATGTAAGTATCAAAAGAACGAGTAGCATAAGATATTTAGGACTTCAGATGGATGAAAAGCTAAATTTCAGTGATCATATACAAACTGTATGTGGAAGAGCAAAACGTTTAATGAATAAAATAATAACCATAGGGCAAAGGCAATTCCATCTGCCTATGAAAACAATTAGAACATATCATAGAGCATTATTAGTATCAATTGTGGGGTATGCATCGGGTGTTTGGGCACACAGATTAAGACTAGTGAAACAATCAATGCAGCTGAGATCATTACAGCGAGCAATATTACTGAGGCTAACTGGCGCATATCAAACTACTTCAACAGATGCTCTTACAGTGGTCCTGGGCATATGGCCCCTTGACCTGGAAATCAGGAAACAGGGTGCATTGTACTGGTACAAAAGGGGCAACCGGAATAAAGCAGAACAGATAGTTGGGGCGCAGGTTGGAAGTCAAGACGATATTGAAAATCAACTGCTCAACGAATGGCAAAGAAGATGGGACAACAGCACCACAGGACGTAGGACATACCAAATGTTTCCGAACATATCTGAAAGATTGGAATTAAAACATATCAACACCAAACAAGGGTTTATACACTTTGTAACGGGCCATGGGCCATACAAAACAACATTACACGGCAGGGGTCTGGTCGACAGCCCGGTGTGTGAGTGCGGGGAAATGAGTACTCCTGAACACGTAGTATTACAGTGCAGAAGAACTGCTCACTTACGTGAGCAAGATCACATGATAGGTGATAATGTATATGAAGCGATCAGAGACCCGCAAACATGTGACTGGCTGGTAGACCTGACCCAAAAGGTGTCAGACTTTGAGAAAGAAATATTCCTACAAGGGAGACGAGAGAGGAACATTGCTGTTCGAGCACCCGAACCAAGGCGATGTGATGCAGAAGAGGACCAGCATACTCCACGTCCAACAAGAGCAAGAGCACCAATAGTGCTGCAGCAAGCTGAGAATGTGCCAGTTCAACCGACATTGAATAAAAGACGTTTCCTATGGGTCAGCGATAGAAATAGACACCAAGAAGAAGAAGAGGAAGAAGACAGTGGAAGTGGGAATGAAGGGGATGAAGAACATTAATTCTTAATTCTTCAAAAATTCTTCCAAAAAGGCAAGTGGTTACGCTAAATAGTAGAAGGCCCGCGTCCACGACGCAGGGATGGAAACCCGCTTGGGGCTAAGTGGCCACTAGTATTAAACATACCGACTTTGACGAATAATTACCTGATTTGACAGTACCGGAGTGGACTTTAGATTGTAGTGGGTAATGGTGGTGGTATATGGTATATGGTGGTGGTATTTTTGGTGGTGGTTCAAAAGGGGATTAAAAATACTAATAATAAGTTTAATTTTGTAACCGCTGGTGGGGTGGCGAGGGGCAGTCGCGGGGGACAAAGGATCTCGGGGCCTGTCCCTCTCCGCCTTGCTAGCGGGAGTAGTTAGATACAGATTGTAAAAGAAGAAGAAAATAGCTTTCTTTTGTTACTGTAGATAAACTATGTAGATTAAAGTATCAATGATTCTCCAATAGGCTCAGATGTAAAGTAGAAAACTAACATATTGTATCAGTAGTGTTTGTAAGGCCTCGAGCCAGTAGTCTTTCTCAAATTGTAAAAGTAGTTTTGTATTGTAAAACATAGGAATGTAGAATTGTTAAAATAAATGACAAAAGGGAATGTGTAAATACGGCACGGTATAAATTATTAAGGCACCGTGCCAAGCAGAAAAATAAATTAAAAAAAAAAAAAAAAATGTCCCTATCTACTCACCCTCAGGGGTCTGTGTCCGTCTGCTAGCGGCGGGCCGGATACGGGATTGGCGATCCCGAGGTACCCGAGCTAGGGAGGTCGCGTGGAGCAGTCGTTTGAGGTGTCGGAGTGCACGTTACTCTAGTATCCGAGACTAGCTCCCGGAGGACCGCTAGGCGAACTCCCGTAAAGCAGTCAGTCGACTACCCAATCCCTGTATGGAGGTACAGGGTAACGGGCGTTGGCCTACTGCAATTTTTTGAGCGGTAGGGGTATCACGAGAGTGACCCCGGCGGCGACTCTTCAAACGCTGCAAGGGGAGCCTTGCTAACAAGAGGACACGAGGCCTTCGGGCCAACTGGGCTGGATACGGGCTGGCAACCCAATGTCCACGAACAGGGGGACCGCAGGAGGCAGTCGTTTGAGGTGTCGGGACTTGGCCGTGCTCAAGCCCTAGTATCCGAGACTAGCCCCGGTTGACCGCGCGGCGGAAACCCGTAAAACAGTCCTTGAGATGAACCTATCCCAGGGAGTTGGCCCTGGGCAACGGGATCCATGGAGCTGGAACAAAATGTGCGGTAGGGGAATCACGAAAGTGTCCCCGAACGGTCACTCTTCAAACGTTGCGGGGGTAGCCTCGCTAACAAGAGTACCAGGGCGACTTCGGTCGGCATGAGCTTCCTGGGGCGCCAGACGACACTCAGGGGTTCTCGGCCTTCTTTAGGGCTGGGATACGGGCATGGCGAACCCGGGGCCCCCAGCTCGACGTGGAGACTGCCCAAGTAATTAGGGAGGAAGGTCCGCGAGTCCACGCCGAGGGCACTTGTAGTGCGGAGGATGGAGAGTCCGCGGCGCCGCCACGCCAAGGAGACTGCACTAAGTAATTGGTGAGGAGGTCTCTACCAGCCGCACTATAGGGGCCTAGCGGATGGTACCGGAGGTCCTTTTCCTGGGTAACACCGGGCGGGACTGCCAGGGAAGTGGTGCTCCCTGCTGCTGGGAATGCACACTGTGCCGATGCCTCGGTTATAACCGACCTTAAGCCGGACGGGGTTCAGGGAGATGAGTGTGTGCCCTGCAGAACGGTTCACTCAAACGGTACCGGTAGCCGGTGGCTGCCGATTGAAGGTAGGGTCGTTTCTCGGTTTTCGAGTGCGGCTTATGCTGAGGTAAGCGCCGGTGATCAGGCGAAGTGGTTCCCCCTGCCGCCGGTATGGACCAAACAAACGGACCGGTGACCCTAGTCTTCGGAAGACTGGGATCGTTGTGAGGTGAAGTGGTGCAACCCTCCCGCCGGTAGCACTCATTGCCAACGCCCGGGCAGTAAGACCGAAGGATCACGGCAGTGGGACCTGGGTGCAGGGAGGTGACGAGACCCTGATGGGAGGCAACGGACGGTACCGGTAAGCTGGTGTGATCTGGCAACGGCCGGGGTCATCTTCAGATTGCACAGAATGGCCCTCGCTGGGACCGGGGATCAGTGATCAAGGAACTTGTGCTCCCCTTGCCGCCGGTATGAGCCACTTGCTGCCAGAGTAGATACTCTAATATGTGGGGATCGTAGTGCACGGGTCCGAACATCTGACCCAGGTGGGGCAGCGACACCAATTGAGCGCTCCGGCGCGATCGTGCACTATGACGGACTCTGTGTGGTCCTGGTGTGTAGAACCCGTGCCCTTCAGAGATGCAATTATGCTGATGGTTGTGTGTGCGGGGGAAGTATGCCGGGGCCTGTCTCTGTCACGTGCCCTGGCGGACGGCGGGCGGCTTTGTACTGCTGGTCAGTCGCTGGGGGGGCGTGGCTGGGGGCAATCTCTCGCTGTTGCCTGGTCGCTACGGCTTCCGCCCTGCTCCTATGGGGGCGGGCGGGGCCAGGTGCGCGTTGGATGCGCAGAGGAGCATTAGCTATACGGCCAGGTTTTCTGGGGGTCTTCGGCCTGGTCGTGGCAGGCGTCGGTTCCGCGCACCGCCCCGCGGGCACCTGTAATGGGTGGCTAAGCGCGCCTTGCTCACCGTCCCCGCTGTAATGGCGGGTAGTTCGGAAGAGTCTAACTACTGAGGTGGTGGCGTAGCTGGGTGGTGTGATATTTCAGGGTGAGGTGTGAGGGGAGCATTATGGATGTTAATCCGGCTGGCCCCCGTAACTAACACCTCATTGTATACCCACGAAACGCTATGTCCCTATCTACTCGCCCGTTCAGGTGCTGGCGCCTTGTAGCGGCGCGGGCGCTCAGTAGCACTGTTCCATCGGCCAGGGGACGGCAAAGCTGACCCAGGGTCGATGGTGCATTGTGAAGCTAAGCTCAGCACAACACATGAGGAATTACTGAAAGTCGCATGAGGGTGACGGGGCAAGTCCAGAGGAGATCTGCAAACTAGTAAAAGTTCAAACTATAGTAACATCTCGCCACAAATGTGCCTCGGAGGGAACACCCAACTCCAGCTCTCGTCATGAGAGCTTGCGTTAGTTGGTGACCCTCGACGCGCGGATGCCATGGTAATACATGGGTGGAACCTAGTTAAGTTCTAAATGCAGATTGTAAAGTGGATACAGCTGCAGCACTCCCTGGAACATTGTCACCTCGCCTTAGTGTGAGCGGAAAATGTAATAGAACAAAATGTGCAAAAATCAAAACAAATGTAAAATTCCTCATGTGCAATAGAATAAGACCAGTGAATATACACCGGAGGTAACAAGGGTGATCCCAACACCACCTGGGATAAGCCAGTTTTCAGTTCAGACAAAATTTTGGAACACCAATACAAGAGCCGTGGGTTCCCTAATAGGGACCAACACGGGAAACGCGGGAGAAGAACAGCAAGCAAAAGTTTGAAACGGAATAACTCAGGAAATAACAACAGCACCAAGATGGGAATTGACACACATAAAGAACAGGTTAAAAGCAAGTACCACCAGAAAAAGGAATGAATTGACTAGCAAAGAACGCGTGCAAAAACAAGTAGAAGTTGGGTCCGAGGGCGGTTGAGATGGCGGAGGCTGCGGCCGCGGTGGCCGGCATCGGAGGCTGGCCTCGGACTAAATAGGAATGGCTACGGTCGGCTACTCTCTTGGCCGGGGAGGGCCCAATTGGGCCAGCCCTTGCCTGGGGGGATGCTTGATGTAGGACAAAAGGAAAAAGTAAATTACAATAAACCAATTCGGAAATAATTACATATAAAAAAGGAAATTTTGGAAAATAAAAACAAACATAAAAATGGTGCCTGTGGAGTAAATGATCTGAAAATATGGCAATAAGTGCTCTGAATGGACAGGAAACAACTGTGGAAAAACGAAATGGATCGCTGTCCGGGTGGCAGTGATAAGAAGGAAATCAGCGAGTCCGAGGACGGATGAAGTGGCGGAAGCTGCGGCCGCGGTGGCCGGCATTTTCGGAAGGCTTCGGACTTTCTTCAAACACCTCAAATACCTCCGTAGGTGAACTAAGGAATACAAGATAGTGGAAATGAACTGCTTGGGCGCAACATCTGCCCAACAGTGATTCCCGTAAGGCTATTCAACCGGGCGGGAGAGCCCTCAGATCCGGCCGCGATACCCGGACCGGGCGGGAGGGGCGCAAGTCACCCCCGGCCGGCCAGCCTACCCTGAATGGGGTAACTCGGAAGGGGGAGAGAGACGGGTCCAGACCAATGAACGGCTGGGGAGGCGCCCACCACCTGAGTAGGGGTGGGTCTCCGGCGAGTAAGCTCGCAAGAGCTGAAAGTGTTTTCCCGGACTAGTAAAAGGCGAAGGGCGTCGTACGGCGTCGGTACGGCCAGGTCTCCGGGGTTTCGGCCGGGGAGGGGGGCTTGAAAGTCCGTGCGGTAGCTAAGCGGAAGGGACCATCTGGACGGAAACGTCCAGGTGAACCATCGGATGGTAACCCATGACCCTTGGTCCAGGGCAGGACCGGTGGGTAGGGCCATCCAAACGCCACCTCTATGCCAGAGGGGCCGGTTGGAGGTAACGAACGGGCCCCCAATTTTTTCCTCTCTTATCGACTATGGCGGCAAAAACAGGTATAGTCGATAGCGCACGAAGCGATAGAGAGGGCGATTTGAGCCAGGAGGAGGAGGAGACAGAAGTGTTACCCTCCACTCTTAGGCAAGAAATGATGGCACTAATTGAAACGGTGCTGGTGGTAGGCACCAAGGTGACTAAGGATAAGCTGGCGCAGTTCAGAGAACATATCTTTAGTTGGGGCGATATGGTTGCACGTAGAGATGGAATCATATCGTGCCTACAACAAGAAAATCAAAGACTGCGGAAAGAGAATGAGAGCATGAGAAGAACAGCTCCAAGGACATATGCCGCAGTAACGGCACCACCGACCATGACAAAAACGGATCAGATAAAGAAAGTATCAGAACAACAACATGGTACTGTCTTCATCAGGGCAAAGGATGGCAGAGACGCGAAGGAAATACAGAGAAAATTTACACAAGTGGTCAATCCTGTAAAGGAAAAAATCAAGATAAGAGCAATCAGACAAGCAAACAAAGTACTAGTAGTGGAAACAGAAACAAAAACTGATGCGGGGAAAATTGTTGCAAATGAACAACTTAAAAATGAGTGTGAGGTTGAACTCCCAAGAAAAAAGAAACCCCTAATGATATTATATGACGTTCCAGTAAACTTGAGTGCAGAAGACCTTATCAAGACTACATACGATCAAAATTTTGAAGGATTATGTAGCAAAGCTCAATTTGTGGATGGTTTCACGCCAAAATTTAAGACAGGTCCACGAGATAAGCAAGTGGTTCACCATGTGGTGGAAGTGGAACCAAATATAAGAAAGATCATTCTGAGCAAAAAGAAAATGTTTATAGGATTTAGATCAATCGGGGTAAAGGATTATGTTGTTGTCCCTAAATGCATGAAGTGTCAGGGTCTGGGTCATGTCTCCAAACATTGTGCACAAGAGAGATCAACGTGTTCACATTGTGGAGATGAAGGTCACATGAAAAAAGATTGTAAAAAAGGTAAACTTCCCGGAGTATGTATACCCTGTAAAAGAAGAGGAAAAACATGTAATAACAAATACAAAAGATTGCCAAACATACCAACTGTTGCTAAACCGATTAATTCAGAAAATCGATTATGGCGAGTAAAATAAAAGTACAAGATGAAGATCAAGAAATACAAGAAGTGGAATCCGATCAAGAATGGGACGCAATCTTTAAAAACAAAAAGTATGGGAATATAAGGGAATCAAGTAAAAAAGGGGGGATGCAGAGATCCAAATCCCTAAGTTTTGATATGCTGGTGCAGACAGACCCAGAAACACCACGGTTAACTGTATCAGGTCCAAGAAACCTTAAATCACGAATCAGCAAGTTCTTTGGTTGGGGCTCAAGAGTGGACCTTGACAAAGGAAAAAGAGGGACATCGACCGAACAAGTAATTTCAGCACCAAAAGAGGAAGACCCGATTAGAAAAATTTATGACAACTTTGAAATAAATCTACAATGTAGCAGACTAGAAGACCCACGAAACCTTGCGGTCGCTCTAAGACATCACATAAGAACAACCTTTCCAGGTGGTGACAAAATAATATTTCCTCAACCAGAAGCCTATGACAGGATTCTATTAAGATCAGTGAATTTGCCAACAGGTGGTAAAGAGCTACATGAGCTTCTGGAATTGACGTTCCATAGACGCGGAGAGGTCCTGAACCAAGAAAAGCTATACAAAGATTTTGTATTGGCTCATGGCAGATTGGCGTTTGACGCGAGTCTGCAGTGGCCTCACTGCTATGCGCGGGTTCATCAACACAGGTAGAAGCGAAATTGTATGCCAAGAAATTAGACAACTAGCAAGTGAACTAAAGTTAGATATCATATGCATGCAGGAACCGTATACCAGAGATGGGAAGTTACTATACATGCCTGTAAGAAGCCAAATAATACTAAAAGGCGAAAAGCCAATGACGGCTGTGATAATACTAAATCCAAACATAAGTGCAACTGAAATCAGCCAATTTTGTGATACGCATACCCAATGTATAGAGATCTCAAACAACTTAGGCACGTGGGTACTGGTAAATATGTATTGCCAGTATCAGGATCCAATTCAGCCATACCTAAATAAAATTAGAGAAATAGAAATCGCTCAAATGGGGAAACCGATAATATACATGCTAGATGCAAATGCAAGATCGGAAATGTGGTGCAGCGGAGAAACAAATGAAAGAGGCCAATTACTGGAGGAGCTCATCTTTGAGCTGCAGTTAGATATTTCCAATGAGCCAAACAATCCTCCAACGTTTCAGAAAAGGGCTGGTGCGGAGTCAAATATTGATGTCACAATGACAAACAGAACGGCAGCATTAATGATAAAGAACTGGAAGGTACTGCAAGGGGCAATATGCAGTGATCATAACCTAATAAGTTATGAACTAAGCACCAGTCCAAACGTTGAACAGCAGGCATATCATAAAAAGATCAGATATAGGCTGAGTATGGCAAACATAGAGAAACTTAGATCAGAATTAACACTTCCGCCACCAATCAGAAGAGATGCGAATGTCAACCAAGCAGCTAAACAAATAACAAGAGCAATTAGACAGGCGATGGATAAGTCAATACCAAAAATGGAAGGAATAGGTATAATACAAACAGGCAAAATATGGAACAACAGGCTACAGGAAAAACGCAGAGAAGTAAGAAATGCAAGGAGATTGTACCAAAGGAACATGATTGAAGATGAAAGACAGTTTCTTTTAGAACAGTATAGAACAAAGAAAGAGCAGTATAGAGAACTATTATTAGAAACAAAAAGGAAAAGCTGGGAAGGATTCGTCAAGAAACATCTAACTCCAGATCCGTGGGGAATACCCTTCAAAATAGCTGCAGGGAAGATTCGTCCCCCAACAACATTATCAACAATTAGGAAAGCGGACGGAACCATGACTAAAGGATGGATGGAAACGGTGGAAGTACTTCTAAAGGAAATGCTACCAGACGATCTGGAAATAACGGATACAGCTGAACACATCAGAATAAGAGATAGAATAAGAAGACATCAAGAAAATGGAGAGGAAATAGTAATTGAAGTAAGAGAAACCCTGGAGGTTATAAAAGGTCTAAAGAAAAACAAAGCTCCTGGTCCGGATCTGATAGTAGCTGAAATTCTGCAGGCACTGGCAAATGAAATTGGCCCATGGTTAACAGATTTATATAATGAATGCCTAAGACAAGCCCTGTTTCCAAATTGTTGGAAACAAGGAGAAATAATAATACTAAGCAAAGGTGAGGAACGTGACCCAACTCAAGCTAAATCATATAGACCGATATGTCTTCTGAATACCATGGCAAAGGTTTATGAGAAACTGCTGTGTAAGAAATTGGAAGCCCACCGATCCGACAGAGGACTGTTCCCGCATCAATTCGGCTTTAGAAAGGGAAAATCAACAGTAGATGCAATAAACCAAGCAGTGACATTAATTGAGTCAAATCCAAGCGAGTACTGCATGGGAATCTTCGCGGACATTAGTGGAGCATTTGACAACTTATGGTGGCCAGCACTCTTTGACAGATTAACCGAAATAAATTGCCCGACCCGGCTGAAAAAAGTCTTCCAAGACTATTGCCGTGACAGGTACGCTACTATAAATGGCCCAAGGGCAAAAGTATCCAAGAAATTAACCAAAGGATGCCCGCAGGGTTCAGTATGTGGACCTTACTTTTGGGACGTAGGAATGGAGAAAGGACTTATGCGACTACTGGAACTACTAGAACTAACGGGACTTGTGGCTTTTGCAGACGACTTGCTGCTCATAATACACGGAAACTCGCGGAAAGAACTGGAAGAAAAATGTGCAGTAATAATGGAAGAATTAAATAAATGGTGCAAAGGAGCAAAGTTAAAATTAGCGCCAGAGAAAACTAAATATATCCTGTTTAAAGGAAAACTCACTCGCTACCCCACAGTTAGATTAGGAGATGTAAGTATCAAAAGAACGAGTAGCATAAGATATTTAGGACTTCAGATGGATGAAAAGCTAAATTTCAGTGATCATATACAAACTGTATGTGGAAGAGCAAAACGTTTAATGAATAAAATAATAACCATAGGGCAAAGGCAATTCCATCTGCCTATGAAAACAATTAGAACATATCATAGAGCATTATTAGTATCAATTGTGGGGTATGCATCGGGTGTTCGGGCACACAGATTAAGACTAGTGAAACAATCAATGCAGCTGAGATCATTACAGCGAGCAATATTACTGAGGCTAACTGGCGCATATCAAACTACTTCAACAGATGCTCTTACAGTGGTCCTGGGCATATGGCCCCTTGACCTAGAAATCAGGAAACAGGGTGCATTGTACTGGTACAAAAGGGGCAACCGGAATAAAGCAGAACAGATAGTTGGGGCGCAGGTTGGAAGTCAAGACGATATTGAAAATCAACTGCTCAACGAATGGCAAAGAAGATGGGACAACAGCACCACAGGACGTAGGACATACCAAATGTTTCCGAACATATCTGAAAGATTGGAAATTAAAACATATCAACACCAAACAAGGGTTATACACTTTGTAACGGGCCATGGGCCATACAAAACAACATTACACGGCAGGGGTCTGGTCGACAGCCCGGTGTGTGAGTGCGGGGAAATGAGTACTCCTGAACACGTAGTATTACAGTGCAGAAGAAACTGCTCACTTACGTGAGCAAGATCACATGATAGGTGATAATGTATATGAAGCGATCAGAGACCCGCAAACATGTGACTGGCTGGTAGACATGACCCAAAAGGTGTCAGACTTTGAGAAAGAAATATTCCTACAAGGGAGACGAGAGAGGAACATTGCTGTTCGAGCACCCGAACCAAGGCGATGGGACGCAGAAGAGGACCAGCATACTCCACGTCCAACAAGAGCAAGAGCACCAATAGTGCTGCAGCAAGCTGAGAATGTGCCAGTTTCAACCGACATTGAATAAAAGACGTTTCCTATGGGTCAGCGATAGAAATAGACACCAAGAAGAAGAAGAGGAAGAAGACAGTGGAAGTGGGAATGAAGGGGAAGAAGAACATTAATTCTTAATTCTTCAAAAATTCTTCCAAAGGCAAGTGGTTACGCTAAATAGTAGAAGGCCCGCGTCCACGACGCAGGGATGGAAACCCGCTTGGGGCTAAGTGGCCACTAGTATTAAACATACCGACTTTGACGAATAATTACCTGATTTTGACAATACCGGAGTGGACTTTAGATTGTAGTGGGTAATGGTGGTGGTATATGGTATATGGTGGTGGTAATTTTGGTGGTGGTTCAAAAGGGGATTAAAAAATACTAATAATAAGTTTAATTTTGTAACCGCTGGTGGGGTGGCGAGGGGCAGTCGCGGGGGACAAGGATCTCGGGGCCTGTCCCTCTCCGCCTTGCTAGCGGGAGTAGTTAGGAACAGATTGTAAAAGAAGTAGAAATAGCTTTTCTTTTGTTACTGTAGATAAACTATGTAGATTAAAGTATCAATGATTCTCCAATAGGCTCAGATGTAAAGTAGAAAACTAACATATTGTATCAGTAGTGTTTGTAAGGCCTGAGCCAGTAGTCTTTCTCAAATTGTAAAAGTAGTTTTGTTTAGTAAAACATAGGAATGTAGAAATGTTAAAATAAATGACAAAAGGGAATGTGTAAATACGGCACGGTATAAATTATTAAGGCACCGTGCCAAGCAGAAAAATAAATGAAAAAAAAAAAAAAAAAAAAAATGTCCCTATCTACTTCCCCTCAGGGGTCTGTGTCCGTCTGCATGCGGCGGGCCAGATACGGGGGTGGCGATCCCGAGGTGCCCGAGCTAGGGAGGTCGCGAGGAGCAGTCGTTTGAGGTGTCGGAGTGCACGTTACTCTAGTATCCGTGACTAGCTCCCGGAGGACCGCTAGGCGAACTCCCGTAAAGCAGTCAGTCGACTACCCAATCCCTGTAGAGGTACAGGGTAAAGGGCGTTCGCCTACTGCAATCCATTGAGCGGTAGGGGTATCACACCAGTGACCCCGGCGGCGACTCTTCCAACGCTGCAAGGGGAGCCTTGCTAACAAGAGGACACACGGCCTGGAGAAGAGCAGCAAGTGGGCTGGATACGGGCTGGCAACCCAATGTCCACGGACAGGGGGACCGCAGGAGGCAGTCGTTTGAGGTGTCGGGACTTGGCCGTGCTCAAGCCCTAGTATCCGAGACTAGCCCCGGTTGACCGCGCGGCGGAAACCCGTAAAACAGTCCTTGAGATGAACCTATCCCAGGGAGTTGGCCCTGGGCAACGGGATCCATGGAGCTGGAACAAAATGTGCGGTAGGGGAATCACGAAAGTGTCCCCGAACGGTCACTCTTCAAACGTTGCGGGGGTAGCCTCGCTAACAAGAGTACCAGGGCGACTTCGGTCGGTATGAGCTTTCCTGGGGCAATAGACGACACTCAGGGGTTCTCGGCCTTCTTCAGGGCTGGGATACGGGCATGGCGAACCCGGGGCCCCCAGCTCGACGTGGAGACTGCCCAAGTAATTAGGGAGGAAGGTCCGCAAGTCCACGCCGAGGGCACTTGTAGTGCGGAGGATGGAGAGTCCGCGGCGCCGCCACGCCAAGGAGACTGCACTAAGTAATTGGTGAGGAGGTCTCTACCAGCCGCACTATAGGGGCCTAGCGGATGGTACCGGAGGTCCTTTTCCTGGGTAACACCGGGCGGGACTGCCAGGGAAGTGGTGCTCCCTGCTGCCGGGAATGCACACTGTGCCGATGCCTCGGTTATAACCGACCTTAAGCCGGACGGGGTTCAGGGAGATGAGTGTGTGCCCTGCAGAACGGTTCACTCAAACGGTACCGGTAGCCGGTGGCTGCCGATTGAAGGTAGGGTCGTATTCTCGGTTTTCGAGTGCGGCTTATGCTGAGGTAAGCGCCGGTGATCAGGCGAAGTGGTTCCCCCTGCCGCCGGTATGGACCAAACAAACGGACCGGTGACCCTAGTCTTCGGAAGACTGGGATCGTTGTGAGGTGAAGTGGTGCAACCCTCCCGCCGGTAGCACTCATTGCCAACGCCCGGGCAGTAAGACCGAAGGATCACGGCAGTGGGACCTGGGTGCAGGGAGGTGACGCGACCCTGATGGGAGGCAACGGACGGTACCGGTAAGCTGGTGTGATCTGGCAACGGCCGGGGTCATCTTCAGATTGCACAGAATGGCCCTCGCTGGGACCGGGGATCAGTGATCAAGGAACTTGTGCTCCCCTTGCCGCCGGTATGAGCCACTTGCTGCCAGAGTAGATCCTCTAATATGTGGGGATCGTAGTGCACGGGTCCGAACATCTGACCCAGGTGGGGCAGCGACACCAATTGAGCGCTCCGGCGCGATCGTGCACTATGACGGACTCTGTGTGGTCCTGGTGTGTAGAACCCGTGCCCTTCAGAGATG
This sequence comes from Vandiemenella viatica, assembly GCA_031002005.1. Classification (NCBI taxonomy): domain Eukaryota; kingdom Metazoa; phylum Arthropoda; class Insecta; order Orthoptera; family Morabidae; genus Vandiemenella; species Vandiemenella viatica. The sequence goes on from JARYHS010011408.1 coordinate 283,412,621, forward strand.
CAATTATGCTGATGGTTGTGTGTGCGGGGGAAGTATGCCGGGGCCTGTCTCTGTCACGTGCCCTGGCGGACGGCGGGCGGCTTTGTACTGCTGGTCAGTCGCTGGGGGGCGTGGCTGGGGGCAATCTCTCGCTGTTGCCTGGTCGCTACGGCTTCCGCCCTGCTCCTATGGGGGCGGGCGGGGCCAGGTGCGCGTTGGATGCGCAGAGGAGCATTAGCTATACGGCCAGGTTTTCTGGGGGTCTTCGGCCTGGTCGTGGCAGGCGTCGGTTCCGCGTACCGCCCCGCGGGCACCTGTAATGGGTGGCTAAGCGCGCCTTGCTCACCGTCCCCGCTGTAATGGCGGGTAGTTCGGAAGAGTCTAACTACTGAGGTGGTGGCGTAGCTGGGTGGTGTGATATTTTCAGGGTGAGGTGTGAGGGGAGCATTATGGATGTTAATCCGGCTGGCCCCCGTAACTAACACCTCATTGTATACCCACGAAACGCTATGTCCCTATCTACTCGCCGTTCGTGCTGGCGCCTTGTAGCGGCGCGGGCGCTCAGTAGCACTGTTCCATCGGCCAGGGGACGGCAAAGCTGACCCAGGGTCGATGGTGCATTGTGAAGCTAAGCTCAGCACAACACATGAGGAATTGCTGAAAGTCGCATGAGGGTGACGGGGCAAGTCCAGAGGAGATCTGCAAACTAGTAAAAGTTCAAACTATAGTAACATCTCGCCACAAATGTGCCTCGGAGGGAACACCCAACTCCAGCTCTCGTCATGAGAGCTTGCGTTAGTTGGTGACCCTCGACGCGCGGATGCCATGGTAATACATGGGTGGAACCTAGTTAAGTTCTAAATGCTGATTGTAAAGTGGATACAGCTGCAGCACTCCCTGGAACATTGTCACCTCGCCTTAGTGTGAGCGGAAAATGTAATAGAACAAAATGTGCAAAAATCAAAACAAATGTAAAATTCCTCATGTGCAATAGAATAAGACCAGTGAATATACACCGGAGGTAACAAGGGTGATCCCAACACCACCTGGGATAAGCCAGTTTTCAGTTCAGACAAAATTTTTGGAACACCAATACAAGAGCCGTGGGTTCCCTAATAGGGACCAACACGGGAAACGCGGGAGAAGAACAGCAAGCAAAAGTTTGAAACGGAATAACTCAGGAAATAACAACAGCACCAAGATGGGAATTGACACACATAAAGAACAGGCTAAAAGCAAGTACCACCAGAAAAAGGAATGAATTGACTAGCAAAGAACGCGTGCAAAAACAAGTAGAAGTTGGGTCCGAGGGCGGTTGAGATGGCGGAGGCTGCGGCCGCGGTGGCCGGCATCGGAGGCAGGCCTCGGACTAAATAGGAATGGCTACGGTCGGCTACTCTCTTGGCCGGGGAGGGCCAAATTGGGCCAGCCCTTGCCTGGGGGGATGCTTGATGTAGGACAAAAGGAAAAAGTAAATTACAGTAAACCAATTCGGAAATAATTACATATAAAAAAGGAAATTTTGGAAAATAAAAACAAACATAAAAATGGTGCCTGTGGAGTGAATGATCTGAAAATATGGCAATAAGTGCTCTGAATGGACAGGAAACAACTGTGGAAAAACGAAATGGATCGCTGTCCGGGTGGCAGAGATAGAAGGAAATCAGCGAGTCCGAGGACGGATGAAGTGGCGGAAGCTGCGGCCGCGGTGGCCGGCATTTTCGGAAGGCTTCGGACTTTCTTCAAACACCTCAAATACCTCCGTAGGTGAACTAAGGAATACAAGATAGTGGAAATGAACTGCTTGGGCGCAACATCTGCCCAACAGTGATTCCCGTAAGGCTATTCAACCGGGCGGGAGAGCCCTCAGATCCGGCCGCGATACCCGGACCGGGCGGGGGGGGGGCGCAAGTCACCCCCGGCCGGCCTGCCTACCCTGAATGGGGTAACTCGGAAGGGGGAGAGAGACGGGTCCAGACCAATGAACGGCTGGGGAGGCGCCCACCACCTGAGTAGGGGTGGGTCTCCGGCGAGTAAGCTCGCAAGAGCTGAAAGTGTTTTCCCGGACTAGTAAAAGGCGAAGGGCGTCGTACGGCGTCGGTACGGCCAGGTCTCCGGGGTTTCGGCCGGGGAGGGGGGCTTGAAAGTCCGTGCGGTAGCTAAGCGGAAGGGACCATCTGGACGGAAACGTCCAGGTGAACCATCGGATGGTAACCCATGACCCTTGGTCCAGGGCAGGACCGGTGGGTAGGGCCATCCAAACGCCACCTCTATGCCAGAGGGGCCGGTTGGAGGTAACGAACGGGCCCCCAATTTTTTCCTCTCTTATCGACTATGGCGGCAAAAAACAGGTATAGTCGATAGCGCACGAAGCGATAGAGAGGGCGATTTGAGCCAGGAGGAGGAGGAGGCAGAAGTGTTACCCTCCACTCTTAGGCAAGAAATGATGGCACTAATTGAAACGGTGCTGGTGGTAGGCACCAAGGTGACTAAGGATAAGCTGGCGCAGTTCAGAGAACATATTTTTAGTTGGGGCGATATGGTTGCACGTAGAGATGGAATCATATCGTGCCTACAACAAGAAAATCAAAGACTGCGGAAAGAGAATGAGAGCATGAGAAGAACAGCTCCAAGGACATATGCCGCAGTAACGGCACCACCGACCATGACCAAAACGGATCAGATAAAGAAAGTATCAGAACAACAACATGGTACTGTCTTCATCAGGGCAAAGGATGGCAGAGATGCGAAGGAAATACAGAGAAAATTTACACAAGTGGTCAATCCTGTAAAGGAAAAAATCAAGATAAGAGCAATCAGACAAGCAAACAAAGTACTAGTAGTGGAAACAGAAACAAAAACTGATGCGGGGAAAATTGTTGCAAATGAACAACTTAAAAATGAGTGTGAGGTTGAACTCCCAAGAAAAAAGGAACCCCTAATGATATTATATGACGTTCCAGTAAACTTGAGTGCAGAAGACCTTATCAAGACTACATACGATCAAAATTTTGAAGGATTATGTAGCAAAGCTCAATTTGTGGATGGTTTCACGCCAAAATTTAAGACAGGTCCACGAGATAAGCAAGTGGTTCATCATGTGGTGGAAGTGGAACCAAATATAAGAAAGATCATTCTGAGCAAAAAGAAAATGTTTATAGGTTTTAGATCAATCGGGGTAAAGGATTATGTTGTTGTCCCTAAATGCATGAAGTGTCAGGGTCTGGGTCATGTCTCCAAACATTGTGCACAAGAGAGATCAACGTGTTCACATTGTGGAGATGAAGGCCACATGAAAAAAGATTGTAAAAAAGGTAAACTTCCCGGAATATGTATACCCTGTAAAAGAAGAGGAAAAACATGTAATAACAAAAATACAAAAGATTGCCAAACATACCAACTGTTGCTAAACCGATTAATTCAGAAAATCGATTATGGCGAGTAAAATAAAAGTACAAGATGAAGATCAAGAAATACAAGAAGTGGAATCCGATCAAGAATGGGACGCAATCTTTAAAAACAAAAAGTATGGGAATATAAGGGAATCAAGTAAAAAAGGGGGGATGCAGAGATCCAAATCCCTAAGTTTTGATATGCTGGTGCAGACAGACCCAGAAACACCACGGTTAACTGTATCAGGTCCAAGAAACCTTAAATCACGAATCAGCAAGTTCTTTGGTTGGGGCTCAAGAGTGGACCTTGACAAAGGAAAAAGAGGGACATCGACCGAACAAGTAATTTCAGCACCAAAAGAGGAAGACCCGATTAGAAAAATTTATGACAACTTTGAAATAAATCTACAATGTAGCAGACTAGAAGACCCACGAAACCTTGCGGTCGCTCTAAGACATCACATAAGAACAACCTTTCCAGGTGGTGACAAAATAATATTTCCTCAACCAGAAGCCTATGACAGGATTCTATTAAGATCAGTGAATTTGCCAACAGGTGGTAAAGAGCTACATGAGCTTCTGGAATTGACGTTCCATAGACGCGGAGAGGTCCTGAACCAAGAAAAGCTATACAAAGATTTTGTATTGGCTCACGGCAGATTGGCGTTTGACGCGAGTCTGCAGTGGCCTCACTGCTATGCGCGGGTTCATCATGCCTGATACACTGTCCATTGCACAAATCAACACAGGTAGAAGCGAAATTGCATGCCAAGAAATTAGACAACTAGCAAGTGAACTAAAGTTAGATATCATATGCATGCAGGAACCGTATACCAGAGATGGGAAGTTACTATACATGCCTGTAAGAAGCCAAATAATACTAAAAGGCGAAAAGCCAATGACGGCTGTGACAATACTATATCCAAACATAAGTGCAACTGAAATCAGCCAATTTTGTGATACGCATACTCAATGTATAGAGATCTCAAACAACGTAGGACACGTGGGTACTGGTAAATATGTATTGCCAGTATCAGGATCCAATTCAGCCATACCTAAATAAAATTAGAGAAATAGAAATCGCTCAAATGGGGAAACCGATAATATACATGCTAGATGCAAATGCAAGATCGGAAATGTGGTGCAGCGGAGAAACAAATGAAAGAGGCCAATTACTGGAGGAGCTCATCTTTGAGCTGCAGTTAGATATTTCCAATGAGCCAAACAATCCTCCAACGTTTCAGAACAGGGCTGGTGCGGAGTCAAATATTGATGTCACAATGACAAACAGAACGGCAGCATTAATGATAAAGAACTGGAAGGTACTGCAAGGGGCAACATGCAGTGATCATAACCTAATAAGTTATGAACTAAGCACCAGTCCAAACGTTGAACAGCAGGCATATCATAAAAAGATCAGATATAGGCTGAGTATGGCAAACATAGAGAAACTCAGATCAGAATTAACACTTCCGCCACCAATCAGAAGAGATGCGAATGTCAACCAAGCAGCTAAACAAATAACAAGAGCAATTAGACAGGCGATGGATAAGTCAATACCAAAATTGGAAGGAATAGGTGTAATACAAACAGGCAAAATATGGAACAACAGGCTACAGGAAAAACGCAGAGAAGTAAGAAATGCAAGGAGATTGTACCAAAGGAACATGATTGAAGATGAAAGACAGTTTCTTTTAGAACAGTATAGAACAAAGAAAGAGCAGTATAGAGAACTATTATTAGAAACAAAAAGGAAAAGCTGGGAAGGATTCATCAAGAAACATTTAACTCCAGATCCGTGGGGAATACCCTTCAAAATAGCTGCAGGGAAGATTCGTCCCCCAACAACATTATCAACAATTAGGAAAGCGGACGGAACCATGACTAAAGGATGGATGGAAACGGTGGAAGTACTTCTAAAGGAAATGCTACCAGACGATCTGGAAATAACGGATACAGCTGAACACATCAGAATAAGAGATAGAATAAGAAGACATCAAGAAAATGGAGAGGAAATAGTAATTGAAGTAAGAGAAACCCTGGAGGTTATAAAAGGTCTAAAGAAAAACAAAGCTCCTGGTCCGGATCTGATAGTAGCTGAAATTCTGCAGGCACTGGCAAACGAAATTGGCCCATGGTTAACAGATTTATATAATGAATGCCTAAGACAAGCCCTGTTTCCAAATTGTTGGAAACAAGGAGAAATAATAATACTAAGCAAAGGTGAGGAACGTGACCCAACTCAAGCTAAATCATATAGACCGATATGTCTTCTGAATACCATGGGAAAGGTTTATGAGAAACTGCTGTGCAAGAAATTGGAAGCCCACCGATCCGACAGAGGACTGTTCCCGCATCAATTCGGCTTTTAGAAAGGGAAAATCAACAGTAGATGCAATAAACCAAGCAGTGACATTAATTGAGTCAAATCCAAGCGAGTACTGCATGGGAATCTTCGCGGACATTAGTGGAGCATTTGACAACTTATGGTGGCCAGCACTCTTTGACAGGATTAACCGAAATAAATTGCCCGACCCGGCTGAAAAAAGTCTTCCAAGACTATTGCCGTGACAGGTACTGCTACTATAAATGGCCCAAGGGCAAAAGTATCCAAGAAATTAACCAAAGGATGCCCGCAGGGTTCAGTATGTGGACCTTACTTTTGGGACGTAGGAATGGAGAAAGGACTTATGCGACTACTGGAACTACTAGAACTAACGGGACTTGTGGCTTTTGCAGACGACTTGCTGCTCATAATACACGGAAACTCGCGGAAAGAACTGGAAGAAAAATGTGCAGTAATAATGGAAGAATTAAATAAATGGTGCAAAGGAGCAAAGTTAAAATTAGCGCCAGATAAAACTAAATATATCCTGTTTAAAGGAAAACTCACTCGCTACCCCACAGTTAGATTAGGAGATGTAAGTATCAAAAGAACGAGTAGCATAAGATATTTAGGACTTCAGATGGATGAAAAGCTAAATTTCAGTGATCATATACAAACTGTATGTGGAAGAGCAAAACGTTTAATGAATAAAATAATAACCATAGGGCAAAGGCAATTCCATCTGCCTATGAAAACAATTAGAAAATATCATAGAGCATTATTAGTATCAATTGTGGGGTACGCATCGGGTGTTTGGGCACACAGATTAAGACTAGTGAAACAATCAATGCAGCTGAGATCATTACAGCGAGCAATATTACTGAGGCTAACTGGCGCATATCAAACTACTTCAACAGATGCTCTTACAGTGGTCCTGGGCATATGGCCCCTTGACCTGGAAATCAGGAAACAGGGTGCATTGTACTGGTACAAAAGGGGCAACCGGAATAAAGCAGAACAGATAGTTGGGGCGCAGGTTGGAAGTCAAGACGATATTGAAAATCAACTGCTCAACGAATGGCAAAGAAGATGGGACAACAGCACCACAGGACGTAAGGACATACCAAATAGTTTCCGAACATATCTGAAAGATTGGAATTAAAACATATCAACACCAAACAAGGGTTTATACACTTTGTAACTGGGCCATGGGCCATACAAAACAACATTACACGGCAGGGGTCTGGTCGACAGCCCGGTGTGTGAGTGCGGGGAAATGAGTACTCCTGAACACGTAGTATTACAGTGCAGAAGAACTGCTCACTTACGTGAGCAAGATCACATGATAGGTGATAATGTGTATGAAGCGATCAGAGACCCGCAAACATGTGACTGGCTGGTAGACCTGACCCAAAAGGTGTCAGACTTTGAGAAAGAAATATTCCTACAAGGGAGACGAGAGAGGAACATTGCTGTTCGAGCACCCGAACCAAGGCGATGGGATGCAGAAGAGGACCAGCATACTCCACGTCCAACAAGAGCAAGAGCACCAATAGTGCTGCAGCAAGCTGAGAATGTGCCAGTTCAACCGACATTGAATAAAAGACGTTTCCTATGGGTCAGCGATAGAAATAGACACCAAGAAGAAGAAGAGGAAGAAGACAGTGGAAGTGGGAATGAAGGGGAAGAAGAACATTAATTCTAAATTCTTCAAAAATTCTTCCAAAGGCAAGTGGTTACGCTAAATAGTAGAAGGCCCGCGTCCACGACGCAGGGATGGAAACCCGCTTGGGGCTAAGTGGCCACTAGTATTAAACATACCGACTTTGACGAATGAATTACCTGATTTGACAGTACCGGAGTGGACTTTAGATTGTAGTGGGTAATGGTGGTGGTATATGGTATATGGTGGTGGTATTTTTGGTGGTGGTTCAAAAGGGGATTAAAAATACTAATAATAAGTTTAATTTTGTAACCGCTGGTGGGGTGGCGAGGGGCAGTCGCGGGGGACAAAAGGATCTCGGGGCCTGTCCCTCTCCGCCTTGCTAGCGGGAGTAGTTAGAAACAGATTGTAAAAGAAGTAGAAAATAGCTTTCTTTTGTTACTGTAGATAAACTATGTAGATTAAAGTATCAATGATTCTCCAATAGGCTCAGATGTAAAGTAGAAAACTAACATATTGTATCAGTAGTGTTTGTAAGGCCTCGAGCCAGTAGTCTTTCTCAAATTGTAAAAGTAGTTTTGTTTAGTAAAACATAGGAATGTAGAAATGTTAAAATAAATGACAAAAGGGAATGTGTAAATACGGCACGGTATAAATTATTAAGGCACCGTGCCAAGCAGAAAAATGAAAAAAAAAAAAAAAAAAAATGTCCCTATCTACTATCTAGCGAAACCACTGCCAAGGGAACGGGCTTGGAAGAATTAGCGGGGAAAGAAGACCCTGTTGAGCTTGACTCTAGTCTGGCACTGTGAGGTGACATGAGAGGTGTAGCATAAGTGGGAGATGGAAACATCGCCGGTGAAATACCACTACTTTCATTGTCTCTTTACTTACTCGGTTAGGCGGAGCGCGTGCGCCGAGGGTATTCCACCCCGGTGTCACGGTGTTCTCGAGCCAAGCGTGTATAGGGTTGCGTTCGTACCGTGGCTCCGCGTCCGCGTGCCGCAACCGTGGCCCGTGGGGGTTAAAGCCTGCGGTGCTGCGCGCTTGTGTGCCGTGGCGCGTCCGCGAGTGCGGCGCAGTTTACTCCCTCGCGTGATCCGATTCGAGGACAACGCCAGGCGGGGAGTTCGACTGGGGCGGTACATCTGTCAAAGAATAACGCAGGTGTCCTAAGGCCAGCTCAGCGAGGACAGAAACCTCGCGTAGAGCAAAAGGGCAAAAGCTGGCTTGATCCCGATGTTCAGTACGCATAGGGACTGCGAAAGCACGGCCTATCGATCCTTTTGGCTTGGAGAGTTTCCAGCAAGAGGTGTCAGAAAAGTTACTACAGGGGTAACTGGCTTGTGGCAGCCAAGCGTTCATAGCGACGTTGCTTTTTGATCCTTCGATGTCGGCTCTTCCTATCATTGCGAAGCAGAATTCGCCAAGCGTTGGATTGTTCACCCACCAATAGGGAACGTGAGCTGGGTTTAGACCGTCGTGAGACAGGTTAGTTTTACCCTACTGATGACTGTGTCGTTGCGATAGTAATCCTGCTCAGTACGAGAGGAACCGCAGGTTCGGACATTTGGTTCACGCACTCGGCCGAGCGGCCGGTGGTGCGAAGCTACCATCCGTGGGATTAAGCCTGAACGCCTCTAAGGCCGAATCCCGTCTAGCCATTGTGGCAACGATATCGCTAAGGAGTCCCGAGAGTCGGAAGGCTCGATAATACGTGACTTTACTAGGCACGGTCGTCCCATTGGGCGCCGCGCCGTACCAGCCCTTTGTTTGCCGCATGGGACGCTCGGGCGGTGCGCGCTGTGATCCACTGTTCACGCGCCGTCCAGTCTCTAGCGGTCGATCATGGGTTCTTTTATTCCGATGTCGGGACTCGGAATCGTCTGTAGACGACTTAGGTACCGGGCGGGGTGTTGTACTCGGTAGAGCAGTTGCCACACTGCGATCTGTTGAGACTCAGCCCTAGCTTGGGGGATTCGTCTTGTCGCGAGACGAGACCCCCATTTGCTAGTTTTTTTTCTTTTTTTTTTTTTACTAGTTTTTAATTACGTATCGGTGAAAATGGTGTTTGTTATTTTTTTCAGGGTGACTAGGATTGTTATTTTTGTGGACGGACTATAGTCTTTTAAGTGGAGTGTTTTGTATTTGTTGTGAGTAGTATATAGTACGTATAAGTGTAAAAGTTGTTTGTAATAATAAAGTTTATGGTCTTTCCTTTCCTTTCCTATATATACATAATAAAAGTTTTGATTGTGTTGTGTTTTTCTTTTTCTCCTCTTGAATGTTGTTGTTTATATAATAATATTACTTGAAAAAATTGTGAATAATAATAAATAACAAGAATAATATAATATATGATGATATATTGAAAAAAAAAGAAAGAAGAAACAAACAATATATATAATATGATGGATAAAAATTATAATAAATATATTGGTTGCTTGCTGCTAATGAAATGAATAAATATATGATGAGGCTGGCTAACTTACTTACTTACACCACCCTCCTCTTCGGCTTTGTCCCGGACGGTCTTTTTGTTATAGAAAAAGCGATATTTTTGGTCCCGGACGGTGTTTTTGTTATAGGAAATGTGTGTTTTTTGGTTTTTAAGCAAAGGAAAAACAGATTTTAAGTTGTATTACGAGAACTGTAAATATTTGAATTTAGCACTGCTTTAAAAAACGTGTGAGACGATATCCTGGGGGCCATACATATCGTCCAGAACGTGCTATCGATCATAGATTGCAAAAGAACCTGCAAGTATTGGTGAGACCAGGATTTCTTTTATTAACGACTTACAAAGAGGGATACCATACGTCGCAATCTCTCGCAGTACTGGACATCCTTGCAAACCAACTCAAGAAATCTGACGTACTATTTATCGCATTACTGTAATCGTCAGCAAAAACTACAAAATAAGGCTTTTTGTACCTGTGCTTGATAACCTGTTGTGGCGAAGAGACACGAGGGGCTGACATAAAAGTATTTAGAAACGGTAAATGACATGATTGTTTGTGTTCAACGAATTATCACGAAAAATTAGCAATAGGGAAACCGAAACACTTTCTTGAACCTAATGTATTAGTGTACTTAACAATTGAAATACAGGTAATCATCGCTATGGTTGTGCGTCATTAGGCGACAAACAATATAAATACCATAGCATGAATGAAAGTTTGTAATATTAATTTCAGTGCGTATAATTGTAGAATTGATAGTGATATCTATTATATGCATACAGACACCATGTTGTTATCTCCCTGAAGAAAAATTCCGGCTTAATTGGTTAGGTTATTCAATTTCTTATGTCACTGACTATTATAAAGTATATACTTTAACGCTTCTTTCTTGTATTGCGCTTTGCGAACATAGAAACGTCATAAACTGAGTACATTGACGTCGTAAGATGAGAGCGTGTACCAATTGCCTTAAATCCCCGCAATACCTGTAATATGAAAAATTTCATGTAACAATTGTAAAGGTGCATTTACTAGATGGTAGTTGTATGCAATACATTGTTATTTTTTATTCTAATTAATTATTATCAATGTTTTTGTTTTCAATTTTTTGTATTAAATTATAAAGTTGCTTCGTGCTGTACATATTTTTATCACAAGGTGAATCATTATCACTAGCACTGAATATTATAGCTACAAACTTTGATAATGAATAAAGAATCAAGTCAACCCCAATTATCCGTTAGTATTTTCAATTCTAAATAATACACAAGTATTGCTTTATAAGTTGAAACATTAATCTATTTTACTCTATGTGAATATTTTCTTTCACCAAGCGCCACATAGTATCGTAATACTGGTAATATACTTCAGGTATTATTTCTCCCGTCATCAGACACACAGACACGCTATTTTAATTTTTATTTCCTAATGTATTTGTTGCACATATATTTACTTTGCTTATTATATTGTTTACATTTTCTAACAGTCGTTGCCATTGAAAAACAACAGGGGGTGTGATACAAATTATTTCGTATTTATTACATGTATTTCAAAAACATATTATATGAAATTTTTCTTTGCTTCTTCTCAATAGAAACTGTAACTTCGCCAAATCTCAGACTCCGCTGCAGACGCGATGATATTAAAACACGGATCCGAATTTTACGAATTACGTAATAATGTGTAGCTATTGCAATGTAGCTTCTTATCTACTAGGGCATATTTCATTTGTACATCCCAAGTAGGGAACATTAAAAACATGCTATTATCAATTAGCAAAATGATTGACTATAAGAATGCTAACTTCAACACTCCCACAATTATATGAGATAGCCGTTACTCACATGTGTATGTGTCACAGCGTTGGACACAATTCAAATGTTACAATCACTCCACAAGCAATAAACTTAGTGAAACAACACATGCAGTGGCGTACCCTAAACACCATAAAATTTCATGCAGTTATTGCATCTACTCTTCATTCGGCACCGTAAAACTGTATTTATGTTCAGTATGCAACACATCTTCAAAATCCTTACACAAGTTCCTGATAAACTAATTACGGTAATAGCCCAGACACTGGGCTATTACTAGTTTTGTCCTGAAAACTGTTGTACACGTTAGTTGGGTGATATTATGTAGGATATGTTGCTCTTGGAGCTGTAAAATATATCAATTCTCAGAAAATTGACTCGAAAAGTGCCGTACCGTTAAGCCACGCGCGGCTGGGAAAAGGCATACGGCGATGTATAATGTTCCTGCTTCACCTCTGGGGTGGGGTGGGACTTTCTCCACCAGCGAAATACTGTTACTGACCTGTTGAAATTTGGATTAACTGCTTCCTTATAGTGTCCTCTTCACGTTTAGCACTCTCCTTTTCTGGAAAAGTCACCACGAATTAAATTAAAAATGCCGAAATATGGGATGCTCCGCAACCGCGAAATGTTAGCATCACTATAAAAATGACACAAAAATTATCGGTACAGGGATAATATCAACATAAATTGGCAGGCCATGTCGCAAACCAGAGACAAACTATGCATTTCTTTACTACGGAAGCAATCGATTGTCTCTGACTGGTTATATCGATTCCAAGATGGTGAGCCTTATAGTACTGCATTTTGAATAAAAAATTTCTATCTGTTAATTTTATGCGACGTTTTGCAACGGAGTGAAGCTAAAACGGCAAGAAAATATTACAACAAAGAATTAAACCAACATTTCAAGAGATTATCATTGATTTCGGAGCGCCGGCGGCAACTAATAGCAGCGCTGCAGTGTCACATTTAGGCATTTTTAATTTAATTCGTGGCGACTTTTCTGGAAAAGGAGAGTGTACCACGTGAATAGGACACTATAAGGAAGCAGTTAATCCAAATTTCGAAAGGTCAGTAACAGTTTTTCGTTGGTGGGGAAACTCGCACACCACCCCACCTCTGTTCAGGCGGCGCTAATAATTCTGGTCAAAATCACGGTAGCTCAATTTTTTAAATTAATTTCAATTTCTGGATCAGCCTGTCTTTCAACATATCCAAAATGCTGCTTGAAAATAAAGAAAAATTAAATCTTTAACAAAGTTTTCAACAGAGTTTTGTTTTAGAAACAAAAACTATGTGCCATTCTGGTACATTCTGCATTTCAACCTGAGATTGAAAACATTTGTTAATATTACCGCAACCTACTTTCATAAATGCCATGTGCTAGTATTGTCTCTGGCATGTGTGTACGTAATTATGGCGTCTATCGTTTGTTTACGATTGAAAATTGTGCAAATTTTTCCATGAATACATTTTTAATGGCTGTGACAGCAACGTATTCTTAAATAATATCGTTCCAAGAACATCTGCATGATTGTTATTTATACGTCGATATAGTATATATCTCCCAGTCACACGTCGTATAACGTAAAGTCACTTTTTCACTTAAGTTTCTAAGGTATGTATAAGTTTTACAGCTCTAAGAGCAACATATATTAAATAATATCACCCAAGGAACGTGTGTAACAGTTTTCAGACCAAAACGACAATTCCTTGATGAGTCCCATTGATTGCGCTGTAGCCCTAATTACATCTAATAACATGACTGGTTCATTTACTATTGTTACATTCCATTAAATATATAGACAGTTTCAAAACAGGACGCATGCTATGCACATGTTTACGTTGAATCCGAACAACAGGACGCCGCAGCTTAGTTCATATAATCAAATGTAAATCTTCATAACTTTTGTCCTCACCACTAATGAAACACACAAAATTTTCTCCCCTGCCCGAACGCTCCATAATTGTTATACATTGAATATATATAATTATCGCCTAACGATATAACACCTGGCGTCGTTGAAATAAAACTCATGCATAAATAGTACTTTGAAATAATCAGCTCCTATGATTGTCATTATTATTAATTCCTAATAACACGATGTTATTTTTATTTCTCTTCAAATGAGTCTTTCACTACATAAATATGTATTGTAGTTCAAGCTAACGTCTCTGGTGTCTCAAAATGGCGAGGTGTTAGAAATTTTTGTGCGTGTAACCTTCTAATTTTCCAAGGGTGTCACGTACATTAACTTAATCTATTATTAATATGATTGAAATTGTTTCTGTTTTTGCTCCCAGGTGTTGAAAACTGTTTGTTAACGGGACTTCCAAGCTGGAAATCGAAAGTACACCTAAATAACATCAGCGCACATTAACTGAAATTTCTACGGCAGCCGTTCCCGAGGTAAGAATGATACTATTACGTTTTGAATATTTTGTTGTTGTTTTTTGGTGTGTGTTACAAGCATTCCACATATACTGCAATAATTCTTACAACGAGTCGAGGCTGCATCCTGCTGCTGTCTAATCGGCCCTTCACCTTTTTAGTTTTTGTTTATTTACCCTTCATTTACACAGCCTAATATCTTACTGACTAAATTGGGCCCTAAGTATCAATTGTTACATTGTTGATTTACATAGTGTTTGTACAAAATATTTACATGCAAGGAATTTGGCATACAGTTCCGTTACACTTTGACTTACTGTCTAAATAATTGTATAATATTACATTTGGTCTTGCTTGCAGTAATAACAGTTACAGCTGCTGTTGCAAATTTTAATCTTATATTGAATCACAAATATCGCTTATTGTTCTCATAGTGCTAGTGGTTTTTAATAACAACCCCTCACCTTTCCCTTCTTTGTCTTCCGCTGTTGACTTGCGTTCACTTCCTCCGGCACTGCCCTCGAAAACATTCACATATTTGAGCGCCTCTCACGCCTTCCCTGTTCATTTTAAAAATTTACAAAAAATACCCTCTTACTCTACTCGACGAGGCCTACACAATGAGACTAAGTACGATGCTCTAGCTCGAAAAAAAAAATTGTTGAACAACGCTCCAAATGGCAAAATCGGCTTTGGCCCAACGCAATGCATTTCTGGAGCAAATTTCAGCCATGCAGCTCACTCCGTTCGACAGTTATGCCACTTTGAAGATCGTACGTACTTTCGTATTCAGAAATGGCATCTCCCTCGTACGGCTGCCGCCAGTATCTCCATCTTGCGGCGCATGCCGGAACACGGTGTTTCCATGGAATGCCGCTGCAAACCACCAAGCGCTACTTATCACGCATTGCAAATGTCTTTCAACACTAGGAGATTAATCTGCTTCATCTTATTTCATTTAATAGAAAAAAAAAAAAAAATATAGGGACAGCGGGAAATCACTAATTTGCATTTGATAGGGTATTTGGTGAAAGCGTTACTTTCGTTACGAAGGATAATTGTTTCTGAAATACCCGCCGGGTAGTAGTAGCAGCGTTTCAGTACGGTATGTATGAATTTAATTCCACGCAATCAGTTTGCGGTATGTTCTCAACAAATTTCTCTATTTCTTCTTTCGACACCTTAATAACTTCTCAGTCGTCGCAATACTGGATAAAGAGTATATTCTATGTTTACGATATAATAAAAACAAACATTTATTTAATCGCTCGCTTTTTTTCTTAAACGAATAATAAGTTTTCGCTATTCCGGAATGTCTCTGGTTACTTACAAGGCACATCGTGCCTGGTCCGTAAACTGCAACTTCACCTCTCCTAACAACTGCTAATCGTCTAATCCTCTCGAGTGGCAAAAGAAACAAAACAAAAAAATTAACGTAAACGCTGATTACAACAACTGCTACATACCTCCTGGTAACAAAAATCCGAGGCACAGATCACGTCGCTGAAAACTGCCTCCGTGAAAATGTGTGCTCCGACAATCTTCTAATTGTTCAGATTCAATTCTTTTTTTTTTTTTTTTTTTTTTTTTTTTTCCTCTGTTCTTCTCCTTTCTCCCTTTCCAGGCGAATGGCTCACCTCCAAACGGTTCAACCGCAAACTGAGTCCCGTTACCTAGCAACGTTGTTCGTCGTTGCTCGGCAACTTGTAAGAAAATTTGAAACTTATTAAACCGACACCCGTTCCACATTGTGGACATCCTCAAATATAAACCAACTCTCTCTACTTTCATATTTATATACTGTGAACATATTCGTGGCGGTTTCCACAAGGTGTGAATCTATGATCTCTACCTTTCAATCTCTGTTTTCTTATTATTATTTATTGAATATCTTTCCAAATGAAAATAGCGACTAAATACGTGCAATGTCACTAGTGTATCGCCTCCAACCCCACGTAAGAGTCTCGTCACTAGATCCTGTGCACACAAATGTAGGGTAGACGGATGCCTCGCCACTCGTCGTTTTGCGTACGTCGAAGACCACACTGCACATCTTACCATCAAAAGTTGTCAACGACTTTTCTTCACCTTACTAATTGCACCGGCACCAGTCAGTAGGGCCGTGTAAATAGCGTTAGTAGTTGGCAACGTCATGATACACGCGCAATTATACGACTCGACTGTCGCCTGGCGAGTACAACCGGCGCCAAGCCACGCTCCTCGATAATTGCCATTTATACGTTTCCTTTCCAATCAACCGT
>JARYHS010011408.1:283433912-283441944 GCA_031002005.1 Vandiemenella viatica
GACGTGCAAATCGATCGTCCGAGCTGGGTATAGGGGCGCAAGACTAATCGAACCATCTAGTAGCTGGTTCCCTCCGAAGTTTCCCTCAGGATAGCTGGTGCTCATACGAGTCTCATCCGGTAAAGCGAATGATTAGAGGCCTTGGGGCCGAAACGACCTCAACCTATTCTCAAACTTTAAATGGGTGAGATCTCCGGCTTGCTTGATATGCTGAAGCCGCGAGCTTTAAAACTCGGATCGGAGTGCCAAGTGGGCCATTTTTGGTAAGCAGAACTGGCGCTGTGGGATGAACCAAACGCCGAGTTAAGGCGCCCGAATCGACGCTCATGGGAAACCATGAAAGGCGTTGGTTGCTTAAGACAGCAGGACGGTGGCCATGGAAGTCGGAATCCGCTAAGGAGTGTGTAACAACTCACCTGCCGAAGCAACTAGCCCTGAAAATGGATGGCGCTGAAGCGTCGGGCCTATACTCGGCCGTCAGTCCGGCAGTCATGGTCGGTCCTTGCGGCCGGCCGCGAAGCCCTGACGAGTAGGAGGGTCGCGGCGGTGAGCGCAGAAGGGTCTGGGCGTGAGCCTGCCTGGAGCCGCCGCCGGTGCAGATCTTGGTGGTAGTAGCAAATACTCCAGCGAGGCCCTGGAGGACTGACGCGGAGAAGGGTTTCGTGTGAACAGCCGTTGCACACGAGTCAGTCGATCCTAAGCCCTAGGAGAAATCCGATGTCGATGGGGGCCTCAATTGCCAACCATGGTTTTTTGGTTGGCCCCCGTTGGGCGAAAGGGAATCCGGTTCCTATTCCGGAACCCGGCAGCGGAACCGATACAAGTCGGGCCCCTCATCTGAGAAGCTCGTCGGGGTAACCCAAAAGGACCCGGAGACGCCGTCGGGAGATCGGGGAAGAGTTTTCTTTTCTGCATGAGCGTTCGAGTTCCCTGGAATCCTCTAGCAGGGAGATAGGGTTTGGAACGCGAAGAGCACCGCAGTTGCGGCGGTGTCCCGATCTTCCCCTCGGACCTTGAAAATCCGGGAGAGGGCCACGTGGAGGTGTCGCGCCGGTTCGTACCCATATCCGCAGCAGGTCTCCAAGGTGAAGAGCCTCTAGTCGATAGACTAATGTAGGTAAGGGAAGTCGGCAAATTGGATCCGTAACTTCGGGATAAGGATTGGCTCTGAGGATCGGGGCGTGTCGGGCTTGGTCGGGAAGTGGGTCAGCGCTAACGTGCCGGGCCTGGGCGAGGTGAGTGCCGCGGGGGTGCCGGTCAGTGCGGCGGTTTAGCGGTGGTGCGGTCTGCTCTCGCTGCGGCGTCGGCTTCGGCTGGCCCGTGGTGCAGGATGCGCGTGCTGCTGCGGCTGTCGTGCCCCGGTGCTGCAACCCGTGTGTAGGATCCGAGCTCGGTCCCGTGCCTTGGCCTCCCACGGATCTTCCTTGCTGCGAGGCCGCGTTGCTTTAGTGCGCTCCTTTACGGGGGTGTACGGGTGCGCGGATTCTCTTCGGCCGCCATTCAACGGTCAACTCAGAACTGGCACGGACTGGGGGAATCCGACTGTCTAATTAAAACAAAGCATTGCGATGGCCCTAGCGGGTGTTGACGCAATGTGATTTCTGCCCAGTGCTCTGAATGTCAACGTGAAGAAATTCAAGCAAGCGCGGGTAAACGGCGGGAGTAACTATGACTCTCTTAAGGAGGACCCGCGTGGGTGAGTGCCGTCCACTCACGATCCCGGACGGCCAAGGCAAAACAACATCAGTGCCTCGTACTACCTTCCGACACTGACCACCGGTTGTCGATGAAGTTCCGCAGGGTTCGCGGAAGCCCTTAGGGAGCTAACCCAAACCTAGCAGATGGTGTCACAGTGGAATTCCACTGGAAGATTTAAAACAACCACAGCTTGTGGCCACTGAGGACCCTAAAGGGAGCTCAGGAACCAGCAAGTCTGAGGGAACCGGCGCCTATGCTACGGGGAGGGCCCGAACTGGGACGGAATTCCCGGAAAGAAGGTCTCAGGCCTAGTTTAGCCAAATGCCTCGTCATCTAATTAGTGACGCGCATGAATGGATTAACGAGATTCCCGCTGTCCCTATCTACTCGGCCCGTTCAGGTGCTGCCGCCTTGTCGCGGTGCGGGCGCTTAGTAGCACCGTTCCGTCGGCCAGGGGCTGGTTTCCATCCCAGGGACGAAGGTGCGGTGTGAAGCTAAGGCAGCACAGAGGAAAGGAGTAAAAAGTCTGAGAACACCTAAATGTGACCCAGACATGTCCCAGTAACATCAGAGACCAACCAAGGGAAACTTCCATTAAAGAGCTGTTAACACCACAAGAGCCAGGTGCTCTCCTAATAGAGACGAGCCCAGGTAATACGGGAGAAGAACCTCAGTGCAAACTTTGGACAGCTCTGGAAGGCAAAGTAAAAGAGCAATGGAGTTTATGATTGGTGGAGCAGAGGCCACAAGAGGAGTACAAGATATGATGAAAATAACGTTGGCTAAGGTCAACTGGTTTGCGAGTTCGGGCTCCACATCCTCGAGTCCGAGGATGAGTGAGATGCCGGGAGTTGCGGCTGGGGTGGCCGACATCGGGCACAACCTTCGGACTCATGTCCAAGCGCCCCGATTTGCCGATTCCCAGCGCATGGGGGGGCCAATTGAGTCCCGCCTTGTACTGGGACATTAGCGAATGTGGGGAAAGAGGAGAAGACAGCAGGAGCAGCTGTAGTGCATAAAGAAAACTCTCTTGCGGTAGCCAGATGTCTCGTCACATGGAGCAGACTTGGAAGAAATGAAGACAGGAGGAAAACTTGCTGTATGAGCATAAGATCAGCTCAGCAGCAACAAAATGCCAGTTCGATAGTTCGTGCGCGTGGGATGGCCCGCGGATCTGGTGGGGATACCCGGACTGCCTAGGGGGAACAATAGGGAACCCTGGGTAGCCTGCCAACCTGGAGGGGGGTAACCTCTGAAGGGGAGAGATCATCGGGTCCAGACCGATGAAAGGCTGGGGAGGCGGCCCACCACCTGAGTAGGAGTGGGTCTCTGGCGAGTAGAAAGTGTCTCCCCGGACTAGTAAGAGGCGAAGGGCGTCGCACGGCGTCGGTGCGGCCGGGTTGCCGGGGTCACCACCGGGGCGGCGGGCTTGAAATCGCGTATGACTTTCGAACTGAAGGGACCATCTGGCTGGAAACGGCCAGGTGAACCAAAGATGGCACCCCATGACCCTTGGTCCAGGGCAGGACCGGTGGGTAGGACCATCAAATGCCACGGCTATGCCAGAGGGGCCGGTTCGCCGTAAGAAACGGGCCCCCAACTCCTCTTTTTTCACTATCAATATGGCTGCTAATACAGAGAATATCGATAGTGACAAAAGCGCTAATGCAATGAATTACAAACAAAGATTCGAGGAAATAGTAGAACTCCTTGACGAGACACAGGGCAATAAGCTCAGTGAATCTCGGTCAAGGGTAATAAGAGATAAGCTAGCTGCCTGGGCGGTCGAAGCGGCCTTTACAGCGGGCAAGGTAGCTCAGCTAGAAGAGGAAAATAAACGACTAAGACAGGAATTGAAAGAACAAAAAATGAGCGGTCCGAGTTACTCTTCGGTAGTGACGACTGGACCCAAAGCTCAACAAAAGGCTCCAATGCCATCAACGGCGGGTGCGGTGTTTATTACCTCGAAAAAAGGTGAAGACACTAAGAAAGTGGCAGAGGTAGTTACTGCAACACTAAAACCAACAAGAGATAAAATCAAAATAACTAGGGTCAAAACAACTGCCAATATGGTAGTTGTAGAGACCAATAGCCAAGAGGATGCTAGAAGAATCATGGCAAACAAGGAATTGGCAAAAGAGTATAAATGTGAACTACCAAAAAAGAGAAAGCCACTGATGATATTATATGATGTCCCAGTAACTCTGGATGTGGAAAACCTGGCCAGTGTCGTTTGGGAACAGAATTTTAGTGATTTGGGCAAAATTGAGGACTTTAAAAAGGGATTTGTGCCAAAATTTAAAACAGGACCAAGGAATAAGCCAACCGTGCATCACGTAGTGGAGGTAAGCCCCGATGTGAGGAAACTCTTGCTCAGACAAAGAAAAATATTTGTGGAATTTACAGCGGTCTCTGCGAAAGATTATACAGTGGTCCCAAGGTGCATAAAATGCCAAGACCTAGGTCATGTAAGCAAGCATTGTGCAAAGGCCAACCTGACCTGCAGTCATTGTGGGGAGGAAGGCCACAAGAAAGATGCATGCCCTAAGAAAGCACAACCTCGAGTATGTGTGCCTTGTGCTAGGCGTGGCAAGACTTGCAAGAAGAAAGAAAAAGAGTGCATGACATACCAAATGTTGATGCAAAGACAAATAAACAAAATAGACTATGGCGACTAGCATAAATAACAGAGAAATGGCGATCGAGGGGACAAATCAGGAAGACCAAAGTGTGAAAAGAAAGAAGAAAAAGACGCCATCTAAGAAACGCAGAGATGCAAGGAGGGCAGAGGAGCATAGAAAAAAGCAAGAGGACATCGGGGACACCAATGAAGTAGAGACAAAGGTCACAAATACCATGGGGGATGCAGACGAAGGTAACAGGGAGCGGAGACCGTATAGAGCGGGAGTGGGATGGACTAGTAAAGTGGGATGGAAGCCGAAGAACAGTGAAGGGGAACCGGAGAAAGAACAGGTTAAGAGGGGAGGGTATGAAGCAAAGGATTATAATGCAGTGGACCCAGTAAATACATATGGGAACATAGAGGAAATTGTTAGACTTAGTAGATTGGAGGAAGAACATGTATTGAGCACAGCCCTTCGACACTTGACCAGGGAACTGCATCCGGGTGGTGGGAAGATAACCTTTCCACAACTAAGGGAGGTAGATAAAATACAGCTAAGTAGGAATAATATCCCAACGGACCCCGCACAGTTGTTGAAGCTAGTAAAAAAGGTCTTTGACAGACGTGGTGAGATATATGATCCCGAATCTATATACAAACAATTGGTAATGATACATGGCAGAATAAGCTTTGACGCACAACAGAAATGGCCGCAATGTTACATATACACTAGACATCCATGAACAGAATTATTAAAATTGCCCAACTTAATGCAATGAGAGGCGAACTGGTACTCCATGAGTGCAGGAAGCTTGCAGAAGAAGCGCAGTGGGATGTCTTGTGTATACAGGAACCGCACTCAAAATTTGGGAAAATCCCGCACATGCCGATAACGGCACAAATAGTCACGGAAGGCCAAAGACCAATGGCGGCAATCATAGTATATAACAAGGAGATACAGGTCACGAAAATAGCACAATATTGTGACGAAAATACGGTTTGTGCGGAATTATGTACCAATTGGTGTAGAGTGATAATAGTCAGCATGTACTGTCAGTATGGTGATCATATACAACCATATCTGGATAAGATACTAAAAATAGGGAACGAAAACAGGGGAAGGCGAGTAATAATAGTGGGTGATGTTAATGCAAGATCCCCGATATGGTATAGTGATGAAACAAATGAAAGGGGGGAAATGCTGGAAGAAGTTCTAAATGAATTACAACTAGAAGTGAGGAACGAACCAAACAATCCTCCAACATTTAGTAATAGACAGGGAGCTACATCAAACATAGATATTACGGTGACAAGCAGAGAGGTGGGGGAAATGTTAAGGGACTGGAAGGTAATACCAAACATGACAACAAGTGATCATAATTTGATAACATTCTCACTAGCAAGGGAAGGGGGGGACGAAGAAAGAAATCATGGTGGAGAAACAGGTGTACGCTACAATGTGGCCAATGCATCCTGGACAAAATTGAATGAGTTATTCAGAGTACCAGAAGGTCTAGAAGAATGTGAGAATGTAGACTGGATAGCAAGGGAAATAACGAAGGAAATAAAAAGGGCAATGAAAGGGGCAATACCTATTAAAAGGGTGGCAAGGGTCCAGGATAAACCCTGGAACGAGAGACTCACAAAAGCTAGAGCAGAAATGAGGAGATCAAGAAGGGACTACCAGCGCTGCCTGGTGGCGGGCGTAAGGGGATTCCTTCTGGAAAGATACAGAGAAAAGAAAAGAATATTTAGGGAGCTCCTGATGTCAGTAAAACAGCAAAGCTGGCAGAGGTATGTGGTGGAAAACTTGAGGAATGACCCATGGGGGGTGCCATATAAAATAGCAGCAGGGAAGATAAGATGCCCTACCACCCTCTCAACAGTTAGGACAATGGAGGGAGGGATGACGGAGGACTGGAGGACGACGGCTAGGGAATTACTGAGAGTGTTGTTGCCGGATGATATAGAAGGGGAAGATACAGACGAGCAGAAAGCATTAAGGGAAAGGTTGCAACAAATTTATGTAACGGAGCATCAAACACCAGAAATAACAAGGGAAGAGGTAATAAAGTCGATAAACTCAATGGCGAAACAGAAGGCCCCAGGGCCAGACGGAATAGTAGCTGAGGTTCTCCAGTCACTAGTCATAACCCTGGCTCCAATATTATGCGACTTGTTCAACAAGTGTTTACGGCAGGGCAGAGTGCCGAACATTTGGAAACAGTCGGATGTAGTAATACTAAGCAAAGGAGGTGACAAAGACCCGGTTGAACCAAAGTCTTATCGGCCGATTTGCCTGTTAAATGTGCTAGGGAAGGTACAAGAGAAAATACTTGTTTGGAGATTGCAAGAACACAGGAATATAGTAGGTATGAACATGAACCAATTTGGGTTCAGAGCGGGCAGATCGACCGATGACGCTGTCAACAGGGCAATTAGTTTAGTTAAAGGTAGTAGAGAAAAATATGTAATCGCCATCTTTGTGGATATCTCAGGGGCATTCGACAACCTTTGGTGGCCCGAGCTGTTTGATTGCTTAAGGGAAATAAATTGCCCAAGTAACTTATACTCAACCTACCGCGATTACTGTAAAAACAGATATGCAAGACTGAGATGTCCACAGGAGGTGATTGAAAAACATGTAACAAAAGGATGTCCACAGGGCTCACCATCGGGGCCTGCGATGTGGGACACAACGTTTGAAAGGGCCATGAGAAGACTTCAAGGACTGGAGGGGATACTGGGGCTCGTGGCCTTTGCCGACGACCTGCTTCTGCTGGTGGAAGGTGGGTCAAGGAACGAAATTGAGACAAGAGGAAGAGAGGCACTAACGGAGCTAAATAGATGGTGTCAAGAAGTCAAACTGAAAATGGCACCAAACAAGACAAAGTTTATGCAGATTGGCGGCAAGAAGTTGAGAAGGGACCCAATAATTAAAGTAGAAGATGTCTCAATCAAGAAAGCGCAGTCATTTAAATATCTTGGTGTAACACTTGCCGAAAGGATGGTTTTCACCAGCCATATAGAGGCAACTTGTGACCGTGCCAAAGCAGCAATGAACAAACTCATAAGTATCGGACAAAGAAAATTTAGGTTGCCCATGGACATTATCAGAATGTACCACAACAGTATTTTGTGCGCAATAACAGGATACGCTGCCAGCACATGGGCAGCTGAACTAAGGAAGGTAAAGCCTAAAGAGGCCCTCAGAAGAGTCCAAAGAGGGATACTGATGAGACTATGTGGTGCATATGGGACGGTATCAACAGACGCGCTGACAGTAGTGGCGGGGGTCTGGCCGCTGGACTTGGAAATCAGGAGGAGAGGCGCAATGTACTGGCTAAAAAAGGATGAGCAAGGAGAAGTCGAAAGGATATTGGGAACACCAGCAATAAACAAGACGGAAATAACAACAGCCCTGCTGGATGAATGGCAGAGGCAATGGAACAGCAGCGAGACGGGTAGAAGAACATACCAATGCTTCCCTGACATAAGGGAGAGGTTACAATTAAGCCATTTCAAACCATCAATGGGAATGGTTCATTATGTAACCGGACATGGTCCTTACAATAGCCAGCTGTGCAAGAGAGGATTAAGAGAAACTGAAGAATGTGACTGCGGTCAAGAGGGCACCCCGGAACATGTGGTCTGGGACTGCCCACTGACAGAAGAAATAAGGAGGGATAGGCTAGAACATTTGCGCCAGAT
>JARYHS010011408.1:283442944-283485897 GCA_031002005.1 Vandiemenella viatica
TCCACTATTTTAAATATTCCCCAATCAATTCTTTCCCAACTATGTTTCCCCTGTTCACTACCCAACACCGTATTGTATATTACTACTACTACTACTTACCCACCACCAATAACAAAACAAACAAAAACAAGTCTATTCCCCTCACAATGCTGCCCTTACAATACTTTTACTACTTTACTTCTAACTACTACGACTACTACAATCATATTAACTTTTCTTCCTACTTCTACTATACTACTATTTGTACTACAAGCATCTACTACTTAACATTTACTACTACTCTACTTTCTAACTACTTTTGTCACAATTGGTTTTAATCATAATCGGTTGCCCCAGCCCGTCACCGGCCCAAGGTGCCAGGCCGCAGCGCCGGTTGTCCAGGCACCGCAGCCGGAATCCCGCAGACCGGCTACCGGCGTCCCTGCGTCTTGTCTGGTGTTGCTCCTCCTCTTCTCCTGGTGTACCTCATGGCCTTCGCCGAGCCGCCACCTCTGCTGCATATCTGTCTCTGTGATAAATTGATATCCCTTGCACTACTTCATTGAGCACTTGGAATTTATCAGGATGTCTCACTAGTTCTTGTTGTGGTATCTGGCGCAATTGTTCTAGCCTATGCCTCCTTATTTCTTCTGTCAGTGGGCAGTCCCAGACCACATGTTCCGGGGTGCCCTCCTGACCGCAGTCGCATTCTTCGGTTTCTCTTAGCCCTCTTTTATGCAGCTGGCTGTTGTAGGGACCATGTCCGGTTACATAGTGTAACATTCCCATTGATGGTTTGAAATGGCTTAATTGTAACCTTTCCCTTATATCAGGGAAGTACTGATGTGTTCTTCTACCTGTCTCACTACTGTCCCATTGCCTCTGCCATTCATCAAGCAGTGCTGTTGTTATTTCCGTCTTGTTTGCTGCAGGTGTTCCCACTATCCCTTCGACTTCTCCCTGCTCCTCCTTTTTCAGCCAGTACATTGCGCCTCTCTTCCTAATTTCCAAGTCTAGCGGCCAGACCCCTGCCACCACTGTCAGCGCGTCTGTTGACACCGTCCCATATGCACCACATAGTCTCATTAGTATCCCTCTTTGCACTCTTCTGAGGGCTTCCTTGGGCTTGACCTTCCTTAATTCCGCTGCCCATGTACTGGCAGCGTATCTTGTTATTCCGCAAAGTATACTATTGTGGTACAGTCTGATAATATCCATTGGAAACCTAAATTTTCTTTGACCAATACTTATAAGTTTGTTCATTGCCGCTTTGGCACGGTCACAGGTTGCCTCTATATGGCTGGTAAATACCAACCTTTCAGCAAGTGTTACGCCAAGATATTTAAAAGACTGCGCTTTCCTGATTGATACATCCTCGACTTTAATTATTGGGTCCCTTCTTAACTTTTTGCCGCCAATCTGCAAAAAATTTGGTCTTATTTGGTGCCATTTTTAGTTTGACTTCTTGACACCATTTGTTTAGCTCAGTTAGTGCCTCCATTCCTCTTATCTCTATTTCATTCCTTGACCCGCCTTCCACCAGCAGAAGCAGGTCGTCGGCAAAGGCCACGAGTCCCAGTATTCACTCAAGTCCTTGAAGTCTTCGCATGGCCCTTTCAAATGTTGTATCCCACATCGCAGGCCCCGATGGTGATCCCTCTGGACATCCTTTTGTTACATACTTTTCAATCACCTCCTGCGGACATCTCAGTCTTGCATATCTGTTTTTGCAATAGTCACGATAAGCTGAGTATAAGTTACTTGGACAATTAATTTCCCTTAAACAATCGAATAGCTCGGGCCACCAAAGATTGTCAAATGCTCCTGAGACATCCACAAATATGGCGATTACATAGTTTTCTCTTCTTCCTTTAACTAAACTAATTGCCCTGTTGATAGCATCATCGATCGATCTGCCCGCCCTGAACCCAAATTGGTTCATGTTCATGCCTACTACATTCCTATGTTCTTGCAACCTCCAAACAAGTATTTTCTCTTGCACCTTCCCTAGTACATTTAGCAGGCAAATCGGCCGATAAGACTTTGGTTCAACTGGGTCTTTGTCACCTCCTTTACTTAATATTACAACATCCGATTGTTTCCAAATGCTCGGCACTCTGCCCTGCCGTAAGCACTTGTTAAACAAGTGACACAATATCGGGGCCAAAGCTATGACCAGTGACTGGAGAACTTCAGCTACTATTCCATCTGGCCCTGGGGCCTTATGTTTCGCCATTGAATTGATTGACTTGATTACCTCGTCCCTTGTTATTTCTGGTGTCTGTTGTTCCGTTACATATATTTGTTGCAACCTTTCCCTTAATGCTTTCTGCTCATTTGTATCTTCCCCCTCTATGTCATCTGGCAACAACACTCTAAGCAATTCCCTGGCTGTCGTCCTCCAGTCTTCCGTCATCCCCCTCTCCGTTGTTCTAACTGTTGACAGAGTGGTAGGGCATCTTATCTTCGCCGCCGCTATTTTATATGGCACCCCCCATTCCTTAGGTTTTCCACTACATACCTCTGCCAGCTTTGTTGTTTTACTGATATCAAGAGCTCCCTAAATGTTCTTTTCTTTCCTCTGTATCTTTCCAGGCAGCGCTGGTAATCCCTCCTTGATCTCCTCATATCTGCTCTAGCTTTTGTCAGTCTCTCACTCCAGGGTTTGTCCTGGACCTTTGCCGCCCTCTTGATGGGTATTGCCCCCTTCATTGCCCTTTTTATTTCCTTCGTTATTTCCCTTGCAATCCGATCTACATCCTCACATTCTTACAATCCTTCTGGCACTCTGAATAACTCATTCAATTTTGTCCAAGATGCATTGGCTATATTGTAGCGTGCACCTATTCCTCCGCTTTGATTTGTTTCTTCGTTCCCCCCATCTCTTATTAGTGAGAATGTTATCAGATTGTGATCACTAGTTGTCACGTTTGGTATTACCCTCCAATCCCTTAACATTTCCTCCACCTCTCTGCTAGTAACAGTGATATCTGTGTTCGATATCGCTCCCTGTCTATTACTAAATGTTGGAGGATTATTTGGTTCATTTCTCACTTCTAATTATAATTCATTTAAGACTTCTTCCAACATTTCCCCCCTTTCATTTGTTTCATCACTGTACCATATCGGGGATCTTGCATTAACATCGCCCACTATAATCACTCGCCTACCCCTGTTTTTATTTCCTATTTTTAATATTTTGTCCAGATACGGTTGTATATAATCCCCATATTGACAATACATGCTGACTAGTATCACCCTGCATCAATTGGTACATAATTCCGCACAGACCGTATTTTCGTCACAATATTGTGCTATTTTTGTGACCTGTATCTCCTTATTAAATACAATTATTGCTGCCATTGGTCTTTGGCCTTCCGTGACTATTTGAGCCGTTATCGGCATGTGCGGTATTTTCCCAAATTTTGAGTGCGGTTCTTGAATACACAAGACATCCCATTGTAATTCTTCTGCAAGCTTCCTGCACTCATGCAGTACCAGTTCACCTCTCATTGCATTTAATTGTGCAATTTTAACAGTTCTATTCATGGGTGTCTAGTGTAAATGTAACATTGAGGCCATTTTTGTTGTGCATCAAAGCTTATTCTGCCATGTATCATCACCAGTTGTTTGTATATTGATTCGGGATCATATATCTCGCCACGTCTGTCAAAGACCTTTTTTACCAATTTTAAAAACTGTTCGGGGTCCGATGGTATATTATTCCTGCTTAGCTGTATTTTGTCTACTTCCCTTAATTGTGGAAAGGTTATCTTCCCACCTCATGGATGCAGTTCCCTGGTCAAGTGTCGAAGGGCTGTGCTCGAAACATGTTCCTCCTCTAGTCTGCTAAGTCTGACAATTTCCTCTATGTTTCTATATGTATTCGCTGGGTCTAATGCATTATACCCCTTTACTTCATACCCGCCCTTCTTGAGCTGTTCTTCCTCCGGTCCCCCTTCACTGTTGTTCAACTTCTTTCCCACTTCACCAGTCCATCCCACTCCCGCTCTATACGGTCTCCACTCCCTCTTACCTTCATCTATGCCCCCCATGGTTTTTGTGACATTTGATTCTGCTTTAGTGGTGCCTCCGATGTCCTCTTGCTTTTTCCTATATTCCTCTGCCCTCCTTGCATCTCTGCGTTTCTTAGATGGTGTCTTTTTCTTTCTTTTCAAACCTTGATCTTCCTGATTTTTGCCATCTATTGCCTTGATCGCCATTTCTCTGTTATCTGTGCTAGTCATCATAATCTATCTTGTTTATCTGTCTTTGCATCAACATTTGATATGTCATGCACTCTTTTTCTTTCTTTTTGCAGGTCTTGCCTCTCCTAGCACATGGCACGAATATTCTAGGTTGTGCTTTCTTTAGGCATGCATCTTTCTTGTGGCCTTCCTCCCCACAATGACTGCAGGTTAGGTTGGACTTTGAACAATGCTTGCTCACATGACCTAGGTATTGGCATTTTATGCATCTTGGGACAACTGTGTAATCTTTCGCTGAGACTGCGGTAAATTCCACGAAATTTTTCCTTTGTCTTAGCAAGAGTTTCCTCACATCGGGGCTTACTTCCACTACATGATGCACAGTTGGCTTATTCCTCGGTCCTGTTTTAAATTTTGGCGTAAAGCCCCTTTTGAAATCCTCAATTTTGCCCAATTCACTGCAATTCTGCTCCCAACGACATTGGCCAGGTTTTCCACGTCCATTGTTGTTTATATGGATATATATATATATATTATATAAAACAGTAAAAACACTATTAGAAACCTTACAAATTCCACATACAGTTGAGACACTCTGTTTTCCATTTACATAGTTCGTCCCTCATGTAACTGTTGCAATAGTGGCTGTCTTTTACAGACGTGATGTTCAATCGGACGGAGATGGCAGCGTGGCTGGACCCGACGAATTGGCTGGCCGACGGAGCGACAGGTCAGCCGCCGGAGCCGAACCCGGTTCCTCACGGAGAGCGCGTGCCCTGCATGTTCGAGAGAGCCGTCTTCCCCTCTGACAGTACCTTTTATGTACAGCTGCCCGAGGCTCCTATCGGTGTCGGGTCCATTGTTATCGGCGATCAGGCGAGTAAAATACATACATAGTGATCTCAAACACCCCATACAGATCTTGAAATGGTGTTCCAGCCATATGCTTCACATTCATCAGCAATCTTCTCAGTATTAACCAGAGTCTCAACTCTATTGCAACTTTTTTTTAGTGTTTGAGATAATCCACCATCTTTAATCATCGACTTCTTGTGTGTTGTTTATTTACTATTACTTCTGATACATTACCGAAAGTGCTTTTCCATCTCATCAAATTTCCTGTCTAAGTTTCCTACTATATCTGAAAACCTTCAAAATTGTTCTCTTTTGATCAAGCATCTCATTTTAAGCTTTTCCTCCGGCAGATCTTTTCCATCTCCCGCACAATCATGCAACAAAAATTTTCAACGGTTGTTGTAATTCGATATTATATGAAGTACAATGTGAAAGTTTGTTAAAACTAAGTTAAAACTTTGAACTTCATCGTGAAATATTTATTAGTCTAGCAGCAATAAGTAATGTCTCCCTCTGTGACGAAGCTGACAGAATATCTTCCTGTTTGTTCGTATTTGTTACGTCGCAAGTGGCCAATACTTTACAGAGCGGTTGCGAGGGATTATGGATAAACATAAAAATAATAATCAAGCGAGTGGCTGTAGGAACCTCTCCCAAAGCTAGTGTGTAACTAGGGGGACGTGAAACGCAGACATTGAGTGTTGCAACAGGCAGCTTGTAAAATGATTTATTTGACTCCGGTGACATAAATAAAAAAACACGTTCGAAGGAATTCAGGCAGTGCCGGAGAGAGCAAATGTGACAATGTAAACCGCTTTTTCCACCGAAATGAGTATCTGGTTGACGTTGGTGAGAGGAAAACACCTCAGAAGCCAATAGCAAGATTTTACGATAAATATTTGCTAAGATAAGCGTTGTTCTTGACATTGTTGGTGAATGATGAACAGAGATGTGTTTGCAAGCCGACGGGATTCAAGAAAGTTACTTGAGGTTGTTCTACGCGCTGGAGCAATAATTCTCCAACCATCTACTGTATAATGTCCTATCTACCATATAATTTCTTAAGCTCACCACCTCGATAGCTATTGTCTGAGGAACGTGTCACGTGTCAGCAAAGTAACAGCCATCAGAGATATCATTAGAAGAAATTCGAGGTTATGTCCACAATTTAATAGCTAAGCAACTGCTACAAAATTAATTGCCATAATACATTCATTAAGTTTGCTTTTCGTAGCATTTCATAGTTTAAAAAAATATCGACAAACTTTACGGCTGAAAATACGGGGAATTGCTTTTCAGTAACATGTTAATAATGAAAGCGACATAAAAACTTAAATTACTCATGGCCTCTGCTGTAAACCACGAATGCCAGTTGTCATTCCGACCTAGGCTAAATTTCAATTTAATTAAAAGAAAACTTTGGCTAATGTTGTTGCTTGACTAAAGTTTATACATTACGATTTATTTGATTTTAATGGTCTTTGTTCCAGTTCGCTGTACGTGAGTTATTAGGTTGATTAAAGAAGATATCAGGCCCAAAATGTTACCGAATTGAGTATTCTGGCAATTCATTTGTTTGGAGTTGCCCAATTGTTTAATTATCTGGAATCTGTTCTCTGGCTGTTACAGACACTATGACCAAAGATTACATTATGAATGCCAAGCCACAATTTAAAAAAAAAAAAATAAGTTGATGTTTACGAACCAAACAATAATTCTTCAAATTTTGCAGAGGGTCAAATACAAGTCAGGTTTTACTTTACGTCCATTGAAACAAATATACGATAGCGCTATCGTCCCTGCCCGTGTTTAATACGTCTATTAATACTTTTGAGGTCTTCAAGCTCAAGAGATTTTATTCACACTAAGGGTGAAATACAGGTCAAGTGCGTATTTGATCAGATCGGGTCAACCTATCATAATCTTTGACCATAAAAAGTAGAATTATTCTAGATCCGTGACGATATGCAAATAACGGTAATGGTCTTACACTAGTAAAGAAATAATTAACCTTTAGACTACGAAGATTTTGGCTGTGGCTTTCCATCTATTGTACCTGCATTTGTTCTTCTGCAAGTATTAACAAAACCTAGTGTTATCATTCCGAAACCGTTTGATACCAGTTGTCACATTACAGTAGGCTTGCCCCCTTCACTAATTAACTTATTTTAATTATTATATTTATTCTATGCCAAGTACCGAATGCTATGAGTATCTGTGGCTTGCGAGACTGACAGTTGATGAGTAGATCAGAGAGAGTGTGGAGTCGTGCAGAGAACGTCGTGTGTATCGTTCCTCTGGTTTTTGTGAAAGTGATGAAAAGAATTGTTTTTACACTCTGAAGAACCTGCATCTTAGGATTATATAGTCACTACCAGTAATTTTACTTGTATGTGCTTTAATTACTTTTTTCCATTGGTGGCCGGGTACATTTGTGCAGTACAAAACTGTGAATAAATCTTTGGTTTGTGTTCTGCATACAAGTGGAGTTATCTGAAGAAACTTTTCATTATATAGGTATTGATTTGTACCCTAACCAGCTAATGGTGGCGGCCAAGATTAATCTAATTAACGAATTCTGATCGTCCTTACATTAGGTGGTCGAAACTAATCATATAGGGGACTAATTTGTGAGTCGGAAGGAACTGTGATCAATCTAGGCGGACTATTCAACTTGTTCTCCGACACAGTGCTAATTCCTATTCGTTTTCTGGCTTTATAAAATTGTAGCACAAATTTTCTCAACGTTAATGTCAGACACTTTCAACGAAATTTGGTGGAGGGTAGTACTGCTGAGACGAACTCACGTATGTGGTGTTACATTACCACTAGATACAGCATCATTATCTTTCATTTTCCACTGCAGTGTACACCAGTAGAGATTTATAGTGTTTACTTGAGGGCTTATCGTTTCTGTAGGAACTGGACCAAACGTCGTGGTCGGAACTGTTGTCGAGCGAGTCGGGCAGGAGGCAGTTCGTGTCCCGGGAGTCGTGGGACTTTGGGCAGGCCGTGGCTGTGCTCGGACAGACTGAATGTCCCTACCCTGAGGGTTGCCCCTGCATCTCCCAGGATACCGCCCTGCCTCACATCTGCCGACACGTCGCACCGTCGTGTGCCCAGCAGCTTCCCTGCTACACGCCCGTCACACCTCTGGGACACTGCTGTCCCGTCTGCGGTAAGTACTAGCATTTCATCTTAAGCTTATATCTGTATCGGAGCGATTTGTCCAAAAATTTAGACGCCATATACTGGATTCTTCTTCTTAAGTCGCCTTCTCCTACTGGAGGTTTGCGGTCCACATAGCTAGCTCTGAGCGTGAAACTGCAGCATGGAAAGCCTCTTCGGACGTGCAATTGAACCATGTCCGAATGTCCTTCAGCCACGAATTCCTTCTCCTCCCAAAAGATATTTTCCCTTGTATTTTACCCTCAATGATGAGCTGCAGTAGATGGTACCTCTCGCCTCTCATAATGTGTCCTAGATATTGCGTTTTCCTTTGCTTTATAATGAGAAGCAGTTCTTTTTGTTTACCCATCTGATGAAGTACTTCTTCGTTTGAGACTTTCAGCACCCGAGATATGCGTAAGAGTCGACGATACAAATACATTTCAAACGATTCAATCTTTTTCTCTAGATTTTGGTCTAAGGTCCAGCTTTCACACCCATAAATAAAAATGGAGAACACTTAGCAGCGAATCATTCGCATTCTCAATTGCAGACTGAGATCCGATCTTATGAAAAATTTGTTAATACTGATATATTGTCACCTGGTCTGTTTTATTCTCGATTTGATTTCTTTCTTGCAGAAGGCAACGGAAAACTACTGCATTAAAGGTCCTGAAAGATATCCCTTTAAGTTCAAATGGCATGGCTATGTTCAATGTAAAATCATCTGGAATTTCTATTCCCCCAATCGGATCTCCGGGTGAGGGAGGAGAGGGGGGAATGCTTTGAACAATGCTATGATTGGAAAGATGAAATTATATGACAACAAAATTCGAATTGCCACATGGAATGTACGCAGTTTATACAGAATGGATTAGCCGAAGCTTTATTATTTTTTCTTACTTATGGCTTTACGCCTCGTCGACGTCAAGGTTATTAGAGGCGGGATGGGCCTGGGGACAAGGAACGGGAAGGAATTCGGCCATGGTGTTTTTGAAGGAAGCATTCGTCTGGAGTGATTTGGGAAAACCATATAAAACCCAAATCTGGATGCCCGGACGGGGATTCGAACCTGCGTCTCCCGGAATGCGAGGCCATAGCGTTAGCTTCGAGCGTACGGTATATCGGATCAGCTTTGTGAATGGATAAAGGATTTTCTAACTGGTCGGTCGCAGTATGTTGTCGTTGAAGGAGAAAGTTCTTCTAATCTAGATGTTACATCGGGTGTACCTCAAGGAAGTGTAATAGGACCACTTCTTTTCTTAATTTTTATAAACGATCTCGGAGACAAAGTGAAAAGCCTTTTTAGATTGTTTGCTGATGATGCGGTTATTTATAGGGAAGTAAGAACTTTGGCCGATTGCTTAGAAATTCAGCGCGATCTGGATGTTATTTTGGCTTGGTGCGCTGAGTGGCAACTTACTCTAAACTGTAAAAAGTGCAAGACAATGAGCATAACTAACAAAAAGAATCCGATTGTTCAGAAATACGAGTTAAACAATACAGTTATTGATATGGTCGATTCTATTAAATATTTGGGAGTAACAGTACAAAGGAACATGAAATGGGACATACACATTAATTCTTTAGTAGGTAGAGCAAATTCTAGGCTGCGATTCATAGGTAGAATCTTGAAAAATTGTAATGAACAAACAAAGGAGATAGCGTACAAATCTCTTGTGCGTCCACATTTGGATTATTGTTGTGCCATTTGGGACCCGTTTCGTAAGGGATTGATCGAAAGTATAGAGAAAGTACAGAGAAGAGCCGCTCGATTCGTGACCGCTTGCTACAGTCCTTATGAAAGCGTCACAGAACTGATTAGTAGATTAGGTTGGGAGTCTCTGGTAGATAGACGACACACGTTTCGTTTAAACTTATTGGAAAACATGCGTACTCCAACTTTCACTCATGAGTGTAGTGAAATACTTCTTCCACCAACCTATTTGAGTCGGAAGGACAGGAAAGATAAAATTAGAGAAATAAGGTGCCGGACTGATTCTTATATGAATTCTTTTTTCCCTCGTACCATTAGGGATTGGAATGCACAGCAAAGAGATTAGCTTTGGTGCTGAGCACCCTCTGCCACCCACAATTTTGTGAATTGCAGAGTATATATGTAGATGTAGAACTGCTCACCCACCGCGCTCGGTCTGAGCTCCATATTTCTTTGCGTGATGTCACTATACCTTCTACTGGAGAACTCTCGTCCTCCTTCCCTCCCCCCATAGCGAGATAGTCATTTGACTGCAGAGTGAGTATGGAGGATTTCTCGCTTTCGTTCGTTTTTTAACACAGATAAAATTATAATTCGAAACTTCACCAACTGTCATGATTTCCACGGATGGCTCTCAGAGTGCAAATAACAAAGTGATGTGAAAAGAGCTATACGATTAAGTTATCCTGCCGTATTCAGAACGAAAAGAAAGGGAAATGTTGCAAGTTAATTTGTTGTGCTGAAGTTTTTTTAAATATCGCTACAGACTCAATGAGGCGATATGGAAGTAAATTAATATATTTTGTGTGTTACACTTCGCAAAGAAGGTGGCTTTTGCGACAGAACAGTGTATTTGCCCCGAACGCTTCCCTTTCAGCAGTATTTTTGCAACCGGTATCAAGGATCTCCGTGGTAGTGCAGTTTATACCTTAGGAAGTACTGGGACGGTACTGCTCTATTGACATTTGGGAAGTCTCTAACGTCACCCAATATACAGGAAACACATGAGAAATTAATAGTTCTTCATGTTATTACAGTTTTTTTAACTTCAGTCTTGTATGATTATAGAGCCTTGATTTTTGCTATGAATAACAGCTTTCTAATTTCGGTGTTCATCTAGCGAAGCATTTTTTAGTGTTAAATAACCACTGTGTTTCTATTTGTAAATTGGGATGCTCTAAATTATCACATCCAATGAGTTGTAATTTCGAGACTGAACGTAGAAACGAGTAATTTTAATTCATAACTGTGCCAGTATACAATTTTCCAATATTATTGAAATTAAATGCCATAATCCATCGAATGTTGTCGTTAAGAATAAGACAAAATACATATATACGTCGATCCCGTGCACTAAATATATATGAATTTTTTGGAAATTTGTAAGAAGTAGTTGAAATCGAAAACGTCCGGTATCGACGATGCATGACTTGCCTTGATGTGGAGAGAATAACTCACGTCTCGAACCACCGAAGATTCACCCGGCAATGGACAGGTGCAATCTTCTGATTGGCTGGACTGTACAAACCTTCCAGAACACTGAACATTAGATATGTTTGGCTAAGCGCGTGTAACACATCTCAGTGCATTTACACACTACAATAATATCGAAGTAGATTGTCCGAAACGTTGGTATTTGGCAAAGTGGTGCCTTCTGGGAAGCACTGAAAATAATAATTTATTTCCTGTAACAAATCGTTATTGACAACATAGTTTCGCCCACTCTATTACTCATCTTGCGCGTTAATATATATATATATATATATATATATATATATATATACCTTCAACCATTCTCGGCATGTTATCCGTAAATCTGACTTATTTACAGATAAATCGTTGCTGATTTGTCATTTCTTGCATTCGAAAGAAACCGCCTATCTCTTTTGGCGGATCCTTCGATTGTTTTGTCGTTTTAACTCTACAAATTGATATGGGCACATTCTCCAATAATACGGTCTTCATCCAGAGAATGTATCACGGATGTCAGCTACAACTAAAGATGCAAGGTAAAATCAATATCGATAAATTTATCTATATTTATATCGATGCCAGGTAGATATCGATATTTTCCGATATTTGTGTATATCTTTTTAGAAATTGGAAATAAGTATGTAAATCAAAATCAAATAATAAATTTGAGGTAGTTTACTGAAAAAAATTAGGTCTGCAAATATGAGGCGTCAACAGATTCTGAACTGTAGTTTGTTTAATCTTTTCCCATGATATCCATTCCTAGTCTGAGTAACAGTGGTTCCTGCCTGTGAGAAAAGGCGTTCAGAAATTACCGACGTGAATACTTTGAGCAAATGATTAATTGCAATTTTGAACATTTCTTAATCCAACTAGTATACCAATCATGATTGATTTCAGTTTAATTTTCCAGCAAAAAAATGTGCGTAATCTCCAAATAGTCGGTGTCATTCTATACGTAGCAATAAAAAATGCTTCACATTTTTTAACTCTTCCTTCACAACTTTCGAAATTTTTTCATATTTTTCATCAATTTTTGTTTTGATAGTTCCACAAAAAGGAACTTTGTATAATGGTGCTAAATGCTCCATTAAAACTTTGTCTTCAACTTCATTAAAGGGTCTATTATCAACACTGATAAAATAAGCAATTGCATTGGTCAGGCGGTCATATTTCTTACTCCCTTTAGAATATTGTAATACATCTTAGAGAGAAACAAGAACTAACGAATGCCAACGTAACGCAACATATTAAATAATAAAACGGCGAACTTAAATGAATGGGGAACGAACAACGAGCACAAAACGGAGTGGAGCCACAGTGTAGCAAAGGACGTTATAGAGATAAATCAGAGTTTAGCATAGTAAAGTTGGTCCTTTTCACCCATACATTCATTTTCAGGATATTTTTTTTTATTTTTTTTTTTTTTAAAAAAAAGCTCGAAAGGTTTGTAGTTTTCGATATTTCACTGCATCATATCGATATTATCGTATCGACCGTTTAAAAATATCGATATTTATGGACCGGTATTATCTGTTGACCGATATATCGTTGCAACCCTAGCTACAACTGTGTCGTATTATCGATATTTAGAAACACATCGTATTTAATAACTGTGTGAGCACCGGTGCAGATTACTGACAGCTGCCAGGTTCCGCTGCAGGTGCGGTGGTGCTGGTGCCGTTCTCGGCTGGTTTCGCCCTGGAGCGACTGCGGACGACTGTACTCAGCATGGTGGACGAGTCCTCCGGAGTGGTGTGGCACGTCAGCACGCCTAACCTCAACTCGGTGGCGCAGATTGTGCTGCTCGATAAGGGCCAGTACACCGGACGCAGCTCCGCTGTCGCCAACCTGCTCTCTAGTGCCATTCTGCAAGGTATGTCTCGCTGACACGAGATCACTCATTCCAAACAACAATACGTGCACTTACACCTAAGTAAAAACTGTGATATAAATCGTATATAAACCCATTAGTTTGTTCACATTGGAATTTGTAAATATTTGTGACTGTATGATTACGGAAATTTATTCGATACTAGTGTAAGCCCGTGACCGTTTCTTGCGCATCATCACGAGTCTAGAATAGTTCCAGTTTGTAAATTGAAAGATTATGACGGGCTGACGTTCTCTGTCAAAATGTGAACTTGACCTGTAATTCACCCTTAGGGTGAATAAAATCTCTTGAGCTTGAAAAATTCAGAAGTATTAATAGACGTTTCGAACACGATAGAGACGATCGCGCTATCGTTCAGTTGTTTCAATGGTCGTGGTTGGTTGACTGGAACGTGCTGAAATACAAACTTGACTTGTATTTGACCCTAAAAGTTCACTCTGCAGAATTTGAAGAATT
Organism: Vandiemenella viatica; assembly: GCA_031002005.1. Lineage (NCBI taxonomy): Eukaryota > Metazoa > Arthropoda > Insecta > Orthoptera > Morabidae > Vandiemenella > Vandiemenella viatica. The sequence goes on from JARYHS010011408.1 coordinate 283,456,695, forward strand.
TTCGTTTAAAGGAAGTGCACAATTTTTTTATTTTTTTTTATTTTTTTATTTTTATTTTTTTTATTGAGGCTGGGTAATCTTTTAGTAATAGTGTCTGTAACGGCCAGAGACCTTCTTAATACAGATTCCACATTATTAAATAGTTGAGCAACTCCGAAAAAATTAATTGTCAGAATACTCGATTCGGTAACATATTTGGTCTGATGTCCACTTATTATTGTTATTCTCGAATCATACACATCAAATACACAGTTAAATACATTGTACAAATGCTTTAAACACATTTCGCCCAGTACTTCGCAACCTCAAGTGCATTAGGTGTTGCTTGAAACAAATCATCTTTGTTGTAGGATGATGGGCACATAGGGCACTCGAGCATATGGCTCATTGTCTGGTCCTCATCACATTCGCACTTAATACTGGTAGCATCAGTATAATCCCATTTCACTAGATTTTCCTTGGACCTGCCCACTCCTGTTCGCAATCGATTTAAGGACCGCCAGACGTTCCAGTCCTCTGTGTGACCGGGTAGCAAGCGCTCTGCAACTGTCAGAGATTCCGAGATGTTAAAGGACCTTCATTTTCCCCTACTGTACACTTGCCTTCACAGGTGACCCCAATAGTTCCCGCAATGTTCTCAGGAAGCTTTACCTGGACTTGAGTCTCTGGGCTGGTGGTGTATGGCCGTGTAGTGGGTGAGCGCTTTCGCGTTCTACTTTTTTCCTCTCCTTGTTCGCAGTCACTTCTCTGCGAATACTGGGTGGTGCAATCTCCGAAAGCTGGTAAAGCCTGTCCACTTTAGATAACCTAATAACTCACGTACAACGAACATGAATAAAGATCATTAACTAATGTAAAATACGTAAAAAGCAAATAAACCGTAATGTATAAACTTACAAACAGCAACATTAGTGAAAATTTTATTTAAATTGAAATTTAACCTAGTCAGGAATGATGATTGGCATTCGTGATTACAGCGGAGACCATAAATAATTTAAGTTTTATACATTTTTTTTTTTTTTTCATTAGCGACATATTACTAAAACGCGTTTTTTTTAGCACTAATATATTTTTTTAAACTATGAAATGTTACTAAAACACACTTAATTAATGTGTTATGGAAATTAATTTTGCAGCAGTTGCTTAGCTATTACATTGTGGGCATAACCTTTAATTTCTTCTAATGATATTCCTGGTTGCTGTTAATTTGCGAGTGACCGCCGTTCTCCAGCCAGTAGCTATGGAGGTGAGTGACTGAGTGAGCTTAGGAAATTATATAGTAGTTTGGTACACACCTGTTAATCATTTGATACTAATCATAAAACGCTCATGTTTGTAGCCTACCCGATAGAACGTAATTTAAAGCCTTATCTGACATTGTTACACTCGAATTATTGTAAGAATGGTTTGTGAATTACAGAACAATTGCATGTTTACAAATTTCTGCCTATAACAGCTCTCTCCTTCGGGCTATAGCTTTCCGCTCAAACAAGAAATATTAATTTCAAAAGAACTGCTAAGCCAAGTAATTATTCCCTGGATTTCATAAACATTTTTTGTAGACTTCCCTTATAATATTACCAAAATTAAGTGATATTTGACGAAACATTATCCATTATTATAAACAAAGAGTCCAATCTATCTACAAATGCAACGAAACATGATTAATTTTTCTTTGTAGCGGCAAGTATGACAAGTCTTGTTTTCTGCCTGAGTTAAAATGGAAAGGTTCTTTCAAAGAGAAAATAAGTACTGACTGAGAAGGAAATAAGCAGCTAACACCTGCAGTTATCATTAAAGGCTTGTAGGAATCCAGTCTAATGTATAGTTAACAGGATTTTGTTGCAAATTTTGTTAATATTTTCCTTCTTCAAAATTGTTTGCAGTCGTTAATAGCCTTAACAGTATAAAAGTTAATGAAGCAAGCAAGAGTAATTAAAATAAGTGACATTTTCGAAAACATTAATTTACAGAACCCAAAACATCAAGAGAAATAGAAAAGCGAAAGACGAGATGCTTAGAAAAAAAATATTTGATCGCTTTTAATTCTTTTGCAGTTCTTTTACAAAAAGGATTAACGGGAGGTAATACTCATTTACACAAAACGGCTAAGTCCCAGCAACATCATCCGCCAAATTTTAATTCAATTTGTTTTCGGCAACGTAACGTTTAACAAGCAGGGGGGAAATCCTTAAAACGCACAAACTAATTGATCGGATTTCTTAAACAGTAACACTGATTTACAAACCCTTCAAACTCTCTTTTGTAACTAGCAAATACTATTAACTCATTGTCGACAAATTTAGCCATAACGCCTTGAAATAAATACAAAAATCCACATTCACTGCAACTTGCTATCAATAAATTGTAAATAATCAGACAAACTTCTATGTTTGTTCTATACTTATTTTCCTCCACCAAACCGTATAAAGCACAATACATTCCTCGCAACTGTAGCAATGAAATGAAAGATTTTCTTCTTCATAATTAGTTAAAATGTGTAAAAGCATTTTATCTTTGATTCTGGAAGCCAAAATTAAAAAGAGAACTGAGAAAGCGGTGTTCACATTTTCCCAGAACCAGATCTACAGTAATTGATGGTCATCTACATAACTTAGTAATAAACATCTGTATTTATGTCTTTATCAGTTAAAAGTGTATGACTTTGACCTGAATATTTACTAATATTTAATCATTTATAAATCAATGTTTTAAGAGTTAAATTGTGTGTTGTTACATATCTTGCACTATGGTCTTACACGTAATCAAAGACGACATGTACATTATACCAATACACAGTTTTCTCTTAAAACCAGCACCCAGAACTTACTTTCTTTTCGTTAGTTAGTTAGTACTTGACATATTGGTTTGCTGATAAACACCGTACGCCGCTTTTAGTGAAATGTTGCCAAATCCCCAAAAATAATGGGATACAGTTTTAAGGCGAATTAATGCAAATCGTTAACATCTGTAATGCGCCTGATTCCTAACCGAAGGCACGTGAGGTCGTAATAATTCAGTCTGAGAGACTGTGAATTCGTTCTGCTTGTTGGCTGCTAACCTACCATCACATGTGAAGGGCACTACAGCGGATATCAAATTAGGGTTGTACAAAGTTTCACACTCTTTAGTGTTCCTCAGAACTCAACATTTTCAGGGAGATTATATGGAGTTGATACCTATTAATATACATTTTTCTCCGTTGAATTAGATTTCCCAGAGTTGGTGCTTAGTTTTGTTTCGGTAGCGTACTGGGACCATTGCTTTTCATTATTCTAATGAATAATTGTGTTGATTGTTTACTATCTGAAATTAGATTGTTTGCAGATGACATAATGCTGTATAAAAGAATCAAAACGATAGAGGATTGTAAACAGTTGCAGGGTGATCTGGACAGGATATCTAGTTGGGTTGGTAAACATGGAATAAAGAAGAGTCAGCTTATTAGATACACAAATAAAAAACAAAAGGTTAATTATGAATATAAGGTGAGGAAAGAATTGCTTGCTGAAGACTTGAAATGTAAATATCTTGGCATTACTTTTGATAACAAGCTTAACTGGGCAGGACACATTGGACAGGTGGTAGGAAAAGGTTTCAAAGTTCTGCACTTGTTGGAGAGAGTGATGAGGGGATGTACGAGAGAAGTAAAGGAATTGGGTTACAAAACTTTGGTCAGACCATTGCTCGAATATGGTAGTGTATTAAGGGACCCTCATTTTACGTATCAAATACAGGAGTTGGAGAGGGTGCAAAAAAGGGCTGCTAGATTTGTTTCTAAAAATTATCGCAGAATGCCATCAGTGACGGATATGATAAAGGAACTGGAATGGGATTCATTGCAAGACAGGAGGAGGGTGAGGAGGGTCATAGGAGTGTACAGGGCATATACTGGCGATGAGGCATGGAAAGATATTGCAATTTGTATGAAAAGTAGTGCATGGAAGGGAAAAGATGACCATGACCATAAACTGGCACTAGATTTCAGGCACAAGGGTGTGGGAAGATCCTCTTTTTTAGGTAAGGGTGTCAGGGATTGGAATAAGTTACCAAGAGAAATGATGAATAATTTACAGAAAACTTTGAAAGAATTTAAAGATAAAATTTGTAGAGGACAAATGTAGGTGGGTGCAAGATAGGGGGAAGATGGGTGTGTAGGGAAATTGCCACCGGAGCCTGTGCTACATTGCAATTAAATTAAATTAAATTTATTTCTATTACTGTCTAGACTTTTCACTGCTTCCCTTATTAAATGTCATTTAACAATATTTCGTTCTGATTTGTAGCCGTGTTGGGCAGAGTTGTTAATTCTGTCAATGCTTGAGAAATTTTAATTGAAAATACTGCTCAGTAAATGTTATTATACTCTGCCTGACAAAAATTCAGAGATTAAAAAATCGAGTAAAATTTACCTAGCAGTATGAGCCCATTTATCATGATAAAGTTTCACCCCTTTCTGGCGTGGATACATGGTTTCGATTGGTGAGGTTGTCATAAAACCATTATATCCTCTCCTAAGGCAGACTGGCACACCACTGTCGTAACTATTCCTTGTTATCCTGAATACTTGCATTATGGCGAAACAACGTCTGAGCTGGTCATACGCACCTTCTATCGGGGACAAGTCTATGGTTCTTGTTGGTAATGGTAGTACCTCAACATCTCGGAGACAAATCATAAAGACACGTGCCGTGTGTGGATTAGCATTTTGCTCTTGGAAAATGGCAGCACGATACTGTCACATGAGAGGTAACACATGAGGACTCAAAATGTCCGTAACGCTGCTAATCTCCTACCAGTGGTACTGAATGACACAGTACTTTTCAGGGTGTCTGCTACTTGTACACGAATGGTGGGCAGAGATGGAAAAGAAATCCAATGTGCTTGGTGCACAAAACAGCGATACCCCTTTACATACCGCCGATGATGTGTATGTGTATGATGCTACATTGACATCGGAACATGTCTTTTAGATGCTTCTTTTTTTGCGCAAGTTTATTTTAAAACACGCCCTAAGAGTTATTTCACATATTACCTGCCTGTAGTTGATTTTATTGGGAGAGATTCACGTATTTTCTTTAGTGTCACAATTGGATAGAATGGCTACATCACAGATTGCAGAGATAATAGATAGGATGATTAATCTTGGATGTTTACAAAAAATATTGTCAATGTGTTTTCGGTAATATGAATGGTAAAGTAGTGAATCGGGTCGTAACTGCTGTTGTTGTGATATATATCACCAGTTTTTTTATTTTTTTTAATTTTTTTTTTTATTTTTTTTTAATTTTTTTTTTTTTACCGCTTTACGCCTTGTCGACGGGGGACAAGGAACGGGAATTAATTCGGTCATGGCCTTTTAAAAGGAAGCCTCCCGGCATTCGCCTGGAGTGATTTGGGTAAAGCATGGAAAACCCAAATCTGAATGCCCGGACGGGGATTCGAACTCGCTTCCTCCCGAATGCGAGGCCAGAACGTTAACCGTTCACCCACCATGCTCGGTACCAGGAAGTTAATGGAAATTACAAATGAAGTGAGATTGTACCAAACCGAGATGAATAGTTAAATGATTTTTGAACATTCCATTCCAGTTTCGTGGGATTGATGTTTGAATTTGTCTATTGTCGTCCGTTAAATTTGAGATGGATATCACAGCAGTTACAATTGGAAACTGAATATCTTAGTTATATATTAGAAGAATAGCTTAACATAATAGGTATTTATATGGATCACTTGAAGAAAACGATACCATTTTTTTCTTGCCTCGGAAACAATGGCGTCAGAAAGAATTTTAAAGTCAGTAGTTATGACTTTGTAATTGACGTTAAAACACTTAATTACAGACTGCTTTCTTCATTTTACTTTAATATTATTTTTTTTTTATAAAAAAAACGCCCAATACAGTCATCGTTGCTATGAATATTCAGCATTTCGTGAATTTTTGTTCCTTGGACGGAGAAATCAAAGGATGTGAAGTAAATGGCCGGAATAAACTTTCAGAAACAAATCTGTTTTCAGGAAAAATATTTTGTAAGTACCTTACAGTACTTCATACTTACTTAAAAATAATAATAACGTTATAATTAATGTAAAATCATTATAAAATCTAGATGTGTTATTTTTTGTTTCGTATTGTATCTGCCACTGGTTCAAATTCACTTATCAATAGGTGTTCCAGCTACATCGTCATTGACAAATTTATGATTTATACTGTTAATTAGCTGATAAACTACCGAAAAAATGTTGATTCGGCAGGAACAACGAAAAAGAATTGTAGCAGCTCTTTTTCCCCCTTTTTCTTGGTGCTTTTGATTGTTTTTGAATTTAAATTGAATGTACAGTAAATGTTTTAAACCATATATGTGCACTGGCAATGTCACCATTCGTTATGTATCAGAGTAAGTGAATTATACGTATCTACACAAAGGTAAAAATAACCTTTGTTTTTGTCCTTACTTGCATATATTTTGTGACAGTTACTATGGGAACCTATTGATCTATGAAGTATAGCTTTCCGCTATCTGAAGTCTAGGATCCTATTTAAAATGTGAAGTAAGTCTTGTGGATTAACGTGATCTGGCACCGAAACAACAAACTAAAATCTGTTCCTAACCTCAACATTTTTTACTTCCATCTTTACTTTCTTTTGAAAGGTCCCGCGGAGAGATGTTCAATATTATGACAACTCAGATATCTCCCCTAATGTCGTTCGTCTCGGCGTTTATTTTATTTGTGGGAAATAAAGGAATTAAAATTCTAGTATGCTGACTGAATACACCTTTAAACAAAAACAGTCGAATAACTTCGGGCATTTAGGCGTAATGTTTTAATTTTTTTTGAGCGCGCTCACATTTTGCTGCTGTTTACTTTTTTTGTAGCATTACAAATTCATTTTTACAAAAATCAACTAAATTTAACTTTGGATTTAAATAGTAATGAACCATTCTTCCACACCACTAACGAGAGTGCAAACGAAAGCCACGACACTGCACGCCATATTTATACGTTTCTTCCGCCGTGCTACCATCATCCGGATATCTACATCTTCAGAGCATGTATAGATATATAGAGTTTTGTAAGAGACGTTAAATAATGGTTCATTAAAAATGTTACAGTATGAACAAATTGGGGATCTGTCTCCCTATATTTTTACTAGTCACAAAGCCCATCAAAAATGACCGGTTTTTATGGAATGTTCTGGTAAGTAATTTATTTTAAATTGATTTCCGAAATAGAATTGTTATCAGTCTCAGCCGTATGTAACTGCGTTAGCCATTCAACTGCTGTAATATCGATCTGAATCACGTATAACATGAAAGGCAGATGTAGAAAGAAACCCGTGAAGATTTTTTATTTAGTTTATATCGCGATGCATTATTGCTACTAAAATGTGATACAGTACATATATTGACATGCGTGTAGTTAGAGGATTGTTTCTCTGGCGGCAAGTTTAGCGTAGTATGTGGTTAGATTGAAATGCAACCTTTTGTTACAGCGCAAGGCACTAGGAATTACATTATGTTTTATTTTTTCTATTTAGTTAAGCAATTGCTAAGAAATGAATTGCCAGAACTGTCGGGTAATATTATATTTAATTGTAGTCAGTGTAGAACAGCTTTCGTTGAAAAGAAATAATGATTTAAGTAACAGGGCGCTAATGAAAACAATTTAAATTATTTTTTAGAAATAATTTTTAATATCTTTAATAATCTTTTAAGTCAAGTGCCGGTTATAATAACACTCTAATCATTGCTATACGAAAATTAAAGGTTTTATCTTTGGCCAAAGATTTTAACGAATACTTTCACATCAAACGAATATTAAATAAATATAAGCAACTAATAATTATTATGTCAATTTAAACGAAATACGTACATTTCTTTCAGTGTTCTCACTATTAATTTATTTTCTGATGCTTAGCTAAATAGAACTGTTATTAAATAATGTCTATAGCCTAGAGCAACATCTCTGATCGTAAATTGGACAAAAAAGACGGAAAGCGTGACTTCATAACGCGACGTCATAGAGTGGCGTCATGGCGCAACAGATGACGTCACAGATGACCCAACTTGCGTTTTATAAGTATGGATTTCAGACGTTTTCAGGACTTCGTTCTTCGCTACAAGAACTGCTGTGTGTGCTCTCAGATGCTACCATGCCGCTGTGTGCTGTGAGCTGAGAGTGTTCCGATGCTTGCAGATCTCAGCCTGATGGCGTCTGGAGTGTCCGTGCGGACCGCTGGAGCGCCGATGCTGGACGGCGCCGGCTCGGTGATCACAGGGTTCGTGTTTGGGTCGCTCGCCGTAGTCCTCTTCGTCATGGCAGCTCTCTTCGTGGTCTTCGTCTATGCTCAGGGCGGGTGAGTGCCTTTGCTGTTGACTGACACATCGAAATTCCTTCTTGGTAACCTTTCAACGATCTGTCTTTTGACTTAATGGTTAAGGCATCTGACCGGTTGAATCCCTTTCTCGAAAAAGATTTTCATATGCCCTAAACCCGACCATCACCTCTGGAACGGATTGCTGCATAATGTGTAGTGCACCAGAAAGCTTCCGTGGTTCGGATTCGACGTTAAACTGTAGGTCCCGTTTACGGGTTACGGTTAGGAATACCTCCTTCGGGAGGGTTGAACCACCTTTTTGGTTGAATAGCAAGCTCAGATTTTAACCTTACAACAGCAAGTAAATGAAACTGCTGTTTTACAGATGCAAAAAAGTAAATTAGTATTGTCTTACGACGGAATGATGGAATTTCAAATTACTGCGCATTCCGTTAGTGTCGTGGCTGAATCTACAGTCTAACGAGGAATCCGAACCATGGAGCATTTAAGCGTACTTCCGCATCATGAAATCAAAGCTTTGTCAATGGTTAAAGTTAGGTTAAATCAACGTGAAAATTCCTGGCCGAATCGGAGATCAAGACGCTTGAATCGCTAAGCTACCAGACAGTTTATAGTGGTAGTTAAAACTATGACAGTCAATTACGATACGGAGAGAAGTGTGGAGACCTGGAAAAAACCTGTGGAAAGATAATAATCATATATATTATTTCTATAAGGTATTTTTTTGTCACAAACCAATATCTCCCTTTATAACTAACCGAAATGTACGATTGGGGTATCATTTTAAAGATTAAGATCTCCACTTTGATCACATCATATTTTAAAAAAGAAATTTTTCGGAATTCAACCATTAAAGGGCACAAATGTTAATATTTCTAAAAGTTATTTTTTATACCACAAACCATTTATCTCCCTGCATTCCTAACTGAAATCGATAAATGAAGCATCATTTTAAAGATTAAGATCTCCACTTTGGTAACATCATATATTAAGACAAGGATTTTTCGGAATTTGACCCTTAAATGGCAAAAGTATCAATGTTTCTGCAAACGCATTTTTGTGTCACGAGCCACTTATCTTCTTTGATATCTAACCTATATAGATAAATGAGGTATCATTTTAAAGATTAAGATCTCTGTCCTGGTCATATCGTAATTTTAGAAAGGAATTATTTGGAATTTGACCCTTTAAGGACAAAATTGTCATTATTTCCTTACCTCTTTCTTTTTTTTTGTCACGATCTATTTATCTACCTTGATATCTAATCGCAATTCAGAAATGAGGTATTATTTTAGAGATTAAGGTTTCCGCTTTGGTTAAATCATATTTTAAGAATTTTTTTTCGGAAATTGACTCTTAAAGGGTAAAAGTATCAATATTTCTGCAATGCATTTTTGTGTCACTAGCCTTTTATCTCCTTTGTGTAATGAGTGGGGGTGGGTCTGTCATTACTTTACTGTAAGTTTTAAATATTAGTTTGATTATTGGTTTTAATTATGAAATTAATTTTCAGGTAGCAAGGATCCTGATTGCTGTTGATGAAAGACATAAAAATGCTTAATTTATTGTTTCCCTATGGCTTGTACATAGCCGGATACATTTAACGTTACGTTAGACATTATGTGTACCTGCAAGCAAAAGCAATATCCGGCTTTACAATCTTTTGTGGAATTTTTTGGCGCATTTTACAATGTTTTATCACAATTTGTTTAGATCGAGTTGCTAGTAAACAAAGTCGTTTCCTTGAGTGACAACGTTTAGATTTTTATTGTAGAATCATCTATGGGCACTCTACCTACGGTTCAGATTTCAGATCTGTCCGAGTGGTGCAACATAGCGAAAAAAGATAAACACTGAATTTGATGCCATCGGGTTGCCTATCTTGTAGGCGCTCAAGATGGACGTGCTTAAGTGCTATACGAGGGCTTGGCATAGTGTGATGGCCGCCATGACGGTAACTATTTCATAACGGACTGATTGCTGATCGTCGAAGCTCCGACAACGTTGTATTCGATGAAGTTTTGGGGCTGATAGAAAAACTTATATAATACTTTGGCGACAGAGGTCATAGAAAATCGATGGAACTGACGAAACAGGCTCTTTTTCGCAGTAACATCTGAAGATATAAATGAATTTCCGCAAATGTAAGAAAAAGACCTGAAAATGCTATTTACGGGCTCATGCCAATTGTCTCAGGCTGTTTCATATTTGGCAGTAATGTTAAACGATGATAACACAATCAATCTCAGCTATTTGAAAGAGAAGGGCAACATCGCCAAATTCGAAGTTCGATTACGCCATAGTAACGCCAAGACCTACAGATGCTATATCTATTATTCGCCGAACTCCACAGGTTATGCGGGTATCAAGCGATACTACTGCGAATGCGCTAACGATAGCAGAACGATTGGATGCTGTTCTCATGTAGCTGCGGTAATTTATTACCTTTCAAGTGCTCGATACTTATCCAAAAATTTTCGACCGTCTCAAGTTCTAAGAAGGCTTTTTGACGACGTTCATGCAAATCCTGTTATAGAAACGGATAGCGATGAAGATTAAACTTAAGGGAGGAAAAAATGTTGTTATGCCCTGTGATTTTTGTTTTGAGTGCTTTGCACTGCAAAAAGATTTTCTTAGCAAGAAATGCCTGAAAAATATATTAAGTTCTTCTTTTTCGTGGATTGTTTAGTAGATTTTATTAATCCTATAAGCCGCTCATTTCATCTGACAAACAAACAACTTAGAAACCCACAAAATAATATTTCAGCATCCGTCTCACAACTATAATTATGATGTGCGTACCCACCGTAAGGGCCCCTGTGTGGTAGGCAACCCCATGGCATCAAATTCAGTGTTTGTCTTTATTCGCTATGTTGCACCACTCGGACAGGTCTGAAATCTGAACCGTAGATATAGTGCCCATAGATGATTCTACAGTAAAAATCTAAACGTTGTCACTCAAGGAAATGACTTTGTTTACTAGGAACTCGATATAAACAAATTGCGATAAAGCATTGTAAAATGCGCCAAAAATATTCCACAAGATGTTTCCTGTAGCAATGTGTACGTCTCTGATTTTTTTTTCAGAGTTTTCCCGCATTGATTTCACGAGTTATGCATTTAGGCCCCAATGGCACATTCACCCCCGTAGCGCCCCCTAGAGTGCCGGCATTGAAATAAAAATCGGTCCGAAGGCTATGCTAACCAAGATCTATGAACTGGTAAGCCCCATGAACGGGATGGGCCAGGGGCACTTTTCACTGTCTTATTCCGCTCGACCCTTTTCTGGATAATTATTTCCTTCATATATTCTAATCTTTGTCTGCCTCTAGAATTCTTTCCATCGTCTCTTCCTTCCATTAACAAATTAACCCATTCCGCATGTCTTAAAATGTGGCTCATTATCCTGTTTATTCTTTCTGTTAGACTCTTCCACAAGCTTCTTTTATCACCAATCGTTTCCAAAACACGTTTATTTCGTACTTTATCTGTCCACTTAATTTACAGCATCACATTTCCTTTTTTCGGGTATTCCTAAAGTGGATGCTTCGCTACCATAAAGTATTGTGCCCCACACATAGAACTTTAAAAAGTTCTTCCTTAGCTTTAGATCAATATTTGAAACCATACACTATTATTGCTATCATTTCTACTACATTTCATCACTTTTGTCTTGTTTTGGTTTATATTTAGTCCAAAACTTTTTCTTTTACTTCCTTTGTTGCTTCCTAAATATACAAATTGAACATTAATGGAGGTAGACTTCAGCCTTGTCTCACACATTTTTAACTAATGCATGTCTCTCATGATTCTCTACTTTTATCATAGCCACTTGATTCTTACATAGATTAGGAGTCTTCTATCTCGATACTTTACACTTGACTTCATTAAAATTTTGAACATCTTGTTCCACATAACGCTATCTTGAGCCGCCCTTCGAGTATTAATCTTAAAGTCAGAATTGCTTCTCTTATACAGTAGTTTTCCCTAAACCCAAAGTGATCTTCACCTACTATCTGTTCTACTATCCGTTTTATTCTTCTGCATGTTATCTGCTCAGTAATTTTGAAGCACGTTATGTTAGACTTATGGTGCGATATTTGATACATTTGTCAGCTTGTGCTTTCCTCGGAAGTGTGAAGAGGATACTTTTATTAAAATCGGTTGGAATCTCTTTAATTTCGTAACATTGGGAACGTCCATAAATCACGTAGCTCCATTTTGGTCTCCCCTCCCCCTACGTAACCGAACGTGGTTTTTGCCTCTATCCCCTCCCCACTTCGTACGTAGCTTTTTCCGTTTTTGATTCCAGAAGACATTTAGCATTGTTTTCTCTAATCAGACTATTGTAAATTACATTTGGAGATAATTAAATGAAGGAAATAAATATTCACATGCTGTTGTGTGTTCTGTACCTCATTGTTACTGTGAAAAACAAAATGAATGGAAACCTACGTCGCCTGGGTCGGAACCCCTTCCCCCTCCCACGTAGAGCAGCCTAGGTTTCCAGTCAACCCCTCCTCCCCCTAGACGGAGTAACGTAGTTTATGGATGCTCCCTTTTTGATATCAGTTCGAATAATCTTTGGATTCCTTCTACTCCTAGGGATTTCAGAAGTTCTGCAGAAATCTCATCAATTCCAACTGCCGTATTTGATTTCAGATCTTTCAAGGGGCAACATCCTCCAAAGCATCAGCCTGCATCAGGACGATACTGTTAATTTTCTGTTCTTGAACTTGATGGGATTATCCTTCATTTGGTTTAGTTAGCTAAGTCTACTTCATTCTTGAAGAGCCTTAATTCGGAGAGGACTCATTGAGGTAGAGGATCTTCTGCAGTAGATGATTTCTTCAGACATTTGTTAGAAGTTAATTTAATTTAATTTCACTGTAATGGAGCACACTCTCCGGTGGAAATTTCCCTACACACCCATCTTCTCCTTTCCTGCACCCACCTACATTTGGCCTCTACAAATTTTTACTTTAAATTCTTTCAACGTTTTCGGTAAATCATTAATCATTTGCCTTGGTAACTTATTCCAATCCCTGATACCCTTACCTAAAAAAGAGAATCTTCCCACATCCTTGTGCCTGAAATCGAGTACCAGCTTGTGTTCATGGTCTTCCCTTCCATGCACTACTTTTCATATCTACACCAATAGCTTTCCATGCCTCATCACCAGTATACTCCTTGTACACTCCCATGACCCTCCTCATCCTCCTCCTGTCTTGCAATGAATCCCATCCAGCTCCTTTATCATATCTGTTACTGATTGCATTCTGCGATAATTTCCAGAAACAAATCTAGCAGCCCTTTTTTGCACCATCTCCAACTCCTGTATTTGATACGCAAAATGTGGGTCCCATACTACACTATTATATTCAAGCAATGGTCTGACCAAAGTTTTGTAACCCAATTCCTTTAGTTCTCTCGTACATCCCCTCATCACTCTCTCCAATAAGTGCAGAACTTTGAAACCTTTTCCTACCACCTGTCCTATGTGTCCTGCTCAGTTAAGTTTGTTATCAAAAGTAATTCCAAGATATTTACATTTCAAGTCTTCAGCAAGCAATTCTTTCCCCACCTTATATTCGTAATTAACCTTTTGTTTTTTATTTGTGTATCTAATAAGCTGACTCTTCTTTGCATTTATCTTCATCCCATGTTTACCAACCCAACTAGATATCCTGCCCAGACCACCCTGCAACTGTTTACAATCCTCTATCATTTTGATTCTTTTATACAGCATTATGTCATCTGCAAACAATCTAATTTCAGATAGTAAACAATCAACACAATTATTCATTAGAATAATGAATAGCAATGGTCCCAATACGCTACCCTGTGGCACACCCATTTTTATTTCCACTTCTTTTGATACTACATTTCCTTCCCTAACTTTCTGTTTTCTACCTTTTAAAAATTCTTCTACCCAGCAAATCACATTCTCACCCACTCCAATGGTTTTTACCCTATTTACTACCATTTTATCGCTCACTCTGTCAAACTTGTTTGACAGATCTAGTGCTACACTAACAATTTCACAACTTCTAAGCATCTGACATCTCTACAATGCCTTATGAATGTTAGTGGGGTTGGAATCACTTAAGACATTGTGATGTACTTACAGGTCGCTGGCGGGTGAGGGCCGTCCCTTTGTGTTCGCCCGGTTCGACAACGTGCCCGAGGGTGAGACGGTTGCGGTGGAGCCCGTACTGCCTGAAAAGGCATTCGACAACCCCATGTACGGCAGACCCGGGATAGCCACGCCAGCACTGGGAACGGTGAGTAATGCACCAGAAACCCGACAAAAGTAAGTAAAAATGGACCCTTCCCTGCACGTTGAGGTACATATGAAGCCACTAGTGGAGGCAGATCTTGTGAGTACCAGTCTTGAGCTCTTCTTTATAGTGGAGACCGTTAATGTCGAAATGAGATATATTTCAGTTGACAGAAGGCTGCTACTCGTCCAGAACTCTCCAGTGTCATCAGAAGTTAATTCTCTGTCGTGCAGTTTCTATACTGTTCCTCTGTTCATCTATACACTGATCATGATCACCTGCTTATTAGTGTGTTGGTCCATCTATGGAGCGCAATACAGCAGCGATTCGGTGTGACATGGGTTCGAACAGCCCTTGTTAGCCTTCCGGACTTGTCTGGCACAAGATGTCTACGCACAGGTCACGCAATTCCCTTAAATTACGGGCCAGGTGGATTGTGGACGCGGTCCTAGGGAACGAGTACCTCGGAAACGGCGAGGCTGGTCGGTTGTTCGCGTTCTACTGTAGTGAACATCTATGGAGAGTGGTTGAAGAACGGTGAAACCACGGCTGGACGACAAGGTGGTGGACGTCCACGCCTCACCACAGAACATGGATGTCGGAGGCTTTACCTCTCTGTAAAGCGGATTAGGCGGCGATTTGTGGCAGATCTGACAGCAGAGTACAATGCTGGTGCAGGTACAAATGTTTTGGAGCACACTCTGCTGTCAGATCTGCCACAGATCGCCACCTATCCCGCTTTAAATCCACATTAATTTCTGCTTTCTTCAAATAGATGCTGGAAAGCAAATAATAGATATACTAACGGCTCTTCTTAATTTTTTTTATATGATCTGTTTAGCATATTTGTGCGTATGAACATGTCTACTAGTAGGCTGATAAGCAACTTGCATGATATTTCAAAAGAAGGTTGTCAGTTACGAATTTTCATTTTCGATTAACTATTTTGTTTTGTCACAAAAACCTTTTTACAAAGATTTTCACTAACATTTTAGCAGAAATATGACGAATACATAAGAAATTTGTGCAATGTTACTTATAATAAATGCGTATATCAGTGTAAAACGTGACGAGAACCGTGTAAAAAATAAACCGTGGAGTTCGAACCACGGGAGCGTTCTACCATATTCACACAGCAACTTGAGCTAGAGTTAAGACGCTTTGAAGATCCCAGCCGAGGCTGGAATTTGAACCTGTGGTGTACCCGCGAGTAGGGATTGCCACCAGTTACTATTACTCTCTATCATTAAAATTTTGTATATAAAAATACCTTGTTCAATCTTGCCTGGGTGCCTTGGAAAGACTCCTTCCAGAATTTGTAATAAACATTTAGAAATATAATTATTTGCTTATTGAATTACAAGGAAATTTGTATTAATTTTTATATACTGACGCTTGCATTTATTGATGTCAAAACATAAGGAAAGGTTATTTGAATTAACTAACCACACAAAACAAGAAAATCAAATCTACACAATACAAAAAAATTGATAAAATAAACAATGACATGACAGATCATGTACAAAGTCCGACTGAATCAAAATGAATTCAGAGAGCATAAGTCTTTATAGGTTTCGCATTCGGGTACTATGCACCACAGTCTGACTCAGTTTGTTCTTGCGGAATAAAAGTTATGTGGTTACCATCTAGATGCTGTTTATGTTGAAGTCGGCGCTGTCCGATCTTCTGGAATTTCTGTGCTGAACACATACAAAACAAAGTTTAATCGTCGCACTGTGTTAACACTGGACGAACACTTACTTGCTTTGGCTCATATTCGATGATTATCCTTTCGAATGGCGTCTCAGTGGTCTAGCTGCTATCGTCTCTTCAAAACGAGGGTTTTCGCATGAAAACAAACAACAAAACTTGTCCGAACTTATAATCAATTAATAGTGTTATCATGCGATGCAGGCACGCATTTAGTACACAGGGCGAAATAAAATTGTCCATGTGGTGTTTAATTATGTTTTCCTAATAAATATTAAGCGTCCCGAAAGAGGACCGTTTCATTACCCTCACTGTTCGTTCTTACGAAGTTGCGGGAGCACACTTCGTAAAACATCCATTCACTGCGTCACCAGTATTATCAAGCCGTTATGTTATTTCACACTTAACCATGTGCAATAGTAATATTTTATTATTAAATATGAAGCGTCCTGGGAGAGGATTGCTTCACACCGGGACTTTTGTAGTTCCAACGAGCCAACAGTAGCCTACGCTCAGTATTCCTGATGACAAGTGCAATAAGCGATATTCTTTCGTTCTTGGCAATTATTCAAGTCTTGTCCGCATTCTTATATTAGAGAAACCGACATACTGTCTTTTCATTAAATACTTCAAGATTATAGTCTTCAGTTGCAGAAGATCTGAAAATGCCATATTTATGAGGAACAGAGTCGGCTACCTGCTAGATGAATACTGCTTCGTTGGTAGACAGTTACTACGTAGTTTCCCGTGACAACTCTACATCAAACAAAAATATAAATATCAGGAAAATGTGAAGTCGGTTATGCATACTGAAAATTATATTGCCCATCCCAATCATGTTAAGCTCCGAGAAGAAAGCCATCACTTTCAGTAACAGAATTTATTAAAAACATTTAGCCTGATGGGTGAGCAGTTTATGTTCAGGTCTCGTATTCCTTAGGACGCGAGTACTAATCCTCGTCCGGGCCTCTAGAATTCGGTTTCCCAACGTCGCTTCAGATGAATGCCGGGTTGATTCCTTCAAAAAGGCTATGGCCGAATTTCTTCTCGTTCTTCCACGATTTCCCCAAATTACTACAGGTGAAAGTGTGGATGTTTCCTTTAAAATGCCATGGCATATTTTTTTCCCGTTGCACCTGATACCATTCCCAACTTTAATGACCTCAACGTCGACGAAGCTCCAAGAAATGTATATATATATATATATATATATATATATATATACAATTTTTCTCCAAGAAACATATATATATTTCTTGGAGCTTATATATATATATCATATTTTGTATTGCCACTATGCCGCAGCAGTATTAACACACCATCCTTACTGCAAAGAGTTCTTT
The DNA here is from genome assembly GCA_031002005.1 of Vandiemenella viatica. Lineage (NCBI taxonomy): Eukaryota > Metazoa > Arthropoda > Insecta > Orthoptera > Morabidae > Vandiemenella > Vandiemenella viatica. The sequence goes on from JARYHS010011408.1 coordinate 283,474,370, forward strand.
GTGATCTTGTTTATGTGGTGAATTATTTCTTGCAGTCTTCTACGGTCGTCGCTTGTTTCTGTAACTTTAACATGTTTACTTACCAAAAACAGAATCACAGTGCAAAGCTTTAGAGAAATCTTACAAGATTCGAATACAAATGGCAATGTCACCCCTTTCCAACTGGATTGTGATATGTAAGAGATTAAATTCAGGTGACGTCCAAGTTAAGGCCTAATATTTATAAGAAAGATTGCTTTCGTCTGTGTTCATCAGCTGTCAACAGAAAACGTCAGGTTTATTTTTATTGCACCCTACCTCTTCTCAACGTTTGTGCAGGTGGTAAAATAGTTCCACAGACAAGCCTTTCGTACTGTTGCAGTTTACTAGTAAGTATTTGTTACAATAACTAAAATAAACAAACTCCCACTCACAGAACGCTATTAATGCAAAAAGTTTAAAAAATAGTATTCTGGACATTACAAACGTAAATTTCATTTGATGATACGAAACAGAAATACCACACAAATAAAACTGCAAAGAACATAAACCCTTAAACCGTTATTTTATGGTGTTCGGGATTTACAATGGAAATGTTTAATATACATTAGTGGAGCTCTTTATTGCATAATAATAAGACTGTGTTATAGATGCTGTGACTTTCTGCACCGCAAGTCATCTTCTTTGACCCAATGCCTTCTTTTGATCAGTTAATAATGTATGCAAGTCTATCTTCTTATGGTATACATAATGCGATTTAAATTCGCTGCTTATGGTTCTACTCGCATTACACTGCTTACAGTTTTCTGTACATGTTCGAGATAATCTGACCTCAATTTTCGCTTTGCTATGAATAAAATAGAAAAAATATTAACTCAAATGGACCGATATAAGAATTAATTCACAAATTTCAACAGCAAAAGGGCCAAAGAAACGGAGTCTGGAACAGTGTCGCAGGTGAGATGTATGTTATAACGGAGCACTGCCCAGAGCGGCATTGGATCCGAGCGGATGAGCATGGGATCTGGATCTTTAGCGAAGCGTGAAGCGAGACGACCGCTGCTAAGAAGGCCGCCTGCAGTGCAAGATCGAAAAGTGGCTCACTGTCGGCAAACGGCTTAAGTCGCTCCAGTCGTGTGATAACTACAAAGTATTTGTTTCGTGCGATTTATCCCAAGACGAAATTAGTTACAAGGCTATTCCTGAGTGTCTTACTTTGCCACAAGATTGGACGAGTTGTGGAATAAGTATACGATGACAGCAGTTAAAAAGGATGTATTTGGAAGATCAAGACTTCAGTGGCATCATCACATGAAAGGGGTGAGTGATGGAAAGAGGCCAAAGAAAGAGCGTATTGTGAAATTGGAAGGGAGGAGGTTTCTCGGAAGACCGTAGAATAGATGAATTATTTTTTTTATTTATGGCTTTACACCTCGTCGACGTCGAGGTCATTAGAGGCGGGAAAGGATTCGGGGTAAGGAACGGGAAGGAATTTGGTCATGATTTTTAGAAGGAACCATTCCGGTATTCACCTAAAGTGATTTCGGCAAACTATGAGAAACCGAAATCTGGATGACCGGTTGGAAACTCGAACCCACGTCCTCCCGAATGCGAGGTCAGAACGTTACCAGTCGCCCACTACGCTTAATAGAGATGATGGTTTAAGGGAACAGAAAAGAGTGCGCAACACAGCGTAGCGAACTGTGCTACGGTGAAGGAGAAGGTATGGAGGGAGGACAAGAGACGCTGAAAATGACTGTATTCCACAGTGATGATGAAGCGTCTTATTAGTTTAATTCAACTGATTTGTGATCTATTTCAACCATAATTATCCCGTAACAAGGCAAAAAAATTAATAATAGTAGAACAAAAAACTGGGTCTTAGAACTGCATGTACAGTCGGGGACAGAATTAGCGAGACCCCTCGCCTTTCGATTATGCTTCGTTCTAGACACGACTACCTCATGGGACAGCATAACTGGTAGGTGGTACACTAAATTCATGATAAAATAGACCTCTCATACCCAGCACTTTACCCAAGACTAAAAAAATGAGCCCGCGCGCGAGAGACTCGCAAACGCTCTGAGGCAAAGTTCGGAGTTATACAGTAAAAATAATCACAAGAATCACCATTTTAGTCATAATAATTATTGAAATAATTAAACTCATTGATTATAGAGCAAAGATACCGCTTTTTTCGTAATTTTGATAGCAATTGTGTATTTTTTTTCTTTCTAATAAACAGTTGACAATTCGCTAGCAAACGAAATTACACGATGAATACAGGAAAAAATCGCTAAATCACGCACGTATAAAAATGTGTTAAACCAATAAGAGAGTTTGAATCGACTTATTCACACTTTCTAGCGTGGCAGCGTTATAGACACACAGAGTTTAAGCGTAAGTAGAAAGTGCATTTACGAAATTACTCAAATGGTGAACTAAGTCACGAAATATAAATTAACTATTTCTACATACTTAACTTGATCGCAGTAGTTTCAGTAGTAATAATAATAAATTAATAACTGTTAACTCGTCTGCAATGTGAATAAGCGGTTTCAGATTTTAAAGGTGAAGCAATGGAAGTAGGAAACATCTCATATCTCCCTTTGTTTCTAACACTGATACTTCTATAAAGTTTGGTGTGGAGATTACTTCTTGCCTTTCAAGCCAGATGGATTAGAAATAATAATCTTGCCTGGCGTTCGGTAGGACATGGATTCAAACCCTGTAGGATATCCAATTCCAGTTTTTCGTGGTTTCAGTAAATCTCTCCAGCTGAACTCCGGAAAAGCTCCTTCAAAAAGCCGTGGGCGAAAATCTTTTCCGATCCTAGTTTTCAATACTCTCAAGATTCAAATTACATTGGCTTCGAAAGAGAACAAGAAGAAGAAAAATTACCGAATGTGGTGGGTTAGTGGTAACACTCTGAGGTGGCTTCTGGGAGGACGTGGGTTTGAATCCCCGTCCGGTCATTCAGTTTTTGATTTTCGATGGTTTCCCCAAATCACTCCAGGCGAATGCAGGGTCAAATACCATGGTCGAAATTCTTCCCGTTGCTTACCCCCAAGTCCTTACCGGCATCTAAATACCTCGATGTCGACAAGACATAAATCCATAAGCAAAAATAAAGATACAAAGCTTAAAAATCTCACCAAATTACTGTCAGTTATCAAGCTTAAAGGTAATAGCTATTGATACTCCTCCAAATCATATTATTTATTAGTAAATTCAAGAAATTGTTTTATCAATGTAAAGGAAGATATGGAAGTAAAGCTATCAAAATACAAATAAAAGTTGAAACTCCGAAATAATATGAGGTGGAAACCCAATATTAAGAAATCTAAATTTGACATCGTGTGTGAATTTGACCCAACGTACTGAGGTATCTTATTTTAAAAAGAAAACCACCAGCAGAGACTCTGACAGGCATTATGCCGAAAATGAACAAAAAGGCCTCATATGAAATATTTTGCAGTTACGAGGTCAAGGAGAAAGGATGAATCTCATGTAACTCAACGCTTTATTCATAATTATGTATTAGTCATTACAATTTTTTTTATTTTTTTTTATTTTTTTTTTTAGAAAATTACACTTTGTGCATTACTACTTCAAAATGCTCTCAAAGCATCTTGAAAATGTTCTACCTCGTGCCATTTCCATGACGGAATTAATTAATTAATATTGTGTATTGATCGTACTTTTAATTATTTTGTTTAAAGAAAAGGTCTAAGCATACATTACGGGAAATTTAATCTGGATCGATCTTTAGATTTAAATAGTGAAAGAATGTGTAAACGTGATTGCAATCACGATGGCTAACACAGATGTTAAATCCAAGGTGCCTCAGACATTTCCGGGAGCGATTTTCCTCAACCTAATTTACCTGCTCTGTATTTACCATCGAACGTTGTATCTTGCCGGCCTCGGTAGCGTAGGGGCTAGAGTGCTAGCTCCACGTGCCGAAGGCCGCCGGTTCGAATCCGGCCGCGGGCATGGATGTTAAGTGTTGTGTGTCTGTGTGAATGTCCTGTCCGTCCTGTGGCGCCCATAGATTGGAAAAAAAAATACACATTGAGCTGGCTGTATGGCCTCCGTTGCCGAATGCCATTAAAAAAAAACAAAAAAAAAAAAAAAAAAAAAAAACGTTGTATCTGACACAGCTCAAGAGAGCAAATCATTATGGAAGAATAGAACCATATATACGTGACGAATAATCGTTTTCTGAACTTAAAAATAATATATAATCTTGCCATAGTTGTTATCGAAGACGCGGAAATGTTAGATTCACTACAGATTTCAGATCTTAATCACATATAGTCGGATGTTCCACAAAGCAACTTGAGGCGCCTATTAGTTTTCAGATAGATACGTTTAATCTTTTATGAATCCACAATATTCCACTTAGAAATCATCAATTTCCTTCAATACACACACATATGGATTTACAAATTTCAGCTGCATATGAAGTTTGCACACATCGCTAATTGTTTGACTAACTAGAAGAAATCTTTTCTCACTGCCGTCTTTCCTCGAATAAAATTTCATGGTGAGAATAATTGTGAAGCAATTCCCTGTTCGGGTATCCAGATTTCAGATTTCCATGCATTCACAAAATCAATTTAAACGAACGCTGGCACGGTTCCTTCAAGGCAATGGCTAAATTCATCCCATTTCTGTCTCCAATCCACATCCATCTCTAATGACATAGACGTAAACGAGGCGAAAGCCTAAAGCACAAAAAAAAGGCAAGTAACAGAAGAACTAATGAGTGGTTGTCAGAGAAGAAATTAAAATTCCTCAGTACCATCTGTCAGATGCAAAAGCTAAAATTGAAATATAGTGCAAACATGATCCTTTGTATTCGGAATACCGTACTCACAAATATGTGATGCTTGCACGAAATCGTCCATAAAAACTTATTCATCTACTTCTGAAGGATTTAATTTGCATAACTCAAAAACATTCCGAGTTGCTAGTTTGGTTTATGGTTCATCGAAAATTCTTGTTACATTCATTAGCATCGCATCACGTTACCTAGAGTTTAACATCTGTTCACACACCAACATGAAATAATTAATGTGCCATTATCACTGTAAAAATTCCAAATTAGCAGTCTTCCTGTCGGAAAATAGAATAGTTAAGAAATTTCAATTTCGTTTTTACTTGTATTCGTCAAGACTAATGAATGAAGATGCAATTCTGTCTTGGGTACGATGACAAACGGTTTCGAGGTCGTAATAGAAGGAAATACACATCGTTTGTGCCAGACGACTTCCTCGTTGTCTGCGCCACTTGTTTTCAACTTCAGTCTGCGACAGTGTATTTCGTTGCAACAGCGAAAATTAATCATTTAAGTGACGTTGATAAGGGGGCTCTACATGAAGAAGGGCATTCGAACAGTTCAGTATGACAGGTCACCAGTCCACCGTAGCCATCTAATTCAGAGGTCGTTCCTCGAGCACCTCTAAGTGCTGCAAAATGATTGACCACCCAAGGGCCCTATTGAAAATGTTTGGGTAGAAATACTAAGAATTATAAGCGAAAAGGAGCATGTGCCGACAATCCGGAGCCAACTGTTAGAGGCCATGTTGTGACGCATGGGAGGAACCGGTTCGAAAGTCGTGGTTATATTTCACGTTTCATTAATTCCATGAACAGTAGAATCCGTGCTGTTGTCGATGAGGAGGGAGGATGGACAAGTTACTGAAAGTTAATTCCGTGTATTTTATTACTTCTCCATAACTGTTCTGTCACACGTCTTTTTGGGCATTCTGCGATCGTATCCCTGCATTTACATCCTGATTCGTTTCCGAACATCTTTTTTCCCTTCCTCTTCTCGCCATCGCCAAAGATTTCTGGGCAGAGTACAGGTCTATTTCGAAGAAGGAAGTTCCACCCGTTAGTCGGTGGTAGCGTAGTTGGAAAGCTGACAGAGTAGTAAACGCAATAGGTATGGGGGCTGGCACGATGTTCGGTGGAAGCAATTTTTTTTATTTATTTTTTAATCTTCTTCTTTTCTTTATAGCCTCCTATATAAAATACTACACAGAAGTTTAAACGACAAGCGTAGCATACAATCAAATAAGATAGCAATGTTGTACTCCAATTTTCATTCTAACATTAGTTTCTGTAATATCAGTTCATGATTTAAAAATTATGGTACTGAATTAATTTAAGGGTTAAGATATTGCGTTGTTTACTTATTTACACTGTTGCATTAAATGCTTGCGAATGCCGCGATGTTTCCTTCAGAAGGACGTGGCAGAAACTTCATTTCCTTGCTCCCAGTCTTTTCCTGCCTCTAATGACCTCGACGAGTTGTAAAGCCAGAAGCAAGAAATAAATAATTAAAAAAAATTCTTGCCAATATCAGTGTGGATTTAACGATAGCACTTGCCACCACGATTTTCAGAGAAAATTTCGCAAATAAACATAATTACATGTCTGTGTTGTGTATTGGACTTTCTCTTTGTTGTATTTATCTGAATCAACGCCGACCACGGTTAGCGGAGGAACTAGAGTGCTACTTCCACATGTGGAGCGTTGCCAGATCGTTGTTGTTGTTTATATTTCTTCTTCCGTTTCGACGTCGAAATCATTAGAGGGGTAAAAAGGAAACGAACCATTCCTGGCACTTACGGAGTGATTTCCCATTAATCATGTGAGAATGAAATCCGGATGGATGGAGGAAGATTTGAATTCCTGTCTTCCGAATGTGAGACTTGAGCGTTACCGGGGCTCTCTGTAACTACCCATGTGCGAGGACGGAATAGAAACGGCGACCCTAAAAATTCGATGATAGCATTCTAACCCCTACACTGTACGGGCCAGCGTAAGTGTCTTGGTCGCGACTAGTGATGAAATATGATCACATGTCTGCGGTCGTGGTTTGCCAACACGGATGAAAATCGGAAGGCCCACAGAACAAGGAAATTATTCAGGACATTTCAGGCATGTCATTTCCTTATCCTACTTTCATCTCACTGCGTCTGAGCTTAATGTTGGACACATTTCGACAGATGAAAGAATTTATACACGAGTAGAACCGTATATACTGAGAAGAACTTTTTAATTTTTTGTTTCTATCTTTATCCCTCGTTGACTTCGAGGACATTGGGGATTCGAACCGGCGGCCTTCGGCACGTGGAGCTAGCCCCTACGCTACCGAGGCCGGCAAGATACAACGTTCGATGGTAAATACAGAGCAGGTAAATTAGGTTGAGGAAAATCGCTCCCGGAAATGTCTGAGGCACCTTGGATTTAACATCTGTGTTAGCCATCGTGATTGCAATCACGTTTACCACATTCTTTCACTATTTAAATCTAAAGATCGATCCAGATAAATTTCCCCGTAATGTATGCTTAGACCTTTCTTTAAACAAAATAATTAAAAGTACGATCAATACACAATATTAATTAATTAATTCCGTCATGGAAATGGCACGAGGTAGAACATTTTCAAGATGCTTTGAGAGCATTTTGAAGTAGTAATGCACAAAGTGTAATTTTCTAAAAAAAAATAAAAAAAATTAATGACTAATACATAATTATGAATAAAGCGTTGAGTTACATGAGATTCATCCTTTCTCCTTGACCTCGTAACTGCAAAATATTTCATATGAGGCCTTTTTGTTCATTTTCGGCATAATGCCTGTCAGAGTCTCTGCTGGTGGTTTTCTTTTTAAAATAAGATACCTCAGTACGTTGGGTCAAATTCACACACGATGTCAAATTTAGATTTCTTAATATTGGGTTTCCACCTCATATTATTCGGAGTTTCAACTTTTATTTGTATTTTGATAGCTTTACTTCCATATCTTCCTTTACATTGATAAAACAATTTCTTGAATTTACTAATAAATAATATGATTTGGAGGAGTATCAATAGCTATTACCTTTAAGCTTGATAACTGACAGTAATTTGGTGAGATTTTTAAGCTTTGTATCTTTATTTTTTGCTTATGGATTTATGTCTTGTCGACATCGAGGTATTTAGATGCCGGTAAGGACTTGGGGGTAAGCAACGGGAAGAATTTCGACCATGGTATTTGACCCTGCATTCGCCTGGAGTGATTTGGGGAAACCATCGAAAATCAAAAACTGAATGACCGGACGGGGATTCAAACCCACGTCCTCCCAGAAGCCACCTCAGAGTGTTACCACTAACCCACCACATTCGGTAATTTTTCTTCTTCTTGTTCTCTTTCGAAGCCAATGTAATTTGAATCTTGAGAGTATTGAAAACTAGGATCGGAAAAGATTTTCGCCCACGGCTTTTTGAAGGAGCTTTTCCGGAGTTCAGCTGGAGAGATTTACTGAAACCACGAAAAACTGGAATTGGATATCCTACAGGGTTTGAATCCATGTCCTACCGAACGCCAGGCAAGATTATTATTTCTAATCCATCTGGCTTGAAAGGCAAGAAGTAATACTCCACACCAAACTTTATAGAAGTATCAGTGTTAGAAACAAAGGGAGATATGAGATGTTTCCTACTTCCATTGCTTCACCTTTAAAATCTGAAACCGCTTATTCACATTGCAGACGAGTTAACAGTTATTAATTTATTATTATTACTACTGAAACTACTGCGATCAAGTTAAGTATGTAGAAATAGTTAATTTATATTTCGTGACTTAGTTCACCATTTGAGTAATTTCGTAATGCACTTTCTACTTACGCTTAAACTCTGTGTGTCTATAACGCTGCCACGCTAGAAAGTGTGAATAAGTCGATTCAAACTCTCTTATTGGTTTAACACATTTTTATACGTGCGTGATTTAGCGATTTTTCCTGTATTCATCGTGTAATTTCGTTTGCTAGCGAATTGTCAACTGTTTATTAGAAAGAAAGAAAAATACACAATTGCTATCAAAATTACGAAAAAAAGCGGTATCTATGCTCTATAATCAATGAGTTTAATTATTTCAATAATTATTATGACTAAAATGGTGATTCTTGTGATTATTTTTACTGTATAACTCCGACTTTGCCTCAGAGCGTTTGCGAGTCTCTCGCGCGCAGGCTCATTTTTTTAGTCTTGGGTAAAGTGCTGGGTATGAGAGGTCTATTTTATCATGAATTTAGTGTACCACCTACCAGTTATGCTGTCCCATGAGGTAGTCGTGTCTAGAACGAAGCATAATCGAAAGGCGAGGGGTCTCGCTAATTCTGTCCCCGACTGTACAACTTCTAGGAGCAAATGCAGCTTTCAACTTGGCTATTTCTCGTCCTACCGACTGAAAGCCTCATGTAAATAATAGGTAATTATCACTATCGCCGTCCTAACAGTGAAGATGCGACCTTTAATGCGTTAGTTTTTTTAAAGAAATGTTGGAATAATTGAATCCTTTACGCGTTCTAGTAATGTTAAGAACGACGAAACATAGCTCTCCCCTTTTGTTGATTATTAGTATCCGTAAACCTAAAACAGAATATTTTTTGCAAACAATAAAAAATACTTTTGATCTGGTTCCACTTTCACTCACACTAAAATAATAATAATAAACACACACTGCTTCACGACATAAACATATTACTCTTGAAAGAACTGAGCTGGCTTGCAGTAATTCTATTTATATTCACTACCATAGTATCATTGAACTGTTTTTACTTGCACCAGCATTTTTATTCATCTTCACTGTCTCCCATCATAGTGACCATTCCAGGCGAATGCTGGTATCGTTCCTTAAAAAAGAAAAAAAAAAACATGGCTTGACTGCTACTCGTTCCTGTTCAGTCTGCCAGTAAAGGCCCCTGCCAGGCAGACCTCACACACAACGCGCCTGCACGCCGGGATACATATACGACTCCAAACAGGCGCAGAGACATCAAAACAAACCAGGAAAACAAATAGAATCATCTAGAAGCTAAGTGGGACTATTTCTTACAGAGGTCGCCGTACTACCACACAACGGAATTCCTGCGCCAGGCCGCCTATATAAGCGTAGCCGGCCGCTCCACCGCCAGTTCCGGCCTGACCGCGGAACCAGCTTCAACTACAGAAGACCACCGGAAGTTCGCGAGAAGTAGAAGCCGTCTCTCTCTACCCCGGATCAGGACCAGGCTAAATTTCTCGACGGTCATCCACTAACTGTACCACATTTGTTATTGTTTACCAGTTGTTTTGTGTACATAGTAATAAACCTCAAGGAACCATTAAGTGTAGTTCACTTCAGTGGCGACAAGGTTGGGATAAGAACTCTCGAACCATCATGGCTACGCCAGCAGCACCTACGGAATGCAACAGTTCCTCCAAGGACTTCTACATCAGTTCTTCGAATCTCAGAACAACTGATTGCGGAAGTCAGGAATCTCCGCCAACCCACGGCCCGCCTCCGTTCCCAGCATTCAACGACGACGTCGAAGAATGGGAGACCTACGAGAAGCGCATAAACAACACTTCGCAATTCATCACATATCCAAAGAAGAAGACCAGCGTACATATTTCCTTTCCTGGAACCAATCAAGATGTATGTCTTGCTCACCAAACTTCAGCCACAAGACCCCGACACCCTCACCTTCACGACCATCTGTACGACACTGAATGCATACTACAGACGCCGGTACCATGTCGTCGCGGCCCGCGTCGAATTCTATCAATGCCGGAAGAAGCCCGATCAGACGTATCGCCAGTGGGCGGGCCGAACTCCAAGGCCTTAGCAGAAAATGTAAGTTTCAAAACTCGTTGTTCCCACGAATCCTACGTCGACGACATGGTGCGTGATCACATCATACAGGCTGCACCAGATGCCGCACTCCAGGCATGACGCCCTCAAGTTAGAGGGACCCATCCCTGGAGCAGGTCATCGAACTTGCCTACAAATTCGAAATATCTACGGCCGCAGATCGCCGCCTGGAGTCCTGGCGGATGTGGCCGCAATCCGAACCGACGTAGAGGACACACAGGACGTCGCCGCCATCCAGAGCTCCCAGTCGCGCTCCTCCCGACACCACAACCGGGGACCGCTTCCTCAGAAGGACATCGAACCGGCCCGTTCCGGCAGGGGCACCAAGTCTCGGCAGCAGCAGCGGATCCCGCAGCGCCGACGCCGCAGCCCGCTCCGCCTACCCTCCTGCCCCGCCTGTTATTCAGCACATGAGAGGGAAAATTGTCCGGATCGTTGGGCTGAATGCTCACGTTGCGGCAAGGAAGGACACCTGGCGTCCGTCTGCCGCACCAACACCACCAATGCCAATCCCGGCTCTCGCCGCCCAGGGTCTTACCAAGACAGGTTGAGCGGCGCACCTATGGATATCAATCAGGTAGACACTTCACCAAACAAACTTTTTATTGACGTTACGGTCAATGGCAAGCCCCTGCGCCTACAAGTCGACACAGGAGCAGCAGTCTCATTGCTTAATTATACTACTTATGTGCAAATTGGCTCGCCCCCCCTCTCGCCGGCCCCCAAGCGCCTCCTGACATACAACAAACAGGAAATAGCACTCCTGGGACAATTCACAGCAAACGTCATGTATAAGTCTGTACATCGTTCAGTCCCCTTTTTAGTAGTTAACAGTTCTCTCACAGCAGACTTATTTGA
>JARYHS010011408.1:283486897-283790988 GCA_031002005.1 Vandiemenella viatica
CCTACCATCATAATTACACACAGGAACACGTACACACACATATGTCCATGCATATACCACAATTTCATAAGTTACCACATACATACAAGTAACTGCAGGAAAGGGACCCGACACACACGTCCACACTAAGGTGTTACATGATAGGCAGATGATAGCATGTCTTTACAATACACCTCAGTGCTCACAAATACTTGATTTTTAATGTGCCATCAGTATAGCTGGTGGCTGGAACTAAGCTCTTGGCAATGTTTGGCCAAAAGTCATTTGTTAATAGCAGCTCATCAAAGACAAATTTTGGGTCAACCTGCCCAGGCGGGCGCGGCGGGAGGTGGCCACCCTTCCCCACTGCGGACAGAAATACCGTAATACGCCGGTCTAAAAGCGCGGACCGCGATGGTTTACCGGAGTTTTCCGACCGGGACCTACTACCGGTAACCGCATTTTTAGGACCGCACTGAAGACCGGAATTTCATTGCGCTCGTAAGGCGGTAATATGCGCCGGTATACCGACCTACTAAAACACGATGTACGCGTCCGCTGTGCGAGGAAGGGTGGCCACCTCCCGCCGCGCCCGCCTGGGCAGGTTCACCCAAAATTTGTCTTTGATGAGCTGCTATTAACAAATGACTTTTGGCCAAACATTGCCAAGAGCTTAGTTCCAGCCACCAGCTATACTGATGGCACATTAAAAATCAAGTAAGTGTGTGAGCACTGAGGTGTATTGTAAAGACATGCTATCATCTGCCTATCATGTAACACCTTAGTGTGGACGTCGTGTGTCGGGTCCCTTTCCTGCAGTTACTTGTATGTATGTGGTAACTTATGAAATTGTGGTATATGCATGGACATATGTGTGTGTACGTGTTCCTGTGTGTAATTATGATGGTAGGAGTCTACTTGAGATTTTTCCATCAGTGGCCACCTATGTAGATGTAATCATTTGGGTATGATGAGCACCGAGGTTTGTGGCAAAGAAATGAAATATTTCGCACATCCTGTAGCTATTCAGTCTGGACCTAGGGTGTTCAGTCCTTTTCCTCCAGTTACGTGTATGTGTGTGGTGATGTATGGTAACTGTGTGTATGCATGGACATGTGAGTGTGTGTCTTTCTATGTGGTTGTGTGTCTATCCCGATAGGATTCTACTCGACTTTGAGATTTCACAATGACTGGCTACCTATGTGTTGATGTAATTAATTGATAATGTGATAAGTACTGAGGTGCATGGCAAAAACATGTCATCCATTGCACACACTCTAACGTCTGTCTGATGGTTTTTTGGTCAGTTATGTTTGTGTGTGAGACCTAGTATGAGTATGGGAGTTATGATATTTGTCTGATGACCATGTGCCTACTGATACTCGTGGTACGTCGGACAAATATTACTGAACAGCAGAAAAGGCTTGTGGCGTGGGATAGAGGTGGTGCTGATCAATGGCAGAGAGGTCTGTAGTGTAGTTAAATGATATGATTTTGATGTGAGGAGTTTGTTACTTGGAACACATGTTAATGATGATTTTTTTTTGTCAGTCTTGAGCCATGGGGGTTCTGTCCCACTTTTTCTTTGCTGGTTGTTTGTTGAGCTCGCTGTAGGCATGGATATATGTGTCTGTGTGCGTCTTTCTCTGTGTCTGTATGCGTAAGTATGGTGATACCTTCCTTAAACTCATTTATCTGGACGTATGAATTGCTGTTCCTCCCATATGTTTGTGCTTGTGTGGAGACGTATGGGTTTGTGGGTGAGACCTAGTATGAATATGGAGGTTATGATATCCGTCTGATAGACAAGTGTCTATTGTAACTCATGGTACCTGGGTCACATGTTACTAAATGACAGAAAGGGTTGCTGTGGGAGAGATGTGGCTGTGATTTCAAACTTCACACATCCTGTAACTCTTCAGTTTGGATCTAGCATGTTCGTCTCTTTCCTCCAGTTATGTGTGGTGATGAATGGAACTGTGTGAATGCATTGACATGTGTGTCTTTCTATGATTTTTGGCCAGTCATGGGTGTTCTGTTCCACTTTTTCGTTGCCATGATTGGGCTAGTTGTTGAGTCGAGATCGCTATAGGCATGGAAATGTACGTGTGTATGCGTCTCTATCTCTGTGTGTTTTTTTTTGCGTAAATGTGGAGATACCTTCCTTTATCTCGTTTGTCTGGATGTATGATGTGCTGTTCCTGCACTTATGCTTGTGTGAGGTGACATATGGATTTGTGGGTGAGACCTAGTATGAATATGGGAGTTATGATATCTGTCTGATGACCAAGTGTCTACTGCTACTCGTGGTACATGGGGGGCACATGTTACTGAATGGCAGAAAAAGCTTAGGTGTGGGATAGACGTGTTGGTGCTGATGTGAACAGTTTTGTACCTAGCACACATGATACTGGATGGTAGTGAGGTCTGTAGTGTGAAATAAATGAGATGATGTTGATGTGAAGAGTATGGTGCCTGGAACATATGTTACTGATGATTTTTTGGTCAGTTATGAGCCATGGGGGTTCTACCCCACTTTTTCGTCGCCATGATTGGGGCTGGATGTTGTGTCTAGCTCGCTGAAGGCATGGAAATGTGAGTGTTTGTGCGTCTCTCTCTGTGTCTGTATGCGTAAATATGGTGATACCTTCTATAAAAATGTCTGTCTGGACGAATGATTTTGCTGCTCCCTCCACTTATGTTTGTTTGTGCTAGTGTATTGAGATATGGATTTGTGGGTGAGATCTGATAGTCAAGTGTCTATTGCAACTCATGGTACCTGCGTCACTTTTTTACTGAATGGTAGAAAGGGTTGCGGTGTGGGAGAGACGTGTTGATGGTAAATATAATCAACTGGGGCGCGATGAACACTATTTATGGTGAAAACATGTCATCTTTTGCACACCATCTATCTCGCCAGGCTGATGATATGTAAGGAGACTTCTGTTTTTCAGCCAGTCATGAGGCAAGAGAGTACTACACCACTTTTTTGTTTCCATGATTGGTGCCGGCAGTTGTGTAGTCTTGGACATGTGTATCTGCGTCTCTCTTTGTGCATGTAAGCGTAAGTAACTCGTCTGTCTGATGATTTTTGTAACGATAGTTCTGTCCAGTTAATCAGTTGTAACGACAATTCTGCCCCCACTTCATCGTTTCCGTGATGCTTGCTGTTAGTTCTGTCGACCTAGCTGTATGCATGTACAAGTGTGTGCGTGTGTCATTCCTCTGTGGATTTGAGTCTAAAATATATGGTTATAGAATTATGCTCACCATCAACGTGTGCTTCTAACCATTGTTTCAGGGCTTAGACAATCTCCCATTTCGATGTGCTCTTTACAGTTTACTGCCGTTTGTGTTGGCATGTGAATTTTGATTCTCACTACATAAAAATCATTTAACAGAGAAGCGAAGGACTTGGGTACAAACCCACAGTCAGACCATTGCTTGTGTGGTGTAGTATGGAGTCCACATTTTTTGTGCATCAAATGCAAGGTGCAAAGGAGGGCAGCTAGATTTACCTGTGGAAAATATTCAGTAAGTGACATAATAAAGGAGCTGGGGCTGGGATGTCATTGGAAGAGTGTTGAGGGGCTGTAGGTGGCGTATAATGCTGTTAGAATGGATATTGGTGGAATAATTCTGAGTGGTGTATGGAGCCTAAGTTGACCATGACCACAATCTGGCACTATACTTTAGGTGATGAGGCCTGACTGGGTAAAATATCTAAACACCCACTTCGACCTAACAATTTACGACAGTTCAATCGTGGGTGCTATCTTCGGCGCAATAGAACTAGTGTCTGCAACTATTGTGACGTTTTGGATACTTGTCGATGTGTGGGGGTCTTCTATGAAAATGTGGGTTATGATGCCTGTTTTATGACCACGAAACTATCAATTAGCTAAGAGCATTATGGTAACTTTATCATGGTTACTTGAACAAAGCATGCAATTACAATCAAATGTCACACTTGGTCCTGAATCCGAAGGTTGGCGTCAGATGGGAACATTTAAACCGAATGGAGAACACATTCCTGTGTCCTGATTGGTTGAAAAATAGCAGAAATTTCCTGGAAGAAGGGGGAATTTTCCTGGGAAACTGCAGTAGAACCACCTTAAGTGAACATTTTGGTACCTGGAATCCCTGCTACTGATTAGGAGAAGACTTTGCGAAATTTTAACAAAAGGTTACCCTGACAGTAACTGATCAGGGGTTGGCGTGGGAATCATTGGAAAACAGGAGGAGGTTTGGGGAAGTGTTGTGGGTACGTTGGCGATGAGGCTAGGGTTGGTCTTGGTGAAAGAATTAGGAATAGTGCGTAAAAGACTATAAGTAGGAGCCGGCACATAAGGGAGTGGGTAAATTTTCTAAATCTCCACCTTGGCTACAGGCGATGGTCTCAGGGATGTTCTGTGCTTAGCGTGACTCGATTTTTATCACATAGGACTGGCGTACTTCGATTCGACAGGGGTGAAATTAGTAAGATTAACAGACGGTATTTCGTTCATGGAACATACATGCTGAGCTGTAAAATACAGTTAAAGGTGTCAATCACTGATGTATCACAAGGGATTTATTGGAATTTTAGACAAAGTGCAGCTAAGGACACTCAATTTGTGATTGCTTACGAAAGCATAACAGAATTGATACATAGATTGGTCTGGATTGACCTTGATGGCAACAATTACGAGTGTGATTAAATATTTTATACCAATGGCAACAGAGATAAGATTAGGGAAATAAGGAGTCGTACTGATGTTTCCATTCCTTGAGCTTTGCCATTGTCAAACTGGAAACTTTGATTTTTTTTCTAGCTTTGATGTGGGAAAGGCTTTGTCACAAATATTTTCAAGTGGCCTCTTGTCCAAAGACAGGGTTGAGAAATAGGCTTGAAAAAAAATTACAGCCTGATTGACATCATGTATTCACTTCAGAAATGTCTGTAGGGAAAAGAAACTGGTTTTCAAATCGACAACTTTGCTTTAGTTTAGGAGCTATTAATTCATCGAGGTCACACTTACATACATCAGTAAACCCCTTCAATGCCTCTTTGAGTTCAAAAAGTGTCTGTGTTTCATTACACATAACTTAATACTTCCTTTAAAATACACGGAATATAGGTGACACTCGTCAGTTATATTATATTGTTCATAATGAATCCAACATGATGTGACTAATTGAGTTTGTTTCCCGTCTCTTCGTCGGTGTATTAATTTTTAATGTCTGCCTGCTTCGATGAACGGAATTTTTTTATGGTTTTCCCTACCTTCGTCGGTGAATGTCTCTCGGTTTCAATGAAAGGATTTCACCATTGATGGGTTTTTGAGGCTACGAATTTTGAAAGGAATAACGTATGTGTGGTATTGCTATACTTTATCACAATAATTTCATTTTTTAAACTTTTTAACGTCTCTCTAACAACGTGGCCTTTTGAGACGGGGAAAGGATGGGGAGCAAGGAATGGGAAGGAATTCGGCCATGTCCTTTTGAAGGAAGCATCCCGGCATTCACCTGGAGTGATTTGGGGGAAACCATGGAAAACCCAAATCTGGATGCTCGGAAACGCCGTCCTCTCGAATACAAGGCCAGAACGCTAAAACAGGTACTTTTTTTAACGTCTCTCTAACAACGTGGTCTTTAGAGACGGGAAAGGAATGGGAATGAATTCGGTCATGGCCTTTTGAAGGTCGCATCCCCGGCATTCACTTGGAGTGATTTTGGGAAACCATGGATGCCTGGAACCTCCGTCCTCCCGAATGCGAGGCAAGAACGCTAAATAATTTCATGAAAACAGGTACACATAGAATTTAATCTGGAGTTTATGACGGTTTTTTTCCCCATATCGAACGTTAAAAGGAAACATTTATGCTTTTCGACTTATTTTTTATTCAAGGTAGGTATCCTCTCTAGGTATGGAAACTAAAATTTTGATTTTGAAATTGACGAGTTGGAACGGCTTTTTCAATAAAAACACCGCCGCCGGACTCGAACCGGCGACCTAGCCCCAACACTGCCGAGGTCGTTAGTTGAATTCTCTCTATCATTAACGCTGTTAACGATTAATTATATTGGAATCCCACCTTACTGATGCTTATTTCCTCTTTATATTCGCTCAGAGTTATAAACATCCTCGAATATCAGAACTGCATTGTATAGATATGAATTTGAGCTAAGTCAGGACATTCCATAGTTCATTATCACGTTTTAAACGTAAAAGTTACGCTTTCTCATGGTCTATGTCTTATTTTTTAATTAAATACAAAGACTCAAGCAGTTTTTCTGTTCACCCAGAATGAAAACTAAATTTCGATTTTCGTTTTTAAAAACACGTTATTCTGGCGAGGGATTAGGCTACCATAAAAGATTCTTATATTTGTTCTACGAAAACTGACATATAATAATTATTCTCATCTCGTAATAATTTCTTCTTGAACCGCAGTGAATTTCTATGTATCCTGCTGGAACGGTTTCGAGTGGGGTTGTTTGGTAACAGTTTAACGTCCCTTTTTAACAACGTGGCCTTTAGAGACGGGAAAGGATGGGGGCAAGGAATGGGAAGGAATTCGGCCATGGCCTTTTGAAGGAAGCATCCCGGCATTCGCCTGGAGTGATTTGGGGAAACCATGGAAAACCCAAATCTGGATGCCCGGACGGGGATTCGAACCGCCCGTCCTCCCGAATGCGAGGCCAGAACGCTATCCGTTACACACCACGCTCGGTAGGAACGGTTTCGATGGCGCAACCCGATAGCAGGACACCTGAACAAATAACAAATACACATGAAATTTTTTGCAAGCCTGAGACTCTGCAATATGTATTGGACGCCCTAATTTCTTTGTCCGCCAGCCAGGCACCCAGCTATGCTTTCATAATGGTGGATGGCAGTCTAGCTGTATCGCTCTGTAATGGAGCCATTTCGTAACCTGTCGGACTCCCGAGCAAACAATAGCCGCTCACGCAAACGTCGAAATATTTCACGCATATTGGGACACCCCCGCCATCTAGCGACAAGTGCCTATAACGCTCTGCCGTGTGTCGCACCCTAGCGACAGTTATGCAAGTTATCGCGCATGTCGCAACAGGGTCTCGGCGGCCGAGCAAGTGCGTACATGTCGACCGACACCTGTGCAAATACGCCTTAGGCTAGGGTTTTCCCCCGCAAGACAAGGATAGAAGATCTCGTGGCGAAGTGGAATATCTCTGGCCGGCGCATGCGCAGATGAAGTTTCTCGTGGCATCGGCTGTTCGGTAGAGACACCTGGTGGCAGGATGTGTGTATATGCTACATTGCAACATTTGTGTAGCTGGAATATCTACATCACATAGGACACAATCGGAAATAATATCGCTGATTTCAGAGTAACATCGTTGGAGATAAGTGAAATAACAGCTAGAATAAAGACTAAATAACAGTTATATATGTTTAATTTGAAATATGCTGTTGTCATGCCGTCAATGTGGCAACACTGCACTAGATTTGAATTTCCCGCCAACCGGAAGTGACGTCATGGAGGGGAGGGAGAAAAGGGGAAGGGAAGCCGCCATTTTGTGTCACGTGACCGGAAGTTGGGATTATAGAGCTTCCCCCGTTCCTACCTACTGTTTATCTAAAGGTAAAAGCACCGGTCGACCACAAGTGTCAGACGAAACAGTGGAGATAGTGTGGGAAAGTTACGTGCGTTCTACCAACAAGACAGAGTATCCCCTCATTGGAACCTCGATGTTCGTGCTTACCTGAACTATGAACTCCCTCATCGCTGGATTGGCCGTGCTGGTGAAGATGACCTCGCTTTCTTACCCTGGCCTCCCAGGTCAACGGATTTAACGCCGTGTGACTTCTTCTTTTGGGGACACTTTAAGGACATTGTTTACGTACCCCCACTACCAAAAACGATAGAAGAACTGAAGAAACGGATCAGTGATGGATTGATGAACATTGACGCGATCACGCTACAAAATGTGTGGATTGGATTGAACTACCGCCTGGACGTGTGGCATGTGACCAAGGGGACACACATAGAACATTTGTAGAGTGAGCATAAAAGTAGGATATTTTGTGGTTATTTTCATATATCAATCATATTTGTAAGTATAATACTTTGGAATAATTGGGTTTTGAAGGGTGAATGATTCTTTTGTAGTAATTCTGTATTAAACCTTCTATTTCAGTAAAAATTATGATGTGCATAATAGGCAAGTCATCAGATATTTTAATCCTAAATAAACGCTCTATGACACGGTGAGAAATCATCCTGTTTCACAAAGTGAACTGAATACACACTGTAAAGTGTAGACTTGGCTCAGAAGAAGATCTCATAACTGTTTGTCACTACACGAGCACGAGACTTGGCCTATTTTTACAAAATTGCTTTTGTGGGATCTCATTTCTTTTATCGCTTATTCTGCATAGCTGCTCAATTTTAATGATTCCATTTGAAAATCGTTGAATAAAGAACATTTCAGGATTGAAGACATCAATATACATCACCAACAATGCCACACACTCTGAAAACAATAGGTGTGCTATGTAGCCGATCAATGCAGATTGCCGCTGGTTTAGCTACAATCATAAATAAATTACTAGTACCTTCAAAACCAAACATAGGAACAAAGTAAAATTTAAGATATTAGTTAAACTTGCTGATCTCAATTTATTAAAAAAATTCTCAGGCCTGTAGATTCACCCGGAGAAAAGCAAATAAGCCGCAAATTTGTACCAGAATTTTCCATGTTTGTGATTGTAATTAAATACGGGTAAAAACTCAAATATTAGACTTTTCTTATGGTTGATGGATAAACTGTATATGTGTACCAAATTCCTTGTTTCTAGGATTACTGGAAGTACAGTGATGTCGGGGTGTCGGGTTCGAAATAAAATTTTGAATTTCAATAACTACCAAAGTAAGGAAAGGAAAGAAGTAAAATTTAACACATTAGTTAAACTTAGTAAGCTCACTCTACAGTGAAAATCTGAGGCATATAAAGTTATTAGGGTTAGGTAAGGGGCAGATATATGGAAAATTACGAGTTTCAGACTTTTCTTATGATGTATGGGTAAAATTTTATCTGTGTACCAGATTTCAGCTTTCTAAGGCTACGGGAAATACCTTAGAGTTTTGATGATCAGCAGTCAGTGAGTGAGTGACAACATCGCTGAAGTTTGCATCCGAGAAAAATTCTAACTAGGAACGGTAATGAAATTAAATTTAGTTTGTTTGCTAATACTGATGATATCTATGCATAACAGATATTTGAGACATTTAGCATGAATAAGACTGAAGAAATTGGGTTTCAAAAATGGCCCGAATCGCTTCGAGAAAAGGGTAGGCAGTGCCGCCGTTGACTCGACTCTGCGGGTGCACTGCCGTGCACGCAAATAAAATCAAGAAAAGGGAATCTTTTTATACGTTTGTGCCATCGCATAGGCAATAATGATAATAATAATAAACATTTGTTTCAATGTAAATGTAATATACCCGACAGGTTATTTTTTCTTCTTCTAATTACGCTTTTCCCTGAGATATAATGAATTATTATCGTTTCATTGAACGATTCTTCTATTAACTTTATAAAAAAATAATTGGAGAGTATAAATGATGAATAGTAATAAAAGTACAGTATAAAATATGGAACTTCTCCTGCCAACACGTGTAGAGCAGCAATTCCAATCTGTGGTCTAACTAAGTTAAAGAAATCATAACAAAAAATAATTTAGTAAAAATCGTTCTCATAAAATGGATACGGTACCCGTATAGCATATATTCTAGCATAAGCTGTAAGCTAAGCTTTCAAAAAGTCTTCAGTATATCAACTACCAGCAAACGTCTTTCTTTTTTCAGGATATGAGGATATGACTGCACGGTTATCATAACAGTCTGTTCAGTTAATCGGCATCAAAGAGAACGGCGTTGGTTTAAGGATTAAGTTAATGGCCGTTATATGAGGGCCATAATATAGATCTTAAGGGACGGCAGTACGTGCCGATAGCAATTTGTAGGGTTGATTAATACACAGGGTGTTAAAAAATACGTCCATATCACTCGGGAGTAGGTAGAATTATCTTTGACATTTTGCTGGTCCTCCTGTTAAAAAATGTAGAGAAGCGCTGATCAAAAACAACAGAAGACTTTTTGTGTTGGCCCTTGTGACGATTAATTTTAGTTGATATGACTTTTTTTGTTGTATATTTATGGTTGATCAAGGACATTGATTGCATCAAGAGAGGATTTGGTACACAGCCACTTGAAGCAACGTTCGTGGGCATTCGCCTGGAGTGATTTCGGGAAACCATGAGAAACGTAAATCTGTATGCCTCGATCAGGCATCTAGTTAGCGTTCTATACCGTTAACCACCAACAATTCATTTTTTTTTTTAAGAAAAAAACTTCATTGTCTTGCTGTGATTACTTTTTTTGTCTCTAGGTGACCAGAATGTGTTGAATACAGACTTGTGTTGTAAAACATAGTATTTCCCACCCTGTACAATTTATCACCACTTTTTTTGAAAATGGTTGGTTTCTGCTTACGGCGGAAAGCATCATCCTAGAAGTACTAAATTCCAAACGAGATGTCTGTCTCGTAGAAAATACTTTGCAGTACTCAGATATCCAGATGAATTATTCTATTTCCTGTCCATTGGTCCAACGTTTTTCGAAAGTATGTCACAGACACTCTTCTTAAAGTTTCATTACTTTAAAATAATAATAAAATTGATAACAAAAAGCTAGATAACATATATCTTGCGCTAATTGAAATCAGCGAGTTGTTAGCTTTGTATTCAACAAGCCGCCCTAATGTCAACGACATGAGGGCGTGGCTGTCTGTTGACGCCATGTCGAATGATTGTCGGTTTTAGCTGCTGGGGCGTGACTCGCCAAAGTAAGCTATTGCTCTTCCATCACTGCTCTAAATAAAATATTAGACTTCTCGCCCACAGTAAAGTGTAAGTGGACATTGTTGCAGGGTGACTCATTATCATTGTTCTGCAATGCAAGGCAACCATCTTACATCCTAAGAACTGGTGTTATTATAACGCATTCGACTGGTTGCGTTATTTTTTGAGAAAAATGAAACTTAGTTTCCATCTTTGTTACTGTTCCTCCTTGCGGACGCTCACAGTTGCCACCTCAGCGAATGCTTTCCCGACAACAGAAGATATATCCCAATCTGGCTGTCGTGTCAAAAAACCAACTACAGTAGAACAACAAGTTGTGCCATTGTTGACTTACAAGAGGACAGGACTGATTCAACCGGGTATATGAGAGGTAGATTAACAAGGTCCCGTTTACGAACCTAGTGCAGCCGTACTAATTCCAGTTTCCTGTGATTTTGCGAGATCGGTGTATATAAATATGAGTATTAGATTTTCAACACACATATCATCACCACCACCATTTTCTCAGTGTGTAGCATAAACCATGGAAGAAGGAATATATGGAGATGAAATAACGCCAAATCGGTGAAACCTTATTAAAAAAAACTCGTCTCCTACTGCGCATGCGCGGCGGCCACTGTCGGTCATAGGAACCCTAAAACATTATGCTGTTTGCACTGTGTATGCTGCTGTGAACATTTCATATTCAAATATTTCAACGTCTTTTATAATGCCAACTTGTGTTGCATACGGTTGCACAAACAGACAACATAGGAAACAACCTGGAATAACGTTTCGTAACTAAATCACATTGAAATTATTGTTCTTGCAATGTTTGATTAGAGCCTATCGCTATAAATTTATTCATTGCTCTCAGTAGGATGATATCGTTCTCAAATGTTTGTTGGTGTAATATAGACAATCTGCATATGTTACTACTTTGCACCTAAAAGGCTAACCTTATTGTAAACAAGTGTTGAAAGTCTAATTTAAGTGGGTCAAGTTTACATCGCGATACAGTGAATGCGGATGCTTTAGTCAAGTTTCAGTTTACACTGAAAGTGTACAATGAAATTAATTGTGATAATTTGTGCTGTGTGAACTGTTAAATTTGACGAAGCAAACGTTGCTGTTAACCCGAAATGTAGTTCGCGATGTATTTCATGTATTAAGATCAACATAGTTTGATTTTGTAGCGGCTATATTGATGGAAATGGGGGTAGATTGAAATGCAGCGTGTACCAGAAGGGTACAAACAATTTATTTATTATTAGCTGTTACTAATTTCATGAGCACTATGTTAGTGACACAATGTGTATCGCGATGTAAACCACTCCCATCTAAACTTCTGACTTTTGATGTATGGTTAGAAGATAAATTGCTAGCAAAATTACATAGGCCACTAACAGTACAATATCTTCTGAGTAAGCTCAGAAGCTATGAGGACTTTTGAATGGTTCTTTTTTTTAAGTTCTAAACGTTGACTTAACCTAACCTAACCACTCCAATTTGGAGACAGCATATCTCGAGAAATAAGCGAGATATCGAAAATATATATTCTTCACTTTCGAGTTGTCGTGTTTTATAAGAAGCTATCATCAAATTTGACCTTAGGGAAATTTTTCTTCTGAATTTCAACCCGAAACTCCTTTCTCTTGAGACAGTATATCTTGAGAAATAAGCACGATAACAAAAAATGTGATTCTTCATTTTTGATGTGTCTCGTCGAGTTACATAATAATCCATCATCAAATTGCAGTGCTATAGTTGTCTTATGATTCCCTTGAGATTTTTGTGCTTTTTTCCCGTGTTTCTACGAGCGAGCAATATGGCGGCCTCCCCACCCCACATCTCTCTACCCGGTTTCACTCCAGTGCGTGGTGAAGGTCCCTTGTGTCGTCTCCATATATTCCTTCCTCCATGGCATAAACTCGTCAGCAGACGAAACAGTTCACAGGTCCTGTAAATTTTGTTGTCTGTGCTAGTTTGTTTGAATGTGTTTTCCAAATTTTCTTTTCATATGTGAGAAAACGAATCCATATATCGAAAACATCTTTATTTAGTGACTCTTATTTCGTCGTCTCAGCCACTAAACGGTATAAATTTTGCTCACTGACGAAAGTTTAGTGGTTCTTTTGGAGCGTTAATATCAGAGAGGAAAAAATCCTTCTATGAGAGACACTTTTAAGTTCCGCAGATATTCCCAACTTCATCATTTCTCTACATCTGTTTTTTCGCGATTTATCCAACAAACTCTCTTTGTTGGGGTCCCAAGCTACAGAACAATATTTGATGCGACGTCAAGGGCGACTTGTCTGCTATTGATTTAACTTCCGCCGTTCGGCTCCTTACCTTATGGCATAAGAAGTGAAGCATATAATTAGGTTTCCTCGCTGCCTTCTTTATGTGCTCTGATCAGGACAAGTTACCGTGAAACATCACAATTGGTCTTCGTAAATATGCAGATATTAACTAACGAAATTAGTTGTGTTTGGTTTTAGTAACTTTCATAACTTTTCGACACCTGCGGTTAGAATAAAGCCTTAACTGTCAGTTTTAGCACCAAGATTTTATTTTTAAAGATATAGACATAAAAAATTGAAAAAGAATTTATTTGAAGATTATTATTTATTGCCCACGTATCATCAGCCAGATTGTTTAGAAATAGCAGTGACATTGAGGACGTTTCTGCTGAATTAAGGCTTTGCGCACTGCTATTGGTCCATGAATATTACGATTTCTAAATCGACGGTCCTGGAAGTAAAGAAAATTAAGTTCACGGAGATAAAAAGTTTCTTTTATAAAATATACATTATCGAAACTGTGTCAGCAGATCGCAAGAGCACAGGGGTTTACTTGGCTAACTTTACCAGTAAGCAATCGACATAAACAATGAAAAAATACTTCGTTTCTTTAATATTAAGTACAGTCTTCCATTTTTATTGATATATGTCATTTACTTTCTCACCCAATGATCATTACAAGAAGGTAAATAACTTGTCACCAGCGGTGTCATTATATATGACGATTATGTTGCTGGAACCAGTGTTTATTGTGCTGCAGTTCAATCAATTTTTGTCGCAAGTCTATATTGTAACGGTCCAAATTACATTTTGATGAACAGAATCTATAATAAGGCCTATTTATATTTATTAAGAATAAATTAATTATGAATCAGAGCGACAAAGTAATATTCAAGAAGTTTCGTGAAGCTGGAAGGAGCGGTGGTAGGAAAATTCCGTTAGTACAGGTAGAGCATCAGCGATTTGCTTGCGCTAGACACCCCACTCCTTTCTCCTGCTTAAAGCTAGCTTCCCACGGCGCGTGGTTTCGTAGACCGCGCCATGCACTCGAACTGTACGGATCATCACGCGCCACTGGCTAGCCCTCGCCACCTCGCAGCCACCTACCCCCAACCTTTCCTAGTGTCGTTTCAACTACCCGGGCGTGTGATATTTACCGACTGGGCAACGGACAGACACGCGCCACCCCTACCAGCACAGGCGAGACCATTACCACTGTCCGCTGTTGATTGCTGGACCGTCCTGGCCGGCAAATCCACGCGCCGTAGGCGTTCCTCAAGGAAGTGTATTAGGACCACTTCTTTTCTTAATTTTTATAAACGATCTCGGTGACAACGTTAATTGCAGGATGCGATTCTTTGCCGATAATGCACTTATTTACAGGGAAGTGAGGTGCTCTGACGATTGTTTAGAAATTCAGCGCGATCTGGATGTTACGAGGCGTATTTTTTAAGTAAGTACCGTTTTGTCACACCGTGGCTGCAGCGCTACGGTCGGTGTTCCGCGCATGCGCACTAGGTACCTGCATCTCTTGCCTACGCACTGACGTCATTTCAGTCTAATTCTTCATTGTTTACGTTGTTCACTGAGTGTTTAAGATGCCTCCGATAATCGTGAGTCCCGCCGACTGTGAAGTACGGGCTGTTATAAGATTTCTTTGTGCTAAAGGCCTAAAGCCGATCGATATTCATCGTGAGATCTGTGTAGTTTACGGACAAAACACTATGAGTGATGGAATGGTGAAAAAGTGGGTGAGAGCATTTAAAGATGGCCGCACAAATGTGCACGATGAACAACGGAGTGGACGTCCTTCGGTCGTTAATGAAAGTTTGGTGCAGAAAGTGGACAATAAGGTGAGAGAAAACAGACGCTTTACGATTTCTTCCTTGTGTGATGACTTTCCTAAAGTTTCGTATGGCATTGTGACCGAGCACTTGAATTACCGAAAATTGTGCTCACGTAGGGTACCGAAAATGTTAACGGATGTGCACGAAACCAAACGTTTAGGCAGTGCATTAACTTTCCTTGAGCGATGGTGATGATTTCTTAAGCCAAATTGTTACGGGCGATGAGACATGGGTGGCCTACGTCACACCCGAATCAAAGCAACAATCCATGGAATGGCGGCATTCAGATTCACCCAAAAAAGTGAATTTTAAGCAAACGTTTTCAGCCCGGAAAATCATGTTCACAGTTTTTTGGGACAGAAAAGGAGTATTTCTTGTGGAATTTCTGCCTCGTAATGAGACAATCAATGCAGCAGCTTACTGTGAGACATTGAACAATCTGCGCCGTTCAATCCAGAACAAAAGACGTGGAAAGTTGAGCAAGGGCATCGTTTTGTTACATGACAATGCCCGTCCACATGTGGCTAATCAGACCAAAGATCTCATCACATCTTTTCGATGGGAAACTCTAGATCATCCTCCGTACAGCCCTGATCTGGCGCCCAGTGACTACCATCTGTTCCTGCACTTGAAGAAACACCTGGACGGTCAGCGTCTTGAAGACGATAACGAAGTCAAAACAGTTGTGATGCAGTGGTTAACAAGTCAGTGCCACAATATTGAAGGGAATTATGTAGAAAAGTAGAGGTTTCATGTAAAAATAAAATTATTGATATATATTTGCACTTCTTTTTTTAATTTCAAATCTGTACTTACTTACTTAAAAAACATGCCTTGTATTTCGGAATGGTGCCATAAAAGGCAGCTTACACTTAACTGCAAAAAGTGTAAGGAAATGCATATAAGTAATAAAAAGACCCTGTTAGCTCACGAGTACAAAGTTAACAATTCAGTTGTTGACACGGTGGATTCCCTGAAGTATCTAGGCGTAACAGTACAAAGCAAAATGAAATGGGACTTGCACATAACTTCCGTCGTAGGCAAAGCTGTTTCTAAACTACGATTTATAGGTCGTATTTTGAGAAATTGTAATGCTCATACAAAGGAAATAGCGTACAAAACACTAGTGCGTCCGCATTTGGAATACTGTTGTGGAATTTGGGATCCGTATCGCAAGGGATTGATTGACACGTTAGAGAAAGTACAGAGGAGAGCTGCTCGATTCGTTACTGCTAGTTTCAGTCCTTACGTAAAAGTCACAGAGCTGATACGTGGGTTGGGCCGCGATTGGTTGGCGGACAGTTGACGTCATTTTTATTTGAATTTGTTGGAGAATATGCAAAAATCTTTAATTTGCGAGCGCAACGAAATACTTCTTCCGCCAACCTATTTAGTCTCAATGACAGGAGGGATAAGATTCGAGAAATAAGATGCCTTACTGATACATTTATGTATTTTTTCTTTCGTCGATCTGTTCGGGATTGGAATGCATTGAATTAGGATTCGTGCTTAGCACCCTCTGTCACCCATAGTATTTGTGAATTTCAGAGTATAGATGTAGATGTAGATGTAGGTTTAGAGTAAAAAAAACTAAAAAAACATGAACAGCTTTTCAGTTACATGTTGCTAATGAAAGCCACATAAAAAACTTTAAAAAGCTTAAATTACTGGTCTCTGATGTACCCGCGAATGCCAATTGTCATTCCGGCATAGGATAAATTTCAGTTTAGTTAAAACTTTCGCTAATGTTGCTTGACGAAAGTTTATACATTACGTTTTATTTGATTTTTTCGTATTTTACTGACCACTTTAGTTAATGATCTTTGTTCATTTTCGCTGAACGTGAGATATTACGTTGTTTAAAGTGGACATCAGGCCAAATATATAGGCGGTATAAGTGGGGCTGAAGCGTTCTCATACCGGGCCGAAAAAAACACGGTTAGGTGTACGTAACATTTAAAAGAAAACAAAAAAAAAGTAATTTCTGTCACCATCTAAGTGTACTTGTATATGATTCAGCCCTATGGTTAATCATTGAATCGACTGTCTGCAGACTGGAACAATCCCTGTTTAAAATAGAGAATTTTGTGTCGAAGCTGAAGATTGGGAATTGACTCTAGTCGACCAAGGATGTGAAGAGACCCTAACTTAAAATGGCAACTCCATCAACGCTCTAACACAAGATCATGGAAGTTAATGCGGTCATCTACCTTGTCAATGTCACCACCATGGGTCTGAACTGTTTTCGTAGGATAACATTTATCTACTTTTGATACGATGTCACCCTTATTGCCCATTAATTATTTCTTTTCCTACTGAACCAAATTTGTTGAGTCAGTGTGTTCCTCTGACAGGCTCCTTAAACAGAGCGGCCGCCGAAATGAAATAAAATATGAAGTTGTAACAGCCCTCATACCTGAACTTTAAATGGAATGGTATTTAATGAAGTATTTGTAGTGAGCTTAAGTTTGCTTGAATATGATTTGGTATGTTTGTTTTGCAATTTCTTGTAAATCAGTGTATTTATGTGAAGAAATTATTTAAAGGCCATTTAATATGTTTAAGAACAGTACTGTACGAGAGAATTGCTTAAATGTGTGTAATTCCAAGTATTAATGCAAGTTACGATGTCTACAGGACAATTTTCTACAGTTTAAAATGATTTCTGTAAATAATTTTGTGTTTAAGTATCTTTAATTTCCATTTCTGACCATTTTGTAACGATGTTAAGTGATTATGTATTAATTCTGATTGTTTTAATATGTTTAATTGTTTGAGTAATTGTTAATGTTCGAGAAATATCTGGCGCACGCTTTTGAAGAATTCCAGAAATTTCGATAGAGCCTATATAAAGAAATCGGCAGAAGGACTGAGTTTAGTTTTATAGTTAGTTTACAAACAGTATATACAGATTCTCTTTGAAACTGCGTCAGTAGTATCTCTGGATTGTATCTATGCATGTGAAAAATATCGCTGACTTGTTGTTTTGAAAAATAAACAAAAATCTTAAACTTAACCTTATGGTGGAATATTTAATTAATTACAATATTAATTAAACCACCGAAGAACCTGACAAAGTGGTTACGTAATCTCGCCTTACACTGAATGTGCAATATGATTCTCGGTGTATGCACCAGGAGGTAAAGGTACTGTGCTGCGTAGACTGTCTCCCTTAAAGGATTATTTGAGCGAGAAGAAGCAGTCGCGTAGTTCGGCGTTGTGTGGGACGTGCTCCTTGGCAACTTGCGTTCTGTGAAGTCCATTCCAGCTGCAGCTGGTGCGGCGTGGGTGGCCCGGTCCGTGACTCAGAACTCAGCCTCACCCGTTATGGGACTGACTGCACCCGGGACAGTAATCGATCCGGAGTGCACGTGGCCCGCTGCCACGGAGACCGCGCCCGCTGGCTTTCGATTTAAAGGTACAGACGTGTGGCCAGAAAATAACACAAAATTCTATATTCACAACAATCAAAATGCAGCAAGCCCATTGTGGGTAGTGATGTTCCGATACCATCAAAGTATCGACACCTACTTAAATGAGTAGTACTCAAATTGTCTTACGATACTTACTCATATGAGTACTGCAAAAGTATCGATACTTACTCATATCGATACTTTTTTAATTAATGTCGAAATATAAAAATATACGCGACATGTTGCTAAATTACTTATTTTATTTGCCTAGTGTAATAAAATCAAATAACAATCAGTAAACATTTTTATTTATTTATTAAAATTTTAATAAAGCTCACAATGTAAGCAAACTTTGAAGGTTTTGTCTTATTCTTAAATATATATTTAATATAGTTTTTTAAACAATAAAAGTCCGATAAAAGTTTCTCGGGAGTGCAGCCGGATGGTGTTATAAAACGACGACGTTTCGACAACCTGCT
The DNA here is from genome assembly GCA_031002005.1 of Vandiemenella viatica. NCBI lineage: Eukaryota > Metazoa > Arthropoda > Insecta > Orthoptera > Morabidae > Vandiemenella > Vandiemenella viatica. Next base: position 283,505,792 of record JARYHS010011408.1, read on the forward strand.
CGGTTGTCTTCATCAGGTCTGTTTTGGATATTTCTTCTCGAAATCACAAACAGACTGGCTTCGCTGCCTCCGAAATTCGAATGTCGTGTATAGAGGGTTGCCAGGACGAAATATCCAAAATAGACCTGATGAAGACAACCGAGCAGGTTGTCGAAACGTCGTCGTTTTATGACACCATCCGGCTGCACTCCCGAGAAACTTTTATTGAATCAATACGCCGGGAAAGTCTCCATTTACATAATAAAAGTCCGCTTTTCGGAGGTTTCCTAAAAAGCAATTGTTCCAAATATTTTGGGCCCAGCTTGTTTCTTTTGATTGTCACTGTTTCACCCGCATTAGAAAACAAACATTCACTCATTACTGACGTTGCTACAATAATAAAATACTATTGTGCATATTTATATGGACAAGGAAATATAAGTTTCATTTCTTTCCATTCTACAAATGGATTAATTTTTAGAAACATTAAAGTGTTTGACAAGTAGAGAGAGACTTCGTCGGTTTCTTTTTCTTTGTGATGTTTCCAGAAGTGATATTCCAGTGAAACGCTAGCTGAAGCAGTTTCTTCTTCCGATTCACATGGACTACTTAGTTGCTTATGAACCATATCTTTTAGTTTCTGTGTGGGGCTGCGCGGTAGCGACCATTGGTCAGGTATAGCGAAATGAGCTCCAAGTACAACTTTACTGCAATGAAATAGGGACCTAAACCAAAACCTTTGAAATTAGATTGCCTATTCTAAGACTGATTTTGTTCGATTTTCAATGCTGCCAACTTGACGTCAGCGGGAAATTAATTTCGCAGGCGCGGCTGGGAAGCGCAGCAAGGATAATGCATTTAGAATTTAACACCGGGTGCGTTTCGATACTATTGATTCGATGCAAGTATTCTTCTTCCGATACCGAATAAGTATCGAACGAATTAATTAGAATACGAAAAGTACTCGGTATCGAAACAAAGTATCGAGTACTTACTCGTATTTACATGAATCGGATCATCACTAATTGAGGATACCTAGCTTACAGTATAAATACCTGGGTGACCGATCTTCGCTCAGTATATTTCGATTTCTGTTCAAAATACAAGATTTCGAGTAAAGTTTGATTAAAATAAAAGGCTTCAAGGCTTCCTAGGCATTTTGAAGTGCATAGTTCCTTATTCTAATCAAAGAGAAGCTAAATAACATCAGTAGGCTTACTGGTTTCTGAAACTTCTACGAGATGAGGTTAGAGCCGTTTCAGAGAAACTAATTATAAGAATTTCTCCTTTTTTGTTTGTTTGTAAAATTGTGTTAAAAACTTGAACAGCAAAACGTTATCTACAAATGAAATTTCATTCAAATTCGCCTGGTTTACAACCTCATAAATTGATTTTAAACAAAATTGATATCATTATGTTAAATACAAATATTAATGCTAATCAGGTATTAATTAATGGTGCAAGATTTGTGCCAATTCATTTAGACGAGAACAACATCAGTGCTAAATCCATTCACTCCGATAAAACTATTCTCATACCTCCCAGTAACCTCACATCTTCTGACCAACCGTTCCTTTCCAAATGATAAGAAAACAATTCGCAAAACACGTATGAACATTAATAAAGCACAAGGTCAGGCGCTTCTAAAGGAAGGATTGTATTCATCAGAACCTGATTTTTTCGTATCGCCACCTATACGCGGCTTTTTCACGAGTTTTTAGATTTTATTTTTGTTTTAAAGACACATACGGTCAAAAAGCCAACGATGATCACATTATAACTTCTAATATTGTTTTCAAAGAAGATTTGTAAAGTAAAGAAGATTGAAAAAAGGACGTCTGACAAAGTCAATATTAGATAACTATGTATGTACGTTCTCGCTGAGGCAATGCTCTATAAAAACTCTTCGGATTTCCGAAACGTTGCCAGACGGCTCAATTTTGACGCGACTTGAAACCCGAGACGTTTTTATAGAGCCAATATTTTTTGAATATCTACTTTTTAAATGTTTTATGAAGAAACATGTAGTATTTAATGATAGGCCCTAACGGCTTTTTACAGTAAAATTGGCATTTATTACTACTCTTCAAAATAAAATAACTTTTATTAATAAATACTTGCATTTACTTATTTCAACATTATTATATTATCATTCGGTGACTCCACGATACTACTTGAACGGGTCAGCTAGCGGACAAAAATTATTCGTTTAAAGTTATGAGTTCCTTGCTGTAATCAAAGAGAACTTAACTAACATCAGCCCAGCTTACTGGTACCTGAAACGTCGACGAGATGGCGTTAGCGCCGTTTCAAAAATACCAAATACAATAATTTCTAATTTGTTGTAATATCGCACTTTTGCAGGTAAGACACTTATTTAGGTAAACTTGAAAAACAAAACGTTATCTAAATATGAAATTTCATACAAATCGTTAGAGCCGTTTCCGAGATCCAATATATATATACAAGAATTGCTCGTTTAAAGATGTAAGATATCACAACATTCCACACTAAATTAAAGTCGATTATGCAATCGTTGTTTACGTTTAATCATTTCCCTTGCGTTTTTGTGGACAGTGTCTAGGCAATCGAGGCACAGAGTGAGGGATTGGCAAAGAATCCCTTCTAAGATCTCAGCTGCAGATAGTAGGAGAGTTGTTGGCACCAAACATCGTCTACTTTATCCTCCAAGCAGGAATCGCCCCTTCCCCCCATGATATTCGTTTGATAGCTGGCCGTGTGAACTAGGCGACCGTTTCAAATAATCATCTTGGAAGAAAAACTTTGGAACTCTCTAATTCTCCGGGTTTTCGCCATATTTTTAGTTATTTTTCCGTTTCGTCTGTCAACAGTATTAAACAGATACACGAAAACCTGGGGAAGGACATATTCAGACTGCATGTTGGTTGGATCTTGAAAGCCTACTGGCATGATTATTGATTTTAATTAAAAGTCCCTTATTAAACACAAACAATTGTTAATTAATTAAAAGGTTCTTTAAGCCGCGGTCGCCAGGTTTAGGTACTGTTCTTCGTCGGGAATAATTAAATGAGAGAGTCACACAGTTTAGGGTGAACATCTACTCAAAAAACTTTATTCTAGTTCATTAATCTCTGCACACACAACGACGTAAAGTACCACCACCTAATAATATATCAACAAGGAATCGGACTTCTTCTTCGAAAACCACAGATTCGTGGGATAAGAGAGGTTGACTTACAAAATAGTCTCCCACATTCACTATCGTCCTCTTAACGCTATACCTGTACAGTCACTTGAAAACACAGCATTCCCTTTAAAACAGTGAGTTTCACATAATACACTCCTGGAAACTGAAATAAGAACACATTGACGCCGATGTGTAAGACCCACCATACTTGCTCCGGACACTACGAGAGGGCTGTACAAGCAATGATCAAACGCACGGCACAGCGGACACACCAGGAACAGCAGTGTTGGCCGTCGAAGGGCGCTAGCTGCGCAGCGGTTGGGCACCGCCGCAGTGTCAGCCAGTTTGCCGTGGCATACGGAGCTCCATCTCAGTCTTTAACACTGGTAGCATGCCGCGACAGCGTGTACGTGAACCGTATGTGCAGTTGACGGACTTTGAGCGAGGGCGTATAGTGCGCATGCGGGAGGCCGGGTGTACCTACTGCCGAATTGCTCAACATGTGGGGCGCGAGCTCTCCACAGTACATCGATGTTGTCGCCAGTGGTCGGCGGAAGGTGCACGTGCCCGTCGACCTGGGTCCGGACAGCAGCGACGCACGGACGCACGCCAAGACCGTCGCATCCTACGCAGTGCCGTAGGGGACCGCACCGCCACTTCCCGGCAAATTAGGGACACTGTTGCTCCTGGGGTATCAGAGAGGACCATTCGCAACCTTCTCCATGAAGCTGGGCTACGGTCCCGCTCACCGTTAGGTCGTCTTCCGCTCACGCCCCAACATCGTGCAGCCCGCCTCCAGTGGTGTCGCGACAGGCGTGTATGGAGGGACGAATGGAGACGTGTCGTCTTCAGTGATGAGAGTCGCTTCTGCCTTGGTGCCAATGATGGTCGTATGCGTGTTTGGCGCCGTGCAGGTGAGCGCCACAATCAGGACTGCATACGACCGAGGCACACAGGGCCAACACCCGGCATCATGGTGCGGGGAGCGATCTCCTACACTGGCCGTACACCTCCGGTGATCGTCGAGGGGATACTGAACAGTGCACGGTACATTCAAACCGTCATCGAACCCATCGTTCTACCATTCCTAGACCGGCAAGGGAACATGCTGTTCCAACAGGACAATGCAAGTCCACATGTATCCCGTGCCACCCAACGTGCTCTAGAAGGTGTAAGTCAACTACCCTGGCCAGCGAGATCTCCGGATCTGTCCCCCATTGAGCATGTTTGGGACTGGATGAAACGTCGTCTCACGCGGTCTGCACGTCCAGCACGAACGCTGGTCCAGCTGAGGCGCCAGGTGGAAATGGCTTGGCATGCCGTTCCACAGGACTACATCCAGCACCTCTACGATCGTCTCCATGGGAGAATTGCAGCCAGCATTGCTGCGAAAGGAGGATATACACGGTACCAGTGCCGACATTGTGCATGCTCTGTTGCCTGTGTCTATGTGCCTATGGTTCTGTCTGTGTTATCATGTGTTGTATCTGACCCCCGAAAGTGTATATAAAGTTTCCCATTCCTGGGACAATGAATTCACGGTGTTCTTATTTCAATTTCCAGGATTGTACAAGTCTCCATCATCTACTTCACCTAAGTTTTCACAATTTCAACTATTAGACCGAAAAATGTTCCTGCGTCAGACCTTCACCTGACGGAGGTCAAAGACTTACTACTATACAAAGACAACATCACGTTTACTGACGGCACCGGCCACAGATATTACTGTATGGCTCAGACGTATGTTATGTTACAATCTCTCCAAGAGTCATACTTACTGGTAGTTATTCAAGGGAAATGTTACATGTGCGTCTTGTTCAATTGGAAAATATCGTTTTAAATTTAGTATGTTTTTCATGTGAAATATAATGATTCGTTTCATTCAAGGATGGATTCGTGTCATTATATCATTGGAGGTCCCGATGTTTGATGTCCTTCCTATGAACGAATCATCATCCACATTCAGTTCTAATTAATTCTGCCTTTGGTACGCAGCGTAAAAATTTGTAATTGTACATACCGATGGGAGAGGCGAATCCGTCGTTTTCCAGGGGAACAGCTTCTTGACACCTGTACTGAGGGACGGAGACAAGCTGGCGGCGCACAGTGGTTCAGGATTGGAATATAGTGGACATTCGACCTTACGTCATAATATCGATCCAAAAAAATTGCTTTAGGTAACATTTGCTGTGCTGATCAAAAATGGTTATGTTCAATTTTTGATAAAAATGAGTCCTTCACACTTAAAATAAAAAAATGTATTGGTGGAAATCTATTTTTTTTTCACGGCCCTATATCAAAGTGTCAAGTCAAACCTTATGCAATCATAAGTACCTATCCTACTTAATATTACAACATAAAAATTTCTTGCGTATCCTTGCCGCTTTGACTACAGGGTGCAAGTGAATTTCATGGTTGAAAAATAGTGGACATTCGAACAAAAGTCATAATACGGATTTAAAAAAAAAAAAAAAAAAAAAAAAAAAAATTGAGCATTGTAATTTTTGATCAGCACAGCAAATGCTACCTAAAAGCAATTTTTTTGCATCGATATTATGACTTTAGTTCGAATGTTCGCTATATTTTATCCCCGAAATTCACTTGCGCCCTGTTGTCAAACGAGACATTTGAACATATTTGCAGGAATTTAAAACCTGAACGCTGTAATAGTATTAGGATCTTAGTCTACTTAAAGAGGATAGCTGCATGGTCAGGACTAGTTTGCATTCTCCTGTGACTCACTAATCGTGTAAGGTACTGTCAGTAGGCGTATTCAGATACACTAACGACACGCCCATCCAAACGTCCTTCCATGCACTCTCTGATGGAAAGTTACTCATGCTTCACACTTCAATGCAAATTACCCTGACTGAAAGTAATATGTAAATCATACAACTTGCGTTGCAGCACTTGATACTTTTGAAATGATTCGAAATAAAAATATTTCTTATGAATATTCGTATTAATAACTTTGATTGCGTGACTTTTTTAAATCAGTTATTTGAAAATAATGGATGCCCTGGACAATAATTCATAGTAAACCAAGCCCTGAAGTTAACAGGTTCTCAAAGATTTGTTAAACTTGAATTTGAACCTCAGATCAGTTTATTAATCATGCCATTAATTTAAAAAAATAACAAACAATAGACGAGAGTACAATTATCAGTTGGATGTAACGACAGAGAAGAAATCTGGCAGATCGACCCAAACCTTTTTTATTGTAATTAGAGGCGGGAAAGGACGGACGGCAAGGAACTGGACGGAATTCGGCAATGGCTATTTAAAGGAACCATTCCGGCATTCGCATAGAGTGATTTGGGGAAACCATGGAAACCCAAATCTGGATGTCCGGACGGGGATTCGAACCCGCGTCCTCCCGAATGCGAGGCCTTAGTGTTATCGCCCTCCCACCACTCTCACTCAGAAGTTTCTCAATGAGGCGACAGACGAGAGAACTTTCTCCGCGCGTCTAATCCCTCATCGAGGAATACCAATGTAGCCGAACTACCTTGGCACCTCCACGTTGGCAACACTTCTGTACTGACAGCCGACATCTCATTCATTTTGTTAAGTATTTCTAATCGGTCACGGTTATCCACAAGACAGTCGCTACCCGTAATCGACTGATCTTATGCTTTTAACTGAATTTCAATTTGTTAATGATTCATAACAAATTGAAATTTATATTTTCATACTATCATAATCAATAAAGTATACCTCATTACTTAATTTTCTCCCACATTTGATAATTAATCAAGTCCCGTGTGTCACAATTAATAGTTTAAATAAAAATTTAAATTATATAATCATCCAATAATTAACTTATATCTTGTAGCCTATATATGTAACAGCACTCACATATAAAACGAAACCGGAACAAAGTACATCGTTTCAATTTATTATGAAACCCTTGAGTCATTAATTGGTAATTATTTTAGTAATTTTTGATAAACTACTTTGTTAGAAATGAACATTCCGTTCGCCTTGGGATGCTCGTAGGCTGTTATGCATTCACACGCAGAAGATAGTGAGTTGTTCTTTAATTCCGCCTCAGGTGTTGCCGTCACTAAACTTCAGCTAAGAAACTATTGGCATCACACTCGTAGAATAAAACAGATACATAAATGGTATGGCTGTCCTATATGTATAGGATAGTGCTATGACTATTAATTGGGTGTGCCAGGATGACTGACACGTGGGTTCTAAATGGTTAAACTACGATGCCCTATGACTTGCGCCGAATTTCTTAGTATCTTCTGCTCTTGAATTCTTTTCTTTTGAATCTATCCTCTTCTTCTCTTGCGCTAGTAAATAAACATGAACATCGAGGGTAACTTGTAACTAGGAGAGGGAGCGGGCAGCTACGAGCTACTTGAAATAAAACAATATTTCTGAAAACCCCATTTAATTGCACTGGACCATAAATCATCTACAGTCGATGTTGTACAAAATCAGAGGTATTGCGCAACCCGTAATACTGACCCTAGGGATGAAACTTAGCCCTACAGTTCACAACTAACAGAGTATGGTAAGGTTGGTGCAGCGAATATCTATCTCCGAGGCCTAGATGTTATCTTGTCGATCGTCAGTCAAGAAGTGACAGTGATCACTGTATTCTGTTTTGCTGGAAAAGTTTTGGCTTGCATGCTCAGCACTGCACATGTAGCTTGCAACCCGAACTGTCGATCGGCAGAAAGTCGAACAACAGGACGTGCTTACTCGACGTCCGGCTGTAGTGAAACTTAGAAAACTTACATGATTTCGATACTAGAATATTATAATAAATGACGTCCCGTCACAATGGTATGTAGTTAAATTGTCTTAGTCCCTTCCAGTTTCGACTTCGAAGCATCAAGGTGCCCAAAAAAAAACATGTTTTACTCTTAAAAATATTCATATTCTTTAAAAAAATTGCGGTACAAAAAATAAAACAAATAGATCAGTTAGATTTATATCATTTTAGCATTACAAAACAGAGAAATCCTGTTCTTATTATCCCTATAAAAAAATATCCGTGAGACACCAAATTAGCCAGTTTTTTTTATGTAGAATACATCATGCAGTGACTTCCGTCCGCCACCCCTCCCTTCCCCCCCCCCCCTCCAATTCCTAATTTCTTAATGAGGCGTTACGCGTTTATGTGACGTGGTCTAAACCAGTGGTGGTTCACAATTATTTTTTCCCGAATATTACTTCAAGGAAGAACTTAACCTTGCATTCCCCTAACAGTTGAAATGATAAATAAAAAAAAATGATACCAATTTACACTCTCCCACACACACATTTTGACTGTATTAAAATATATTTTGGAGACAGTAATTTTTCGTGTGTATTTTTCAAGTATCTTAATGATTATCTCAGCTAAGAGATTACCGCGCTTATCTCTTGAAGCAACCTAATGTACCCCTAAATAGGAACCACTGGTCTAGATGAAACAACATGTACGTTTAAGCTAGCTAACATTCGACAGATGTAGGAACAAAGATTATAAATAGCCTAACAAGAGAGCGCTATGCATCTCCCACCATGGCTGGACGCAATGGGTGAAAAGACGTATTTACTTACAATGTTTACGGCCATTTCTACGAACATAATGAGTCCAGTTCATGCTTGAATTTTATGTTCGCATGAAATAAAATATTAGAAGATAAAAATTTGGCCCAAAATATTTGTTTCAGATTTCCCAAATTTTTCTCTCCGCTGAAAAAGTGGGCGCGATATCTGTTTCTAAACAGATTATAGAACACGGTAATCAATCAGCTTGTACTAAATTACAACATAAAATTTGCTGATGTTTTTTTTTTCAATTTATTGGACTAATTATTTCTGCGTCTATATTAAGATCCTTAGCTCCTCCAATAATTAAGAGATTATTCTTTTAAAATGTATAATTATATAACTGTAAGAGACGAGAATAATACTAGGATGACAGTCCGTGTAAAACAGGTTACAGTTTGTGATTCGGTTAATAGCAGCAAAAACAATCTTTTTGCTGTGGATAACAGGTATATAACTACAACATTACTACGAAATGTAGTATTTATAAAATTTATTCGCATTTACGTTTGAACAAATTATCACATCCATAGGGCTATTTAAAGCAATAGTTTCATATAAGCACAAATGGTTTTAACCAATAACACTTCTTCACTATTTAGTCTTTTGTTCTGAAGCCCACATTCAAGTAAAGAGATGAATTCACATTACTGTAATCATCTGAAGTGTAGCGAAGTTAAATTCTTAAATATTTTATGTTTTTTTGTAAATTTAAACTGGATTTATACAGTAATAAAAAAAATTACTGTAGATGTAACATCTATACTAATTATTGTATTAGTGGAACTGATAATGCAGAAATTTTCTTGGTATTTTATTAATGTTTTTAGCAGTTCTAACTTCGTGAAATGTTATAGTTTAATTTAATTTATGTTAAGACACTCCATAAATCATGACGTGGAATAAGTTCCCACAGAAATTAAACTCTTTTTCTCCCGCATCACTATTGTGTTTGAAAAATTAATTACTGTTTGTATTTAAACTGGATTGAAAGGAGATTATAAAAGTTTTACAGAATAGATTTTCAAATAGTTTTCATTTTTGCAATAGTCAGCCCAAAATTTGAAAACTAAATATGCAATTTGTAAATGCATGAAAACTCTTCCGTCTTTTGAACGTTACAAGCAGTTCGTTAAGGAGTAGCCTTATTATAAACCTACTGTTTCAGAATAAAATGATAAGCCGCAGTTTGAGGCTGACAGACGTGGTTAATTTGTCAATAGATGATACAGTTAGAAAGAAGAACCGTAGAACACGACAAAACAGCAGTCACCCGAGAAGACTATATTAATTAAGACTATTAATTAAAACAGATTCAATAAAAGTTTCTCGGGAGTCCAGCCGGATGGTGTCATAAAACGACGACGTTTCGACAACCTGCTCGGTTGTCTTCATCAGGTCTATTTTAGATATTTCTTCTCGAAATCTGTTTGTGATTTCGAGAAGAAATATCTAAAATATACCTGATGAAGACAACCGAGCAGGTTGTCGAAACGTCGTCATTTTATGACACCATCCAGCTGGACTCCCGAGAAACTTTTATTGAATCAATACGCCGGGAAACTCTCCATTTACAAAGCAGAAGTTGTTCATAAATGTCAATTATGTCACTTTTAGAACTTTATTTGGGGGATTTAAGAATCTGAGAGACTCATGACTTGTTTATCATTGTTGATGTGCGAAAGACATTTGGAATTTATGCTAACGGTACCAGACTCTATCATGGAATAACAGTAAAATACACAACACGCAATTATGTGCATTTTTAACGAGACCAGATTCCACCCAGGCTACAACTTGCTGACTGGGCAGTGGAAAATGGTACCATATCCAATTGCTATGACTGACTAAACAGAAAATTCTTTTCCATGTAAATCTTAAATCTATGAAGAGTATTAGTTCCGAAGTGATCAAGAAATTTTATTCAAAAGAAGCAATATAACATGAAATGTTCTTAAACATAATACTTCATTGTCAGAGCTGTAATCAACAACTGTGGACTTCAGCAGAGTACGGATGAGGTCACACGTCTGACGAGTCGGCCATGTCCACCTCGACCAGTTCCTCGACCTCCACTCTCTTCTGCAGCTCCGTGAACGTCGGGTTTTCATGGCTCGCCTTACGACGCTCCTGAAACGCAAAACAAGCTCTCAACATCTCAGTTTTCACAACAACTTTTTTTTTTACTTGTGGCTTTACGCCTCGCTGACTTCGAGGTCATTAGAGGCGCTATGGAGACTGGGGACAAGGAACGGGAAGGAATTCGGCCATGGCCTTTTGCAGGAACCATCCCGGCATTCTCCTTGAGTGATTTGGGAGAACCATGGAAATTCTCTACAAAATGCAAACATGTCTGCGTAATGATGTCATCAGTACAGTACAGTACACTTGACTGTAGCCGCTTTGTCTCCTTCCCACCGAGCGTGGTGGGTGCGCGGTTAACGCTCTGGCCTCGTATTTGGGAGGACGCCGGTTCGAATCCCGATCCGGGCGTCCAGATTTGGATTTTCCATGGTTTCCCCAAATCACTCCAGGCTAATGCTGGGTTGCTTCCTCCAAAAGGCCATGGCCGAATTCCTTCCAGATCCTAGCCCCAGTCTTATCCCGCCTGTAATAACCTCGACGTCGACGAGGCGTAAAGCCATAAACAGTCTCATTCCTCGATGTCTTATGACTGCCTAAGAGACTATATTTATGTAATAGTGTTGTGAAAAATATATTTGCATTAAAAAAGATTTGTCTGCTGCTATTAGTTTTAGGTGTATGTTATTTATTTTCAAGATACAGGTGCTTCCTCTTGGACCGAGCGAGGTGGGTGAGCGGTTAACGCTTTGGCCTGGCATTATGGAGGACGGCGGTTCGAATTCCCGTCCGGGCTCGGGCGTCCAGATTTGAGTTTTCCATGGTTTCCCCCAAATCACTTCAGGTGATTGCCCGGATGTTTCTTTCAAAAGGCCATGGCCGAATTCCTTAAGCTTCCTCGTGCGTAGCGCAGGGCTAGAGTACTGTCTCCGTCGCTTCGAGTCCGGCCGAGTGCATCGATGTTTAAATGTTTTATGTGTTAATGTCCTGCCCGTCCTGTAATATCCCATACTTAGTAGCAACAATGTACTGGAGAAACTGATACACTGGAAGAGTCGTGGTAATCACTCTGAGCTGGCCTTAGAAGCCTAAAGTCATTAAAAAAGAAGATACTTCGAACTTGTCATTATGCGTTTGTAAAGTTATTTTAGGAAAATCTGGTGTTGCGTAATTAATTATTTTTGGGAGTGTTGCAGCGGCATTGGAGTTGCTTGTGAGGTAAATACTTGTTCGTTTTGGCTTGGGACGACGCTATGGTGCTCAGTTTTGGTTAATAACACCGAAGTGTGCGTCTAAAGAGGGATTGTGTGGTTGGGAGTAGTCCATATTCCGGAAGGATTGAAAGAAAGTAGGCCTATATGTAGAGCACTGGTCGACAGAGCACAGGCTAATTCCAGTAGTCACGGTAGCAGAACCCCGAGCAGATTCAGTGCTGTCAGTTGGAAGGTAGTAGTCATAGTGGAGAGCAGTTTGTTAGCGAGATAGTTACCGCCACAACCTGGGAAGTGCAACTAGTGAGAGGGTTAGGGCCAGCTGTTATCAGCAGATGTGAGATATAAAGTCAATAATCAGCAGTTTCAAAGTACCAGCGAGTTCAATAATCATCGTGTGATCAGAAAAGCGAGATGGCAAAGCTGTGAGTGATTTTTTTTTACTTATGGCTTTATGCCTCGTCGACGTCAAGGTCATTAGAGGAGTGAAAGAACTAGGGACAAGGAACGGGAAGGAATTCGGGCATGACCTTTTGAGTGAAGCATACCGGCATTCGCCTGGAGTGATTTGGGAAAAACCATGAAAAACTCAAATCTGGATGCCTGGACGGGGATTCGAACCGCCGTCCTCCCGAATGCAAGGCCATAGCGTTAAGCTGCGAGTGAACAGTAACGCTGTGGCCTGACATTCAGGAGCACACAGGCTTAAATCCCCCTCCGTTCATCCAGATTTCGACTTTCCATGCTATCCGAAAGTAACTCTAGAAGAATGATGGAATGGTTCCTTCAAAAGGCCAAGGAAGGGTTTATCCAATGCCTTCCCCCCCCTTTTCCACTCCCCTTTCTAATGACCTCTTCTTCGACGACCTATAAAGCCTAAATCAAAAAAAAATAAATAAATAAATAGAGCATGTTTGGGTAGATTTTTTTCTGTGAATTTGGCAGGAGCTCTGCTCATGAGTGTAATAGGACCACTTCTTTCCTTAATTTTTATAAAAGATCTCGGAGACAATTAGCAAAGCAGTTTGAATTGATTTTTGCTAATGGCTTTACGCCTCGTCGATGTCGAGGTGATTAGAGGCGGGAAAAGACTGGTGGCAAGGGAGGGGAAGGAATTTGGTCATGACCTTTTTAAGGATTGATCCCGGCATTCGCCTGTAGTAATTTGGAGAAACCATGCAAAAAACTTTTACATAAATTGTAAAAAGTGCAAATCAATGTACATAACTAACAAAAAGATTCCGCTCGTTTAGAAGTAGGCCTACAAAGTAAACAGTTCAGTTATTGATGTGGTCGATATCCTGAAACGTTTGGGCGTAAAAATACAAAGCAACATGAAATGGGACCTGCAAATTAATTCGGACGTAGGTTGAGCTAATTACAGACACCGATTCAAAGGTCGAATCTTGAAAAATTACAATGCACAAACAAAGGAGGTAACATACAAAACTCTCGTGCGTCCACATTTGAACTACTGTTGTATTGTTTGTGATCTCTTTCTTTGGGGATTGGTTTACAGCATACAGAGAAGAGTCACTCGATTTGTATCTGCCTGCCACTGCCCTTGCGAAAGCATCACAGAATTGATTCGTAGATTGGCCTGGGATTCTCTGATACAGACGACGTAGCTTTCGTTATAAATATGAGTACACCAACTTTCATTTACGAGTGCGATGAAATATTTCTTATGCCACCGAGCGGGGCGGTGTAATGGTTAGCGTTCTCGCCTCGCATTCGGGAGAACGGCGGTTCGAATCCCCGTCCGGGCATCCAGATTTGGGTTTTCCTTGGTTTCCCCAAATCACTCCAGGCAAATGCCGGGATGCTTCCTTCAAAAAGGCCATGGCCGAATTCCTTCCCATTCCTTGCTCCCATCCTTGCCCCCCATCCTTTCCCGTCTCTAAAGACCTCGATGTTAAAAAGAGACGTAAAGCAGTTACAAAAAAAAAAAAAAAAATTCTTATGCCAGCCTATTTGGGTCATAATGAAAATTAGAGAAATAAGGTGCCGCACTGATGCTGATGTGAATTCTTTCATACCTCGTATCATTCGAGATTCTAATGCACAAGAGATTAGTTTCGGCGCAAAGCACCGGCTGCCACCCACAATCTTGTGACATACATAGTGTACTTGTAGATTTTCATCAAAGAGGTGAACGAACAGGATGGCAGAACTGCAATTAAAGAAAACATTAAACCAAAAGTCGGCTGTTATATTTCTTGTCACCCAACGTACCGTTTACCTCAAGAATGCAAATATTATCACATAGTCATATGTAGATTTTTAAATTTTTTTTATTACTTAATTAAGTAATTTTGCTGGAGCATTTAGAAGCTACAATGCATATTAACCATTACTTCATTGAGGCAGTTTGAAAGAGGACCATATGAGACTATAGGTAACATTTTCAGGGATACTGGATCGATTAATTTGTGGAAGAGAAAGCATTAAAGGTTACGGCAGCATTAGGTAGCTGAGACTATAAGTTACAGTAACCCCCCCCCCCCCTGTTGGCTCAGTTAGTTGTGGCACCGTGATGGTGTCCGGCGCTGACACGGGGTTAACTGATTCGCGTCCTGGTGGTGGAGGAAATTTTCAGTGCCAGGACTTGACCAGCAAGGTAGGAGAGGTGGGGATGCAAAATTCCTAGCCATACAGAGTGTGTGCCACCGTCCTGTGTCGAATCACAAACCTCCTAGTAGCAGGTATGGAGTGACGTCATACGACACTGTTGATTCGCCCATCGGGTGGGGGCGTAAGGCTTGGCGGCCCTCCTCCACCCGGTGTCTTTCGGAAGAGTAGGCCCGAATGCGCCGGAACCATGTTACATCCTCGTCCTTCTTTCACCTCTCATCCCCAAACACAAAAAACAAACTACACTGAACGCACACACCATTACAATAATGCACACTTTCAATAACACTTACAAACACCATGAAATCATGCCAGCTTCATCTCCCAGGGACTTTACGATGGAGGGGTAAACAACCATTTTGCTGACCGCCTACACTCGGACTCGGGAATGGTACAGGGGAAGAAGATTAGTTGCAATGGCTAAAGAGATAATCGAGTGTTGGGAAAGAGGAATCTAGGGGAGGGACAGATCACATTAAAAAAAATAGATATTAACACTAATGCTACATTTCATACAATTGACGGACAGTGATATTTTCGTTTATCTCTTAAATGTTGGCAATATTATTTTTTCCGATGTTATCGATTTTACTATTAAGTTTCATACATTTCAATTTTTTTTCTTGCTAGTGTTATATTTGTTTCGTTATTTCATATTTAATAGAAAAAAATCCGTATTTCAAAGTGAACTGCGATGCATGAACGCAAATCGCAGTAACATCCATGATTGACAGCATAGACTAATCAGAAATTTATTAATAAACAACCTTTGTAAAGAAATGAATTAGGAAAAAATAGAGAAATTAAACCCGTCACTTACCACTTACGTCTGCGATGACAAAAAAAGAAAAGAAAAAAAATCACTCCAGAAACCGAAAACACAATATTTAGTTATCATCGGTTAACTTAATCCTATGTAGTCACGTGCATTAATTTCTACTAGTGATCTCCCAGCGATCGAAATTCGACCGTAATTCATTAAGTTGTTTAGTTTCTTTCATGAAAGAGTAATAATCTAGTAATTCTCTCCATTACCTATAAATTTAAAACGATATAGTCCAGTAACGGGGTCGTAAAAAGGGGGTCTCACTTGCATCACATCACGTAGAAGATTTTTTTTTCTTATCTTGTATATATTGGTGAGAGTGTGCAGAAACCATGTTTTCGACCTCCAACACCCTCGGCACAATTTTCTGTGGCCAAAAAACATCAAAATTTGGGTACTTTTTTCAGTTTTTCGTCTATAACTCCTTCCTGATAAGTCCTATCAAGAAATATTCTATTTTCAATTTGAAAGAGGACAAAATTTCCTACAACTTTCGTATTACAAACTTTTTTCTAAACTCAAAATTAAGCGAGCTACAGTTCTTTGAAAATCAGCCAAATTTCACACTTTTCCTAAAAGTTGGGTTTTTACCTACTTTGCAGCTCAAAATGACCTGAAACCCCTGTATATATAACCGATATATATGTATTTCTGTATGACATAGTATATATATGTACTATACTTTGATTACTGATGGTCCATTAAATAATCATAGAGCATTGTTGGCCGGGAGATCCCGAAGGATTATTCAGCCGTCAGGTGACAGTGTTATGGATAGGCCGCGCAGTGCGCTTCTTGTGGCTATCTAACCTGACCAAGTACTAGTACCGCATGTAGGGAACCTACAGCTTAAGGTGGAATCCGAACCACAGAATCGTTCTGGCTTTCTCCATATTACACAGCAAGCTGTGGCAGAGGTAAAGCTCGGGTTAATGGCCTTTGAAAATTACTGCTGAGAATGGGATTTCGATCTTCAGTCAGATACCTTAACCACTGAGCTACCATTTCGTTCTATTACCTGATGGTATTTGTACCGGTTTGAAAAACGGATTTGCAAAACTGAAAACATAATGTTATGGCACAAAGTTTATTTATGCAGTCAAAATTAAGTCATAATAAGTCAAAAATTAGTCATAAATCCATTTCTTTTCCGTTTTCATGGATTGAAACAATGTGTTCCATTTGAATTTGTTCCGTACAACAATGGAAAAAAATTGTCGCTATATGAAGCATTTAAATCTCTTCAAGATACATCACCCAACACAAAAATTTTTGCTATGCACGGATGATTCCTCCTGCATAAGGTCATGTGGCATAGTAGTAAATACCTTGGCTGCTTCTGTGGAAAATATGAAGCCTATTTGACAACGAACTATTGATCCAACATCACAGTTATATTTGACGGATACCGAAGTTATGCTGCGCAGAGAGGAATAAAGTCATCTGAAATGATTTGTAGTTTGAAAACATCAGATACTTCAGCAGGCATCATTTTCAGTGAGGAAACAAGTGCTACAGTGACGCAGAAAATGAGAGCAGCAAGAACTGTGTAATGTTGATACTAATGCAAAAACTGAAAAAGGAGGCATCCAAGATCAACAGGCAAAACAAGATGCTGCTGGATTGATCGTTGACGCAGCAATTTCCCAAGAAGCAAAATTCGACAGTGTGATGATTCTAAGTGAGTATATTGGCTTTCTAATTTTGCTAATGGGCTTTGGTACCACGAGTTTGAACCCACACACATCCTCTTCATCCATGCATTTGCTGGATGTGATACAATATCAGCATATTTCGGCTATGGGAAAGAAAACTTCTACTGCATGATTCAATACTGACCATATCTGAAAGTAACATGCATGCTAACTTCTCAGAACTCTAGCCTCCAGAGAACATTTGGAGAACACGCAGGGGAACAGATCATCTTGGAACGGTACGGAAAAATTGCTTGTGGAACATTGGAAGGCTCAGATATGAAATGATTAAGAAATCTGCCCAAAAAAGGCATTCAGACTAGCACGGTTGCCACCAAAATCAGATGCGGCAACGTTTCACTCAATATGCACGTACCACCAAGTAAAGGTTTGTTTGGGTCGTGAAACGTACCCATTGCCGTGAGGATGAAGGAAAGGCTCGTCCAGTCTTATGACAGTTACAATAATAAATGCATTCAGGAGGAAGTCGGTTCGAATTCCCGTCCAAGCATCCAGATTTGGGTTTTCCATGGTTTCCTCAAATCACTCCAGCCGAATGCCGGGATGCTTCCTTCTAAAGGCCATGGCCGAAATCCTTCACGTTCCTTGTCCCCAGTCCCATCGTGCCACTAATGAACTCGACATCGACGAGGCGTAAAGTCATAAAAAAAAACAATAATAAAAGACGATGCACTTGAGTTTACTTCGAAGGTTGTATCATATTCCTTCCAGAAACCTTGTACTCCTCCATGCAGCTGTCGCTAATCAGGACTGCATTGTTCAGCTGCTTGCAAAAATTGCTCTCGCCTGCCTCGTGAAAGCGTTCCTGGAATGTAGTAGATGAAGGAGAGGAAGATTTCTTCGACCTCGAGGAAGCTGTTCCTGATGCAATGGATGAAAGAGACACAATTCATTGATAAGCCGGGACAATCCAAACGGAAAAGAAATTTATTTATGACAATTTTTTTAACTTATTTCGAAATTATTATGACTTTATAACTTTGCGTCATAACATTATGCATTGTTGTTCGCTCTATTATCTTCAGTAATAGAGCGATCTGGTAGATCAAGGCGTCTGACTGGAGATCGAAATTCCGGTCTCAGCAATGATTTTCAAAGGCCATTAACGCGACGTTTACCTCTGCCACAGCTTGCTGTGTAATATGGAGTAAGCGAGAACGATTCTGTGGTTCGGATTCCACCTTAAGCTGTAGGTTCCCTACATGTGGTACTAGTACTTGGTCAGGTTAGATAGCCACAAGAAGCGCACTGCGCGGCCTATCCATAACACTATCACCTGACGGCTGAATAATCCTTCGGGATCTCCCGGCCAACAATGCTCTATGATTATTTAATGGACCATCAGTAATCAAAGTATAGTACATATATATACTATGTCATACAGAAATACATATATATCGGTTATATATACAGGGGTTTCAGGTCATTTTGAGCTGCAAAGTAGGTAAAAACCCAACTTTTAGGAAAAGTGTGAAATTTGGCTGATTTTCAAAGAACTGTAGCTCGCTTAGTTTTGAGTTTATAAAAAAGTTTGTAATACGAAAGTTGTAGGAAATTTTATCCTCTTTCAAATTGAAAATAGAATATTTCTTGATAGGACTTATCAGGAAGGAGTTATAGACGAAAAACTGAAAAAAGTACCCAAATTTTGATGTTTTTTGGCCACAGAAAATTGTGCCGAGGGTGTTGGAGGTCGAAAACATGGTTTCTGCATACTCTCACCAATATATACAAGATAAGAAAAAAAAATCTTCTACGTGATGTGATGCAAGTGAGAACTACCCCGTTACTGGACTAATACACTCCACGCGTGACTGTATGCAAATTTGAGCTTCTAATATAACTATAGCAAATGATGAAATGTATTTATCAATGGTTCATTTGAATTCAAAATATTCATTTTGACTTAAGGCCGGAAAAACTGCTTTAACTGTATGAAACATGCACATTTAAATGTATCTATCAAAATAATTTCGTCATTTTGTGTTCGCTATTTAAATTTGGTCTATTATCATTTTGAATTTCACGCAAATAAGTATTCCTTATTTCTTGTCTCTCTCTCTAATGAAATTACTGAAATTAAAAAATCAAAAGACACTTAACCAAAGTTTAACATTTTAAATAATCAAATTACCACATAGTATCTGGCAGAATCGCTTCATTCCTTTTCGAAGTATTCCTTTTATAACTTCAAACATTAATCTCTACTTTATCCGATTCTTTCGTATTACCAAAGACCACAGAGTGTCTCAATGCGGGGAATTCACGTAAAGAAAGTTGGCTCCGATCCTATTTCACGCACACACACACGATCGCAAATTAATTTTTTATTTTAATAATCTATTTGTAACATGTATTAACTACGCTTATTATATTTTTGGGTGGGGTGGGACATTCTCCACCAGTGAAAAACTGTTACTGACCTGTAGAAATTTGGATTAACTGCTTCCTTATAATGTCCTATTCACGTTTAGCACTCTCCTTTTCCGGAAAAGTTGCCACGAATTAAATTAAAAATGCCGAAATATGGGATGCTCCGCAACCGCGAAATGTTAGCAGCACTGTAAAAATGACACAAAAATTATCGGTACAGGGATCATATCAACCTAAATAGGTTCGTTTTGTCATAGTGATCGTGGTTAGGTTGAAATTCGGCCTGGACCAAGAGTAAAATGTTTACGGGAAATTCGTTCAGTGGCAGTCCATGTCGCAAACCAGAGACAAACTGCGCATTTGTTTACAACTGAAGCAATCGATTATGTCTGATTGCTTATATCGATTCAAAGATGGTGAGCCTTATAGTACTGCATTTCGGATAAAAATTTTGTATCTGTTAATTTTATGCGACTTTTGCAACGGAGTGAAGCTAAAAAGGCAAGAAAATATTACAACAAAGAATCAAACCAACATTTCAAGAGATTATCATTGATTTCGCAGCGCCGGCGGTAACTAATAGCAGCGCTGCAGTGTCATATTTAGGCATTTTTAATTTAATTCGTGGCGACTTTTCGGGAAAAGGAGAGTGTACAACGTGAAGAGGACATTATAAGGAAGCAGTTAATCCAAATTTCAAAAGGTCAGTACCAGTATTTCGCTGGTGGAGAATGTCCCACCCCATCCATATATTTTTCTTTACTGCTGACTAAGATCACAGACATCGGCAGAATCGCTTAGCACTGAAAAAAAAAAAAAAAAAAAAAAAAAAAAAAAAAAAAAAAATGGAAACAACTAATTACACGCTTTATATTAGCTTGACTTGTATGTATGTATGTATGTATGAATGTAACGGAATTTTACAACTCCATTTTGACCCACTTCCAGATGTCCCAGCTGGTTGAAATTTGCCACACATATTAAGAACCGGTGACAATACAAGAATTTCATAGCTATATCCTGCTATTCTCATTACTTTGACAGTAACAAAAGAAATATGGTTGAATGTCGTGAAATTTTGCAATTTAATTTTAACCCAATTTCAGATGTCCAAATTGTTTGAAATTTTGCTGATGTATTGATAACTGATTACAATACAATAATTTCATAGCTATATCTTGATATTATCATTACTTTGACAGTAAAAACAGAAAAAATTTGCACACGTTTTAAGAACCGTTAACAATACAGCAGTCTCTTAGCAACCTCCTGCTATTCTCGTTACTTTCACCATCTCCAGTTTCCCAGGTGTGATTTACGAGCCTTGGTTGCTGACGACGATCGTTTTCCACTGTCTTCTATCCAGAAAGGTTTCTCTGTCTGCAGTCACTTAACGTGATGTTGAATAGTGAGTATTGGAAACATTAGTTCGTACTATTATAGAAGAGTAGTCTTCCACATTTACCCTTCTATTGGACCTCTGGCTGAGCTGCCATTTAATTGTATTTAACTCGTGGAAGTATTAATTAAAAATGAAACTACAACACAAAGATAAAGAGAGATTGGCGAAGAAAAGCCAACAGTAGGAAACATACTTTTGAAACTATCTGAAGTAAAAAGTTAAAAATAAAATTGTAGTTTAAAAAACTAAAAACACGCTTTCGTAGTAATGTGAACTAAAAGGTTAAAAATAATCTTTAAATATAAATATTTTGTTTAACAGTGATGGGACGTCCCACAATACAGTATAAATTAATTTTTTTGAATAAGCTTAAAGAATAAAGTTACTGATTACAAAATAAACTTTAATGTAAAAAAAAAGCGTGGGGTGCTCTCTACGCAACTTTTGACAATGACTCTATCTTTACAAACAGCGAACGACAAAAAATATAAGATAACTTATATAGCACCCCATCCTTTTTTACATTAAAGTTAATTTTATAATCAGTGACTTTATTCTTTAAGCTTAGTTTCTTAAACTACAATTTTTTTATTTAATTTGATATATCTGTAACACATATTATCCACAGATTTTAGCTTTCTGCGCTTCTTCTCCATATTTAATATAACTATGCCAGATCTTACACTTTTCAGTGCGCGATGCATTTCTTTAAGTTCCTTCGTTTGTGCACGGCACTTATTCTTAAAAATGGATCCGAAATTTTCGCTTAGCATATTAATATATATGTTTGTAAAATATATTATATATAATTTTAGCTTTATGTATTTCTTTAAGTTCCTCCGTTCGCCCAATATTCTAGCTGCTAGTTGCGCCATCTACCAGCCCTCAAAATGTTGCTTCTTGCTTCTATATAAGTTCAGAGATTAATTTAGACTGTTTTGTTTCACCAAAGACCACAAAGTAAGGCCGTTAGCTGCACCATCTACCAGCCATCTGAGCGAACTACGTAGGCGAGCGAGTGTTTTATTTTACTTAATTTAATGTATTTGTAACGCATATTATATATAGACTTTAGCTTCCTTCACTTCTTCTCCATATAATCTTTAACTATGCCAAATCTCACATTCTTCTTGCGCGCAATATTCTTAAAAATGTATCATAAGTTTTCGTTTAGCGTATTAATATATAGATTTACTTGAATAAATATTAATATAGTTTTTTGTTTCTGGCGTGATTTTTTTTTATTTTTTGTTTCCGCGTCACTCCAGTCTTCTCCTTTGTCAGTGATAGGTTTATTTTTCTTTCCTTAACATATTGATATTGCCTTCATTGTTTCAGCTTATAAGAAACAAACGTAAGCTTAACGCGCCCTGGTGTGGTTCGTTAGTTTTAGAGAGTTAGCTCCGCAGCGGCCTTGTCATTTCAACTCTTGAGATGTCCAGGGACTTCTAATTGAGGACAGATCAGGAGATGCTGGGATCCTAGTCGGCACCGCATTCACACAGAGCAGTTGACTCGGCTGGAAGGAGGCCCCATTTTGCAAATAGTTTTGCATCTTGGTACGATTAATTCTTTTCCGTATTGGTTAGGGCGATGACAGATCTGTATCTTTTTAGCTGACAGGTACAATTTCGGCTTCCATTTCGTCGATGTTAGTTTTTTCGTCTTAGAATATTTTAATATTCTATTGTTTCTCGTCACTTTCAAAACATTTTAATTATTTTATCACAAGGTAGAATTCTTTATCACTGCCTTGTAATGTTAGATGACCTACACTTCTTGTATCTGAAAGTATTAAGCATTTACCTTAAGAAGCCTTCCTTAAAACAAAAATGGTCTGTTACTGTTACAGTTTCGGCACTGGCAGATGTATTGTCTTATTACGCCTATTCCAAGGAAGCTTTCAGAAAATAAAAGCTTTACACTATAAACAACGCTCTGTTAGATAAGAAACGGACCCGGGTCGTTGTGGAAAGGTTGTATTTTGTATGTCTGGTTCGCTCAATATACGCTTATTCTCAGAGACATAATCGTTTTAGTATGTTGTGGTCGTTTCTCACTTTCTCACGCTTTTCAGTTGTGAAAACTCTAACAATATTCTAGCACTGCACGACCGAGCATTTAAAATCATAAACTTTCATTACAGCTTACCTACAAACACTGAAAGTAATCGTGGAATGTTTTTATGAACCGATCAGTACAACAGCCACAGCCAAACTTTCTCGCAATCTCGACATCAAAAAGCGTATTGTTTCGATATTAAAAACGATATCCGGTGGAGATGTGATGGAATCCATGCCGATAAGCTTAACCACAATAGCCGGCTGGGTGATTAATTATCGTGTGCCCTTAGGGGCGATGACCCCTGCTATGCTGGGTCACTGCTTCAACGCTGGGAACGACATTGTCATCGCAGAGATGTTTGTCACATTCTGGTAATGAAATAAAAAATTATACACTAGGTTACAATGATGTGGTTATGAGCTCCTCAATAATAGTTAGTTAAAACATTGTAATTTTATTATATTCGAAGATAGAAATCAGTCTGTCTTCACTCGAGTGCCGTTGCCAAGATAGACATTAGAAATAACATAATACATTGTTCTAGTTTTGAATCCGTGAAAATACTCTCAACGCAGTCTTCTAAAAAATTATTTTACTGTAGATCCCTGTTAATTTTTGTAGTAATTAATAAAGTTTAAGATGGAAATAAACATTTGTGTAATTCTGAAGAAGATTCATTGTTTTCACGGAGAGACAAGAGATAGTGAATTTTAAGCACGAAATGGATGAAATGATTTCTTTTGTATGGAACTCAATAAATAGTGTATGGAACTGGATAAAACGTTCAACATACCATGAATATAGGCGGATGGGATTTTTCGAAAAAAAGCAACGACTCCTCCGCATTAAATTTGGGCGTTTCTTTAATTAATATAAAACGTGTTAAGAAATACATACACAAACTTCTGGGAAAAATGTTGTGCATAAGGGAAAATCGTATCATATTTTAACGCAAACGCTATTTTAAGGTGCATGTAGAGAGAACGAGAAATGATTTACTGAACGAAATGTATTTTATCACCCACAAGTCATCTGGGTAATTCATTCAAGTTACAAAATAAGCGAAAAGACTGTCAACAACAACACAAGCTTGCATTCATCGGAGTATAGAGTGACATAGATGATTCTCGGAAAATCTTAGTTGTTCCGTAGATCTCCTCTGCAGCTAAAGCTCAAAGGAAATGTAGTAAGGAAGTTTTATGATGTAATCCCAGAAAGAATTAATACACTACGAGCGTTTTAAGACGCGAAAAAAATCAGCAATCTTGTTAGCGACAACTGCCACATGAAAATGACGTTTGCGAGCATGCACTGCTTATAAGATGAATATCTGACCTATATAATTGTTATGTTGTTTATATATCTAGAATTAGTAAGACTGTATTAATTAATATGTTAATAATAAAAGTGCTCCCGGCTCAGTAAATGTGTGTATCTAATACCTGACACCTCGCTGACATCGAGGTTATTAGAGGGGGAAAAGCGGATAGGGAACGAGTAGCAATCAGGCCATGGTTTTATTTTTTTTAAGGAATCATCACAGCATTCGCCTGGAATGATCGCTATGATGGCAGACAGTGAAGATGAATAGTAATGCTGGTGAAAGTAAAACAGATTCTATGGTAGCGAATATAAATAAAATTACTGCAATTCAGCTCAGTTCTTTCAAGAGTAATATGATTATGTCGTGAAACAGTATATTTTTTATTATTATTATTATTATTTAGTGTGAGCGAAAGCGGAACCAGATCAAAAGTATTTTTTATTGTTTGCAAAAAATATTCTATTTTAGGCTTACGAATACTAATAATCAACAAAAGGGGAGAGCTATGTTTCGTCGTTCTTAACATTACTAGAACGCGTAAAGGATTAAATTATTCCACCATTTTTTAAACAAACTTAAAAAAAAACTAACGCATTAAAGGTCGCATCTTCACTGTTAGGACGGCGATAGTCATAATTACCATTATTTACAAGAGGCTTTTCAGTCGGTAGGACGAGAAATAGCCACGTTGCAAGCTGCATTTGCTCCTAGAAGTTGTACATGCAGTATTTTGTTCTACATTTATTATTTTTTTGTCTTGTTACGGGATAATTATCGTTGAAATAGATCACAACTCAGTTGAATTAAACAAGTATGACGCTTCATCATCACTGTGGAATACAGTCATTTTCAGCGTCTCTCGTCCTCCCTCCATACCTTCTCCTTCACCATAGCACAGTTTGCTACGCTGTGTTGCGCACTCTTTTCTGTTCCATTAATCATCTCTATTAAGCGTGGTGGGCGACTGGTAATGTTCTGGCCTCGCATTCGGGAGGACGTGGGTTTGAGTTTCCAACCGTTCATCCAAATTTCGGTTTACATAGTTTACCGAAATCACTTTAAGTGAATGCCGGTTGCTTCTAAAAATCATGACCGAATTCCTTCCCTTCCTTACCCTGAATCCTTTCCCGCCTCTAAAGAGCACGACGTCGACGAGGTGTAAAGGAATAAATAAAAAAATTAATCCATCTTTTCCATGGTATTCCGAGAAATCTCCTCCCTTCCAATTTTACAATACGCATTTTCTTTGGCCTCTTTCCATCACTCATCCCTTTCATGTGATGATGCCACTGAAGTCTTGATCTTCCAAATCCATCCTTTTTAACTGCTGTCATCGTAAACATATTCCACAAACTCGTCCAATCTTGTGGAAAAGTAAGACACTCAGGAACATTCAATAGCCTTGTAACTGATTTCGTCTTGGGGTAAATCGCATGAAACAAATACTTAGTAGTTATCACACGACTGGAGCGATTTAATCCGTTTGCCGACAGTGAGCCACTTTTCGATCTTGCACTGCAGGCGGCCTTCTTAGCAGCGGTCGTCTCGCTTCACGCTTCGCTAAAGATCCAGATCCCATGCTCATCCGCTCGGATCCAATGCCGCTCGGGGCAGTGCTCCGTTATAACATATATCTCACCTGCGACACTGCTAGCATCCAGACTCCGTTTCTTTGGCCCTTTTGCTGTTGAAACTTGTGAAGTAATTCTTATATAGGTCCATTTGAGTTAATTTTTTTATTCTTTTTCTATTTTATTCATAGCAAAGCGAAAATTGAGGTCAGATTGATGATAAAATTATCTCGAACATGTACAGAAAACTGTAAGCAGTGTAATGCGAGTAGAACCATAAGCAGCGAATTTAAATCACATTATGTATACCATAAGAAGATAGACTTGCATACATTTTTAACTGATCAAAAGAAAGCATTGGGTCAAAGAAGATGACTTGCGGTGCAGAAAGTCACAGCATCTATAACACACTTATTATTATGCAATAAAGAGCTCCACTAATGTATATTAAACATTTCCATTGTAAATCCTGAACACCATAAAATAACGGTTTAAGGGTTTATGTTCTTTGGAGTTTTATTTGTGTAATATTTCTGTTTCGTATCATCAAATGAAATTTATGTTTGTAATGTCCAGAATACCATTTGGTAAACGTTTTGTATTAATAGCGTTCTGTGAGTGGGTGTTTGTTTATTTTAGTTGTTGTAACAAATACTTACTAGTAAACTGCAACAATACGAAAGCAAAAAGGCTTGTCTGTGGAACTATTTTACCACCTGCACAAACGTTGAGAAGAGGTAGGGTGCACAAAAAAAATAAAATAATAATAAACCTGACGTTTTCTGTTGACAGGTGAAAGCAATCTTTCTTATATATATTAGGCCTTAACTTGGACGTCACCTGAATTTAATCTCTTACATATCACAATCCAGTTGGAAAGGGGTGACATTGCCATTTGTATTCGAATCTTGTAAGATTTCTCTAAAGCTTTGCACTGTGATTCTGTTTTTGGTAAGTAAACATGTTAAAGTTACAGAAACAAGCGACGACCGTAGAAGACTGCAAGAAATAATTCACCACATAAACAAGATCACAAAGAACTCTTTGCAGTAAGGTTGGTGTGTTAATACTGCTGCGTGATAGTGGCAATACAAAATATGATATATATATATATATATATATATATATATATATAAGCTCCAAGAAATATATATATATATTTCTTGGAGAAAAACTGTATATACATTTCTTGGAACTTCGTCGACGTTGAGGTCATTAAAGTTGTGAACGGTATGAGGTGCAACGGGAAAAAATTCAGCCATGGTATTTTAAAGGAAATATCCCGACTTTCATCTGTAGTAATTTGGGAAAATCGTGGAAGAACGACAAGAAATTCTGCTATAGCCTTTTTGATGGAATCAACGCGGCATTCATCTGGAGCGACGTTGGGAAACCGAATTCTAGAGGCCCGGACGAGGATTAGAACTCGCGTCCTAAGGAATACGAGGCCTGCTCACCCATCAGGCTAAATGTTTTTTAATGAATTCTGTTACTGAAAGTGATGGCTTTCTTCTCTGAACTTAACATGATTGTGATGGCAAATATTATTTTCAGCATGCATAACCGACTTCACATTTTCTTGATATTTCTATTTTGGCTTGATTTAGAATTGTCACGGGAAACTACCTAGAAATTGTCTACCAACGAAGCAGTATTCACCTAGCAGGTAGCCGACTCTGTTCCTCATAAATTTAGGATTTTCAGATCTTCTGCAACTGAAGACTATAATCTTGAAGTATTTAATAAATAGACAGAATGGCAGTTTCTCTAGAATAAGAATGCGGACAAGACTTGAATAATTGTCAAGAACGAAAGAATATCGCTTACTGCACTTCTAATTAGAAATACTGAGCGTACTGTTGGTTCGTTGGAACTATAAAAGTCAATAATTCCAGTCTCGGCTGGGATTTTCAAAGCGTCTTAACCCTAGCTCAGCTTGCGGTGTGAATATGGCAGAACGCTTCCGTGGTTCGAATTCCACGGATTATTTTTTATACGGTTCTTGTCAAGTTTTGCCCTGATATACGCATTTATTATGAATAACAATGCACAAATTTCTTATTTATTCTTCATGTTTCTGCTAAAATGTTAGTGAAAATCAGCAGTGTGCTCCAAAACACTTGTGCCTGCACCAGCATTGTACTCTGCTGTCAGATCTGCCACAGATCATCGCCTATCCTGCTTTACATAGAGGGCAAGCATCCGACCTCCACGTTCTGTGATGAGGCGTGGACGTCCACCATCTTGTCGTCCAGTCGTGGTTTCACCGTCCTTCAACCACTCTGCACAGATCCTCACGCGAACAGCCGATCAGCATCGCCGTTACGGAGGTGCTCATTCCCAGAGGCCGCGCCCACAAACCACCGGCCCGTAATTTTAGGGAATTACGTGACCTTTGTGTAGACATCTGGTGCCAGACAACTCCGGAAACCTAACAAGGACTGTTCGAATCCATGCAGCGCCGAATGGCAGCTGTATTGCGCTCCAAAGATGGACCAACACACTAATTATTAGGTGATCATGATCAGTGTATATGTGAACAGAGGGATAGTATACAAACTGCACCGCAGAGAATTAACTTCTGATGGCACTGGAGAGTTCTGGACACGTAACAGCCTTCTGGCAACTGAAATATATCTCATTTGGATGATCCACTATAAAGACGAGCTCAAGAATGGTAATCACAAGATCTGCCTCCACCAGTCGCTTCATAGATAGATAGATATGTTCACTTTGATCCCATGTGAGAATAATATCGGGGATGTGGAACAGTACATACACTTATTTTTAATGTCAATATTACTATATAAATGATAATATTATTATATATTGACAAGTTAGCTACAACCCATTAGTATAACCAATATCTCCTGTAATCTACACATACAATCCCGAGTTAATTAATACTTATTATGTGGAACAGTGTATACACTTGTTACCAGCATCTAATAACCAGTTATTTTCTTACCAACCAGTTACCATGATAAGTTTCACTGTAATTTGCGACTACATATTACATCATGTTAGTTGCTATTTACGTGAAACAGTACACACACCTATTAACAATATCAATTATATTACCAACAACTCATAAGCTGTCAATTACTTAAAAACCTGTTAGTATGATAATTTTTCACAGCAGATTTTGAGTGCATGCTATCCCATGTTAGTTACTATATATGAGTGAAATTTTGTAAACAGTGTAATTACTTCATTTATCAAAAGTTTCAACACAAAAAAAAAAAAATATATATCATTTTAGTAACTGTGGACGACTTTGTCACCTTCTCCTTCCATACACCATTTTATCAGTCATTCTTAGTTACCAAATTCCAAGAAGAAAATTCTTTCACAGAGTAAAATGGGTTCTGAAGCAGAAACTCTTTCAGTTTGGACTTAAAGTAGTTGGGTTTTTGTAGATAACATTTAATTTCTGTTGGTAAGACATTGAATAAGGAAGCTCCAGCAAATGTTAACCCTTTCTGTACAATTGACAGTGATTTGTAATCCTTGTGAATATTATATTTATTCCTAGTATTATGGCTATGTATGTCATCATTAAGATTGAAGTGTTCAGGATTTTCCACTACAAATGATAGTACGGAGTATATATACTGTGCTGGCATTGTTAGTACATATGTGCCTCAACGTTGAGGGAATCTACATCTACATCTACATCTACATCTATACTCTGCAATTCACAATTACTGTGGGTGGCAGAGGGTGCTAAGCACCAATCCTATTTTAGAGTATTCCAATCCCGAATAGAACGAGGAAAGAAAGAATACATAAATTTATCAGTACGGCATCTTATCTCTCGAATGTTATCCCTTCTGTCATTGCGACCTAAATAGGTTGGCGGAAGAAGTATTTCGTTGCACTCGTAAATTAGAGATTTTCGCATATTCTCCAACAAATTTACATGTAAACGACGTCGTCTGTCCGCCAAACAATCCCAGCCTAACCCACGTATCAGCTCTGTGACACTTACATAAGGACTGTAACTAGCGGTCACGAATCGAGCGGCTCTCCTCTGTACTTTCTCTAACGTGTCGATCAATCCCTTGCGATACGGATCCCAAATTGCACAACAGTATTCCAAATGCGGACGCACTAGTGTTTTGTACGCTATTTTCTTTGTATGAGCATTGCAGCTTCTCAAAATACGACCTATAAAACGTAGTTATAATTAGCTTTGCCTACGACGGAAGTTATGTGCAAGTCCCATTTCATGTTGCTTTGTACTGTTACGCCTAGATACTTCAGGGAATCCAACGTGTCAACAACTGAATTGTTAACTTTGTACTCGTGAGCAAACGGGGTCTTTTTATTACTTATTTGCATTGCCTTGCACTTTTTACAGTTAAGTGTAAGCTGCCATTTACGGCACCATTCCGAAATAACATCCAGATCGCGCTGTATTTCTAAGCAATCGTCAGAGCACCCCACTTCTCCATAAATAAGTGCATCATCAGCAAAAAATCGCATCCTGCAATTAACGTAGTCACCGAGATCGCTTATAAAAATTAAGAAAAGAAGTGGTCCTATTACACTTCCTTGAGGAACGCCCGAAGTAATATCTAGCTTTGAAGAGGCTTCCCCGTCTACAACGACATACTGCGACCGACCAGTTAGAAAATCGCGTATCCATTCGCAGATCTGATCAGATATACCGTACGCTCGAATCTTCGCCAAAAGGCGGTTATGTGGTACAGAGCCAAAAGCCTTCTGGAAATCCAAGAAAATAGCATCAACTTGTGATCCTGCATCGATAACCTTCATTACGTCATGCGAAAATAGAGCCAGTTGCGTTTCACACGAACGGTTCTTACGAAATCCGTGTTGGTTTGCTGTAAGTAACTCGTTTTCATCCAGAAACTTCATAACGTTAGAGTATATGACATGCTCCAGAATTCTACTGCAAACAGGTGTTAGAGATATGGGTCGATAATTCCTAGGATCTCTCCGATCACCTTTCTTGAAAACGGGAATCACCTGCGCTATTTTCCAGTCAGAAGGTACTTTTCTTTCTTCTAAAGATTTACGAAATATATCTGATAGAAATGGTTCTATTTCTTCCGCGTATTCCAAAAATAATCTTACTGGAATACCATCAGGACCCGGCGCCTTCCCCCACTTCAGGAGCTTTAATTGCTTTATGATACCTACACTATCAATTTGAACCGGATCCATCTCAAATTCTACACGCCGTGCAAAAGCGGGAATGTTTTCCATGTTTTCGTCAGTGAAAGAATTTTTAAATTCGGTGTTAAATACGGTAGCCTTTTCGCGGCTGTCATCAACTTCCCGGCCGTCTTGTAGTAGAACTGACATATTGTTGTCACTACCACTAACTTTTTTTACATACGACCAAAATTTCTTTGGGTTTTCATTGAGACTCTTAGAAAGTGAGTTGCATCTAAAGTCGTTAAAAGCCTCGCGCATCGCATTTTTAACATGTTCTCTTGTCTCAGCTAACTTTTCTAAATCACTCCTATACATCGTCGTCCTTGAGCGTGCATGTATCTTCCTTTGTTTTTTAAGTAACCGTTTAATTTCACGTGTATACCACGGGGGATCGTTCCGATCCCTGATTGTCCTTTTCGGTATATGTAAGTCCATACCTTCCCTGATTATATGCATGAACCGAAGCCACATCTCTTCAACCGAGCCTCTTCCTTCTATAAAGGTAATGTAATTATCCCTAAAAAACGTTCTTATACTCTCCTTTGGGGCCTTTTCAAATCTGTAAACCACCTTTTCTTTTTCTTTTTACGCGCGGCTATTAATTTTACTGTAGCAATTACAGCTTTATGATCACTTATTCCCATGGTGGTAGAAATGTCCGTGAATAACTCAGGCCTATTCGTAACGAGAATATCTAAAATGTTTTCGTTATCGTTGTGGCATCGCGTTGGTTCAGTGACGAGCTGCTCAAGATTAAGATCTGAGAAAAGGTCAAGAATAATTTCACAGGATGTTTGGTCCATTCTTACTTTCATTAGTCAGGTTTATGGTGCATTACTCACCGTTCCCAGGGCTGGCGTGGCTACCCCGGGTCTGCCGTACATGGGGTTGTCGAACGCCTTTTCAGGCAGTACGGGCTCCACCGCAACCGTCTCACCCTCGGGCACGTTGTCGAACCGGGCGAACACAAAGGGGCGGCCCTCACCCGCCAGCGACCTGTAAGTACATCACAATGTCTTAAGTGATTCCAACCCAACTAACATTCATAAGGCATTGTAGAGATGTCAGATGCTTAGAAGTTGTGAAATTGATAGTGTAGCACTAGATCTGTCAAAGAAGTTCGACAGAGTGAGTCATAAAATGGTAGTAAATAAGGTAAAAACCATTGGAGTGGATGAGAAAGTGATTTGCTGGGTAGAAGAATTTTTAAAAGGTAGAAAAGAGAAAGTTAGGGTAGGAAGTGCAGTTTCAAAAGAAGTGGAAGTAAAAATGGGAGTGCCACAGGGTGGCGTATTGGGAGCATTGCTATTCATTATTCTAATGAATAATTGTGTTGATTGTTTGCTATCTGAAATTAGATTGTTTGCAGATGACATAATGCTGTATAAAAGAATCAAAACGATAGAGGACTGTAACAGTTGCAGGGTGATCAGGACAGGCTATCTAGTTGGGTTGGTAAACATGGGATGAAGATAAATGCAAAGAAGAGTCAGCTAATTAGATACACAAATAAAAAAACAAAAGGTTAATTATGAATATAAGGTGGGGAAAGAATTGCTTGCTGAAGACTTGAAATTTAAATATCTTGGCATTACATTTGATAACAAGCTTAACTGGACAGGACACATTGAACAGGTGGTAGGAAAAGGTTTCAAAATTCTGCACTTGTTGGAGAGAGTGATGAGGGGATGTACGAGAGAACTAAAGGAATTGGGTTACAAAACTTTCTTCAGACCATTGCTCGAATATGTTAGTGTAGTATGGGATCCACATTTTACGTATCAAATACAGAAGTTGAAGATGGTGCAAACAAGGGCTGCTAGATTTTTTTCTGGAAATTATGCAATGCAATCAGTAACAGATATGATAAAGGAGCTGGAATGGGATTCACTGGAAGACAGGAGGAGGATAAGGAGGGTACAGGGCGTATACTGGCGATGAGGCATGGAAAGATATTGC
Organism: Vandiemenella viatica; assembly: GCA_031002005.1. Classification (NCBI taxonomy): domain Eukaryota; kingdom Metazoa; phylum Arthropoda; class Insecta; order Orthoptera; family Morabidae; genus Vandiemenella; species Vandiemenella viatica. Next base: position 283,538,844 of record JARYHS010011408.1, read on the forward strand.
AGTAGGTATGAAAAGTAGTGCATGGAAGGGAAAAGATGAACATGACCACAAGCTGGCACTCGATTTCAGGCACAAGGGTGTGGGAAGATTATCTTTTTTTAGGTAAGGGTGTCAGGGATTGGAATGAGTCACCAGGAGGAATGATCAAAAACTTACCGAAAACGTTGAAAGAATAAAGGTAAAAATTTGTAGAGGGAAAATGTAGGTGGTTTCAGGAAAGGGGGAAGATGGGTGTGTAGGGAAATTGCCATCGTAGCGTGTGCTCCATTGCAATTAAATTAAATTAACTTCCAACAAATGTCTGAATAAATCGTCTACTGAAGAAGATCCTCTACCTCAATGAGTCCTCTCCGAATTAAGACTCTTCAAGAATTAAGTAGACTTCGCTATCTAAAGCAAATGAAGGAGAATCCCGTCAAGTTCAAGAACTGAAAATTAATACTATCGTCCGGGTGAAGGCTGATGCTTTGGTAGGTATTGCCCCTTAAAAGATCTGAAATCAAATACGGCAGTTGGAATTGATGAGATTTCTGCAGAACTTCTGAAATCCCTAGGAGTAGAAGGAATCCAAAGATTATTCGAACTAATATCAAAAAGGGGCGTCCATAAACTACGTGACTTCGTCTAGGGGAGGAGGGGTTTGCTGGAAAGCTGGGGTGCTCTACGTGGGAGGGGGGAGGGGTCCCGAGCCAGGCCACGTAGGTTTCCATTCATATTGTTTTCACAGTTATAATGAGGTACAGAACACACAACAGCATGTGAATATTTATTCCCTTCATTTAATTATCTCCAAATGTAATTTACAGTAGTCTGATTAGAGAAAACAATACTAAATGTCTTCTGGAATCAAAAACGGAAAAAGCTACGTACGACGTGGGGAGGGGATAGAGGCAAAAGCCACGTTGGGTTACGTAGGGGGAGGGGAGACCAAAATGGAGCTACGTGATTTATGGACGTTCCCAAAGTTACGAAATTAGAGAGATACCAACCGATTTTAATAAAAGTATCCTCTTCACACTTCCGAGGAAAGCATAAGCTGATAAATGTGAGAATTATCGCACCACAAGTCTAACATACGTGCTTCAAAATTACTGACCAGGACATCATACAAAAGAATAAAAAGGATAGTAAAATAGATACTTGGTGAAGATCACTTTGGGTTTAGGAAAAACTGCCGTATAAGAGAAGCAATTCTGACTTTAAGATTAATACTCCAAGGGCGGGTCAAGGAAAACAAAGATATTTTCATGGCGTTTATTGATTTAGAAAAACTTTTTATAATTTTATGTGGAACAAGATGTTCAACATTTTAAAGAATTCAAGTGTAAAGTATCGAAATAGAAGACTCCTAATCTATGTAAGAATCAAGTGGCTATGATAAAAGTAGAGAATCATGAGAGACATGCATTAGTAAAAATGTGTGAGACAAGGCTGAAGTCTACCTCCATTAATGTTCAATTTGTATATATAGGAAGCAACAAAGGGAGTAAAAGAAAAAGTTTTGGACTAAATATAAATAAAAAAAGACAAAAGTGATGAAATGTAGTAGAAATGATAGTAGTAATAGTGGATAGTTTCAAATATTGATCTAAGTCTCAGAAAGAGCTTTTTAAAGCTCTAAGTGTGGGGCACAGTACTTTATGGTAGCGAAGCATCCACTTTAGGAATAAACGAAAAAAGGAAAATTGAAACATTTGAAATGTGATGCTGTAAATTAAGTGGACAGATAAAGTACGAAATAAACGTGTTTTGGAAACGATTGGTGATAAAAGAAGCTCGTGGAAAAGTCTAACAGAAAGAAGAAACAGGATAATGGGCCACATTCTAAGACATGCGGAATGGGTTAATTTGTTAATGGAAGGAAGAGACGATGGAAAGAATTCTAGAGGCAGACAAAGATTAGAATATATGAAGGAAAGAATTATCCAGAAAAGGGTCGAGCGGAATAAGACAGTGAAAAGTGCCCCTGGCCCATCCCGTTCATGGGGCTTACCAGTTCATAGATCTTGGTTAGCATAGCCTTCGGACCGATTTTTATTTCAATGCCGGCACTCTAGGGGGCGCTACGGGGGTGAATGTGCCATTGGGGCCTAAATGCATAAGTCGTGAAATCAATGCGGGAAAATTCTGAAAAAAATACAGAGACGTACACATTGCTACAGGAAACCTCTTGTGGAATTTTTTGGCGCATTTTACAATGTTTTATCGCAATTTGTTTATATCGAGTTCCTAGTAAACAAAGTCATTTCCTTGAGTGACAACGTTTAGATTTTTACTGTAGAATCATCTATGGGCACTATATCTACGGTTCAGATTTCAGACCTGTCCGAGTGGCGCAACATAGCGAATAAAGACAAACACTGAATTTGATGCCAGGGTTGCCTACCACACAGGGGCCCTTACGGTGGGTACGCACATCATAATTATAGTTGTGAGACGGATGCTGAAATATTATTTTGTGGGTTTCTAAGTTGTTTGTTTGTCAGATGAAATGAGCGGCTTATAGGATTCATAAAATCTACTAAACAATCCACGAAAAAGAAGAACTTAATATATTTTTCAGGCATTTCTTGCTAAGAAAATCTTTTTGCAGTGCAAAGCACTCAAAACAAAAATCACAGGGCATAACAACATTTTTTCCCCTTAAGTTTAATCTTCATCGCTATCTGTTTCTATAACAGGATTTGCATGAACGTCGTCAAAAAGCCTGCTTAGTACTTGAAACGGTCGAAAAATTTTGGATAAGTATCGAGCACTTGAAAGGTAATAAATTACCGCAGCTACATGAGAACAGCATCCAATCGTTCTGCTACCGTTAGCGCATTCGCAGTAGTATCGCTTGATACCCGCATAACCTGTGGAGTTCGGCGAATAATAGATATAGCGTCTGTACGTCTTGGCGTTACTATGGCGTAATCGAACTTCGAATTTGGCGATGTTGCCCTTCTCTTTCAAATAGCTGAGATTGATTGTGTTATCATCGTTTAACATTACTGCCAAATATGAAACAGCCTGAGACAATTGGCATGAGGTCTTTTTCTGACATTTGCGGAAATTCTATATCTTCAGATGTTACTGCGAAAAGAGCCTGTTTCGTCAGTTCCATCGATTTTCTATGACCTCTGTCGCCAGTATTATCTACAGTTTTCTGCCTTTCTATCAGCCCCAAAACTTCATCGAATACAACGTTGTCGGAGCTTCGACGATCAGCAATTAGTCCGTTATGAAATAGTTACCGTCATGGCGGCCATCACACTATGCCAAGCCCTCGTAAAGCACTTAAGCACGTCCGTCTTGAGCGCCTACAAGATAGGCAACCCGATGGCATCAATTTCAGTGTTTATCTTTTTTCGCTATGTTGCACCACTCAGACAGATCTGAAATCTGAACCGTAGGTAGAGTGCCCATAGATGATTCTACAGTAAAAATCTAAACGTTGTCACTCTAGGAAACGACTTTGTTTACTAGCAACTCGATCTAAACAAATTGTGATAAAACATTGTAAAATGCGCCAAAAAATTCCACAAAAGATTGTAAAGCCGGATATTGCTTTTGCTTGCAGGTACACATAATGTCTAACGTAACGTTAAATGTATCCGGCTATGTACAAGCCATAGGGAAACAATAAATTAAGCATTTTTATGTCTTTCATCAACAGCAATCAGGATCCTTGCTACCTGAAAATTAATTTCATAATTAAAACCAATAATCAAATTAATATTTAAAACTTACAGTAAAGTAATGACAGACCCACCCCCCCCCCCCTCATTACACAAGGGAGATAAAAGGCTAGTGACACAAAAATGCATTGTAGAAATATTGATACTTTTACCCTTTAAGAGTCAATTTCCGAAAAAAAATTCTTAAAATATGATTTAACCAAAGCGGAAACCTTAATCTCTAAAATAATACCTCATTTCTGAATTTCGATTAGATATCAAGGTAGATAAATAGATCGTGACCAAAAAAAAAGAACGAGGTAAGGAAATAATGACAATTTTGTCCTTAAAGGGTCAAATTCCAAAAAATTCCTTTCTAAAATTACGATATGACCAGGACGGAGATCTTAATCTTTAAAATGATACCTCATTTATCTATATAGGTTAGATATCAAAGAAGATAAGTGGCTCGTGACACAAAAATGCGTTTGCAGAAACATTGATACTTTTGCCATTTAAGGGTCAAATTCCGAAAAATCCTTGTCTTAATATATGATGTTACCAAAGTGGAGATCTTAATCTTTAAAATGATGCTTCATTTATCGATTTCAGTTAGGAATGCAGGGAGATAAATGGTTTGTGGTATAAAAAATAACTTTTAGAAATATTAACATTTTTGCCCTTTAAAGGTTGAATTCCGAAAAATTTCTTTTTTAAAATATGATGTGATCAAAGTGGAGATCTTAATCTTTAAAATGATACCCCAATCGTACATTTCGGTTAGTTATAAAGGGAGATATTGGTTTGTGACAAAAAAATACCTTATAGAAATAATATATATGATTATTATCTTTCCACAGGTTTTTTCCAGGTCTCCACACTTCTCTCCGTATCGTAATGGACTGTCATAGTTTTAACTACCACTATAAACTGTCTGGTAGCTTAGCGATTCAAGCGTCTTGATCTCCGTTTCGGCCAGGAATTTTCACGTTGATTTAACCTAACTTTAACCATTGACAAAGCTTTGATTTCATGATGCGGAAGTACGCTTAAATGCTCCATGGTTCGGATTCCTCGTTAGACTGTAGATTCAGCCACGACACTAACGGAATGCGCAGTAATTTGAAATTCCATCATTCCGTCGTAAGACAATATTAATTTACTTTTTTGCATCAGAAAAACTGCAGTTTCATTTACTTGCCGTTGTAAGGTTAAAATCTGAGATTGCTGTTCAACAAAAAAGTTGGTTGAACCCTTCCGAAGGAGGTATTCTTAACCGTAACCCGTAAACGGGACCTACAGTTTAACGTCGAATCCGAACCACGGAAGCTTTCTGGTGCACTACACATTATGCAGCAATCCGTGCCAGAGGTGATGGTCAGGTTTAGGGCCTATGAAAATGTTTTTCGAGACAGGGATTCGAACCGGTCAGATGCCTTAACCATTAAGTCAACAGACAGATCGTTGAAAGGTTACCAAGAGGGATTTGATGTGTCAGTCAACAGCAAAGACAGGTTTTGCCTTTGGCACTCACCCGCCCTGAGCATAGACGAAGACCACGAAGAGAGCTGCCATGACGAAGAGCACTACGGCGAGCGAGCCGAACACGAACCCCGTGATCACCGAGCCGGCGCCGTCCAGCATCGGCGCTCCAGCGGTCCGCACGGACACTCCAGACGCCATCAGGCTGAGATCTGCAAACACCGGAACACTCTCAGCTCACAGGAGTCGACCAGCACCCAGCTGCATGTTAGCATCTGAGAGCACACACAGCAGTTCTTGTAGTGAGGAACGAAGTCCTGAAAACGTCTGAAATCTATACTTATAAAACGCAAGTTTGGGTCATCTGTCGCGCCATGACGTCACTCTATGACGTCGCGCTATGAAGTCACGCTTTTCGTCTTTTTTGTCCAATTTACGATCAGAGATGTTGTTCTAGGTTATAGACATTATTTAATAACAGATCTATTTAGCTAAGCATCAGTAAATAAATTAATAGTCAGATCACTGAAAGAAATGTACGTATTTCGTTTTAATTGACATAATAATTATTAGTTGCTTATATTTATTTAATATTCGTTTGATGTGAAAGTATTCGTTGAAATCTTTGGCCAAAGATAAAACCTTTAATTTTCGTATAGTAATGATTAGATTGTTATTATAACGGGCACTTGACTTAAAAGATTATTAAAGATATTAAAAATTATTTCTAAAACATAATTTAAATTGTTTTCATTAGAGTCCTGTTACTTAAATCATTATTTCTTTTCAACGAAAGCTGTTCCACACTGATCGCAATCTAATATAATATTACCCGACAGTTCTGGCAATTCATTTCTTAGCAATTGCTTAACTAAATAGAAAAAATAAAACATAATGTAATTCCTAGTGCCTTGCGCTGTAACAAATGGTTGCATTTCAATCTAACCACATACTACATTAAACTTGCCGCCAGAGAAACAATCCTCTAATTACACGCATGTCAATATATGTACTATATCACATTTTAGTAGCAATAATGTATCGCGATATAAACTAAATAAAAAATCTTCACGGGTTTCTTTCTACATCTGCCTTTCATGTTATAAGTGATTCAGATCGATATTACAGCAGTTGAATGGCTAATGCAGTTACATACGGCTGAGACTGATAACAATTCTATTTCGGAAATCAATTTAAAATAAATTACTTGCCAGAACATTCCATAAGAACCGGTCATTTTTGACGGGCTTTGTGGCTAGTAAAAATATATGGAGAGAGACCCCAATTTGTTCATACTGTAACATTTTTAATGTACCATTATTTAGCGTCTCTTACAAAACTTGATATATCTGTACATGCTCTGAAGATGTAGATATCCGGATGATGGTAGCACGGCGGAAGAAACGTATAAATATGGCGTGCAGTGTCGTGGCTTTCGTTTGCACTCTCGTTAGTTGTGTGGAAGAAAGGTTCGTTACTATTTAAATCCAAAGTTAAATTTAGTTGATTTTTGTAAAAATGAATTTGTAATGCTACAAAAAAAAAGTAAACAGCAGCAAAATGTGAGCGCGCTCAAAAAAAATTAAAACATTACGCCTGAATGCCCGAAGTTATTCGACTGTTTTTGTTTAAAGGTGTATTCAGTCAGCATACTAGAATTTTAATTCCTTTATTTCCCACAAATAAAATAAACGCCGAGACGAACGACATTAGGGGAGATATCTGAGTTGTCATACCTTTCAAAAGAAAGTAAAGATGGAAGTAAAAAATGTTGAGGTTAGGAACAGATTTTAGTTTGTTGTTTCGGTGCCAGATCACGTTAAGACACAAGACTTACTTCACATTTTAAATAGGATCCTAGACTTCAGATAGCGGAAAGCTATACTTCATAGATTAATAGGTTCCCATAGTAACTGTCACAAAATATGTGCAAGTAAGGACAAAAACAAAGGTTATTTTTACCTTTGTGTAGATACGTATAATTCACTTACTCTGATACATAACGAATGGTGACATTGCCAGTGCACATATATGGTATTCAATTTAAATTCAAAAACAATCAAAAGTTCCAAGAAAAAGGGGGAAAAAGAGCTGCTCCTGTTCTTTTTCGCTGTTCCTGCCGAATAAACATTTTTTCGGTAGTTGATCAGTGAATTAACAGTAGAAATCATAAATTTGTCAATGACGATGTAGCTGGAACACCTATTGATAAGTGAATTTGAACCAGTGGCAGATACAATACGAAACCAAAAATGACACCTCTAGTTTTTATAATGATTTTACATTATTTATAGCGTTGTTATTTTTTTTAAAGTAAATATGAAATACTGTAAGGGACTTACAAAATATTTTTCCTGAAAACAGATTTGTTTCTGAAAGTTTATTCCGGCCATTTACTTCACATCCTTTGATTTTCTTAGGTTGTTCTATTTCTCCGTCCAAGGAACAAAAAATCACAAAATGCTGAATATTCATAGCAACGATGACTTTATTGGGCGTTTTTTTTATAAAAAAATAATATTAAAGTAAAATAAAGAAAGCAGCCTGCAATTAAGTGTTTTATCATCAATTACAAAGTCATAATTACTGACTTTAAAATTCTTTCTGACGCCATTGTTTCTGAGGCAAGAAAAAAATGGTATCGTTTTCTTCAAGTGATCCATATAAATACCTATTATGTTAGGCTATTCATCTAATATATAACTAAGATATTCAGTTTCCAATTGTAACTGCTGTGATATCCATCTCAAATCTAACGAACGACAAGAGACAAAGTCAAACATCAATCCCACGAAACTGGAGTGGAATGTTCAAAAATCATTTAACTATTGATCTCGGTTTGGTACAATCTCACTTCATTTGTAATTTCCATTAACTTCCTGGTACCGAGCATTTTGGGTGAACGGTTAACGTTCTGGCCTCGCATTCGGGAGGAAGCGGGTTCGAATCCCCGTCCGGGCATCCAGATTTGGGTTTTCCATGCTTTACCCAAATCACTCCAGGCGAATGCCGGGAGGCTTCCTTTTAAAAGGCCATGACCGAATTAATTCCCGTTCCTTGTCCCCCGTCGACGAGGCGTAAAGCATTGAAAAAGAAAAAAAATTATTCACTACTTTACTATTCATATTACCGAAAACACATTGACGATATTTTTTTGTAGACAGCCAAGATTAATCATCCTATCTATTATCTCTGCAATCTGTGATGTAGCCATTCTGTCCAATTGTGACACTAAAGAAAATACGTGAATCTCTCCCAATAAAATCAAATACAGGCAGGTAATATGTGAAATAACTCTTAGGGCGTGTTTTAAAATACACTTGCCGCCAAAAGAAAAAAAGAATATGAAGTATCTAAAAGACATGTTCCGATGTCAATGTAACTTCGTACACATAGGCCTACAACATCATCGGCGGTATGTAAAGGGGTATCGCTGTTTTGTGCACCAAGCACGTCGGATTTCTTTTCCATCTCTGCCCACCATCGTGAACAAGTAGCGGACTCCCTGAAAAGTACTGTGTCATTCAGTACCACTGGTCGGAGATTAGCAGCGTTACGGACATCTTGAGTCCTCATGTGTTACCTCTCATGTGACAGTATCGTGCTGCCATTTTCCAAGAGCAAAATGCTAATCCACACACGGCACGTGTCTTTATGATCTGTCTCCGAGATGTTGAGGTACTACCATTACCAGCAAGAACCATAGACTTGTCCCTGATAGAAGGTGTGTAGGACCAGCTCAGACATTACTTCGCCATAGTGCAAGTATTCAGGATAACAAGGAATAGTTACGACGGTGGTGTGCCAGTCTGCCTTAGGAGAGGATATAATGGTTTTATGACAACCTCACCAATCGAATCCATGTATCCACGCCAGAAAGGGGTGAAACTTTATCATGATAAATGGGCTCATACTGCTACGTAAATTTTACTCGATTTTTTAATCTCTGAATTTTTGTCAGGCAGAGTGTAATAACATTTACTGAGAAGTATTTCAATTAAAATTTCTCAAGCATTGAAAAATTTAACACCTCTTCCCAACACGGCTACAAAGCAAAACGAAATATTGTTAAATTACATTTAATAAGGGAAGCAGTGAAAAGTCTAGACAGTAATAGAAATAAATTTAATTTAATTTAATTGCAATGGAGCACAGGCTCCGGTGTCAATTTCCCTACACACCCATCTTCCCCCTATCCTGCACCCTCCTACATTTGCCCTCTACAAATTTTATCTTTAAATTCTTTCAAATTTTTCGGTAAATTATTCATCATTTCTCTTGGTAACTTATTCCAATCCCTGACACCCTTACCTAAAAAAGAGAATCTTCCCACACCCTTGTGCCTGAAATCGAGTGCCAGTTTATAGTCATGGTCATCTTTTCCCTTCCATGCACTACTTTTCATACCAATTGCAATATCTTTCCATGCCTCATCGCCAGTATATGCTCTGTACACTCCCATGACCCTCCTCATCCTCCTCCTGTCTTGCAATGAATCCCATTCCAGTTCCTTTATCATATCCGTCACTGATTGCATTCTCCAATAATTTCCAGAAACAAATCTAGCAGCCCTTTTTTGCACCCTCTCCAACTCCTGTATTTGATACGTAAAATGAGGGTCCCATAATACACTACCATATTCGAGCAATGGTCTGACAAAAATTTTGTAACCCAATTCCTTTACTTCTCTCGTACATCCCCTCATCACTCTCTCCAACAAGTGCAGAACATTGAAACCTTTTCCTACCACCTGTCCAATGTGTCCTGCCCAGTTAAGCTTGTTATCAAAAGTAGTGCCAAGATATTTACATTTCAAGTCTTCAGCAAGCAATTCTTTCCCCACCTTATATTCATAATTAACCTTTTGTTTTTTATTTGTGTATCTAACAAGCTGACTCTTCTTTACATTTATCTTCATTCCATGTATACCAACCCAACTAGATATCCTGTCCAAATCACCCTGCAACTGTTTACAATCCTCTATCGTTTTGATTCTTTTATACAACATTATGTCATCTGGAAACAATCTAATTTCAGATAGTAAACAATCAACACAATTATTCATTAGAATAATGAAAAGCAATGGTCCCAGTACGCTACCGAAACAAAACTAACACTGGGAAATCTAATTCAATTGAGAAAAATGTATATAATAAGTATCAACGCCATGTAATCTCCCCGAAAATGTTGAGTTCTGAGGAACACTAAAGAGTGTCAAACTTTGTACAACCCTAATTTGATATTCGCTGTAGTGCCCTTCACATGTGATGGTAGGTTAGCAGCCAACAAGCAGAACGAATTCACATTCTCTCAGATTTCATAATGAGTTATTACAACCTCACGTGCCTTCCGTTAGGAATCAGGTGCATTGCAGAGGTTAACGATTTGCATTAATTCACCTTAAAACTATATCCCAATATTTTTGTGGATTTGGCAACGTTTCACGAAAAGTAGCGTATGGTGTTTATGAGCAAACCAATGTGTCAAGTACTAACTGCCGAAAAGAAAGTAAGTTCTGCGTGCTGACTTTAAGAGAAAACTGTGTATTGATATAATGTACATGTCGTCTTTGATTACATGTAAGAGCATAGTGCATGGTATGAAACAAAACACAATTTAACTTTTAAAACAAGTAGCATTGATTTATAAATGATTAAATATTAGTAAATATTCAGGTCAAAGTCATATACTTTTAACTGATAAAGACATAAACACAGATGTTTATTACTAAGTTAAGTAGATATCTGGTTCTGGGAATACGTGTATACCGCTTTCTCAGTTCTCTTTTTAAATTTGGTTTCCAGAATCAAAGATAAAATGCTTTTACACATTTTAACGAATTATGAAGAAGAAAATCTTTCATTTCATTGCTACAGTTGCGAGGAATGTATTGTGCTTTAAACGGTTCGGTGGAAGAAAATAAATATAGAACAAACAGAGAAGTTTGTCTGATTCTTTATAATTTGTTGATAGCAAGTTGCAGTGATCGTGGATTTTTTTATTTATTTCAAGGTGTCATGGCTAAGTATGTCGACAATGAGTTTATAGTACTTGCTAGTTACAAAAGATAGTTTAAAGGATTTGTAAATCAGCGTTACTGTTTAAATAATTCGATCTATTAGTTGTGCGTTTTAAGGATTTCTCCCTTGCTTGGTCAACGTTATGTTTCCGAAAACAAATTGAATAAAAAATTTGGCGAATGATGTGGTTGCGACCTAGCCGTTTTGTGTAAACGAACATTACCTGTCATTAATCCTTTTGGTAAAAGCACTGCAGATCAAGCACCAAATATTGTTTGAAGTTTTATTTCTAATTATCTCGTCTTTCATTTTTCCGTTTCTCTTGATATTTTGGGTTCTGTAAATTAATGTTTTTGAAAATGTCACTTAGTTAAATCACTCTTGCTTGCTTCATTAACTTTTATGATTAGTAGCAAATGATTAACAGGTGTGAACCAACCTACTATATAATTACCTAAGCTCACTCACCTCTTTAGCTATTAGCTGGAGAACGGCCGTCACTCGCAAATTAACAGCGACCAGGAATATCACTAGAGGTTATGTCCACAATGTAATAGCTAAGTAACTACTGCAAAATTAATTTCCATAACACATTCATTAGTTTGCTTTTCGTAACATTTCACAGCTAAAAAAAAGACCGATAGACATTAGTGCTGAAAAAACTCTTTTTAGTAATATTTTGCTAACTGAAAGAAAAAACACTTTAAAAAACTTAAATTACTTATGGTCTCTGCTATAATCAAGAATTCTAATTATCATTCCGGACTATGTTAAATTTCAATTTAAATAAAATTTTCGCTAATGTTACTGCTTGACGAAAGTTTATACATTACGGTTTATTTGCTTTTTACGTACTTACCACCTTCGTAATGATCTTTATTCATGTTCGTTGTACGTGAGTTATTAGATTATTTTAAGTGGACATCAGACCAAATATGTTACCGAATCGAGTATTCTTACAATTCATTTCTTCAACTATTTAATGATCTGGAATCTGTATTAAGTTCTCTGGCCGTTACAAACACTACATTATGACTGTTTATCCAGCCTCAATAAAAAGCAACGAGATGCTTTCGAAGCAATTCTCTTTAAACCGAAATTCTTCAAATTCTGCAGAGTGAACTTTTAAGGTCAAATACAGGTTTGTATTTCAGCAAGTTGGAGTCTACCAATTGTACGATCGTCTCTGTTTTATACGTCTATTAATACTTCTGAATTCTTCAAGCTCAAAAGATTTTATTCACCCTAAGGGTGAATTACAGGTCAAGTTCATATTTTGACAGACAACGTCAGCCCGTCATAATCTTTCAATTTACAAACTGAAACTATTCTAGACTCGTGATGATGCGAAAGAAACGGTCACGGGCTTACATTAGTTTCAAATAAATTTCCGTAGTCAGACGGCCACAAATATTTATAAATTCCAATGTGAACAACCTACTGGGTTTGATAAGTCGATTTTATAACTAATTTTTACTTAGGCGCAAGTGCACGTACTGTTGTTTGGAATGAGTGATCTCGTGTTAGCGAGACATACCTTGCAGAATGGCACTAGAGAGCAGGCTGGCGACAGCGGAGCTGCGCCCGGTGTACTGGCCCTTATCGAGCAGCACGATCTGCGCCACAGAGTTGAGGTTAGGCGTGCTGACGTGCCACACCACTCCGGAGGACTCGTCCACCATGCTGAGTACAGTCGTCCGCAGTCGCTCCAGAGCGAAACCAGCCGAGAACGGCACCAGCACCACCGCACCTGCAGCGGAACCAGGCAGCTGTCAGTAATCTGCACCGGTGCTCACACTGTTATTAAATACGATGTGTTTCTAAATATGGATAATATGACACAGTTGTAACTATGGTTGCAACGATATATTGGTCAACCGATAATATCGATATTTTTAAACGATCGATACGATAATATCGATATGATGCAGTGGAATATCGAAAACTAAAAACCCTTTGAGCTAAAAAAAATCCTGCAAACAAATGTATGGGTGAAAGGGACCAAACTTGAATATGCTAAACTCTGATTTAGCTCGATAACGACCTTTGCTGCTCTGTGGTTCCACAACGTTTCGTGCGCGTTATTCGTTCCCCATTCATTTACGTTCTCCGTTTTATTACTTAATATGTTGCGTTACGTTGGCATTCGTTAGTTCTTGTTTCTCTCTGGGACGTATTACTATATTCTAAAGGGAGTAAAAAATGTGACCTCCTGACTGATACAATTGCTTATTCTATCAGTGTTGATAATAGACCCTTTAATGAAGTTGGAGGCAAAGGTTTTAAGTTTTATTGAAACACTTAGCATCATTATACAAAGTCCTTCTTCGGGGAACTATCAAAACAAAAATTGATGAAAAATATTAAAAAATTTCGAAAGTTGTGAAGGAAGAGTTGAAAAGTGGAAGCATTTTTTATTGTTACGTATAGAATAACACCGACTATTTGGAGATAACGGTACATTTTTTGTTGGAAAATTAAATTTAAATCAATCATGATTGGTATACTAGTTGGGTTAAGATATGTTCAAAATTTCAATTAATCGTTTACTCAAAGTCGCCTTGTCGGTAGCTTCTGAACACGTTTTCTCACAGGCAGGAACCACTGTCACTCAAACTAGGAATTGACTTCATAGGAAAAGGTTAAGCAAACTACGTTTTCAGGATCTGTTGATGCTTAATATTTGCAGACCTAATTTTTTCCAATAAACTATCTCAAATTTATTACTTGATTTTGATTTACATGCTTATTTCTAATTTTTAAAATAATATATACAGATGTCGGAAAATATCGATATTATCGATATAATGCGGCCGATAATATCTGCCTGGCATCGATATAAATATCGATATATTCATCGGTATTGATTTTATCTTGCATCTTTAGTTGTAGCTGACATCTGTGATACATTCTCTTGTTGAAGACCGTATTATTGGAGAATGTGCTCATATTAATTTGTAGAGCTAAAATGTCAAAACAATCGAAGGATCCGCCAAAAGAGGTAGGCGGTTTCTTTTTCGAATGCAAGAAATGACAAATCAGCAATGATTTATCCGTAAATAAGTCTGATTTACGGATAACATGCCGAGAATGGATGAAAGTATATGTGTATACTATAGTAACGCGCAAGATGAGTAACAGAGTGTGCGAAAATATGTTGTCATTAACGATTTGTTATAGGAAATAAATGATTATTTTTAGTTCTTCCCAGAAGACACCGCTTCCTCAAATGCCAACGTTTCGGACAATCTACTTCGATATTATTGTAGTGGGTAAATGCACCGAGATGTGTTTCACGCGCTATACCAAACGCATCTAATGTTCAGTGTTGTTGAAGGTTTGTTCAGTCCATCCAATAAGAAGATTGCAGCTATCCATTGTAGGGTGACTCTTTAGTGGGTCGCGACGAAAGTTATTCTCTTCACAGTAAGGCAAGTCACTCATCGTCGATACCGGACCTTTTCGATTTCAACTACTTCTTACAAATATCATATATATTTAGAGCACGGGATCGGCGTATATATGTATTTCGTCTTATTCTTAACGTCAACATTCGATGGATTATGGCATTTAATTTCAACAATATTGGAAAAACGGTATACTGGCACAATTATGAATTAATATTATTCGTTTCTACGAACTGACAACTCATTGTATGTGACTGATAATTTAGCACATCTCAATTTACAAATAGAAACACAGTGGTTATTTAACACTACGAAATGTGTCGCTAGATGAACAACGAAATTAGAAAGCTGTTATTCATAGCAAAAACCAAGGCTCAATAATCATATAAGTCTGAAGTTAACAAAACTGTAATAGCATAAAGAACTATTAATTTCTCACGTGTTTCCTGTGTATTGGGTGACGTTAGAGACTTCCCAAATGTCAATAGAGCAGTACCGTCCCAGTACTTCCTAAGGTATAAACTGCACTACCACGGAGATCCTTGATACCGGTTGCAAAAATACTGCTGAAACGGAAGCGTTTGGGGAAAATACACTGTTCTGTCGCAATAGCCTCCTTTAGTACGAAATGTAACACACAAAATATCTTAATCTGCTTCCATATCGCCTCATTGAGTCACTAGCGATATTTACCAAAACTTCAACACAACAAACTAACTTACAACATTTGCCTTTCTTTTCGTTCTGAATACGGCAGGATAACTTAATCGCACAGTACTTTTCACATCACTTCGTTCTTTCACTCTGAGAGCCATCCGCGGAAATCATGACAGTTGGTGAAGTTTCGAACTATGATTTGATCTTTGTTAAAAAACGAACGAAAGCGAGAAATCCTCCATACTCACCCTGCAGTCAAATGACTATCTCGTTATGGGGGAGGGAAGGAGACAAGAGTTCTTCTCCTGTAGTAGGTATAATGATGTCACGCAAAGAAATATACAGCTAAGACCGAGTGTGGTGGGTGAGCGGTTAACGCTCTGGCCTCACATTCGGGAGGACGCAGGTTCGAATCGCCGTCCGGGCATCGAGATTTGGATTTTACATGGTTTCCCCAAATCACTCCAGTCGAACGCCGGGATCCTTCCTTCGAAAAAGCCATGGCCGAATTCCTTCCCGTTCCTTGTCACCAGGCCCATTCCGCCTCTAATGACCTTGACGTCGATAAAGCTTCGGCTAATCCAGGTTATGGCGTCTAACTTTTTGGACAAGACAAATCGCTGCGATACAGATATAAGCTTAAGATGAAATGCTAGTACTTACCGCAGACGGGACAGCAGTGTCCCAGAGGTGTGACAGGCGTGTAGCAGGGAAGCTGCTGGGCACACGACGGTGCGACGTGCCGGCAGATGTGAGGCAGGGCGGTATCCTGGGAGATGCAGGGGCAACCCTCGGGGTAAGGACATTCAGTCTGTCCGAGCACCGCCACTGCCTGTCCAAAGTCCCACGACTCCCGGGACACGAACTGCCTCCTGCCCGACTCACTCGACAACAGTTCCGACCACGACGTTTGGTCCAGTTCCTACAGAAACGATAAGCCCTCAAGTAAACACTATAAATCTCTACTGGTGTACACTGCAGTGGAAAATGAAAGATAATGCTGCTGTATCGAGTTGTAATGTAACACCACATACGTGAGTTCGTCTCAGCAGTACTACCTTCCACAAAATTTCGTTGAAAGTGTCTGACATTAAAGTTGAGAAAATTTGTGCTACAATTTTATAAAGCCAGAAAACTTGTAGGAATTAGCACTGGTATCAAACGGTTTCGGAATGATAACTCTAGGTTTTTGTTAATACTTGCAGAAGAACAAATGCAGGTACAATAGATGGAAAGCCACAGCCAAAATCTTCGTAGTCTAAAAGTTAATTCCGAGCGTGGCGGTGTAACGGTTAGCGTTCTGGCCTCGCATTCGGGAGGACGGCGGTTCGAATCCCCGTCCGGGCATCCAGATTTGGGTTTTCCATGGTTTCCCAAAACACTCCAGGCAAATGCCGGGATGCTTCCTTCAAAAGGCCATGGCCGAATTCCTTCCCATTCCTTGCTCCCATCCTTGCCCCACATCCTTTCCCGTCTCTAAAGACCTCGCTGTTGAAAGAAGTAAAGCAGTTAAAAAAAAGTTAATTATTTCTTTGCTAGTGTAAGACCGTGACCGTTATTTGAATATCGTCACGGATCTAGAATAATTCTACTTTCTAGGGTCAAAGATTATGATAGGTTGACCCGATCTGACCAAATACGCACTTGACCTGTATTTCACGCTTACTTAACTTAGTCCACAACCCGAAGGTTGGTTGGATCCTCCAGAAGGAGGCATACTAAGCCATTGTGTCAGAGGTAGGACGGCCAGTTCCTTTCCTCTGGGACCTACAGTTTAACGTGGAAACCGAACCACGGATTTAGTGTGAATAAAATCTCTTGAGCTTGAAGAACTCAAAAGTATTAATAGACGTATTAAACACGGACAGGGACGATAGCGCTATCGTATATTTGTTTCAATGGACGTACAGTAAAACCTAACTTGTATTTGACCCTTGAAGTTCACTCTGCAAAATTTGAAGAATTCTTGTTTGGTTCGTAAACATCAACTTATTTTTTTTTTTTAATTGTGCCTTGGCATTCATAATGTAATCTTTGGTCATAGTGTCTGTAACAGCCAGAGAACTTAATACAGATTATTAAACAATTGGGCAACTCCAAAGAAATGAATTGCCGAATACTCGATTCGGTAACATATTGAGCCTGATATCTTCTTTAATCAACCTAATAACTCACGTACAGCAAACGGGAACAAAGACCATTAAAATCAAATAAATTGTAATGTATAAACTTTAGTCAAGTAACAACATTAGCCAAAGTTTTCTTTTAATTAAATTGAAATTTAGGCTAGGTCGGAATGACAACTGGCATTCGTGGTTACAGCAGAGGCCATGAGTAATTTTTTTATGTCGCTTTCATTACTGAAAAGTTCCCCGTTTTTTCAGCCGTAAAGTTTGTCGATATTTTTTTAAACTATGAAATGCTACGAAAAGCAAACTTAATGAATGTATTATGGCAATTAATTTTGTAGCAGTTGCTTAGCTATTAAATTGTGGACATAACCTCGAATTTCTTCTAATGATATCTCTGATGGCTGTTACTTTGCTAACACGTGACACGTTCTCCAGACAATAGCTATCGAGGTGGTTAGCTTAAGAAACTATATGGTAGATAGGACATTATACAGTAGATGGTTGGAGAATTATTGCCCCAGCGCGCAGAACAACCTCAAGTAACGTTCTTGAATCCCGTCAGCTTGCAAACACATCTATGTTCATCATTCACCAACAATGTCAAGAACAACGCTTATCTTAGCAAATATTTATCGTAAAATCTTGCTATTGGCTTCTGAGGTGTTTTCCTCTCACCAACGTCAACCAGATACTCATTTCGGTGGATAAAGCGGTTTACCTTGTCACATTTGCTCTATCAGGCACTGCCTGAATTCCTTCGACCGTGTTTTTTATTTATGTCACCGGAGTCAAATAAATCTTTTTACAAGCTGCCTTTTGCAATACTCAGCTTCAAAGGCCAGTCTCAATGTCTGCGTTTCACGTCCCTCTAGTTACACACTAGCTTTGGGAGAGGTTCCTACAGCCACTCGCTTGATTATTATTTTTATGTTTATCCATAATCCCTCGCAGCCGCTCTATAAAGCACTGGCAACTTGCGACATAACAAGTACGAACAAATAGGTAGATATTCTGTCAGCTTCGTCACAGAGGGAGAAATTACTTATTTCTGCTAGACTAATAAATGCTTCACAATGAAGTTCAAAGTTTTATCTTACAGTTTTAACAAACTTTCATATTGTACTTCATATAATATAGAATTACAACAACCGTTCAAAATTTTTGCTGCGTGATTGTGTGGGAGATGGAAAAGATCTGCCGGAGGCAAAGATTAAAATGAGAGGTTTGATCAAAAGAAAACAATTTTCAAGGTTTTCAGATGTAGTAAGAAACTTAGACAGGAAATTTGATGAGATAGAAAAGCATTTTGAGTTATGTGTCAGAAGTAATAGTAAATAGGAAATAAATATCACACAAGAAGTCGATGATTAAAGATGGTGGATTATCTCAAACATTAAAAAAGTTGCAATAAACTTGAGAGTCTGGTGAATACTGAGAAGATTGCTGACGAATAGAGATCGGATTATACGCATTTGCATGTTTGCATATGATTTGCATATTAAGCCCATTTTCGCCTGTAATTGCATATTTTACCTAAAACCAAGAGATGATGCATAGTTTTGCTATATTTACAGTATTTTTCGATAGTGTTCCTAGTTAATAATGTTACGTTGTAGCCGACAAAACCTACTAGTAGCATAGCTCTTAGTCTACGACGACTCGCTGAAGAACTACGACCCACGTTTGGGAATGTAAATAAACTAATTTCATCAACAAAGAAAGTGTTTCTTAAGGCACTTTATCGTCATAATACTCATAAAAAAATTTCTAAATGTGCCTTTACCTTCGGAACTAGTGGTAACTCTATGGGCGACTTGGGTTGAAGCTGTACTGTTTTACAATGAACATTTCGAAGTCATTAAAGGTGTAGTAAATGACTTTGATAGTGGAGTTGCTATGACAGTTTGTTAGTACAGGACAGCATTGAACAATTGGCTGAATCTATTCAGGTAATTAATAAAATCCGCATTGCCACAGGTATTCTTGTGTAAAATTAAAGTAAAGTTTGAAAATATTTTGAAGAACCAGGTTTTGAGCCTTTGTGTCAAATTGATAGTTTTAGTAATGGGACAGGTCAACTTTTTCCAGAAACAATGACTGCTAAGACAACACCCAATTTCAAATACTGCCCAGTTACACCAGTGAATGTGGAACGGATCATACACAGCTATAAAAATATTTTGAGAGACTGAAGAAACAATTTGACTATTGAACAGATTGTTTACATTTACAAAAGTAAAAAAAAGTTAAATAATTATTAACTATCGAATTTATAAATATGTTATTCAACTACTTACTAATTGCATGCTGATTTTGAAATAAAAATATCTAAAAGTTACAATTTTATATAATATAATGTTGCATATTTTGACATTTTTTATGCATGTTTTAAGCATTTTTCGTGCATATTTCTAGCTTTTTGTGTTGCATGTCATACGGTCTCTACTTATGAATGTGAAGCATATGGCTGGAACACCACTTACAGACCTGTATGGGGTGTTTGAGATCACTATGCATGTATTTTACTCGCCTGATCGCCGATAACAATGGACCCGACACCGATAGGAGCCTCGGGCAGCTGTACGTAAAAGGTACTGTCAGAGGGGAAGACGGCTCTCTCGAACATGCAGGGCACGCGCTCTCCGTGAGGAACCGGGTTCGGCTCCGGCGGTTGACCTGTCGCTCCGTCGGCCAGCCAATTGGTCGGGTCCAGCCACGCTGCCATCTCCGTCCGATTGAACATCACGTCTGTAAAAGACAGCCACTATTGCAACAGTTTCATGAGGGACGAACTATGTAAATGGAAAACAGAGTGTCTCAACTGTGTGTGGAATTTGTAAGGTTTCTAATAGTTTTTTTACTGTTTTATATAATATATATCTCTGTGTGTGTGTGTGTGTGTATATTAAATATATATATATGTATTGAAGTGAACTACACTTAATGGTTTCTTGAGGTTTATTACAATGTACACAAAACAACTGGTAAACAATAAACAAATGTGGTTACAGTGATCGGATGACCGTCGAGAAATTTAGCCTGGTCCTGATCCGGGGTAGAGAGAGACGGCTTCTACTTCTCGCGAACTTCCGGTGGTCTTCTGTAGTTGACGCTGGTTCCGCGGTTAGGCCGGAACTGTCGGTGGAGCTGCCGGCTACGCTTATATAGGCGGCCTGGCGCAGGAATACAGTTGTGTGGTAGTACGGCGACCTCTGTAAGAAAAGGTCCCACTTAGCCTCTAGATGATTCTATTTATTTTCCTGGTTTGTTTTGATGCCTCTGCGCCTGTTTGGAGTCGTATATGTGTCCCGGCGTGCAGGCGCGTTGTGTGTGAGGTCTGCCTGGCAGGGGCCTTTACTGGCAGACTGAACATACCTCCCTCCGGGGGGGGGGGGAGGGGAAGCGATGTCTGCGACGTCTGCGAGGTCGTCTGCCGCTGCGCCCTGGAGCAGACTATGAAGGCTACGTCCGGGGGAGTACGGAGCTGTTCCCCTGGCGATGCGTGCCGACCTGCGTCGTGGTGCAGGTTGTGATGGAGGTACCTGTGGAGCTAACGGCATCGGTTCGTCGGCGTCGATGGCCGGGGGCTGTACGGGGGGCGCTGAAGATGGTCCCCGCAGGTGGTCGAGAGGCTGCGGCTGAAGGGTGTCGGAGCGACCGACAGGTTGTGGCGTCGGTGGTGGCGCTGTAACAGTCTCTGAGCAACGGTTAGACGGCAGGAGTGGTGGAGGGGGCGGGGAAGGAGAGGAAGAAGTGGATGGCCGTGCCGTGGTGGAAGAGGACGGTGTCGTGGTGTAGCGGGGACGTAGTTGGTTTCGATGGCGTCGCACTACCCGGCCATCTAGGCTGACGTCGAACATTTGGCGGCCCCGGGGCCGCTGGATGACCCCCGGAAGCCAACCGGCCCGGGAGCCAAACCCGCGGGCCCAGACTAGGGATCCCGGGGTGAAACGGAATGGCCCCGAAGGTACCTGTACTTTGGGAGGGGGTAAGAGGAGATGAAGGAGAGTGCGAGGTTGGCGGCCATGCAGCAATTCCGCCGGGCTTTTAGCCCCCACTGGAGTGGTTCGATAGGAACTGAGGAAGAGTGTCAATGCCTCTTCGAGTTTGTGACTTGTGGTGTATTTGGTCATTTGGGTTTTGAATGTTCTGACTAGCCGTTCCGCCTCCCCGTTAGATTGGGGGTGGAAGGGCGGGGTGAGGAGGTGTTGGATATTGTTGGCGGTACAGAAGGATAGGAATTCCCGACTTCGAAATTGCGGTCCGTTATCTGTGACGATGGCGTATGGTAATCCTTCAATGGAAAAGATTTTCGTGAGAGCTGAAATGGTGACCTCTGTGGTGATTGTGGAGCAACGGACGACATATGGGAAGTGGGAAAAGGCATCCGTCACTAAGAGCAACTGGTGGCCTAGGAATGGGCCAGCAAAGTCGAGGTGAATGCGTTCCCAGGGTCCGGACGGTGCCGGCCAGGAAAGGAACTTTTGAGGGGGGCGGGGCAGTTGTCGGGCACAGATGGTACAGCACCGCACCATCTTCGTGACATCCGTGGTAAGGCCGATCCAGAATACATGGCGTCTGGCAAGGGATTTAGTGCGAGCAATTCCCCAGTGTCCTTGGTGGAGAGTTTGGAGGATTGTCGGCTGTAGGGATCTCGGAACGACGACCCTCGGAGTGGAATTTGGTTCTGTGCGGAGAAGCACTCCCTCTACTACTGAGAGCTGGTGGCGGATGGAGTAGTAGAAGTGGAGGTCTTGATGATGGCGTGGAGGGGAGCGTGTTTGCCAACCGTGTTGGATGTGGTGTCTGATGACACGGAGGAGGGGGTCCTCCATTGTGGCTGCCGCGACTTTTGAGGCCGTGACTGGAAATGTCTTCAGTGCTTCTTGTATGTCATCGTCGATCTGGAACACAAGAAGTTCCGAATTGTCGAAGGCAAGGTCTGGTCCCTGCGGTAGTCTGGATAAGGCGTCTGCATTGGCATGCCTGGAGGTGGTACGGAAATGCATGGTATATCTGAACTGGGACAGGAATAGTGCCCAACGCTGGATGCGGTGGGATGTTTTGGTAGGCAGACGTGTGGACGGATCAAATAGTGATAGGAGTGGCTTGTGGTCGGTAATGAGGTGAAAAGAAATCCCATATAAAAGGGAATAGAATTTGGAGCAGGCAAAAACAATAGCTAGCGCCTCTTTCTCGATTTGAGAATATTTAAGCTGGGCAGCCGATAGGGCTTTGGAGATGTAAGCTACGGGGCGTTCCGTGCCATCTGGTAATTTATGAGACAGAACTGCCCCCACACCGTAATCGGATGCATCTGTGGCCAGTATCAAGGGGAGGTTTGGAGTATATGGCATGAGGCATGCTGCGGACTTGAGCTGCTGTTTAAGGGTGTGGAATGCGGTCTCGCAAGCTGGGGTCCAACGGAACGGAATATTCGTGCGACAGAGGTGGTACAGGGGTGCTGCCACTAGTGCTGCCGAGGGTATAAATTTTCTGTAGTATGAAATCTTGCCTAAAAAAGATTTCAACTGATGTAGATCCTGAGGCCGAGGTAAGTTGGAAATAGCGTCCACATAGGAAAATGCTGGGGAAATGCCTTCCTGAGCGATGATTTGACCCAGGTAGGAAATGGATTGTTGAAAAAATTGACACTTGGAAAGGTTGCATTTCAGACCTGCCGCACGGAGGCGGAGGAAGAGTAGGCGGAGGTTGGTCATGTGTTCGGCAGCGGAGGGTCCCGTGACGACTATGTCGTCGAGATAATTGATGCATCCCGGAATATCCTGGAGAAGTTGTTCGAGATACCGTTGAAAAATCGCTGGAGCACTGGCCAAGCCGAACATGAGCCGGTTGAGTTGGAAAAGGCCAGAGGGCGTGTTGATGACTGTGTATTGTCGGGACTGGATATCCAAAGGGATTTGAAGGTATGCTTCTGCCAGGTCAATTTTTGTAAAGTAGGTACCTCCTGCTAGTTTACGGAAGAGGTCGTCCGGTCTCGGAAGTGGATAGTCGTCTACCAGCAGATGCGGGTTGACTGTGGTTTTAAAGTCACCACAGAGACGTAAGCGGCGTCCTGGCTTCTGAACTATGACCAATGGCGTGGCCCAGGGGCTGAACCGCACCGGCTGGAGGATCCCTTCGTCTTGGAGACGTTGAAGTTCTTCCTGAAGTGGTTGTTGAAGCGCTACGGGTACCTGGCGTGCCCGGAAGTATCGAGGCCGTACGCCCGGCCGGAGTTGGAGTGATGCTTCGAAGTCCTTTGCACAGCCGACGCCTGGTGAGAACAGGTCCTGAAACTCGGTGCAAAGGGCGTCCACTTCAGGAAAAGGAACATGCTGAGATACGAGGTGTATATTATCCTCAATTGAAAATCCGAATAAGCGGAAGGCGTCCAGTCCAAATAAGTCTGCTGTGAAAGAACTGTTAACTACTAAAGAGGAGACTGAACGATGTACTGACTTATACATGACGTTTGCTGTGAATTGTCCCAGGAGTGCTATTTCCTGTTTGTTGTATGTCAGGAGGCGCTTAGGGGCCGGCGAGAGGGGGGGCGAGCCAATTTGCACATAAGTAGTATAATTAAGCAATGAGACTGCTGCTCCTGTGTCGACTTGTAGGCACAGAGGCTTGCCATTGACCGTAACGTCGATAAAAAGTTTGGATGCTGTGGAAGTGTCTACCTGATTGATATCCATAGGTGCGCCGCTCAACCCGTCTTGGTAAGACCCTGGGCGGCGAGAGCCGGGATTGGCATTGGTGGTGTTGGTGCGGCAGACGGACGCCAGGTGTCCCTCCTTGCCGCAACGTGAGCATTCAGCCCAACGATCCGGACAATTTTCCCTCTCATGTGCTGAATAACAGGCGGGGCAGGAGGGCAGGCGGAGCGGGCTGCGGCGTCGGCGCTGCGGGATCCGCTGCTGCTGCCGAGACTTGGTGCCCCGGCCGGAACGGGTCGGTTCGATGTTCTTCTGAGGAAGCGGTCCCCGGTTGTGGTGTCGGGAAGAGCGCGACTGGGAGCTCTGGATGGCGGCGACGTCTTCCGTGTCCTCTACGTCGGTTCGGATTGCGGCCATATCCGCCCAGGACTCCAGGCGGCGATCTGCGGCCGTAGATATTTCGAATTTGTAGGCAAGTTCGATGACCTGCTCCAGGGATGGGTCCTCTAACTTGAGGGCGTCATCTGGTGCAGCCTGTATGATGTGATCACGCACCATGTCGTCGGCGTAGGATTCGTGGGAACGACGAGTTTGAAACTTACATTTTCTGCTAAGGCCTTGGAGTTCGGCCGCCCACTGGCGATACGTTTGATCGGGCTTCTTCCGGCATTGATAGAATTCGACGCGGGCCGCGACGACATGGTAGCGGCGTCTGTAGTATGCATTCAGTGTCGTGCCGATGGTCGTGAAGGTGAGGGTGTCGGGGTCTTGTGGCTGAAGTTTGGTGAGCAAGACATACATCTTCGATTGGTTCCAGGAAAGGAAATATGCACGCTGGTCTTCTTCTTTGGATATGTGATGAATTGCGAAGTGTTGTTTTATGCGCTTCTCGTAGGTCTCCCATACCTCGACGTCGTCGTTGAATGCTGGGAACGGAGGCGGGGCCGTGGGGTGGCGGAAATTCCTGACTTCCGCAATCAGTTGTCTCTGAGATTCTGTGAATTGCTGCTGCATTGCTGTCTGAGATTCTGCGAATTGCTGCTGCATTGCTGCGAACTGATGTAGAAGTCCTTGGAGGAACTGTTGCCATTCCGTAGGTGCTGCTGGCGTAGTCATGATGGTCGAGAGTTCTTATCCCAACCTTGTCGCCACTGAAGTGAACTACACTTAATGGTTTCTTGAGGTTTATTACAATGTACACAAAACAACTGGTAAACAATAAACAAATGTGGTTACAGTGATCGGATGACCGTCGAGAAATTTAGCCTGGTCCTGATCCGGGGTAGAGAGAGACGGCTTCTACTTCTCGCGAACTTCCGGTGGTCTTCTGTAGTTGACGCTGGTTCCGCGGTTAGGCCGGAACTGTCGGTGGAGCTGCCGGCTACGCTTATATAGGCGGCCTGGCGCAGGAATACAGTTGTGTGGTAGTACGGCGACCTCTGTAAGAAAAGGTCCCACTTAGCCTCTAGATGATTCTATTTATTTTCCTGGTTTGTTTTGATGCCTCTGCGCCTGTTTGGAGTCGTATATGTGTCCCGGCGTGCAGGCGCGTTGTGTGTGAGGTCTGCCTGGCAGGGGCCTTTACTGGCAGACTGAACATGTATATATTAAATAAGACGTACTTTTAAGAATTAAGTTGAGAACTATCTCAACATTTGTCTAAAGTAATAAAGAAAAACTGCTTCGGAAAAGCAATAAAAAAATTTGTGTTCAGCAGCAGAATTTAATATCCAGAATTATAAACAGCTCTAATGAGAACTTCGACACCTTCCTCTTATTGGTCTTATCACTTTGAAGCATCATGCCTTAATAGTAGATCTCCAAAAGGTGTTCCTGAATTAATATTACTAAACTACGCAGGGACTAATGATCGAAAACGGATGGAACTTACAGGTATACTACACTATGGCGGTAACACTTCTGCAATGTCAGAAATACTTGTTATGTATCTTCATTTATCGCTGTATTTCCACTGTCGTTTATGTCACATGCCGTGACTCATTAATAATTAACCGTCTATAATGACCTCGACGTCGACAAGCCGTAAATCTATAAGCAAAAAGCATCGTGCATAAGGTGCACAATGGAATGAAATTCATTAGTACAACAGAGAAGCATCTAAGTCACACTTCCCTCCCTGCTTTATACCTCAGTTTTTATACTCACTAGATGCCAATAAGCCAGCTAGCTATCTTCTAATCATCAAATTATATATTTGAAACTCTTCCAACCCGTTTGTATTCACCCCTCCCCCCATCTCAGATCTAACTGTGGAAACTATTCACAACTCAGGACAGGACTATTAAGAGACAAGCAAAGTGTTCGTGTTACTCCAGCAAAGGTGCAATAAAAACTGATTTCATGCATTTTTATACAGGAACTTTAAACACAAATGTTGCCACAGGTATGTCCCAAACGTCTAGTGTTGCTCCACGTTATATCGAATATGGTTCCCGGCAAAGTGCTGTTGTAATTCTAACTGTGGTTGTAGGTCACTATAATCTTAAAAATACAGAACTCCGCCTTCCTTGTACTTTATGTATGCTACCGAGTATAATCCACCACCCTTACTGTTATTCCAGAAATGGTCTCCCATTCAATTTCATTAAACTTATTTATTAATACATTGGGCCTGAATACCCAACGAAAATGAGATATACGAATGCCCTTTGCACATCTGCATATATATTCATTTGTCAGTGTTATTTCCGAATTTTCTTTTTGTTTACACCGGTTCGGTAGAACTTTAAATATAGACCTCAATTCCTCGTTGAAAGTGTCTCCATTATTTCGTTGTTACGTTTTTCATCATCCATCTGCTTCTTTACCAATTTAGCCGCTCTGAAAGCTTTTATAAGATTCGCGATCCCTTCTGCGAGAGCACCAGTTACCGACAGCCGCCTCGTATAAGCAATAATGGCAGGATATAACCCTTCTATTTACATTTTTCTCCCTGACACAATATCAATTTGGCATCCACTGTCTTGTTAACAAGGAATGCTTCCGCTCGCTAACCAAATTTGGCGTCTTCCACCGCCATTCTGCTCATTTTCTGCGAGTATACGCTCTGCTTATCTCAACAGCCTATTTATAAACTATATTTCATTCCCTACAGGCTGCATCTATGGGTTTGATTCTTGTCTATCAAAGTTTCAAATGTATTTTCTACTTAAGGTAGATACAATGTGGTTGCCATGTGAAATACTCATTTGCAAATTAATCCGGGAATTGTATTGAAGTGTCACGCTAATTGCGACATCAGAAAATGTATGGTTAATTTAATTTATTATAAATTTATCAATTATTAATAGTTTATGCATGAGGGATGTGAATTAATCATCAAGGCACCATTTAATTATTATTTATTAAATCACGTATACGGAGTGATTAATTTGACGTGATTAAGAGATGTGATTTGATAGCATGAATTGACAGGTATACATTATTGTTCATCAGGGTCGTTTACTGGGCTTGTGGGCGCGGTAGGTGAACGCACTCAATACACACAATACCGTATTGTTGCTCCTGCGACGGCAGCTGCGGTCAGGTCCGTGGTGGCGCTTCTTGTTAGCCGCACGATCGACGCTGCACAGACGTAAAGTGGCCCCTCAAGCAGCTAGGACGGGTAGATGTCGACGCAGTCTGGCGTCGAACCTGCTCCCTGGAGATACGGACTGGAAAGCTCTTCCAGCAGGAGCGCGAACTCACACTCACACTCGCGTATTATATTAGCACCGTCCGTCCGTACAGCCACGAGGTACACACCTCTATGTCCTCCAAGCGAGTCCTTCCGCCACCCTTCCGCCCAGCGGTCCAGCGGATTAGGGGAAATACGAGGGGTAGCCACATTCCTTGGGCAACAGCTACCTGTCTGCATCTAGCTGCAGCCTCACAAATCCGTTAGCAAATTTACGTGGTGCGACTTACTGTATCTGCAGAGGACTGTAATGTGTCACATCACAGTATCCACCATCACGATCACCACTCCCAATTCTTCATGACACAGCGTCACTTTACTTTACCCAGCTTTTTGGGGTGTAAGCATTTGTTCAAATTCAAGCTTAGATGTCAGTGCGGCAATGAGCTGTTTGGCTGTTTAACTTGTGTGACTATGAAAAGAGAAGCATTTCACAAGACCTTTCTGCAGACAGAACTTAGCCAGTCGAAGCGGAGGATCATTTTACATTACGGTAGGCGGACGTGGTTAATGGAGGGGAGACGCCATTTTGAATTACGTAATTTTTAAATTAAATATACAGTATGACATCAAAAGTCAGGAGGTCATCAGGTCCTTCCGATTTTCCCGCCAAAATCTTTCAGTTGATACTGTGGCGTGCACGTAGGCGCGTGACGCCATCTAACTGCAGTTTGCAAAATGTAAACAAACTGAAACAACCTCCTTCATATCACCGATCGTGGTGGTGTAACGGTTAGCGTTCTGGCCTCGCATTCGGGAGGACGGCGGTTCGAATCCCCGTCCGGGCATCCAGGTTTGGGTTTTCCATGGTATCCCAAATCACTCCAGGCAAATGCCGGAATGCTTCCTTCAAAAGGCCATGGCCGAATTCCTTCCCATTCCTTGCCCCCCATCCTTTCCCGTCTCTAAATACCACGCTGTTAAGAGAAGTTAAGCAGTTTAAAAAAATATCCCTCTTATCCATCTACTGATAACCCAAAGTCGGTGATATTAACTTGTGTTAACATGAAAATTCCGTGAAAAATAATAAAATCAGCATTTCATTGTTTTATTAAACCAAGCGGTTGGTACCATAAAACTATTGTTAAACATAAATTCATAGCAGTAATAGCATAATTATAAAAGGTACACTTTTTGACTACAAGAGATTGAAAAAATTGTAAAAAAAGAAAGAAAAAAAACTAAATTATGAATCATGAAAGTGTAGAAATGTAATGCGAATACAGCATGTTATAGCTGCCCTGAGCAGCAGTTTCAGAAGAACATTAGTTGATGCAAAATGGGGTATAATACGAACTGAAAATTAACTCGGATGTCACCATCAAAGAGTGCAACGGGAACTTAAGTATTTATCATATGGAACATAAAAAAACTGGCGTTTTTAAATGCGATTTACTTTCGCGCCCTGAGAGTGCCATACACAACTTGTGTATTGAATTAAATTCACTAATAAATAAATAAATGTAAAAATTGTTTAAAAACTAATAAATAGTTTCTTTAAACAGAGTCTGTTACATGTTTTTTGAAATTGACTTCCAAATGGTATACAAAATACACACCAATAATCAGTTAAAAATAATTATTGTGGGTTTTGAAAATTTTTAAATATGTTCAAATAGCATTTTCACGATATTAACATTTTCATGATATCCTCCGTTGAGCGATACATATGATTTTTTGACAGAAGGAAAGTTCGCTATAGTTGCCCTGCTCATTTTATCAAGCTATATATCTTGAAAGCGTTTCGAATGTGCAGTTTCATTGATAAAGAGACGGTGGATATTATTTTATATTTTATCGGCAAAAGCTTCCATGAATGTATGAAAATAGACGTGTATGTACCTATATTTTACTCTGCAGCCTCCACTACCTAGCGCAGACTCTGTGTTTGTGTGTGGCAGTAGTTTGGAGTTTCCCATCGTGCACGACGTTGGCCGAATGCCGATAGCTGCAGAATTGTGGGAGATATTGTGGTTTAAAGTGGTCTTCGTCGATCTGGGATATTTTCATATTTCGACCAAAGACATGTGTATCCGAATATTTCACTTTGGAAACACAACTACATAGCGCAGACCACTGTTGATTCTGTGTGGTAGTAGCCTGCAGTCTCCCATCATGCACTATGGTGGTTACATGTCGGTACCTATGGAGGTGTGAGTGATATGGTGGTTGAAAGTGATCGACCTAGGGCATATTCCTATTTCTACCAAAGACGTATGTGTCCCTATATTTCACCTTGCAGTCAGAACTACCAAGCGCATTCCATTGATGTTTGTGCGTGGCAGTAGCCTCGAGTTTCCCAACGTGCACTATTGCGGTTGAATGTCGGTAGCTGTGACGGTGTGGGAGATATGAAGGTTGAAAGTAGTTGACCGAGGGCATTTTAATATTTCCACCAAAGACATGTGTGTCGCTGTATTTCACTTTGCAGCCATAAATACCCTACGCAGATCACTGGTTTTTTTGTGTGTGTTACAACCCCGTAGAGTTATTTTTTTTATATAACTTTATGATATGATCGTTTTAAGGTTAGAAGGAATTAAAGTAACCCGTAACAGCACATTTTTAGATTATAGAGTTTGACAGACAGGCTGAATCCAGAAGATATGTCACCCTAAAACTTAAACGAATTTTAAACGGGAGATTCCATTTTGCTATACAATGAAAGAAAAGATCGACACTATCGCACAACCGAACGGGAGCACAACTGACAATGTTCGTGTCACTCGAAATTGCACGTTCTAGCTGAGCATTTAAAGTGTCACCCAAGAGAAAGCTTCAGTCCTCACTGGCCAGTTTCACTTCTCAGCCAACATGTCATTAAGGCTCTGCACTCAAAAGTTTTACTTTTCGATATACCAGTGACTTGGTAATAAGAGGTTGCACTTACAAACAGTTGTGTTTGAAGGAGTGAAAGTTCTTCGTCGTCTTGCAGAATAAAAAAAAAAAAAAAATTCTCAGTTGTATTGTAACTATCGACAAATTATTTATTTATAAAATATTTATATGATAAGTTTCTAGTTGCATCATCAGCGATTACCGTGGTTCCCAATTGATTGATTGCTTCCATCACCCAGCAAACAAGCAGCTACAGGAAAATCTTGTTTCAACTTCCTAATACTTGTGGTATAGGCGTTCCAGCAACTTGCTTGGTTCTTCAGAGACAATTATGGGTTCTGTTGTTTCATATTCACGAAACTTAAGAAACTCTATCAGCATTTAGTGCTCTCAAGGGTGCCCTATGCTGCAAGCCCACCAATAGTTTCTAAGTAGGACGTTCATCAGTTAGGTGTAAGTTCCATGAAGAAAAAAATTTGTTCCCATCGATAGTTAAATAATAAATAGATCCCCAAAGGAGCTAGTCCGTTGTAAATAACCCCTTGTAATTAAACACCCAATAATGATATTGTCCCGTAAAATACATCAAAATCAGAATACATATTATTAACCATTTTGATTGTAACATCCAATTCAGGTAATGATACTATTTACAATCTGGTAAATA
Organism: Vandiemenella viatica; assembly: GCA_031002005.1. NCBI lineage: Eukaryota > Metazoa > Arthropoda > Insecta > Orthoptera > Morabidae > Vandiemenella > Vandiemenella viatica. The sequence goes on from JARYHS010011408.1 coordinate 283,570,062, forward strand.
TATGTATGTTTCCACTTGGCGCGATGATAAATAAAACCTGAACTGACCGAATGGGATTTAAACCCGCTTCCTGTCGAAAACCAGACACGAGCATTTCATTCTAGGTTTGTTAGATAATAGCCAAAGATTCTCCTTCCGCGGAAAGACAAGGCCAAGGACTTATATTCCTACTACCTAACTGAACTAAGTAACTAACTAAATGTAGTACTACAGAAGAACTCTGAAAATTAAGTGGACAGACAAAGTAAGAAATGAACGAGTTTTGGAAATGATGGGTGAAAAAAGAAGTTTGTGGAGGAAGCTTACAGAAAGAAGAGACAGGCTGGTAGGTCATATTTTGAGACATCTGGATTAGTTAATTTGCTGGCGTAGGGGAACAGTCGAAGGTAAGAACTGTAGAGGAAGACAGAGATTAGAATATATGAAGCAGATAATTGAGAACGTTGGTTGTATGGGATATGTAGAGATGAATAGGTTAGCACAAGATAGGCAGGGATGGAGGATTGCATCAAGCCAGTCGAAAGATTGATGGAAAAAAAAAAAAAATACTGATCCCATTGTCAGACTACGTCACACGACCAGAATAACTATTTCATATATTACAGTAGTTTACCAATCGGCTGGCATGTAGGATCGTCGGACAACGGAGCTCTTCCCACGACGATCTGTCCGTCGGTGGGCAGCAACAGCTCGCCGCTGCGTGGCAGCACCATCTCTCGCACGGCGACGTACTTGGGCAGTGACACAGCCAGTTGCAAGTGGGGTGGGAAGACGGCCCTCTGGAGGGCGCAGGGTGGCCGTCCCCCGGACCAGTTGCTGCCTGTTGACCAGTTCGTGTCTCGTCGCCACCGCTTGGTGCCGCTCGACACCACCACCCCTGTAAAACGTCCTCAAACATATTAGACATTTCCTCGCTGTTACTCGTTAAATAACAAAATGATACTGTCAAAACCAAATGTTTTGTTCGGTAATTGTGGAAAGTACGACAAAATACCGAAGTTACAGTTGTCCTGTTATTAAGTTCCACTTTTTGAATCAAACAAGCACAAATGGAGGGCCGGATTAAAACAGGGCGGGGCCCGTAGCAAATGTGAAGAACGGGCTCTTGGTTTTCGCCGTCCGGGGCAATAGTATAGCTAAAAAAAAATGTCGCCCATCTGGTGTGGCGGGGAGTTTCCCGAGAATCCTAGGCGGGCCTGTCCTAGAAGGCGTGGGGCCCCCTAGGAGGCGTGGGGCCGGTGTCATTTGCTAACTCCTGTTACGTGGTTAATCCGGTATTGTAGTAATGACCTACTAAAACGAATTTTCAATCTATACAAACGGTGTGTCTCTATGAAATCTGGTAAATTCATTTGTTTAAATTTAAGATACAGCATTAGGTATTTAAAGTGAATCTAACATAGAACATCAGTTCATCTGCAGATAAACAAGGGGTTGGAAAACAAGGGTAATCAAGTCTTATCTCTCTTATCAGCAACGAACGTAATCACCAGATCTAACAAATAGCTGCTCACACAAACAGAAACACGGATGCAAACTAAAAACCAAACATCTGCTTGTTGCAGATCATACACAACATTTACCGCTAGAGAGCCGTTCAAACTGAATTAAGATTCAATCGTCGCGTGACTTATCAATTTAAAGGTCCATGAACTTTTAGACCTGACCTCACATATTTTAATTTTATTTAATTGCAATGGAGCGTATGCTCCGGTGGCAATTTCCTACACACCAATCTCCCCCTGTCCTATACCTGCCTACATATTTTTTCAGTGTTTATGGTATATTATTCATCATCTCGCCTGGTAATTTATTTCAATTCCTGACCCTATTATCTAAGAAAGAAAATCTTCCCACATCTTTGAGCCTGTAGATATATTTGCCACAATTAAGTACGAAATTGTGATGTGCACTACTGGGTCATGAACAGTGTCAATGAGTAAAATACATAAAACTCCATCTAAAAAAATTGAAATAGTTGGATAGGAGGCGGGGGAAACCGTGATGTGTGCTAGGAAGCTTCGTCGCTCGGATTCAACCTAAAACAGTAGGTGTTCCTTGATTAGGCTTAATATACGACACTTAGACACGTTAGTGAGGCCACTTAAGATTATGATATTGTTATTATCATTACTAATTTTAATTGCAATGGCGCTAACGCTCCGGTGGCAATTCGCCGTCATCTAATTACCTCTTTTCATATATTTTTTAAATTTTCTTTTATAATTAGAAGGTTAAATTCCTCCACCATTTACTTTTCCGATTTACAAATTTTAATTTTAAATTCCTTAAGCGTTTTTGGTAAATTATTCATCACTTCACTTGGTAATTTGTTCCAATCCCTGACTCCCTTACCAACAAAATAAAATTTTCCCACTCCCTTATGCACAAAATCGAGTGCTAGCTTGTGGTCATGGTCGCCTATCCCCTTCCATATTTACTCCCATATTTCATTTTTATTTACGACGTTATATCAGAATTGTTGCACATGCAAAAGAACTTAAAACAAGCGTTTATGAACACCATCAGAATAAATAAATTAAAAAAATACCTAAATCATCGACCTCACATAACAGTAGTGTCGATTTGGAGATTCTGTGCGACTCTCTTTATTACATTATTATGATACTGTATTACCGACGTGCAGGTGTGAAAGTAAATATTTCACATACAGACGGACACTATTTTAATAATACTTGAAACAAGGTGCCGTACGATTTAGAAACTGGCTTGTTGCAGAAGTTTCTGCCTCCTCTACCGATAAAAGATAGCAATATGTCTCTGATTACATTTGGTTTCAAAGTATTAGGCCCACCTATTCTATACTATTATAAATCTGTAAATGGGCTGCGTCTGTTTGTCCTTTTGGCTAGACCACACGCAGAAAACTACCGAACCAATTTTGATGGGGCTTTCGCAGTTTAAAAGATTAAATCTAGCTTAAAATCTGCGGCATACCTTATGACTGCGTGGCCAGGGAACGGAGCAATAAATGACAGTTCTTTCGTACCGAGAACAGATAGGCACCACAAATCATATTACATCTCAGATGGAAGTGAAGGAATTGGGTTACAAAGCTTTGGTCAGACCATTGCTTGAATATGGTGGTGTAGTATAGGACCCACATTTTGAGTATCAAATACGGGAGTTGGTGCAAAAAAGAGCTACTAGATTTGTTTCTAGAAATTTCCTCAGAATGCAATCAGTAACAGATATGATAAAAAAGCTGGAATGGGATTCATTGGAAGATAGGAGGAAGCTGAAGAGGACACAAGGTGTATATTGGTGATGAGGCATGGAAAAATATTAGTGTTAGAATTAAAAGTAATGAATGAAAGAAAAAAGATTACCATGACCAGAAGTTGGCACTCGATTTCAGATACAAGGGTGTAGGAAGATTCTCTTTTTTATATAAGGGTGTCAGGGATTGGAATAAGTAACCAAGAGAAATGATGAATAATTTACCAAAAATGTTGAAAGAATTTAAAGTTTAAATTTGTGGAGGGCAAATGTAGGAGGGTGTAGGAAAGGGGGTAAGATGGGTGTGTAGGAATATTGCCACCGGAGCATGCGCTCCATTGCAATTAAATTAAGTATTCTCTAAACGTCAAGATAAAACCATGGTAAACACTTCAACTTTTTGATTCTTTTATTTGTTTCAATTACGCAACTTTGCTTATTTATTTCTTCAGTTTTCTGAAATATATAGTAATTTAGATTACACGGAAAGCTTTAATCAAAAGACTACATCAACGATTAACACACCAATAAGCGTAACGAAATTGTAAATTTTAATTTACTAAAATAGTTACAAAGACATTACAAAATTTCTTTGTTTTGCTACTAGCAGAAAAAAGGCAAATGCATTACTATGTACACCAAGACCCGCACGGGCTAAGCTGTGGGAAAATCCTAATGTGCAGATGAAAATATATTACTTCGCATCGAGCTTACTTAATGTCCTAGTAGACGCTTTCCAAGAGTAGTTGAAGGAAAGTAATCTTCAACTTATAACCCAAAAAAAAATATTCACAACGAGGTTTACAACAACGGTGAAACTGCAGATTTTCTGCATTTATCTCAAGATCAGGTTCATTGGAGATAAAAAATTCTGCCGCCATATCATACAGTAGTCAGCTCAATACATCTTACACAAATCTATCTTCAAATTAATTATCTTTTTAGTCGTAATCCATAACATAAACTATTGATTTTTGTGAAAATGGCGGCCTAGAAAAAATTACTTTTTTTGGTATTGGCCCTGAGGGCTCACGAGACACCGGCACCTGTACACAGGCGTCCGTTGTGTAACTGTGTGTAGTAGGACCACAGCTGGGCACAGTTAATCAAAAAGTTAACTTCGTTAATCGTTAATCCACAACTTAAAAGTAAACTTTGATAATCGTTAATCCACAAGTCAAAAGTTAACTTCGATACTCATTAATCCGCAACTTAAAAGTTAACTTCGATAATCGTTAATCCACAACTTAAAAGTTTACTTCGATAATCGTTAATCCATAACTTAAAAGTTAACTTCGATAATCGTTAATCCACAACTTAAAAGTTAACTTCGTTAATCGTTAATCCACAAATTAAAAGTTAACTTCATTAATCCACAACTTAAAAGTTAACTTCGATAATCTTTAATCCGCAACTTAAAAGTTAACTTCGATAATCGTTAAATCGTTACATTTTTGCTAATTTAATGCAAGTTACAGCTATCCGTTAAAAGTTAACCATCAACATTAAGTCTATCCAACATCCCTCTGGAAATTGAGTTCTTACTGGGGTTTAATATTTTAATCAGCTTCTCAAACGTATCGGATTCTACAAGATGTAGTGGAATCATGTGGCAGCGAAAAAGTTTACAATGCATTCATTGGTCCACATCGCTTGAGATACGCCGCTGTCGGTAACTACCATGCAGATGGAAACGAAAAAAAAAAAACACACACACTTTTGCTGTTATCTGCATTAGAAGAATACACAGCATTTGAAGAAGGATTTGAATTGTTTTTCCTTTTTTCTTCAAACTGAAAATATTTGGATGTATGCATCTTGTTCATGTGTAGTTTAAGATTATTAAGGCTAGAAACGTGAGTCTTGACTGTAGAAAGTTTAGACAAACACACTTTGAATTAATAAATCAACTGTTTTCCCAATCTTGATTTAAATGCAACATAATCGCATAAATGTGGCCAATCTTCTCGTTGGTGTTGATAGCGTTGCTTCTTTCACAAACAGATTATAGATCTTCAAATTTCATGTTGTAATCATGTAACGAATGTCAATTTATTTCAATAACAAACTAAAAATTGGCATTGTATTCCTGGTAGTAAAAAATTTAGGTTATAAAAATATCAAAAACAATCACCGCTCGAATTTGAAACGATTAGTGAGCGCCGGTTTGCAGAAGTAAAATACAAACCCTCCACAACTCTAGCGATCCTGTTTTCACCCACTCCATGCCTAGCATAACAGTTATACACGCATCACGCTTGCACTTTGCGTTACCTAATTCGTTCGCTATTCGGCGCGTAATTCAAATAAACGAAATGATGACGACAACGAATATAACGGACTTAACGGAAGCTCAGTTTAACGGAAGTTCGGAAGAACGTTAATGATTTTTTAAGTTACCTTAAAAGTTAAATTTTTGCAATTTTGTTAACTTCGTTGATTAACGATTAACGGTTTTCTGGCCAGCTGTGGGTAGGACAGCTCTACCTGTGAGAGAACCGGATTAGTCAGATCCAAAGCATTTACCTTATCGGAGGAATATTGTGTTGCCATCTGTCTGCGAAATTTGTGACTCTGTTCTGTGTGGTAAGTGTACTTTTGTTTATGAGGCGGATATTGTAGGCCGTCTCAGCATTTGCCTTGATGACTGTGGGAAACCGAATAAACACTTCGATCACGATAGCCGGTACGTGGGGCCAGAATTCGATTTTGCTATCGTTGTACCTTTCCAATCGAAAGTGGTCGCGCTTTAACTCGCGCAACCAGACTGCCGGTGATGTTGGTTCTACTTACATCTGGTTTTATTTTATTTTTCATCTTCCTCCAGCATCTTTTGTTATAAATTCTAATACTTCAAGATAATGTTTTGGAGATAGTATTGAGAGGATGTACCAGAGACGTTAGGGAGTTGGGTTACAAAACTTTGGCCAGAACATTGGTTGGATACGTTGGTGTAGTTTCGGACCCACAGTTTGGTTATCAAATGCAGGAGAATGTGCAAAGGAGAGCAGCTTGTGGAAATTATCGCAGGACCCAGTCAGTAACTAATATGATAAAGGAGCTGGATTGAGAGTCATTGGAGGAAAGTAGGAGGGTAAAGAGGTTCAAGGGACTGTACAAGACATATGTTGATGATGGAGCTTGGGGGGATATTGGTCAAAGAATTAGGAATAGTGCTTGGAAGGGGAAAGGCGACTATGACCACAAGCTTGCGCACGATTTCATGCATAAGGGAGTGGGAAATTTTTCTTTTGTTGGTAACTGTGTCAGAGATTGGAAAAAATTACCAAGTGAAGTGATGAATAATTTCCCAAAAATGCTTAAGGAATTTAAAATTAAAATTTGTTAATCGGAAAAGTAAATGGGGGAGGAATTTAACATTCTAATTATATATATATATATAAAGGGGTAATTAGATGACTAGTGGAATTGCCACCGGAGCGTTAGTTCCATCGCATTTAAAATTAATAATAATAATCTTCTTAACAGCTAAAACTCTTGATTATTGCTTTTGTTGATATGGTAACTCCAAATAATAAAGAAGCTATTTGTTTGTTTGACATCTCAACATCTACATATCTGCGTCAGAGTTTTGCCGACACAGTATAATGAAACTGTTTGCATTCAAACTTTATATACACATAAGAGAGATAAATGCAAACATCAGAGTGCTTTCATAGTAGTCTAACAGCTTGAAATCGAATCGTAGTACAGAATTAACAATTGAAGACTGATATGGCTTTGATTGTAGCAGGGAAGTTTTATAGGAATATGTACTTCACGTCGGGGGCGTAGCTACCATAGGACTAGGCGGTGCAGTGCACCAGGGCCCCACACGTTCAGGGGGCCCCCAAGCGCAGCTCAGAGGGCCCATTGGCCTTCAGGGCAAATGGGCGACCCCTTTTCTTTTTAGCTCTGAGGGCCCCTAGATACGCTACTGCTTAGGGGCCCCTAAGCACAGCCCAGGAGCCCCAAAGCTCAGCTCAGGTGCCCTCAAGCGAAGCTTGAGCTCAGGGGCAGAGCTAGGCCATGGTTTTGTATATAAAATTTTCCATTAAAGGTAAAATAATTGTACTTTAATAAAATGTGTAATAAATTAATCAATTCTATAATTTGTGATTCCGTCATTTTTTTATATTTTAACATATTTTCTTCGATGATTTTTATTGCTATATTTGTAGGTACATTCGTATAAAGATTTATTATGTCGAATGAGATTAATCTAGTACTGGGTGTGTATTCTAAACATTTCCCTTTCTAGGAAACATATTGTATAGAATTAAACACCTTTTAGTTAAAAAATACAGTTGCAGGGTAACATTCCCTACTCATAACAGTATAAAGAAAAACATTAGACATGCCATTAAAACGACGAATGACCCCTTTGCCAATTCAGGAGTTTATAAAATTACATGTAAAAATTGCCCTCAGTATTACATAGGGCAAACAGGCAGGCAAATAAAAATCAGATATAAAGAAGAAATACAAAAAAAGAAAAACAGCAACATTCCTAATTCCACATTTGGCGAACATCTGTTAAAGGCAAACCACTCGGTAAGAGGTTTAGAAAGTACGATAATTCTAAACAAAGGAAAGAAAGGACGTAAACTAGACCTATTAGAAGAATTAGAAATCTTTAAGCACTTACCGAAAAAAGATGGTAATATGCTTAATGACCAGCGGGAATTAGCTAACAAACAATTCTTAGAAGCCTTCAAGCCAGTAATTTCAACTGAATAACATATTTTAATTCATATGTCTATAATGTTCGATTCTCCTAAAAAATTCTATTAGTTAAGTAATTATTATATATGAAGTAGATTTTAACCAATTTTTAAATATTGTGTTACAAACTTTTTTATCATATGACATTTAAGCACTTCTTTTAAATAATCTTAGTCATAACATTTTAGGAATAGTGCAAACTTGCACCTCTTCCCATCATTCCATAACAATGCAATCTTTACTCAGTAAACTAAATTTGCTTTTTAAGTAGCCATAATAATATACCACGTAGCGCCATCTAACAAATTTACGAAGTTCGTTGATTCACATCTAACTGGTCAGTTGGCGGAAGTCCCCCGCTTCGTACAGATGTTGTCTAGTAGACGGAAGGAAGAATCGTGACGATGTGCAACTTTCGCACGAAAGTGACTGAATTGTGACAATGCTTCCGCCTATGTAATTTTAACGTATGTATAATGCCACGTTTTAAAGATAAAAGCTGTATGTATATATTTTATCATAGTGCAATTTTAACATGAATTTTTGTTTAGGTGTCATACTTCTGAAGAAGACAAACCTGTATTTGTCGAAACTGCAGTAAAGTTTTAAAGAATAAAAAACTTTTAAGCAACTGGTGGCGTTTTCGTGGCTTTATGCTAATATAAAAAATCATATTTCTTCGTAATTTTTGTCTTTTCATCAGAGTTTCAATCATATTAAACCACAGGATTTTTCCTTCAACTGGAATCTCACTAGTTACGTCAACTCAGATTTACATCACACTGAATATCTCTATAACATCAATTAGTTTCTTAAATTTCCCAATGATGCTCATAATGCGTCTGAATTAACACAACATAAAAAGCTAATTTATTTCACCTACGCTGGCCGTCGCTTATCTTGCAGTCACACAGCACTTTTTTTTCCAGAAAAACGTCTGTTGCAATTTTGACTGAGACCAAAGTTTCTTATTGCTGTTCCCTTACTCTATGACGATATCATTTCCCATTTGTAATTTTGTTACATCAGTAAATAATTGCATCATTGAATTCAACTCTTATTGTGAGTTTTATGGATCTTTTAAATTGTAATTATTATAAAAAGTGCGATTAGTACTTACCACGTGTTCCAATATGAGTCTGTAAAGCTCTCTACCTCGATCATAGATTGTTCTATCAGTTATTTTATACTTTTATGAGAAAATTTCAAAAGAAATGCCGGGATGCTTCCTTCAAAAAGGTCATGGCCGAATTCCTTCCAGTTCTTTGTCCCCAGTCCCATCCCGCCTCCAATGACAGCCGTCGACGAGGCGTAAAGCCATATTAAAATATATATATATATATATGTGTGTGTGTGTGTGTGTGTGTGTGTGTGTGTGTGTGTACACAGAGTGATGATATCGAAATTTTGGCGAAATATCATGTTCCGTGTTGTTTTTTAACCCCATTTCCAGCTATGCTTTTGGTTGAAAGCTTTTTAGGTCACCCTCGTATGACATAAAAAGCGGAAGTGTAATAAAAAGTCGAACCGGCTACCCGCCGTCACAACTTCACAATATCTACGCGTAGGACTCGACTTCGAATTTTCACTTTCGAGTTTGGGCTTTTAGGACGAATTTCAAAATTATGTTGCCTAGTGTGGTACACAAGTTGTTCACAATTTCCAGCAAGCGAGTGAACGAAGTATCACTCACCTGAGATGAGAAGCAGAAGAGTCGTGCAGAGTGCTTGCATTGTGAGTCCTGTCAGGCAGCACTGCCTCACACTACAGCTGATAGCGCGATCCGCCCCCGTATTATCACTGCGCTGATCCAACATACGCAGGCACGCAGCACGAGATCGGACATAACTATTGTAAAAGTTGCCCCACATTGCAATATTCAATTCGCCTACCCCAAGAAACAGGAGAGTTGCAACCATAACAAAACGAAAATCGAAGAAGATGTAAATGCATAATTTTCTGTCTAATGATGAGATTGCTGTAATATTAACTTCTCTCCAAAATTTCTTGCGTTAAGAATAATAAATATGGATGTCTGTGCAAAATATTGTCAGCATAGCACCGCATGCAAACCTGTACCCTTTTCGATATGTTAATATTGATTAAACATTTCTAGTTGTATTATACATCTTAAATAGAAGCAAAGCAATTACAGAAAACGATGGAAAATGGACTATGAGACACTAAATCGTCAAATAGAATTTTAAGTACTAAAATAACATTAGCACAAACTTAATAATAAAAAATACTAGCGAAGTATGAAATTTTAAGGGTTTCAAATTACAATAAATAAAAAAATTGAAACCACATTGATAGAAAAAAAAGAAGAATAAAATAAGAATGAAAGAATGTAGAAATCTGAAGGGACATATAAAGAAGTCATTAAGTATTTCATGTGATCCTCCATTTACGAAAATCATTGAAAAGGGTAAACTTCATTAAACTAAAAGGTTATTACAGGTGCTATCATGTTAAAGCTAAATTGCTATTAATTAGTTATTGTTCACATAATTTCAAGCTCTAATCTATTCATTATCTAGCATTCCAAACCTTCTTCTTCCTTCACTTCTTCTATCCTTCGTAATTCACATGGCATTCTCTTCTACCTTCCTAATCTTGGTTAACGTCGTCATCGGTACCTCCTCATTCATTACCATGCTTCCAATCTCATTCTTCCCATACTTCTCTGTATCCACATATTCATTGTATCTATTCTTCTTCACTTAAAGTGAATGTTATAATTCCATACAGCAAAATATTACATTTGATACATTTAACGAATCTTTCCTTGTTTAGTTTTCCCAAACCCACTACTATTTTCCAATTAATGTCTCACCAGCCATTTTTATTCCTGTTGTTAGAAGCTGTCACTAAGTGCAAAAACAGTTACTTAAATTTGGCTTATAATTTTGCCAATTCACAGTAATACTTATATGTAGGTACAGTTAGAAAACAAATTGTGTTTTAATGAGTCATTTGAACAGAATTAAATAAAGTGTGAATGTAAAAAGCCTGTAAAAGATATAGAGATAAAACAACACTACGAAAATCTACTGAAGTTGAGGCATGGCTTGTGGTTAGGTATACAAAAATACTTTACCTTGTTATAATTAGCCATTGGGTTGAGAAAGAAATGCAGGCATCAGGACAGAAAGTAATAGAAATGACTTTAAAGAATGATAAAATTTAAAGGATGGATAAAATGACATGTGAAATGTGTATGACTTCTGTGATTCCTCTGTACTTCCACATATGGATAGAGGTAAATGACTCATGAGTTCACCAGAAACATGAAGATTGATTTTTATAGTCTGACTAAAAATATATATGAAGTCTGGTAGAAAAGCTCCCAGTATTATCTGAGGAATTTTCTGAAAACTAACCAAAGGTAAAGGCTTGTGCATTCATAATGAGCTAGTGACAGGGATTTTGGTTATGCATTCTGCCCCTATCATAGCCACCTTAACTTAGCCCAGTTATCCTACCAATTATAGGGAACCTGCATTTTAACATGGAATCCAAAAGATGGAAGAGTTGTGACATACTTCACATTACACAGCAAGCTATGCCAGAGGTGAAGGTCGGGTTAAGGACCTTTAAAAATCTCTGCCAAGACAGAGATTCAAACCAAGAGCATTTAAATAACCTATCAGAAGCCTTAACAACAGAGCTACCAGATGAATCACTTAAAACTAGTTGAAATTATGATAGAGCAGTTGAGAGGTTAAACTTTTTAGGTGTTGCCTACAGAACACAAGACTGATTGTACAAATTCATTTTTAATCTGTTTGACATGTTTAACAGTCTTAGCTTTTGATCTAAGGACTTTAAAGACAGCTCAGTTCATGAAAGATGCAAATAAATAAATAAATGAAAAAGTATAATACTTAATATAAATATTCCCTGATAGTTATATGTCTGATTTTCATTTGTTATTCCATCTCAAAAATAAAAACTAGTTTTATCGCTCAAGGACTTAGTAGCTAAAGTTAAATGATATGAGAAACCAGTCTCCTCAATGATGTTCCATTACTTCATCCTACATAATCAAAAGCCTATAAATGATGAGTATATTGGTTATTATGTCCTCTGATTTCTCTATTATTTGTCACAGCATAAAATTAACTTCACTCCATGAATCACATCTGTCACTCTTACATAATGTATTGAAAAAAATCTTAGTGTTAAGTAAAAGTGAATACTGTTTTTAGGCACTGTCAAATATAGGCCTACTAATTCCTCTACAATTATTGTATGATATTTTATTTCCTCTTTTGAAGGTGGGTTAACTTTTTATTTCACATCTTTGTATCTTCTTCAACTTCCAACACATATTTAACAAATGTATGAGTCTCAGTCTTATGATCAAACCTCTAAATTTCTTCAATTTAACTTTTGTATGGTCTATTCTGTTGCCTTCCAATAGCTATCCATTTTTAAAAGGTTCCACCAATCATCCATATCCATTTTATCTAGACTCATAAAATATTCTCCATTTTCAGCATAAAACTGTTTTTTCAAACTATCATAACACAGTAATCAAACATTATAATGATCTACCAATTATTTTCCCACAGTATTGTTTTATTGGATAGCTCATTGAGTCCAAAAATGTACATGCTCATTTTTTTAAAGACGTGTTCTATAGGGTTTCAGTTTATTGAGTATTAATAAACATGAAACAGTTATGACAGATATAAAAGAGTAAACCATTGGCTGAAATTGAAGGTGGTTACAGATACAATAATAAAAGGACACTCATCTCAAAATTGAAAAGATATTTCAGTGTGTGGAAGGAAAGTGTTAGTACATTGAAGAGAGTATGGGGAACAGTTCAAGGAGAAAGTAAGAATGGGTGAAGAAATGATGCATCCAAAATAAACAATGAATAAAAGTATTCTATAAGTGAGGTAAGAAACCTAAAGAGAGTGGTTTGATGAGATCAAGAGTTCAGAGACAATATGGCAGCAGTAATCACTTGAAACAGCTAAACAAGGAATTAATAACACATAGAGGGAAGTTAAAGAAAAAACTTATTAAAAATATAATTGGTGCTGAAGGACCATTGAGTGAAGCATGTAGAAATTTTTAAGGCTATGTTACAAAACTGAGGGGAAGGGAAAATATCCAGACCACTGATTAAGGATGGAGAAGACATAAGGATTTGAAAAAGAAAGAGAGATATTAAGTAATTAAGCAATTGGTTTAATGAACTGATTAGGAATATAATTCAGGGATGAAAGTGTAAAAGTCAAAGGAGAAGTCTCTCCACATAGCTAGTAAGTAACAGACTGGAAAGTTGGAAATAAATCCTGAGGGTATAATGAAGGAACTAAGAAAGATAAAAATGGATAAATGGACTGGTGTGGATAATATCACAACAGGTTATTGAAGATAATTAGATACAACATTGTACCTTACCTGGCTATATGTTTTAGATTTGTGTCTAGAGACTCACTGACTTTCAGAGGATTGGAAAAGTGCTGTAATAGAACCTGTCTATAAAGGACAGGTGACAAATAAGGTTGAAAATTACAAGCCACTTATTTGGACATCAATGGTGAGTAAGTAGATGAATAGATTAATATACAAACATTTCAGAAGTGTATGTGTGAGATGGCATAATGTTTTATCACAGGATTAAAATTTTATAGGAAAGGAGTTTGGGATAATTAAATGAACAGCAAGTGTGACTAATACAGGTTTAATTGGATAATGGTGACAATGAAACTGCCATTAAGCACTGAAAATAAGATAGGACACAGAAAATCGTCCATCACTTAACACAGATTAAGGCAGGAGGACCAGAAAAACACACAAAAAATCACAAAAAACAAACACACTTCCACAATATGTCAGTTTGTAACCTTAATCATGTCAGGGGCAAGACAGTGGGACAGAATAATATCTGTGATGATCAATTGCAGTAAAATAAAAATTATAATTTCAAACCAATTTTTATAATTTCAATAATTTGTATACAATATATCTACTTTATATAATTATAATTTCAAACTAATTACATTACAAACTATTAACATTGATCAACTTCCTCCTCTACTAGTTCATTACCAACTCTTACTTCTTGTTTCATCGTTGCTTCATTTATATGGTAGGTCTCAATATGTACGCATCTTGCAAATGCCATATGGCTCACTTCCGACAAACCGAAATATTGTAAAGTGCATTAAGGATTTTGAAAACAGCTCAGTGCAATAGTTTTCTTTGATTCTGAGACATTTATCAAAGTGTTCAAAGTCAAAGTGGTTTAATTTGTATTAGCAACATCTTGTGGTATTTGTTTCTTAAACACTGATACTAAACATCTCTAGTAGAAGCTAGTGTATTATATGTAAGACCTCTGGTCTTGTAGAGAAGGGGTTTGTTTATTAAACTTGCAGATAGAAGAGAAAGAAGAAAAAATCAGAGTGATGAGTAAAATTTTTAGTGCACTTCTGTCAGAAAGGACAGATGGGAGTAATGTGGAGAGGGTAACATGGAGTGTCAGGAGGTGGCAACAGGCCATGAAAGAAGTAGGTTAAAGCAGATGAGGATACTTCACACTTTTGAAATGGTGGGGAGAAATGGGTTTAGCCTGTTACCAGAGTCAGGAGGGGAAGATCCTCATGGTGAAGTAGAGTAGATAAGATGAAACATACCTGCACCATTAAGTATATGAGAGGAAAAAGGAAGGAAAAGGTTCTGCTGCTAGATAATAGTCATGGGAGAGATGTATACTCTCATTTGCAGGATCAATTAGGCACAGGCTGCCAGGTCAGAAGATTTTTTTTCAAACCTAGTATAACATTAGGGCAAATAACGTGGACGTGAGGGTGGGTTTTAATAACTCCACACGTTTCATACCAAAATATTCACTGAGTTCAAAAGTCTCCCTAAAGGTACCCGCATTAACAATGATGTAACGTCCAAGCTGACCATAATATCATCACATTCTAACCATATTGCTGTAACCATCTGCACAAAGGCAGCAGAATTCTTGTTATGATGTTCACATTGAACAACCAACGGATTTAACAAATGTTTGAGATATTTAACCAACCTGTACGTCAACGAACCTTAGCACTGACTATCGGACACATCGGAACATGCTCTTTATGTATTTTCGGTAATAATCTTTGTGATCTAGGGGCTCGTACACTTAGACTCTTCACCGTTTCTTCTGCCAATCCAGCTTCTATTATTAGAATGTTTGCCTTCCTGGCTATCCGTGCTGTGGGATCCGCGGAATGAGATGATATGCTTCATCGTCTCTAAAACATCACATATCTCTTGGTGGTAGTCCACGTCGGTCAAGGTCGCAGTCTAATTTCCTTTGTCAGAAGGTAGAACCATGATTGAGAAGTCTTCACTTAAAACACGTAAGCCGGCTCGTTCAGCTCTAGTCATATACGCCTCGTCTCGCTGCGTACTTCTTCTGCTGCGTCCATTCGAATTTTACGCACTTCTTGTTCCACTCCGCTGATGATGTTCATGATAGGTACTAAATTCAATTCTTTCTTCAGGGCTGAGACAGCACCTTCGTTAATTCCTTTCCTCCGACAAGTTAATCACGGTTCGTCTATTTTCCGTTAGCCGAGCGTCGTGCCGCTCACGTGACAGGCGGTTGAATTTGCAGCACTGCCTGCGTTTAGCCGTCCTGAATGTAGAATTTTGCTGTCCTGTGGTAAACTTCTACATCTACATTCATACTCTGCAAATCACAAACATTGAGGGAGGCAGAGGGTGATAAGCACCAATCCTAAACCCACCCATTCCAATCCCGAATAGTGCGAGGAAAGAAGGAATACACATAAGGTATCTTATTTCTCTAATCTTATCCCTCCGGTCATTGCTACCTAAATAGGTTGGCGGAAGAAGCATTTCATTGCACTCGAAATTTAAATTTTTTCGCATATTCTCCAATAAATTCGAACGCAAGCTACGTCGTCTGTCTTCCAAACTATCCGAGCCTAATCTATGTATCAATTCTGTGACGCTTTCATAAGAGCTGTAACAACAAGTCACAAATCTAGCGGCTCTCCTCCGCACGCTCTCAACTGAGTCAATCAGAACCTTGCGATACGGATCCCAAACCCCACAACAGTAATCCAGATGCGGACGCACTAGTGTTTTATACGCTATCTCCTTTGTATGAGCATTACAATTCCTCAAAATACGACCTATGAATCGTAATTCAGAATTAGCCTTGCCTACGACGGAAGTTATGTCCATGTCCCATTTCATGTTGCTTTGTACTATCACCCCCAGATACTTCACGGAATCAACCGTGTCAACAGCTGAATTGTTTATTTTGTACTCGTGAACAAACTGATTCTTCTTTTTACTTATCCGCATTGCCTTGCACTTTTTGCAATTAAGTGTAAGCTGCCATTTACGGCACCAATCGAAAATAGCATCCAAATCGCGCTGAATTTCTAAGCAATCGTCGGAGCACCTTATTTCCCTATAGATAACCGCATCGTCGGCAAACAATCGCAACCAGCATTTGACGTTGTCACCTAGATCGTTTATAAATATTAAGAAAAGAAGTGAACCTATTACACTTCCTTGAGGAACATCCGAAGTAACATTTATCTTAGACGATGCTTCCCCTTCAACAACGAAATACTGTGATCGACCAGTTAGAAAATCACGTATCCACTCGCAAATCTGAGCCGAAATACCGTAAGCTCGAATCTTTGCTAAGAGTCGGTTGTGTGGCACAGAATCAAAAGCTTTCTGAAAATCCTAAAAAACTGCAACTTACGAACCTGCATCGATAACTTTCATTATGTCATGGGACAATAGGGCCAATTGTGTTTCACACGATATCTTCTTCGGAAATCCGTGTTGACACGGTGTAAGTAACTCGTTCTCATGTAGAAACTTCATCACTCCGATCTCCTTTCTTAAAAACGGGAATTACCTGGGATATTTTCCAGCTAGAAGGTACTTTTCTCTCTTCTAGTGATTTACGGAATATATCTGACAGAAATGGTTCAATATTCGCCGCATATTCAGAAAATACTCTTACCGGTATACCATCGGGACCCGGAGCTTTACTCCACTTCAGGAGTTTTAATTGCTTTACAATACCTACGCTATCAATTTCTGTCGGATCCATCTCTAATTCCACACGATGAGGTAAAGTGGGGATGTTTTCTCGCGTGACTGAATTTTTGAATTCGGTGTTAAATACGGTAGCCTTGTCACGGCTGTCTTCAACTTCCCGTCCGTCTTTTATTAGAACTGGCTTATTGTTCTCACTACAACTAACTTTTTTACATACGACCAAAATTTCTTAGGGTTTTCAGTGAGGCTCTTAGAGAGAGAATTGACACGAAAGTTATTAAAGTCCTCACGCATCGCATTCTCAACACGTCCCCTTATCTCCACTAACTTATCTAAATCTGTCCGATGCGTCGTCCTTTTTGATCGTGCATGTATCTTCCTTTGCTTCTTGAGTAACCTTTTAACCTCCCGTGTGTACCATGGGGGATCGTTCTCTTCCCTGATTGTCCGTTTCGGTATATGCAAGTTCATACCTTCCCCGACTATATGTAGGAATCGATGTCACCTCTCTTCAACGGTGCCTCCTGCTACTAAGAAGGTGTGGTAATTATGCCTCAAATACGCTCTCAAACTCTCTTTTGAAGCCTTTTCGAATCTGTAAACGATCCTCTCTTTTCTCTTTCTGCGCGTGGTTGTTAGTTTTACTGTAGCAATTACAGCTTTGTGATCACTTATTCCTGCGGTGGTAGAAATATCCGTGAATAATTCAGGCCTATTTGTAACAACTATATCTAAAATATTTTCGTTACCGTTGAGGCATCGGGTTGGTTCAGTTACGAGCTGTTCAAGATTGTGATCTGAGAAGCGGTCTAGAATGATTTCGCAAGCTGCTTTATCCCTGCCCCCAGCAACGTGAACGTAATTAGTCCAGTTGATATCTGGTAAGTTAAAGTCACCTCCTAGCATTATTGTATGGTCCGGAAATTGCCGTGCTATATTATTTACATTATTTCTTAAGGCCTCGGCAATATTTACGCTTGCATCGGGTGGACGATAGAAGGAGCCTATCACAAGTTTTGTCCTAGCTACATTGAGCTTGATCCATATGATTTCGCAGACAGTATGGACATCTATTTCGCTACATGGGAGGTACTTACTAACAGCTATAAATACACCACCTCCTTGGGAATGCAACCTATCCTTACGGAAAATGTTCATGTTACTATTAAAAATTTCGGCGGAACTTATATCCGGTTTTAACCAACTTTCGGTGCCTATTACGATATCAGCATCTGTACTACGAATAACGTTTTCGAGTTCAGGCTGTTTATTACAAACACTTCTGCAGTTAACTACTAGAACTTTTGATGTTCGGGATTCTTTTAAGCTACCCATAGCACGCGGTGCTGAATTTATCTTGGCTGTCCGCAACTGAATTTCCTCCTCAGGGTCATCCTCCCTCAGCCTAAAAAAAAAAAAAAAAAAAAAAAAAAAAAAAAAAAAAAAAAAAAAAAAAAAAACCAATGCACGCCACACGGCCGCTGCTACCCGTGTAGCCGATTCCCATGTGTAGTGCACCCCTGATCTATCCATGGGATTCCTACAAGACTCAACCCCAGGGCGAAGATCCAGAGGTCCACAGTCAGTCCTATCGACAATGCTGCAGATGGATAGCTCAGCAGAAATCTTGAGGCCAATGGCCACAGAGTTCACCCTTTCTGCAAGTCGCCCAACGGACAAGAGGATAACCTCCGACCCTAGGCGGCAAGCATCATTGGTGCCGACATGAGCCACAATCCGCAGCTGGCTGCACCCCGTCCGTTCAATGGCATCCGGGATGGCCTGTTGCACATCTCGGATCAGACCCCCCGGAATACACAATGAATGGATACCGAAATTCATCCCCGACCTCTTCGCCATTTCCCTAAGGGGTTCGATAAAGCGCCTAACGTTAGAGCTACCGACCACTTAAACCCCCTTCTGCAGTTGTCCAGACTTAGCGGGCTGTTGGGCTGCCAACTCACAGGCCGACGATTGCAGGACTGAATCAGTTCCAGACAATGCGTCAAACCGGTTGGACAGTGGTACAAGCTCGCCTTCTTGGGAATCAGGCTTGCACGACTGCCCCCGCATGTCCAGACACCACACGCCAGCCACCACTAGGCGACGGCCGCATAGATTCCGACTGCAGGTACGATGACAGGTATGGGAGAACCTGCGAGCCGCTTAGCTTCTACAGGGTCACCAATACCGCATCTACTGCACTCACTTGCGGTAGCTTCCAGCTGTGTAACTCTTGTTACCAAAGCTGCAAGCTGGGTGTGCAGGTCAGTCACCTCAGCCTGCGTCTGCACACAACAACCACAGTCCCTACACATACTACCTTACAGAAAGAAAAAGTAAGGAGTACACGAAAAAAACGGACTCACTATGCGTTCTCAGTAGGAGGCCTTTTGTCAAAAACCAAATATACAAAGACGAAGCTTACGCTAACTACGCACTTTAAATTAAATTTGCACTGAAGGTACTACTTCACGTAACGATTCCGACCAACGACTGTTGTTGCTGCTACTGACAAGCAAATATGCAAAGATGAAGCTATAACTACACACTTTGAATTAAAATTATCACTGGAGGTACTACTTCACGTAACGGTTCCGACGAACGACTGCAGCTGCTGCTACTGACAAACTAATATGGAAAGATGAAGCTACAACTAACTACACACTTTTAATTAAATTATCACTAGAGGTACTACGTCACGTAACGGTTCCGACGATGGCTGCTGCTGCTGCTACTGGCGAACAAATATATAGAGACGAAACTAACCACACACTTTGAATTAAAACTATCACAGAAGGCACTGCTCCCAGTAACGGCTGCCGAAGAACGTCTGACTACTGGGGCTGCTAAACAAATATTCAAAGATGAAACAAAAGAAAACTAAACACTTTAAATTATATCACCACAGAAGGCACTGTTTCACGTAACGGCAGCCGAAGAACGACTGACTACTCGGGCTGCTAAACAAATATTCAAAGATGAAACAAAAGAAAACTAAACACTTTAAATTATATCACCACAGAAGACACTGCTTCACTTAACGGCTGCCGAAGAACGTCCACCAATTCCCATTGAATGGGTGAGACAGTAGCTATTAGTTGCAAATTGCATCCCATCAGTTCCGTAACATTTTATTAAGATCATGGCGAGTTTGATGAACCCTCTCCTTTACGGTTGCAAGGCTGGTGCGGCGTAGAATCTTTTTGATGTCAGTAGTGTTTATCGGATGATTTACAACGGCACTCTGTGGCACTGATTCGGTATCCCTACACTGTGACGGGAAGGCCAGCGAACTAAGTTGTTTGGCCTTCTTGCGTCGCAGCTTCTCCAGATGTTTAACGCTGCCTAACGTATCATCCCGGTTGAGGTACATAAGATAACTATGTACATTTTCACTGCGACAATTCTTTAAGAAAAACTTCTCGTGTTATGTTACATATTTTAAAAAAAGCTCTCTATAAGAAAAAAAAAATGAAAAATACCTGGTAGGCCTACCGTTGTTTTTTTTCTTTCATAAAAACAATATGTTTTATAAACTATTGTTTTATTTATTGAACTTAAATTTTACTTGTGTGTTTTAAATCTGACTGAATCATATAATGTCTTACATGTGCCCATATTGGTAACATAATTTTATTCATCCTCTTTGTCAGTACCACATTTAATAGTATCAGCACAACTACAGTCGGTGTCTGAATTTCCTGTTTCTTCTTCTGTCTCCTCTAGACCCATAACTTCAGAAATAGTTACATTTCTTTTCCTGGTTATTCTTGTATTGTTAGTAAAATATTTTTAAATTGCAGTTTGAAATTGTGAGCAATATACACAATTTGGTAACTCTGTAATTTGTCAGTCTATTGCTTTTTTTTGAATGAACGTCACTGTAAGTACTACAAGCTGCTGCCGATGTAGTTGGAAGGGTTAGAACCCTGATGGCTACTTTAGATAAGGCAGTCTATTTCACCAAGCCATAGGTGTAAGTTTGTTCACTGAAGACCAAAGAAAAGTTTTACAAAAAAACCTTCATTTGCAATGTAATTTTGAAGTTCTGACAGACCCGTGTCCTTGTCAACATCAAGAATTTTTACAGCAGAATTATAAATTTGTACAGTGGCAAAAGTTTCATCATCTGGTGTGAAATCGCACCCTTTGAACTGAGGATCTAACAAGTTCGCAATTTTGTGTATTGCATATTCTATTCTTTTCTGTTCTGCATTTTAATATTTCCTTGACCTTTTTTACCTCAGATAACAAAAGAAGGCTTTCGTCCATCTTTTCTATAACCTCATTTTCCATTTTTTTATTTAAACTTAATATGTGGGACAACTGAGGAATGTCACTTTGCACAATTTTAATAGTGTCAGATAAAGGTTTCAGTAAATTACTGAACCAAGACACCTTATCCCAAAAGTCATCGCCTAACATTGATTTCAATACTGTGTTAATCTTACTTATGCATCTGAAAGATCCTCTTCAATCGCCGTCGCTCTAATAGTTTGTTAGTTTTCTTTTACTCTCTCTAAGAAAGACACAAGTGAGCCACAGCGTTATTTTACTGGAAATTTAATACTTATTTTGACGCCGGTGGTCAACAGTTTTTCTATGAAGACGGCTTTAAGCTTGTGAGAGTGTTTTATGGCCTTGGTATAAGCTATTGCATTCGTTGTCAGAGACTTTAAACTTTTCAAATCATTTAATATTAGCTGAATACAGTGGGCTGGGCAACCATAAGTAAATATATATAAACTGCTCTCGGGTGACTAGCCGAGTCAAGAGTGCGTTTTCACACGATATTTCGGCGACTATAATCATTGCCGCCATCTTCTGGTGAAGACTCTTGACTCGGCTAGTCACCCGAGAGCAGTTTATACATTCTCAACGCCGAGAAAGACTTCGTTCTTATATACATAAGTAAATAGGTTTGTCTTTTCATATTTCGCTTCAAGAAGTTTTCTAGTTGCCTTCATATTAACTGCAATGTCGGTCACGAGACCAAATATCTTATGGTGTCCTATTTCATTAATCACACAACTGATTTCGTATGATATATATTCGGCAGTGTTAGATGATTTTCCGGTATATAAAACTTTACGTAAAAATGGTTTCGGTGTTGTAACAACAAAATTTACAATTTTTGATGTTGCTCCACCCATCTGCAGCCAGTCAAATGAATCAACAGCAGGGATTGCTTCAGCCACCATCGTTGAAACATTTTTGTACTCTTTTTCCAAAAAAGGACCTGACAACATGTACCTAGAAGGTATTTTGTACGCGGGCCGAAGAAACGAAAACAATTATTTTCAGTACTGATTGTCCATCAAGCTAAGTGGTGCTCTGCTCACATAAATTGCTATGCTGAGTTGTTGTGGTTTGTCTTGGTTTTACGGATTCATCTTGTATACAAATCATGTTAAACCGGGTATCTTCGACTTGGAAGACGTGCAAGTACTTGCAGTACTGGATGCTTCTGGAATAATAATTTAAAAATCACTTTTGTTCACGTATTTTAAAAGGCAACTCAATATGGATCGTATTTAAAGCAGCAACTAAACAATCTGAATTTGACACTGAAAAAATATTAAAGTGGGTATCAAAAATAATAGGTTGGTAACTAATATCGAAAATCATAGTGGCAGCTAATAAAAAAGTTTTAGACTTCTTTTTAATATAAATCGGCACTGAGTTTTTTGATTTGACAACTTAATTAATTTCTAAGCGATAATTTGAGGGCAGAAATAAAATTGACGTTAATAAAGGCAGCACATTACCCTATTTATTATTATTTATATTAATAATAATAAAATTGATTATCATTATCGTGTGATAGTGATATCTTATATAATTACTGTCGCAACAATATTTGATCAATGCCAAGTTAGTCTTTAGTTGCAAGCAGTAAGTTGACCTTTAAGTCATGAGTTTCCCGGAATATAATAATTCATTAACTGTACAAATACTTATAAAATCTGTTTTGACGTCTGAATGGACACGTCGATGTTATATAGATAACTAACATGCTTTCTTAACACGGGAAAATCTAAATTTAAGTGTGAATAAATGTGTAGCTAACCATAATCGTCTCTTCTTTTCTTATTTATCCTATCCATCCAAAGGTTGCGAGTAAGAGATAGCTGTGAGTGATAAGGTGGCCACATATATAATCATATTGTGGGAGTTTGTGTCACTCATAACATCTAAGCTTATAATAAGCAACTATTGGTCATCTATGGCGTCATCAGTCACGTCATGATGTCACTCTATGCCGTAGCACTATGACGTCACGCTTTAAGACCTTTTTTAGACTATGCATGTTATTTAATAACATTTCTAAGCATTAACTGACAGATCACTGAAATAAAAGTATGTATTGCGTTTAAATCGACATATCAATCATTAGATGCTTATATTTACATAATATTTGAAGTGTACCACTTCGTGTCAAATAAAACTTCATACCTTTCAGTATTGCTTTTATAATCAAACAGGGATTTTATTTGGGCACCAGTGAAATATTTCACAAAATTAAATTTGAATGCAATTTGCTATTATCACTTCAAAATGCAAACGGAAGGAGCGATTATTGTCATATAAGATATTTACACTGAAGATCCAAAGAAACTGGCACACCTGCCTAATATCGAGTAGGGCCCCCGCAGAACGCAGAAGTGCCGCAATACGACGTGGCACGGACTCGACTAATGTCTGAAGTAGTGCTGGACGGAATTGACGCCATGCATTCCGCAGGGCTGTCCATAAACGCGTAAGAGTACGAGGGAGTGGAGATCTCTTCTGAACAGCACGTTGCAAGACATCCCAGATATGCTTCATAATGTTCATGTCTGTGGAGTTTGGTGGCCAGTGGAGGTGTTTAAATTCACAAGAGTGTTCATGGAGCCACTCTGTAGCAATTTTGGACGTGTGAGCTGTCGCATTGTCTTGCTGGAATTGCGTAGGTCCTTCGGAATGCACAATGGACATAAATGGATGCAGATGATCAGTCAAGATGTGTACGTACGTGTCACCTGTGAGAGTCGTATCTAGAGGTATCAGGGGTTCCATGTCATTCTGACTACACACGCCCCACACCACTACAGAGACTCCACCAACATGAACAGTCCCCTGCTTAAATGCAGAGTTCATAAATATATGAGGGTGTCTCCATACCCGTACACGTCCATCCGCTCGATACAATTGAAAACGATACTCGCCAGACCAGGCAACATGTTTCCAATCATCAATAGTCCAATTGGGTGTTGACGGGTCCACGCGAGGCATAAAACTTTGTGTCATGCACTCAGCAAGGGTACACGAGTGGGCCTTCGGCTCCGAAAGCCCATATCGATGATGTTTCGTACTCTGACACTTGTTCATGGCCCATCATTGAAATCCGCGGCAATTTGCGGACGGGGTTACACTTCCGTCACGTTGAACGATTCTCTTCAGTCGTCGTTGGTCCCGTTCTTACAGGATCTTTTCCCGGCCGCAGCGATGTCGGAGATTTTATGTTCTACCGGTTTCCCGATATTCACGTGTGCACTCGTGAAATGGTCGTTCGCGAAAATCCCCACATCATCGCTACCTTGGAGATGCTGTGTCCCATCTCTCGTGCGCCGACTATAACACCACGTTCAAATTCAATTAAATCGTGATAACCTGTCACTGTAGCAACAGTGACTGATCTAACGCATGTGCCTTACTCTGAGTGTTCACATATCTCTGTGTTTTCATACGCATGCCTATATCAATTTCTTTGGCTCTTCAGTGTATTTTGACTTCAAATTACAACTGACACATAATCATAATTAATTTTACATATTGAGAGATTGTCAAATTTTATCCTGATGAAACAAATGATTGAAATATGAGCATTCACATTAGATGAATATAGATAAGTCATACAACAGTGTCATAAAATGTTCAAAAATTGTTTCCGAGTGATTCTGGTTTTGAAAATTGTCTCTGAGTACTCTTAACCCATGGGTCGTAAATTCGAACTATGGTATGGTCGATGCACTTAAATAAAGTTCTTTCTTTTACCGAGACGAGGATTGGTGGTGACTTGGTTGCAGGCTGTTGCGTCACAGCATAGGGCAGTAGTCCCTCACTCAGTCCTAGCGGCAGCGTCCTGTTGCGTCACTTGTATCACATCCTGTGATAAACGCCGTCATGCACGGAATACAACGTCTGGGCACTGCACCACGTGCTTGTAACACTTTTCACTCACTTGCGGTAGCGTCCGCTGCTCACACTCGAGTGTCCGGACATTCTCATTCCTATTGTCCTACCCTCCCGTTATCTCTGTGGAATGCAGGAGGGTGCCTACCTGCCGACCACTCCAGCTACTGTCCAGGCTACAGTAACTAAATTCTGACCACTCACCACTACCTCGTCCACACATATTAAAGATGACCTAGAGAAAATAACAAAAGCAACATCTCACACTCAGATCAGTACGATGTCAATCTGGGGACGCTATGATTGGTCACAGAAGTAGTTTACTATGTGAATCTTGAGCTGGAACTGCTTTTGATGTCTGACATAGGCTCTGACATAGACCAGTAGATGCTATTGACAGGTGGGGTTTTACTAAGCATGGCCTACTCATAAATAGTAGAGGGAAAGGCGGACGTTTAATTGGAGACACCGTCTCTCACGAAAGGATTCCTGTGGTGACTGGTGTTAGAGAAGTTCCTTTTTTAGATATGGGTCAAGTATTAGGCAAAGATTTTTAACAGAAATTAGTTTAACTATCAATGAGTTTTCAGATACCAAAATTAAAAATTGTATAAGGATTGATTTATAACTTCAGACGGTTATTGAACAAAGTGGATGAAATGCTAGTTCACATAAATGAATTAAATGCTATCGATGAAACTACTGTTTTATGCCTGTATGTCCAACACATAACTATGGGAGTATAACAAACTTTAATTTAGCTCCTAATTACTACAGAACAGGGGTTGCCAACCCAAATGATCTTGTGGGCCAATTTGGAAATGCATCGTAACTACGCGGGCCGCATAACATTATATATCCCCGTATTATTTTTAAACCCACTATAGACAAGTTTTGGACTGAAAAATTGAAACATAACGAGTTATTTTTATTGTTTTTGCTATTATTCTTACATACAAACGTAGATAATATAATAATAATGAACTAAACGCACATTACAAAGAATTTTATAACACTAAAAATGAAATATAAAAAAAATTATAAGTATAAATGAAATAATTAAGAAATATTTATTTTACTAGTGCTATATTTGTTTCTCCACTCTTTCATTTAGCTTTTGCAAATCGATCTTAATTTGAATATTTACAAATCGTAATTGGTGTTGCAGGTTAGCGTCCGTTATGTTTAAGTGTGTTTTGTGTTTGGTAAATTTCATTTAAAAAAAAAAAAAAAAAAAAAAAAAAAAAAAAAAAAAAAAAAAAACGATTCACAGGTAGAAGTTGTAGCAAAAGCGCTAACATTTTGTGCCAGATTTCTTAAATTGGTAAATTTCTCTTTTGAGACATAAGTTTTATATAAAAAAAAATCTGTTTTTGATTCTGGTGTTTCAATGTTTCAATAACGTGTTTTATTTCAGTATTGTACTGCAAGTCAACCAGTTCCATTTGGAGATATTATGGGGCCAGCTCGATTTCAACATGAAAGGATAATGAATATATTTCAAAAATTTTGTAGTATTTGTCAAACTCTAAAATACTGAATCGGCATTCAAAACCAGCTGTAAGTTTTCTTATTTCTTTTGCATATTTGATGTACTTGTTACATTCTGATTTCTTAAATTCTTTCAAGAATGGAAAGCAGTAAGCGTTATTACTTTTCAATTGCGGATCAAATAACAACAATATCTTCTGAAATGTGATTAAATGTATCGATTATAAGGTTGTCTTTTCCTTGCAATGATATATTTAATTGATTGAGTTTTTGACAATATCCACTAAAAAGCATGCAATAACCACTCATCGTTTCTTAATTCCGGTACAGGTCTATTTCGTTTCGTAACTCATAAAACCTCTGTCAACATCTTTCACGACTTAACCATCTGACTTGACTGAAATATACAATGTCACCATATACAGAATTTAATTCTTTCAGGAACCCTTAAATTGTCGATGCGGAAGTGCATGTGATCGAATGTAATTCTCTGTTTTATAACTACTTGCATAAATTTTGTTGAATCAAACAGTGGAATATAATTAAATCCTCTCTTTGGAGCGGTTACTAATTTTGGTGTTGGATTGAGTCATGGAAAGATATTGCAGTAGGTATGAAAAGTAGTTAATGGAAGGGAAAAGATGACCATGACCACAAGCTGGCATTCGATTTTAGGCACAAGGGTGTGGGAAGATTATCCTTTTTAGGTAAGGGTGTCAGGGATTGGAATGAGTTGTCGAGGGAAGTGATTAATAACTTACCAAAAACGTTAAAAGAATTTAAAGTTGAAATTTGTAGATGGCAAATATAGGTGGGTGCAAGATAGGGGGAAGTTGGGTGTGTAGGGAAATTGCCACCGGAGCGTGTGCTCCATTGTAATTAAATTAATTAATTAAAAATTCTATTTTATCGATTAGTAATGTTATAGCTCCCTTTTCTTTACCTATCATAGAAGGTGCACCATTAGTAGATATTTCAGAAAGTATTTTCAAATCCAAGTTGTTTTCACATAAACAGTTTTCAACATCATGGAAAATATTTTCTCCTGTTGTTGTACCTTTTAAACTTATAAAATTTAACTTTTCTGGTACTTGAGATGGTGCATTTACTCCACGAATGAACACAACAAGTTGAGCTGAGTGAGAATTGTCAGTGCTTTCGTCAAATGCCAAGGAAATCTCAAATTCTGTCGCGCAGTTTTAAGATAATTTCATCCGAAATGTCATTAATTCGACGATGCACTGTTTGCCGTGATAGGCTTAGGGTTGAAAACAGTTCACTTTTACCAGGCAAAATTTCTTTCAAAACAGCTCCCAAACATTCTTTCACAAATTAACCATCCGAAAATATTTAAGTTTTTTAAAATCAAAAATGAAACAGAATATCTTGCCTAAACAGTATTGGAAGGTTTGCTGTAATTCTGTACCAAACATTTTTTGTTGAACCTTTATTTGCGATTTAAACTCCCTGAGCTTCGATTGTTTCAACTCCTTATCGAACTTCAAATAAGCCTAACGTTTTGTTTTATAATGCCTCTTAACATTATATTTCTTATATACAGCAACGACCTATCGGCAAATTAAACACAATAATTTTGTATTTTGAAGTATGAAGAAGTACTTTTCTTCCCATTCCCATAGCGGCAGTTTTGATAGATTGTTATTAGAATTAGCACTTGAAGTTACAGCAGAGGGCATACGTTTTTTTTCTTTTCTTTATAGTAATTTTTTTTTTTTTTGTGTTACTTAAATCATTACTTCGTTCTAACGAAAGTGTTGCTAACATTTTGCGGTTGCGGAGCGTCTCACATTTCCGAATTTTTAATTTAATTCGTGGCGACTTTTCCGAAAAGGGAGGGTTCATATGTGAAGAAGATGCCATTATAACGAAGCAATTGATAGAAATTTCAACAGGGCAGTACCAGTTTTCGGCCGGTGGAGAATATCATCTTCCACCCATTAAAACTAATATTACCTTGGAATGACGTAAGTTGTATAGATTTATTTTTGATTTACTTTGGTTTTACTGATGCCTTATTTCAGCCGCATGTAAGTGTGTCAGCTATTCAAAGGTTTTAGTAGAATTCTGAATAACGAATATAACAAATGAAGACTGAAGAACCCTTATAGATTTAGTTTATTTCGCGATGCAATGTGACCACTAAAATGCGACATAGTGCATGTATTAATTTGCGTGCGATTGAAGTATTGTTTCGCTGGCGGCAAGTTTTTTATGTGTTTAGGTTGAATACAACCTGGACCAGGATATCAACGAAAACCTTTTGTTACAGGGCAAGGCACTAGGAATTCTATTGAGCTTTATTTTATAACAATTCTATGTATTTAAGTAATTGCTAAGAAATATAGTGCTACTAATTATGCTATTAGTTATCAGTGTCTTTTTTTTTCACTGAAATCGTTACTTGGTTTGAATGAAAGAAGTTTCAAATTGGTCACGATATGTGGCCTAAACCACAATTAAAACTAATATTACGTGGCATAACGTAAGCTGTTAATATTTATTTTTAGCGTCGATGGTTTTCATTGGCGTCATTATTTCAGCCGGATGTAAGCTGTGTCAACAGTTAAAGCATCTATCTTCATCACAGACAAGAAACTGTGAAGATTTTGGATCAAGTTTGTATTGCAGTGCATGATGACACTGATATGCGACACAGGGAATGTATTATTTCACGTGTGATTGAAGCTTTGATTTTCTAGCGGTGATATGGGCTGAAACGCAACCTGGACCAAGTTGACAACAGAAACTTTTTGCTACATAAACGAAGACGAGAAATTACAATACACTGAGTTTTATTTTGTAACAATTATATTTAGGTAAGCAACTAAATAGAAATTAATTGCCAGAACACACCAGTCATTTTTGACGGGCTTTGTGGGTAGTATTAAAATAATTATCCTGCAGTCACAGCAAACAAAACGAAAAAAAAAAAAAAAAAACAATTCACTTAGTGTCTGCTTTGCCATCAACAATCAACTGTGCATACCTTGGGATGCTGACTGCGTTACTGAGGTTACTTAAAAATGAAACATAGAAGCTCTTATATTAGATGTTCCAATATGCTCGTGCATCATGAATTCGCAGAATATAATTTAATTATTCTGTAAACTCATAAATAAAACAGGCAATATCTGTCATATATTTACAAGAATATTATTTTAAAATCAAAATTATTTTTTTCTCTTAATTTTTGAATATATGGATGCACAAATAATGTACTTTGGCCATTATAAAATAAATAATTTTGTAAAAGAGTGATGAATCTCGCGGGCCAGAAAAATGTTTAAGGCGGTCCGCATGTTGGCCACCCCTGCTATAGAACAAACTGGGAAATGGAGGAGCTGTTAGTACATATTAGAAATGGTTTAGTATTGATAATTTAAATATTATCAAGTATTGTCTTGATGAATATTTTGAAGCCTGTGCTTCGTGACTAAATTCCAATAATGAAAATTTCATAATAGCAACAATATACAGAGCACGGTCTGGAAACTATTATTATTTTTTTTTAACCAATTTGAACTCTTATTAACATATTTAAGCAAAAAAGTAGTTAACATAGTCTTGTAATTTTAATGTAGATTTTTTAAATAAATCAATCAAACTCAGGTAGTAAGCAACTAAAAAGAAATTAATTGCCAGAACACACTATTAAACCCGTCATTTTTGACGGGCTTTGTGGCTAGTATTAAAATATTCCCAGTAGAATCTATATATTAATACGCTAAGCGAAAACTTATATTATATTTTTAAGAACATTGCGCGCACGGAGAAGTGTGAGATTTGGCATAGTTACAGATTATATGGAGAAGAAGTGAAGGAAGCTAAAATCTATATATACATATGCGTTACAAATACATTAAATTAAGTAAAATAAAACGCTCGCTCGCCTACGTAGTTTGTTCAGATGGCTGATAGATGTCGCAGCTAGCGGCCTTACTTTGTCTTCTTTTTGTGAAACAAAGCAGTCAGAAATTAATCTCTGAACTTATATAGAAGCAAGAAGCAACATTTCGAGGGCTGGTAGTTAGCGCAACTAGCGGCCAGAATATTGGGCGAACGGAGGAACTTAAAGAAATACAGAAAGCTAAAATTACATATAATATTTTTTACAAACCTTGGAATCGATATAAACAGTGAGAGATACTCGATTGTTCCAGTTGTGAACAAATTCGCAGTTTGTCTCTGATTTGCGACATGGGCTGTGCAGAACGAATTTCCCGTAAACTTTTTACTCTTGGTCCAGACTGAATTTCAACCTAACCATGATCACTATGACAAAACGAACCTATTTAGGTTGATATGATTCCTGTACCGATAATTTTTGTGTCATTTTTACAGCGCTGCTAACATTTCCGGTTGCGGAGCGTCCCATATTTCGGCATTTTTAATTTAATTAGTGGCGACTTTTCCGGAAAAGGACAGTGCTAAACGTGAAGAGGACACTATAAGGAAACAGTTAATCAAAATTTGAACAGGTCAGTAACAATTTTTCACTGGTGGAGAATGTCCCACCCCACCCAAAAATATAATAAGCAAAGTTAATACATGTTACAAATAGATTATTAAAATAAAAAATTAATTTGCGAACTTGTGTGTGCGCGTGAAATAGGATCGGAGCCAACGTTCTTACGTGAATTCCCCGCATTGGTCTTTGCTAAAACGAAGACTCGGATAAAGTAGAGATTAATGTTTGAAGTTATGAAAGGAATACTTTGAAAAGGAATGTAGCGATTCTACCAGATACTATATGGTCATTTGATTATTTAAAATGTTAAACTTTGGTTAAGTGTCTTTTGATTTTTTAATTTCAGTAATTTCATTAGAGAGAGAGAAGAAATAAGGAATACTTATTTGCCTGAAATTCAAAATGATAATAGACCAAATTTAAATAGCGAACACACAAAATGACGAAATTATTTTGATAGATACATTTAAATGCCCATGTTTCATAAAGCTAAAGGAGTTTTCAGGCCTTAAGTCAAAATGAATATTTTGAATTCAAATGAACCATCGATAAATACATTTCATCATTTGCTATGGTTAGATTAGAAGCTAAAATTTAGCATACAGGCTCGCGTGGAGTATATCGTTTTAATTTTATGGGTAATGCAAGGATTACTAGATTATTACTAGGTCGAATTTCGATCGCTGGGCGATCACTAGTAATAAATAATAGCTCAGCTGTAGACAATGTTTTCTAGGTACTTCAAAATACAGTTATACAATGGATTTTCGGATCATGATGACCAGTTATTAACTATCAACAATTTAAGAGCAACTAGCTCAAAGAGTAATTCTTTTAGACTTCAGCGAGTAATAAACCAGTGCCTTAATACCAAAAATTGGGAAAATGTTTACGGTGTACAGGGTATGAACAAAAAATATAACATTTTCAGTAACATCATATTAAATTCCCTTGAAAGATTTTCCCCATGAAAAGGCGAAATGCTTCTCAAAAAGAACAAAAACTTTGGGTAACTGAGGGCATTGAAACATCATGCATTTGTAAAAACAAGAGGCTCTTGGTTTGCGTTAGGAATTAAAGTTTCTTATGTAAAATGAAACATCACATTTTCAAAACTACCTTTCGTGATTAAATGTGGGCTAAATCTATACTCTAAGTAAATAATTTTCTATAGTCATTAAAGCCAGATCATCAAGAAGCATAGGCGAGAGGCCCCCCAGAGAGCGCGAGGACCGTAGCATTTGCTAACTCTTGCTACGTGTCTTTTCCGGTACTGTGTGTAATACAGTTTTCAAAAGGCCTTTCAACAGCACAAGTTATATTTGTATTGACTGACAGTATTTTACGCGGAATCAACGATAAACTGATGCCTGTAGGAATTTTCTGTGACTTGTCTAAGGCATTTGACTGTGTTCATCATGAAATTCTGATGCAAAAATGAAAGTATTATGGTATTGTTAACAATTGGCTTCTGAATAAAGAACAGGAAGTGTCATCGGAACATTTTAAGGCTGCATTATGCGGTGTATTGTTTTCTGAGTGGAAATTTATCAGATGGGGTGTACCTCAATGTTCTATTTAGGGATCATTATTGTTTGTAATATATATAAATGATCTACCTCGTGTTACATCTAAAAATTCAAAATTTATATGAGAATGGAGGCTTTCTCGGCGTTGTATATAGATGAAATGTTCTCTGGAAACAAGAGGAGTGAGAACGTTTATAAAGCACAATGTTTCGGCGGTTATAACCTCTGCCACCATTGTCAAGTCAACTCAAAATTTGTCCGATTTGTAGATGAATTAAAATACTCAAGATTTATCTATAGAAAATTTCCAAAATATGTCTTTGACTTCGTTTGTAAATGGTTTACAGCTAATGGCTTGCTTTTAACTTTGATAAAACTAAAAAACTCAATACATGCAATTGGGTACAACACATTTTTTCCCCCTCACACCAGCACAGACATAAAATTTTCTGGCCAGACCAGTCCAAGTAGAGAGCGTGAAATTTCGATCAAGGTTTGCATTAGGGATGATCGATATTAACTTCGATTCAAAAGTATCGATGTGCTATAAACATCGATAGAAAAACATCGATATATCTAAAACATCGATGTTTTTCGGTAGGAAGTAAAACTGTCTATTCTATTTATTAAATGTGTTTATTGTTATTGAAAATACAATATTTCGCCAATATCTATTAATATCGCTCATTCCTAACCCTACGTAATCCCTCCGTCACTGGCCCACCATGCAATACGAAAAGCGTTAAGCATTTAGTAATTCACTCACCTGCATGCAAAGCCAACCAACACCGAAAAAAGAATCCTTAACACTCCTTCAATGCAAAACAAAAGCAGCAACCAGGAAATATTTAATCTCGGGCAATGTATCCACTTCTACACAAAATTAACCTAAAATGTACGAAATAATACAGTGAACAAACTCATGGTGCCTACATTGTTGGGTTATATTACCGCAAAAGTTACTGGTCAAAGAAAAAATAATACAATACAGAATAAAGATTTACCATACCTGTTATTTCGTTATTAACAATATCAATAGCAAATTAAATTCGCTTCGCTACACAAGTTCACTCACAACACACAC
Source organism: Vandiemenella viatica (assembly GCA_031002005.1). Classification (NCBI taxonomy): domain Eukaryota; kingdom Metazoa; phylum Arthropoda; class Insecta; order Orthoptera; family Morabidae; genus Vandiemenella; species Vandiemenella viatica. The sequence continues at coordinate 283,603,870 of JARYHS010011408.1, forward strand.
GCATTTACAAGAATCACGCGAGTGTTGAAGTTGACAGTATTTTTTTTTTTTTTTTTTTTTTTTTTTTTTTTTTTTTTTTTTTTGATCTCTTAGAAAATGCAAAGATGTAACTATTCGTACAGCCTACTCCGGTTACGTTGATCAGTGTCATCTACTGTAAAATAGTTGAACTTGATAGTCATCTAGCTAGTACATCCAATGCACGCTAGATCACCCTAAATAATATATTGACTTTCGATATTTTATTCTCATAACATCGATGTGTCAATGTTATCGAAGTCAAAACATCGATGTTTTCGAGCTAAACATCGATGTTTGTTCACCATCGATGAATATCGATCATCCCTAGTTTGCATACTGATCATAATTTAAATTAGAGGGTACTCATCTCTGACTTACTTAAGGGATTGTGTACTACCACATTTGAAATTCGTACAATTTCAGCGATAGGTGATTTCCGTATTAGGAAAATAGTTTATTTTGTTAATTTTCACTCCTTAATGTCATATGGAATAATATTCTGGGACAATTCTACTTACAGAAACAAAGTATTGAGAGTCCAAAAACGAGAAATAAGATTTACGTGTTGTGTTAGTAGCAGAACTTGCTGGAGAGAACTGTTCAAGAAGTCAGGGATTTTAACGTTGGTGTCCATTGTCAATTGGTGTCAATGTCCATTGTAGTCACAAAATATACTCTATTTCAAACAAATAGTAAAATACGCAATTGTGGCACTAAACGTAAAAAAGATCTTCACAAGGATTATAAGTCGTTTTCGGTTGCTCAAAAATAGGTCCGATTTTCAAGGATACATATCTTCAATCAGTTCCAACACATTTTAAAGGCCCGGTCAAACAGAACGCGGACCGTCCGCGCGGACAGAACGCGGCGGTGTGATAGCAGTCCATCGAAGTTGTAGTGGAGTAACATAGCGCGGACAGCTGAAGGGCGGACCAGTGATGAAGCAATCGTGGACGAAGGAAGGAGTAATTCATTTTTTTATTTGAATCTGCTCCCTCCTTATTAACATGTCCAGCAGTTCATCCGACGAAGAAGAATTGCTTCTTCTGCTCACTTTAAATAGTTCAAGGCGAAAAAGTCGGTATATACTTCCCAAAACTATCCTGCAACTTAAACCATTACCTGGTACAGACAAGCCCATTCCTCAACTATTTTTAGGCGATGAAGGAGTGTCAAACTACAAACTTATTTAATGCGCCCTTTAGCAAAAACTGCAACTGTACATGATGAAGCGAAAAAAAAAATCAACCAACATTTTTTTAGGGGACGACGTGTAGTTGAAAATACCTTTAGAATTTTAGCTCTGACATGGCGTATATTTTTTAGGCCTATAGAGTTGGATGTAGATAGCGCAGACCATACTGTCCAAGCTACATGTTGTCTTCACAATTTCGTAAGAAGTTACACAAAACAGTTCACTGAAATTGAACTACGAGGTGGCAATAATTACAAATCAACGTGCCAATGCTTTCTCAACCACAAGTCGATTGAGAGGAAGATCAACTGATTCTGCCTATGCGGTAAGAAACCATTTTCTAAATTAAATTCATTTTACTTTTATAATTATTATACTTGTATATTATTGTATTTATGGGTTATGGAAAATAAAAGCTGCTGTATAAAATAAATAAATGTATATTTACTAATCTGGTTGAGCTTTTCAGCTATTTCCTTCCAAGTTTCTTGGCTTGTTTTTGAACTCGAAATGCCGAGAGTAATATAAAAATGAGTATTCTCGAACGCACTGAATGATACTTTCTGTTTCGTCCACCATTGTCCGCCGCGGACTCTGTGGGATTCACAACCTGCTGCTGGCCCGCCGCGGATTGGGCGGACTGCCCGCGCTATGTTTGACTGGGCCTTAAATGTCAAGCAGATGCTAAGATTAAATTTAGGAAAAAATTAAAAGAAGTTTTAATTGACAATTCCTTCTACTCTATCAAATAATTTATTTTCAATGTATTTACAAAATAATTTCCAGTAATTTGTGTAAATGGAGTTGCCGTAATTGGTTACAGTGTATGATGTGAGTGTAAATCTTCTGGTGTGTTTATCTATTTTGTAATGAAATTGTTCATCCGTATATTGAAAACTTTCCGCATGCCACAGAGTCATTCACTTATACTGAGATCAATGGAAAATGAGTATTGATCGAGCTTCTAATGTCTTGATTCATTCTGACCAATTCAATAAAAAAAGCAGGGAACCATTAAAATGTAAGTTACAACTTTATACAAAAATGATCGAACAACAAATTAGTTAATTCTTTCTTTAGTTTTCAGAATTTCGAACGACTTTAAAGTACGTTTTATTACCATTTTGACTAGTGTCTTCGGTTTTGTTTATTTAACATTACCTCTGGAAGCAGAGACCTTTCAGCAAGCCAGTGTGTTTTTCAGTTTTTGGAGGGTTATGTGAAACAGTAGAGGTGAAGTGAAGACATTTCCGTTGAATTTCGAAAAGCACTAGAAATGTTTAGGTTATATGAGGTTCTGTTATTGCTAGTGCTTAAGCTGTAAAATGCCTGATAAAAAAGGCACTCTGAATGTTTGATCGTTACAATTTTAATTGTACTGGGAAGTAATAGTTTTAATAATTTAAATGTTAAAACATGTTTGATTCAGAACATAAATCTGTTGACCGTACAGTAAATGATGATAAAAGCAATGCAACTTCAATTACACTTGACATGCAGGTTTGGGACAGTAATGGTGAAAATTCTGATGAAACGTCATGCGATTCTTGTGACCTGAAAATCGACATTCCTGAAAACGATTCTTCTGACAATGGTGGCCGAGGAGTGAAAAGGTATTTACGTATTTATTATATATATATATTTACCCGGAAATTTTCGTTGGTTTATTAAGGTAAAAGTTACAGTAACTTTGCACGGGAATATACACGGTTTTTTGGGGCTAATGGAAACATCATTATATTGCTGCAGTCAATCGCTAAAGGTATTAGTTTGTAATACAGATTTGACCATTATTGTCAGGCAGAAATTAGATTGTAATACACCCTAGACCAGCATGTACATCGGAAAGTAGGCTATTTCTAGCGGTGTCTTGCGTTTGACTACTGCAGTTTTATGAGACAAATTCCTTGCAGAATTTCAATCTCCAATAATCCCCAATAAATAATGCAACCAGAAATTTGTAGTGTTACCATCAGAAATTGAGAGAAGGTGTCCAGATGGCTATGGGTTAAAATGGGAAAGAAGTCGTCAAGGATCCAGAATGACAGTAATGTCATTCAATTTGTTTGCAGGAATGGTAGAAAAATTATTAGAAAATGATCTTTTCCACCTAAGTAGAAATTAGCAGGTAAAGAAATGCAGCTAGGTACACCAAATAGCACTATGGAGTAGCATGGATCATTTTGTGATAAATGTGTTAAGTTTTGCTGAGTTATAGATGTAACATGTCTAGAAATAATTAAATTTGACACGTTCCATAGGCGGAATTATTTGAGAAAAAGTTTAGGAGCAAGTAGCCAAACAGATAGATATTAACTACAATCAATCTAAATATGACTGTAAGCTACAAGTTACTGTACAAGAAACTTAGTTGTTCATTCCAAGTTTTTTTGTCTTCAGTCATGTGTGGAAAAACTGCTGTCCGCATTCGTATATACATAACTAGGCATTTATATTTTAAATACTATATTTAAACTTAAAGATGTACCACTCAAACGAGTGCATTGAAATAATAAATAAATAGACTTAATAGTTAGTTTTTGTTGTAATAGTAATTTTAAACTCAACATTGTAATACATTTTACTACTGTGAGTGTTAGTGAGTCTTTTTATTTGTGCAATTTTTTATTTTTTAAATTGTGATTTAGTGCCTTTTATTTTCTGAATTTGTTTACATTTTTGAATGCTAAGCTTACATTCAGATTTTTGTTATAGAGCATAAATATCACTTACATTAGTTTTTGGTATTCATATTATTAGTGACCTTTCCCATAGATGGTGTTAAATGTATTTAAGTACTGATTTGTAGATTCTTTAGATAAAGCTTACTTGTGAATTAATTTAGCAGTATTTTTTTTGTAAAGTTAAGTTGAACAAATTTTGGTTTAATCCTAGACTGCGATTCCGCCACTGACTGGCGTTGATGTGACGTCATATTGACGTTGTTTTGAGGTATTCGCTGTCGATGTACCAACATAAAGATAATTTATTATTGTGACCGGCTGCAGAAATCCGATAACACATCAAACACTGAACATCTGGTTGTGTTATCGGACATCTGCGGCCGCTTACCAGCGGCCGCCTGCATCTGATTCACCTTCGGGATATCAGTTTAGGTTGATATTGTACAATTTTAAATTATTGTGACGTCGCTACGCTCGGTCACAATAGCACTAAAAGGAATAAACCTAATTATGTAGGTAGTCGACAGCGAATACGTCAAGTCAACGCCGGTCAGTGGCGGAATCACAGTCTAGGATTAAACACAAATTTTTTCTCTTGCATCCTGTACTTTGTTTTTGTTAGTTGCTTGTAATCATGAATGAAAAGTGTGGAAATTGCTGTAGATTAGTGAGGGTGGAAATTTTGGGTAATATCAAGATAAGGATACCGCTGCGGGCTCACATAGTATACACACAGATCACGTGGTATATATGATATCATTGTGACGTATTCAGTCTACACAGTAACAGCTATAGATATGGTCTTAAAATTGAATATTTGCAATATTGTTTCACTTTGGTCCAGGCTGCATTACGACTGAAACGCATATTTATAAAATATGATTTCATCAATCATCATTTGAGTTTATATTGTAATGCAGCCTGGACCATATATCACAATGATGTCATATATACCACGTGAGCTGTGTGTTTACTACGCGAGGCCGCAGCGGTATCCCCATCTTGATATTACCCGAAATTTTTTGTGAAGGGTGCCAGAAATAGTTTCATTGGGGAGGAAATTGTAGTGGCGTCAAAAATGGGGCAGTTGAGGAGGCTCTCCGATGGTTCTGTACAGATTTTTTTTTCAGAAATAGGAAGATACTAGAACAGGAGGTAATGATCAGTGCCCAAGATGCTGAACTGATAACCGTAAGAAAGAAGTTGGGTAGGCTGCGGAGGGAGGGAAATGGAGATGGTTGGGTACTGGTAACGGAAAGGAGTAGCCAGAACAAGAAGGGCTTCTGATTCTTTGGTTGTTGGAGTGGAAAACAGGTTTGCCCCATTGCCAGAGTTAGACAAGGTTGAGCCTTCTGTAGATGTAGGGAAAAAGCAGCAGACTTGTAGAAAAAGTGTAGTAGTTAAGTCTAGTAGGCAAGGATTAGGGAAAAAGAAACTCTTGCTGCTAGGTAATAATCATGAACAAGGTGTGGGCCCATTGGTGCAGAAAAAATTAGGATCAGATTTTCAGGTCGAGAGTTTCTCCAAACGTAGTGGTAGTCTTGCTCAGGTGGTAGAAAGATTTCACACATCGGGATCATGTAGTGATAGTGGGAGGAGTGGGAAATAGTTTGGGCAGGGATGAAAGTTATAGTATCAGAGATGACCTGGAGAAAATGGCCAAAGCAATGTGCCACACTCGAGTCAGTTCCTGAGACGCTATGATTGGCCACATGTGGACTCTGCTGTGAGGGGAGTGAATCTGGAACTGGAACGGCTTCTTATGACTGATATTGGTTCTGTCATAGGCTTGGTAGGGCCTACCTGTAGATGCTATTGACAGGTGGGGTTATACTAGGCATGGCCTACACTTCAATAGTAGAGGGAAGGTTGGCTCTTTCAGATCTGATAGTAAAATGTTTAATTGGAGCCACAAATTCTCGTAAAAATAGTCCTGTTGTTAATGGTGTTAGGACATCTCCTTTTTAGATTAGGGCATTAGGCAGAGAGTTTTAACAAAAATTAGTTTAAAAAATAATGAGATATCAAAATTAAAAATTGTGTAGGGATTAAGGTATTACATCAGAATATCAAAGGGTAAGTGGATGAATTGCTAGTTCACATAAATGAATGAAATGCTATCTACAGAGTTGATGTTTTATGCTTGTCTGAATACCATATAACTACAGGAATAACTATGTCAAATGTAACTGACTTTAATTTAGCTTCTCATTATTGTAGAACAAACCTGGAGAAAGGAGGAGTTGTCACTTATATTAGAAATGGTTATAGTTTTGATGATATAAGTATTAGCAAGTATTGTCTTGATCAACATTTGAAACCTGTGCTCCACGGTTAAATTTCAATAATGAAATTTTCATAATAGTATCTGTATACAGAACACCCTCGGAAAACTTTTCTATTTTTCTGAACCTATTTGAACTTTCTTTTAATGTTTTTAAGCAGAAAAGAAGTTGGAATTACTGGAGATCGCGATTCCGCCAGGAACTGGTGTCATAATACTGCAGTGGTTAAACACAAGTCTTCACTGGAAATACTTTCGGAAGTTCATTTAATGGTTTGTTGATGGTCCAGGCTGTATTGCAACCTAATTTCTGCTTGAAAATAATGGTCCAGGCTGTATTACAACAGAATTACCACTTGAAAATAATACATCTTGCCACTAACTACAGCAGTATTATGACGTCATTACTGAATGTTGTTGTAGTGGAATCACAATCTCCAGTAGATCCAAAAAGTTAACATAGTTGTATGAGATGATTTTAATGTAGATTTTTTAAATAACTTAACCCTTTAAAGTCATGTTGAATCATTAGTCAGTTCATTCAATTTTACTCGGGTAGGTAATTTTCCAATTAGAATAATGAATAATAGTCACTCGGCTATGTATAATGTTTTCCTAGAAACCTCAAAATTCAGTTATCCAATCAAGCAATCTATCAATGTACTTTCGGATCACGATGCCCAATTAAGTACATCAACACTTCAATAGAGTAATGGTTTTAAACTAATGATGAATCAGTTACTTGTTTTAGAAAGTGCCTCAATACCACGAACTGGAAACATGTTTAAAGTGCACGAGGTATGAATGAAAAATACGATGTTTTTAGTAGCATGGTATTAAATTATTTTGAAAGTTGTTTCTCCTTGAAAAAGTGTTGTTGCTTCTCAAAAAGAACAGAAACCCTGGATAACTGTGGGCATTAGAAAATCATGTATTTGTAAAATGGAAGCCTCTAAGAACAGTCAGAATGCTAATGTTAAAACACATTATAAACAGTACTACAATACACTGAAAATGTTTATTAAAGAATCTAAAAGCATCTACTTCAAACAAAAAATTCATGATTCTGAAAATAAAATTAAGACTGTATGAGACATTGTAAAAAAGGAAATAGGAAAAAATAATCAAATGAGTAATGACATTTTTATCAAAGAAAATTCAGTAGAATATAATTTTTCAATTGCTGGTATATTTTATAAACATTTTTTTATTTGTTGCTGATAAATTGACTGCCAATAGCTCAGTGACACAGGGTATGGATTTTGTCAAAACAGGCTTCCAAGAAAAATTTAGCACTATGTTTGTAAATTTAGCTACTCCAGAAAAAATAAGAAAAATTATCAGGTCTCTTAAGAGCAAATACTCGAGTGGTTATGGTGGGATTTGCAGCAGATTAATTAAACTGTGCTCCACAGAATTAAGTAATATACTAAGTTATCTGTTTGATAAAAGGGGAGATAAGTCATCCGTATCAAATTACTGTCCTATTTCAGTACTAAAGTAGCCTTCTCCAAAGTTTTTGAGAAAGCAATGTACAATTGAGTTTATGAACACCTTAAAAATAATATTCTAACTAAATCACAATTTGGTTTTCAAAAGGGTCATTCAACAGAAGCTATATTTCCATTCGCTAACAAAATTTTAGTAGGAATAAATGATAAATTAATTCCTGTGGGTATTTTTTGTGACTTATCTAATAAGGCATTTGACTGTGTAGGTCATAAAGTTCTGATACAGAAATTAAAGTATTATGGTATAGGTGGCATTGTTAATAAATGACTTACTTGTTACCTTCTGAATAGAAAACAGGGGAACTGCACCACTTTGGGAACCTTTCAGAAACTCGTACTAACCTGTTGAAATTTACATCAGTCGCTTCATCAACATGTCCTCTTCACGTTTTGTGATCATACATTGTGGAAGAGTTGCCAGGAATTTAATTAAAAATGCCAAAATATGAAACGCTGAACAACTGCTAAATGCTATCAGCACTGCTAAGATAACATAAAAATTATCGGAACAGGGATAATTTCAACCTAAACAGTTTCGTTTTGTCATAGAAATAGTGATTAGGTTGAAATACGGCCAGAACCAAGTGGGGGGGGGGGGAAGCTAAATTTTGGCTATGCGGCATCCAACACTCAAATGGCGTATTTGTTTACAATGGAAGCAATCGATTATCTCTAGTTGCCTATTGCTATGTAAGATGGCGGGCATCACCGTATTACAACTCGGATAAATATTGCTTATTTGTAAATTTTGTGCAACTTTTTACAACAGAGTAGAGGTGAAAAGGCATGAAAACATTACAACAAACGATTAAATCAACATTTTAAGAGACTGTCATTAATTTTTCAACGTTGGTGGCATCTAACGGCTGTGTGTCGTTGTAAAATTTCAGCATTTTTATTTAAATTCCTGGCAACTTTTCTGCAATTTATTATCGCAAAACATTAAGAGGACATCTTGACGAAGTGACTGATGTAAATTTCAATAGGTTAGTACCAGTTTCTGGAAGGTTCCCAAAGTGGTGCAGTTCCCGAAAACAGAAAGAGTAACTAGAGAATTTTAAGGCTGCCTTATGTGGAGTAACTTAGGGTTCTATATTGGGGCCACTATTGTTTTTAATATATATAAATGATCTACCCTGTGTTGCATCTAAAAACTCAAAATTTGCAGATGACACAAACATAAGAATTAAAAATATTCCAGATTTATATACAGAATATATTTCAAATTATGTCTTTGACCTTATTAATAAATAGTTTACAGCTAATGGCTTGTCTTTAGATGTTCATAAAGCTCAATACATGCAATTCAGTACATCACACAGATTGTTGAGGCAAAAACCACGTCAGGCTGCATGGGAGGAGGGAGGTTCACAGGATTCCAGATTAGAGCAACGTAGTTTATGGATGCGTCCTAAGCACATAGGTTAAACTGGTAACAGCAATTTATTTGTCTGATTTGTTTGTTTTCATGAATTTATTAGAAACATAATTTCTTTGGTCGGGATTCTCTATGTGCTTTTCAGTAAGTTTGGATTTTGGTTTATAGAATTAGCTGGATTTGTCTAATTTTTAATAGTGATAGGCCTATCAATATATTTGATGTAGTGGGTTTCTGAAGTTATTTTTTCTTAGTATCTACCTATTTGTTTCCATCTGATTATTTATTATGTCTTTTTATTATTTTGAAATTTGTTTTTATAGTTGTATGGAATTAATAGGTGTCAATTATACACTATCTACCAAGAAGTAATTGGACACCTTTATTGCCCCACTCACACACCTTTATTGCTTGTCGTGATGTGGTGCATATGTGCAGCTGCACTTCCAAAATATTTATGTCAGTGGGCCTCTGTTCTTAATGTTTCAGTGGAAACCGAATTCCTGTTGCCTGAAACTCCTGTCAGATGGTAGCTGTGTCTATTTTTGACAATTTACATTTCAATGTCCTGTGACGTTTGTCGGTCAAAATTAGAGGTTACCGAGAATGTGCAGCATTGTGACAACCCAAATCAATCTACCACATATGCAGGACAAATGCAACTGTTAATTTGGACCTATTAACTTTCACTGTAATTGCATGGCTAGAGAGCCCTCTGATGTCTGCCCACAAAAACGCCCTTGTCAAAGTCTGATACCTCTGCACAACAAGCCATCTCCTTGGCAAGTGGTTTTGAACTGGCTGCAGCATATGGCAGCCACACAAGTTAACTAACTTATAACTGCATTCCCTATCTTCACATATGTCCAATTTTTTGAAGATAGTGTATCTATTCGTCCAACATTTTTAAGGAATTATTTTATTTGGTTTAATCTTGCCCAAGGAAACCACTATTTTCCATTCAGGTCTCATTAGTAATATTTCTAGCTGTGTTTCCATTGTGTAAGTCAGTGTGGCATAAAGTTGTTCCAATAATATCACGATTTCCAGTAATTCAGATAGAATGCACATATTTGACTTTTTTAAACTGACAGTGGTCATCATTTTAATAGTCATAAATACATCCAAAGTAGAGGAGAGATTTTTTCACTTCATTCAAAATTTTCTCCACGGGTTGCATGTGTTGTCATCTGCATACAGGAAGCTTTTAGTTTGAGGTATGTTCATCACTAATATTATGTTAAAGATGTGGGTCTAGGACACTGCCCTAATGTAGGCCATTTTTTTGTCTTCATCGGCTGTGATGAGCTTGAATAACAACATAGAACCACTGATTCTATAACAAGATGGCAAAAGTTCTGGTTACCTCTAAATCCCTTGCAAGATTGTTAAATTTATGGAGCTTAATATGACTTCTTAGAGACAGTGAAGGTCATTAATACTATTCCTGTGAAATTGAAAGCCATATTCAGTGTGTTGTGTCTTACTTAACACATATGCATTGCAGTTCTTACCTGGTCTAAACCGTGATTGTTGCAAAATTAAATGTGGCTCAACAGAAGGAGTAAGATGGTTTAGACATCATATCCTTCCAAAGACTTTGTAAGCTACCTTACTCTCTATTTTCGAGATTCAGTCACAATCCAGCAAAGTTTGAGGTTAACATCAGTACACGATACCATAGTTGAAACTGAAATAACACTTTAAGTTCAGAAAAGTAAATAAACCACACATAGCAACCATAAATAAGAAGTTTCTAGTAAAATATAAATCGTAAACTTACCTAAATGAGCGTAATCCATAATAATCCTGAAGTAGAAAACACAGGTTTGTTTATACAACCATAACACTAATATTCCACTGAATTAAACACTGTAAAGCACTTTAATAATTAGAATTTCACCATCTGATATTAAATTCACTAATGACTCGCAGTTCCAGACCAATTTAAAGCAGTAAATTGATTTTAAATCATCTCCACATGGGAGTTAGTTCAATATTTAATTCCACCACATCTAAGTAATTTCAGAGCTTTAAAAGTAAATGTAACCAAGCAAAACAACCAGCCAGTTAATATTCTTTAAGTTTCCGGTAACCATCAACTAATAGAAAGAAAATATAAGTAAATAATAGTCAACTCGGTAATGGCGTGGTAGCAACGAACTTTTAAAATTCAATAACTCACCAACTAACATATTTCACGAGCTAAAAACTTTTCTAAAGTACTTAAATTAAATAAAGGTTCGATTTAAATTTAGTTTCAGACCACAACTGTCTTTAAATAAAAAGTAAAGTTTCGGTTGCACAAGTTAGGAAAACAGTAAAATTTAGAAATTCTATAACTTCTGATAGCCTTAACCGATTTAAAAGATTTTTACACCTCTGGACTCGGCAGAGTCCGGAGAACACTTTGAAAATAATATTAACTTGAGATTTTAAAGCTTTGAGGTGGCGCATTTTTCATATGACTTATCGCAATACACGAAACAAATATGCTTTTAAATTAACCAACTTTCAAAATTCATTTTCACTGGTCTGGAAGCTCTAAAAACAAAACCTAACACACCACTACACTTTCCTCATTACGCTCTTCATCTTGTGATTTTCAGGTAGCACTCAGTTAACAGGTTCTTTTTCCAGGTCTAGGTCAGTAGGTCAGTTTGACAAAAGGGACCCGGCCGCCATTTTTAACACAGTTCGCTGAAGTATCTTGTCGGGTTAAGATGTAGAGCTCTGCTAGACGAGTTCAAACAAGACCGGCTCAGGATCGCGGTGGTCAAAAACAGTATGGCTGACCGACGCCATTTTAAATCCGGCATAATCAACTGAACAGTCTAAAACTTTTCGACATGCGATCATCTTAGTTTTCAATTTCATTTGGGGTGGTGCGGTCTGTTCTGTTTCACGACTTGTGATCTTCGGCTAATGATTTTCTCCGATTGCCATTGCTAACTGTGACTTTTGTAAATTCTGTGAAAATTTTTGAGAATATATATTTCAGTTATCCGGATTCAGACTTTCATTTCAACTTTAGTACCTTTCTTACGGGAGGTTAATCTGTAAGTGGCGACTGTGGTCTTCTTTACAGTTAGCATTCAACAAGGTTTTACACGGTTATAGAACTTTTTCAGAACTTTGGCAACTTTTTGGATGACTTCAAGCTTAGGTGGACAAGCCGATACTAACCCCGGTATCCCGATAATCCCCTAACAACTTAAGTGTCATTAGAGTGAGATAGGTCAACAAATTTTCATATTAGTGGTTTCCTTATTAGGATTAATTATAGCAACTTACCTGGCCTTACTCCAAATTTTGTGAATGTGACAATATTCCATGTATCTGATCAAAGCGTTGGTGTGCAGGATTTGGGTTCAGCTTTGTTGGGCCATCCAGAGTTTGTTTTTTTAATGTTTCATGTAATCCATAGGTGTCAAACTCAATATTGCAGAAGGCTGTATATTAAATTTAGAATGTGTAGGCGGGCCAAATTCAAATAAAAAGAGAGGAATCGAGTGAAGTCTAAAAGCTCTAAAAAACATGATTCTTCTTTCTGTGTCACGTTGCGATCGCGGGCCGTATCCTTGACATGCCTAATGTAATCATTCCAGGCAAATGCCAGGATGGTTCCTTCAAAAGGCCAAGTTCATTCTCTGCCCCCTCTAATTACGTTGACAAGCAGTAAAACCTGAAACAAAAAAGAAAAATTGGTTATATGTCCAGAGTACTTCTCATCTTCTCCTTAAAAATCATTTAGACCACAAGATATTCCATTCCTAAAAATGTTAATGGCATTTTTTAGTTTCCCCCAAGGCAAAGGATTGTGACATTTCATATATTTCTTTTTCACTCTCTCTTGTAAGCATCACTCATCTGGCTAGGTGTTCTATTTTACCATTTATCAAAATGGTATGAAGTACAGTATTAAATAAGTGGAAGTGAGAATAGGAGTGTCACAGACTAGTGAACTGAAACAAATGCTGTATGAATGCTTCTTTTGGATTATAGTCAGAATCTTGATTATTTGCGGATTTAATAGGATTAAAGTGAGGGTTTTGCAAACAGCTCCTGTAGTACAGAATATAAATATCTAGTTGGGTAGGTAAATACTCCACAATGTCAACTTAATTAGTTCCATAGCTTGCATAAAAGTTTTGATTTTTTTGTGTTGAAGCCACAATATACAAATACTTTGGTATATAGTTGATAATAAACTGAAACAGGGAAGTGGCAGATGTATCAGGGGAAGTGTGCAAAACCCTTGCTTGAGTATTGTGGGGTATTATTGATATCAAATTACCGGGGTTGAGTGAAAAGGGGGGAAAGGTGTGTAAAGCTGAGGACAGCTAGATTTTTTTGTTGAAGTTGTAGAACAATCGATAACTGCTATAATAGTGGAGCAGGTTGGGAGTCATTAGAAGACATTATATCCTGTTAACTCTGAACTGGTACCTCACCATTCCCTTCCCTCCGTGCAGACTGCTACATACAAGCAAAATAGTTTTTACTTTCTGAAACTTTGTTTACTTATGATTTTGTGTAAGTACGGCCTTCTAAAGTGCTTTATAACCAAGAAACTAATTCTAAAAGCTACTTGGTATGTAACTCGTGTATGATGAGCTGCTTTTTAAACTGTTTTACAAAGATATAGGTATATGACACTATGGTCTAACATACTATTGGCTAACACAATTTGTTTTGTAGGCAAAATTTAAAAAAAGAAAATGTTTTTTTTTTTCTTTCAAAAAGTATACATTTTAAAATTATTACTATAAAGGAGATAAGAGATTTATTGAAGCCAGGAGGAGTGTGTGAGGTGTGCTGGGATTGTAAGGCATATATTTATGGTGAGGCAGAGAAAGATATCAGTTGTGCATGGAAGGGAAAAAATGACTGAGCACAAGCGGACACTTGATTTAGGCATCAGGGTGGAAAAATTTTCTTTCATTGGTAATAAATTCATTGGATTGGAATAAATTACCAATGGAAGTGATGAATAGTTAGTAAAAATGCTAAAAAAAACTTAGTTTCTAGAGGGCAAAAGTAGGTGGCTACAAGAAAGGGGAAAAATGGATGTGTGGCAAAATTGCACCTGGAGTGTGCACCCAATAGAAATTAAATTTGTTTTAGTTAAGTATCATTCTAATTCATGAAATGTAGAATTATATCACTAAGTATAAATTTTGGTTGGAATTACATCTGTGATTGCAGCAAAAATTATCATTTACATGACAGTTAAGTAAAAAAATTCCATGTTTAAATGCTTACAACAGAATAAAATATCAAAATGCTACCTGGTTCTAATGGTGATATTAAGTGCAAAAGTGTTGACAGTAATTTAAAAATCACAAATTAATGATGCTTATTGGAGTTTCATTGTAGGATGCAGTGCTTTGATTAATGACAACATGCTGTCATGTTTTAAAATTGCCGTTAAGCACAAAAAAGCTTATGGTAAATTAAATAGCATATTCTTATGCTTATTGAAGTGTTAGTTTATGATGTGGTAACTGATATGATAAAGGAGCTGGATTGGGAGTCATTGGAGGGTAGCAGGAGCACGAAAAGAGTGCTGAATATGTACAATGCATATGTTGGTGATGGATCTCGGAGGGATATTGGTCGAAGAATTAGGAATAGTGTATGGAAGGGGAAAGGTGACTATGACCACAAACTAGCACTCATTCCATGCATAAGTGAGTGGGAAAATTTTCTTTTGTGGGTAAGGGCATCAGGGATTGGACAAATTACCAAGTGAAGTGATGAATAATTTACCAAAAATGATTAAGGAATTTAAAAGTTGTAAATCACAAAAGTAGATATAAGATAATTAAAAAAATACAATATAAAAGCAGAAATTAGACGACTAAAGGAATTGTCATCAGAGCGTGTTCTCCATCGCAATTAAAATAAACATACAGCAAGGGGAAAGATGCGCATATCCAAACCTACCACATGACTGGATAAGAGATTAATCATTTTGGAGGATGATGATTGCATTGGTCTAGGGAGGGGTATGTTGACCAGTGATAATTGTGAGAAAGTAGATTTCCTTTAACAACCAGTCAAAGTAAATTAAAATTAATAAATTTTCTAAAATTTGGATCTGTTAAAAAAATAAATACAAAATTATTTAAAAATTAATGTGTATTCTGATAATATAAGTGAGACGTTTACAGGTAGGATTTTAATGGAGGTTGAGGCCAGGAGAATGCCTGGTTTCTAGGACATGTTGATAGGCCAGTTGCCATTTACAGATTTCTGAAGAGGTAGTAGTGTCAGGAAGAACTCTGATATGTAAGTTCTCCTGGTGGAACTGTTGCTGGAAGATTTCTCGGGCGTGCAGCCAGGTCAATTATTATTATAATTATTATTATTACTCCGCGATTCACTAAAAGTGTGTGGCGGAGGGCGCATTGCACCTATCGAAAAGGGTTATGGTTTGGAAGGGTTATACGGGATATGGCAGGAGGCGTCCATGGGCTATAGTGACGAACCATCCCCGCATTTGCGTGGAGCGATCTGGGAAAACCATGGAAAACCCAGATCAAGATGGCTGCAGTGCTTTATCGAAAGCTACTCCTGTCGGATTTTAAGTTTACTTGCCCGGTGAATCCTTTCTATTCCATTCCCTAATCGCTCGTGGGAAAAATGAGTACAGAAATGAATCGGTTCTGGCCCTGATTTCTCTTATTTTATTTTCGCGGTCATTTCGAGATATGAATGTTGCTGGTAGCAATATTTGCTGGCTGTCATTCCGAAATACGTCTGTCGTGAATTTTTCAATTAGCTTCCGTGGAGAGCAACGCCTTCGGTGTTCCAGGTCTTCCCAACCTAACTCCTTCAACATCGCACTTACGCTTTCCCTCCAACTATATATACCTGTCACGAATCGGGCGGCTCTTCTTTGGACCTTCTCTAAAGCCTCCATTAACCCCTTTTGATGGGGACCCCATACAGAACAACAATACTCTAAGTGAGGACGTACTAGTGACTTGTATACAATCGATTTAACTTCCTGAGTGCATTTATTTAAATTACGACCTAGAAATCGGAGCATACGATTTGCTTTTCCCATTACATTCTCGATATGCTCATTCCACGACAAATTATTACGAATTGTTACCGCTAGGTATTTAGCGGAATCTACCGTTCTAAGGACAGTGCCATTAATCGTATATTCATAGTTAATTGGTGTCACCTTTTTACTTACACACATGACTTGGCACTTTTTAGCATTTAACTCCAACTGCCAATCTTTACACCACGCAATTATTTTCATGATATCATCTTGTAACAAAGCGCAGTCGTGGTGGGTTTTGATTTCGCGATAAATTATAGCATCATCGGCAAATAATCTTTTCATCCCCCCTATTATGTCGCATAGATCATTGATGTATATGAGAAACAACAGAGGCCCTAACACGCTTCCCTGGGGAACTCCAGACCCCACTTCAGTAAGTGATGAACGCTCACCGTCGAGAACTACACATTGTGTTCTGCCCTTCAGGAAGTCTGCAACCCAGTCGCATATTTGTCTAGATATGCCATAACTGCGAAGTTTCCTAAGTAACCTAGTGTGAGGCACAGTGTCAAAAGCTTTTTTAAAGTCTAATAGGACCAAATCAACCTGGGATTGCTCATCTATAATTCGGCACAAGTCGTGAATTAGAAGTGCAAGTTGTGTTTCGCAGCATCGGCCTTTTCTGAATCCATGTTGATTTGGATTTAAAAGCTCACCTTCATCCAAGAACCGCATGACATTTGAATAGATGATGTGTTCTAAAATCCTGCAAAATATTGAAGTTAACGAGATCTGCCTATAATTCTGAGGATCATTAACATTCCCATACTGCAGTTACGATAGCGGTCTTCCATTCAGCTGGTATTTTTCCTTGATCCAGAGAGACGGTATACAATTTCATCAAATATGGTGCAATTTCCTTTGCATATCTTGAGTAGAATCTTGTAGGAATACCGTCTGGTCCGGGAGCCTTATTGGTTTTTGCATTCATAAGCAGTTTAGTTATTCCCTCGACATCAAGAGCGAGATCATTCATAATTTTGTCGGTACGATTGTTAAATATCGGTATCTCCTCTGAGTTTTCTATCGTGAAAGCCTTTTTAAATATATCATTCAAAATTTCTGCTTTCTCTACGCTTGTTTCTGATAATTCATGATTTTCTTTAATCAGCGACGGCATAACCTTACGAGAGCCTCTTATTACTTTGATATACAACCAGAACTTTTTTGGATTAGTAATCAGATCTCCGGATAAATTCCTGGCTTGGAATTCTTTAAACGCATTGCCTTACGCACTTCCGCACGCAACTGGACTAATTTAGCACGATTAGATGAGTCCCCCTATTTTTTCACCGCGGCATGTAAACGCCTTTGCCTCCTGAGCAAATGTTTCACTTCCCTATTGAACCAAGGGAAGTTATTACTGACCTTAATACACTTCTTAGGAACAAACTGGTTTAAACTGGTCCATATTAGTTCTTTTAAATTAAACCAAAGTTCCTCAACATTTGTATTTAGCGTGTACGTTTCAAAATTCTTCACAAAGTGATCAACCATACCCGCATCGTTTGCCTTATCGAAGCAAAAAACGAGTTTCTCTTTGTCATGCTTCAGACTCAGACTAGAGTTTAACGTTACTACAACCGCCTTGTGATCACTTATACCGTCTTCTATACAAACTTTATCTACAATATCAGGATTGCTAATTAGAAAAAGGTCCAGAATGGACGAGGAATCTTTGTCGCACCGCGTTGGCTCTTCGACCATCTGTTCAAGAGATCTTTCTGCAAATGATTCTAAGAACGTTTCGGTTATTAACCTATCTCTTCCACCCAACCTGAACATGTATGTGTCCCACCTAACCAACGGTAGGTTAAAGTCACCACCCACGATCAATATATATCCTTGAAATTTTTTGTAAATTTTATTCAGCGACTCTCTGAAGTATTCCGCATTAGCCAAATCAGAATTCGGAGGTCGATAAAATGACCCGAGTATGAATTTTAAATTTTTGCTAATTTTTACCTTGACCCATATTAACTCGCAAAAATTTTCCGTTTCAGTTACGACAGAGCAATTAACGGTTTTACTTACGGCCACAAACACACCCCCGCCCATTGAGACAGTTCTGTCCTTCCGAAAAACATTGAAATGAGGGCCAAATACTTCGCTAGATTCAACTTCAGGCGTCAACCAGCTCTCGGTTCCTAGTATTATATCGACATCATTAGTTGCAACTGAGGCGTGAAAATCCACTACTTTCCCTCTAATACTCCGTCAATTTAGTACCATTATTCTTAGCTGCTTCGTATTGTTGTTTGTGGAGTCTAAAATAGCATTTTTCATACTCGCACTCTGACGGTAAAAGGGTGAAGTAATTGGAGCTGTAATATTAAAATTATTCGCGCCATCACTACCGGGCCCAGCTTCTATGTTATCAGCACATCCTCTTCGGTGAAATGAAGGATCCTCGGGCCTCACACTGTTCCTAAAAAATAATTCATATCAAGGCGGTTCCATATTTTAACAGCCACCTTGGACGCCATTCTAGGTGTGTAGTGGACGCCCGATCTTTCATATGCGTCCCAGCTGGCAGCTATCATCGGACGAAGGTAGACGAAGCCCCAGTTGTTTTTGCGACACAGCTCCTGCAAATTACTATTTGAATTAAAGATCTTCCACCACACAGCTTCCCCACAATCGACACGCGGCACCACACTACAAATTGAGAACTGTAATGAAACTGAATTTTCCCGGGCGGCTTCATACGCCTTTCGGCCCAACTTGTCTATGGAATTAACTATATCTGGAACAGAAACACGACACGAGTCATTAGTGCCGACGTGCGCAGCTACTCTTAACTGACGGCAGTTCGATTCCCTAATCGCTTTTGGAATGGCCTCCATGACACGTGGTATGGTTGCTCCTGAAAGAGAAACGGAATGAACATTAATATGAGGATCTGCACCGTTCTTCGTGGTTAATTCCCGTAAACCTTTTCCTGGCAAGGCTCGGGGTCTGCGAGTAAATCTTCCCTGCTGCTCTTCTGGGCCATTCGCGCTTGAAACTACAACTTCCTGCAACACAGAAAACGCGTTACTAAGTGGCAAGGTATCATTTTCCCTACGGCTAATTGGGAATTTCGACGCCTTTCTCCGATCCACATGATGCCAGACGTTTTCTGCAACTGGAACCTGAAAATCCAAACTTGCCGGTTCCAATACAGTTGGCTGCGGAATTTCTTCGACGCACTGCCGCTCCTCGTCTAGGATGCTCCATACCTGCGCTTGAAGAGATTCCATAGTATTAAGAACCTCCTCGAGACTAGACGCCTACCAGAACACTTTGCACAAGCCATGTCACCTGAAACGGACAAAAACGGAACTACAAATGAATACACAAAAATCTGCGACCGCTACTAATGGCTGATAAGGCTCATGGCTACTGCTGCTACGGCTGCGTAGCCTCAACTGACTGGTACTCTACCTAAACAGAAAATATTCAAAGATAATGACAAAAACTAGCACAATTTAAATCACTCACAAAAGTTGGCTACTGCTGCTACGGCTGCGGAGGCTCAAATGACTGGCACACTACCTAAACAGGAAATATTCTACGATAACGACAAAATCTAGCACAATTTAAATCGCACACAAAAGTTGGCTACTGCTGCTACGACTGCGTAGCCTCAACTGACTGGCACTCTACCTAAACAGAAAATATTCAACGATAACGACAAAAACTAGCACAATTGATCGCAGATGTACGAATTTTCGATGGCGTAACATGCCATCATCTTCAGGTAGCATCCACTGGTCGGCGTGAAGGGCGCAGTCCGGGACGCGACTGCTGATCTGCTCCGGGGGCGTCGTTATTTATACCCTCCGACCCCACTCCCGCCGCTGCGCTCCGATAGCGGTGGTGGGGGTAGTGCATTGCAATGTGTCGAGCAGTGACCATCAGTTTGTATGCCACCTCTGTCGCACACATTTCTTGGCTCCGGTATTTGTGGAGCCACTTCAATGCTGGGTTCCAAGCTTGGCTTAGTTGGAACCTGTTGTCTTTGTTTATGAGATTATCCCGTAGCCGGATCTTTGATGGTCACTGCTCGATGCGTTGCAACGCACTACCCCCACCACCGCTATCGGAGTGCAGCGGCGGGAGTGGGGGGGGCGGGGTCAGAGGGTTTAAATATTGACACCCTCGGAGCAGACCAGCAGTCGCGTCCCAGACTGCGTTCTTCACGCCGACCAGTGAACGCTACCTGAAGATGATGGCATGTTACGCCATCGAAAATTCGTACATCTGCGATCAATTGACCCGGCTGCACGCCCGAGAAATCTTCCAGCAGGAAGAACTCTAATAGCATACACTGTAAAACACGCATTGAGATTGTTAGAACAATGTCTGCTAGGTTGGCTTGCCTCTGAATGGTATAGGTCGGCAATATAAAATTCACCAATGGCCATTCATCCTGATGGACAATTGTTTAGAGGTGAGGCCAGTGTGAAAATCTGTACAATAAAAGCAGATAAGTTAGTGAGATTAGTTGTACTGCAAGTTGCATGTCCAATATTAGTAAAATATACTCCTGTGATATAATTGGAATATGTGGTAGTTGCTGGATGCATGCTGCAAGTTTTGCAGCAAGATTTATTCCATGAAAAATATTCATATGCTAGTCTATGAGGGGGAATACTTGTGAACGAACATGTTCTTCAGACTGACAGACATGTGCGTGAGACAGAGCACTTAGAAATTACAGGTATCTTTTATTGAAGTTTATGGTCCTAAACTTGTAAAAAGTTTTTTAATTAATTATTTCTTAGTTTAAAAAAATTAAAAAAATAGATTTGCCTTTAAATCAGAATACACTGAGATTGAAGTAGTCATTTTAAAATAATTGGCAAGGTCTCCTAGAACAAACTTTGTATACGTTTGTACCAACTATTGAGAAGTCATTCTTCTTCAGCTTAGTCATATAGAACAGAGGTACCAGTAACTAATTATCTATTAATTATTTTCTATATGTGACTGAAGCTACATGATATGAGTAGGCCTATCCATCAGAAGAAAATTAGAAATTTAAGGTTGTAAGACAAGTTATCAACTGACAGATCACAGTTGCTGATGCACTGCAACATTGACCCAAAAAATTTATTGTGGTTCATTCATCAATTTAATGAGAGTAAAGCCAACCTTGAAACTTGCACATTCATTGTTTCCCTGGATACCTAATTAACCACCTTTAATTTTTTCCCCAGGAAACACGAAGAAGTGGAAGGACCAGAGAAGGAAAAAATGATGGCTGTTATAAGTGGTATGGAAGAAGAAATAGAAAGACAATTGGATGCAAAAGCAGCTAAATCAAATCTGACAGCAAGACATGTTAAAAATATTCTAAAGGTAATAAATTTTCGGCTTCCAGTTCTTATTCAGCTTTGCCATCCTCAGTGATTCGACGGCACTTCATGGTGCCAGAAACATTATATTCAGCATAGCACTGACATTAAGTAATTAATATTTTCTTCCAAGTATTTCCAAGTTTCCAAAAACATCATTGCCTCAGTATTACCAAGACTTAATGTAAAACATTTGTTTTACCTAATTTTGTTTTTTCCCTTTGTTCACACCCCTTTTAGATGGATGTTATTTGACCACAAAAAAGCGCAATTAGCATTTACAATTGTTTGTGTAATACTTACTTACTTACTTACTTCCTCTTCATGGATAGGCCAAAAGCCTGTTCCGACCTCATTCTTCCGACCATCTCTTCCTAGGTCTTCCAATGTCCCTTCTGCCTGTGGGATGGTACTCCAGGGCAAGCTTAGAAAATCTGTCCTTTCTCATCCGTAGGACGTGGTTCTTCCAGTTATCCCTTTTTTGGGTAATTCTATCATTTAGCAGGGAGATATTCAGTTGTTCCCTTATTTCCTCATTCCTCTTCCTATCATTTAGGGAATACCCTTTTACTGACCTTAAAAATTTCATTTCCGATGATTGAATTTTGCTTTTGTATTGCGTTTTATTTACCCATGTTTCGCTGCCATATAGCAGAGTCGGTACGGCCATTGTTTTATAAAACTTGAGTCGAGTCTCCTCTCGTGCTTTACCTTTCAGTGTGCGTCGAATTGTTCCACACATATACTGAAATCGGTGAAGTTTCTTCTTCACCTCGTTATCATCATTGAAAGATAATTCACATCCGAGATAAGTAAAGCTGGAGACTTGTTCTATTGGCTGATTGTCTATCACTATTTTGACTCTGATAGGGTATTTCTCCTGCCATGCCATAACTTTCGTTTTTGCACGAGACAACTGCAGATTGTAATCTTTGCTGATAATGTTTAGTATATGAATTGCTTTTTGAAGTCCATCTTCATTTTCCTGGAGGATAAATTGGTCGTCTGCAAACAACATAGTATTTATGTAAGTGTTGTTGCTTATTTTTATACCAGGATGGACATTTTCTTTCCATTTCCTAACTAAGTCATCTATATATATATTAAAAAGTGTTGGAGACAGGCTACAACCTTGCCGCACTCCTTGGTTAATTGCTATTTCTTCTGTAAGTTTATTTCCCAGGTCTAAGACGATTTGTGTCCTTCTATACATATCTTGAATAACTTGTATTAAATGCTGTGGATATCCATTTCTTTGCATTATTTCCCATAGTTTTTGTCTATTTACTTTATCGAACGCTTTTTCATAGTCTATAAAAGCAATGAAAGTCTTTAAATTAAATTCTCTTCTCTTTTCCAGTAGTTGTCTAAGGCAGAATATATTATCTATGCAGGACCTTCCTTTCCTAAACCCACATTGTCCTTCTGATAGGAGAGCATCTGCTATTACTTTTAGCCTGTTATTTATTATTTTTGCATATATTTTGTATCCCGTATTTAATAAACTAATCCCTCGATAGTTATCACATGAATTCCTATCTCCCTTCTTAAAAAGTGAAATAACTTTGGCCTTCCTCCATTCTTCTGGGATGATTCTCTTTTTCCAGCACATATTAATTAAGTGTAAATATTTAAATTTCAGAATCATTCCCCCATACTTAATCAATTCTAAATTAATTGTATCTAGTCCAGGAGCTTTTCTATTTTTAAATGATTTTAGTGCTGCATCAACCTCCTCTATGTCTATAGGATCTATTTCTTTAGTATCCACATGGTCCATTCCTATTTTCTCTTCTTCTTCTTTATAATTACTATTGTACCATAATGTTCTGTAGTGTTTTTACCCATGCCTCTTCTTCAATTACATTTATATTAGCACTTTACTTTTCATCCTTGTTGAGATGTTTCATAAGTTTATAAGCCATCTCTTGTCTACCATGGACATCATCTTCTATTGAACTGATTAATCTATCCCATCCCTTTTGTTTCAACTTCTTTGTTATTGTCTTAACAATATTTCTTCTTCTTTTATATTCATTTTCATTTTCTAGGGTTCGATCCTGTATCATTTTTAGATAAGCCTTTTGCTTTTGTTTGACGGCTTCTGCAATTTCTTCGTTCCACATTTTAAGTCCAGTTTTTCTTCTAAATTTCTTTTTCTTGCCAATGGCTTCATATGCTGCTTTCAGTATTGATGAAGCTATAGTTTCCCATTCTTTATTGATGTCATTATTTGTTGGGTTTTCCAGTAAGCGCTGTTGTAATCGGCTTTGATATAGATGTTTTATTCCTTCATCTTTTAAAAGGTAGGTCTTAAAAACTTCTTGATCTTGTTGTAAGTTTTTATTCATTCTTTTCATCCATTTAGCAAGTATTCTTATTTTTGATATAACGAGATAGTGATCTGTATACATATCACTACCTCTATGTACACTGGTGTCTACTACATCTGGACCTAATTTTTTATTAACCATTACATAGTCAATGATAGACCTTTGTCCTCTTGCCGTCCATGTAAATTTATGGATATCTTTTTTTGTAAAGAATGTATTTGTAATCTTTAACTGGTTGAAGGACGCAAATTCTCTCAGTAGTTTGCCATTTTCATTTAATGTGTATTCACCTCTGTTCCCCATTACCTCTGGAATTGGACTATTTCCTATGCGAGCATTAAAATCGCCAGCCAGTATTAGGAAATCATTTTTATTAATTCTGTCTATCACCACTTGAAGCTGTTCATAAAATTGTTCAGATTCTTCTCGTTTGTTTTCTTCTGGGGCATATATGGCGATCAAGGTTAGGTTGCCTCTCTCTACTTTCAATCTTAGAGTCAGAATCCTTTCACTTATCATAGTGTAACTGACAATTTTATTTTTCCATTTCCTATCCACTAATATTGCCACTCCTACTGCAGCTCTTTTCTCTGGTGCCACTCCACTATAGATCATTGTATATTTATCTATTTCTTCTGTTCCCTTCAATTTCTTTTTTGTTTCTGTAATTACAGCAATATTGATCCCCTTTCTAGTTAACTCCCTGTCCAGATCATATTCTTTATTATTTATACCTCTCACATTCCACATTCCTATTTTCAAATTGCCTTTGATTCCAAATCGTTTGTCCTTTGACCTTGCCTTTGTTGTCCTCATAGGATCCATCCAGCTTTCCTTACTTTGAGGTTTATGAGTAATATATCTTTTTATGTGGAAGGGTTACCAGCCCTTCGCACAACCCCCATCCTGGAGGGCCAGGGTTTTATTTCAGGGTGTTCCTTCCCTTAGCCAGAATGTCCCAGTTATAAGGCGCTGGGGGCTCGCCTTCCATCCTCTCCCGTTAGCTACACTTAAAAAGTGCATTGCCCAGGGGTCACGCGGCTTTCACCTTCGTGGTCGTGGGAGTAGGGTTTGCTGGCAGAGCTGCTAAGATAGATCGCAGAGGCATTTCTCAAGGTTTTATTATCTCAGCCCATCCGGCATAGGCTGAGATCCTTGAGACCATACCAGCCTTGACCCCCGTTTGTGTAATACTTTGAGTTGAATAAGATTTGTTAGATGAAAGTACATTTTTTATTGTACCTTTACAGATTTATTATTTTTTATTTTCATGGAAAGTAAAACCAACATGGGTGGAAAATACTGAATTTATAATCTATATTTAAAGTGAAATATTGTTGGAAGTAGATGAACACTCCAGAAGTAATGAAAATAAGATAATATTAATTTAAAAAATAGAGATTTAAGCTCAATAAAGTATATGAATGTGAATAAATAAAAATTGCTGTGTCTACTGGAAGAGTCTTATTGGAGATTAATGCCAGGGAGATGCCTGGTATCAAAGATGTTAGTAAGCTAGTTCCCATCTCCAGAGTTCATAGGGAATTGTGGTTTTTGGGAAGACTTCTGACAGTCTGTAAGAACCTTATAATTTTAGCAAATTCTAGCCTCTCACCTTTAGGTATAAAGGGGAAAACTCACTTTTAGTAAAAGATAGTTTCGTTCCTTGTATAGGTTAGGAGAGTGAAGCTTTATATAGCATACAGATACTGTAACCAAACAGACTAAATAAACCTTTTTAGGAACAGTAAAAGTATTCAGAAGTCAATAAATGCACTAAATAAACTTTCTATAACAGTAAGAAAACATTAGCTTTGGAGGAAATAGGTTAAATCACTCAAATTCAGTTTCAAACAATAAAATTTTGAGATAGGCTATTTTCACCATTTTTAAACCAATTCAAACGCAGTAAAGACTGTCAGTATTTAATAAAAGCCGTATATAAACTTTATATAATAGTAAACAAACTTTAAATCAACCAAAAATTAAATAATCATCAATAATTCAGTTTTGAACTTGTGAGCTTCTACTTTGGGAGCATTTCGTCATTTCTAGACCGATTTAAGAGCGATAAAGTAGCTCAACATTTAATAAATCAACTAAATTAACTTCCTATAACAATATAAAAACCTTTTACTAACCTGAAAAATGATAATCCATTATAATTCAGTTCACCACACAATCAATTTCTAATATTTGGTATTTCACTGTTTTTACACACTTTCGAACAGAATAAAGTAGTTTTAAAGAAGTAATAACGCAATTAAAATATAAATTCACTAAAATTCCGTAGTTTCTGGACGGGTAAATAACTTAAATCAATTTTTTAATACTTCGTTAGATGCACTTCACTTCTAACATTTTTTATCACAAAATCCTAGACAGTTTTCGAAATAAAAAGTAGATCTCCGAGAAGACCTAAAAATCTAATATCACATATATTAATTCCAGGCAGTAGAAACGATTCTATAGAGATTTTAAAATTTATTTTTCAATGTAAGCATGTGGTCAGTTTAGGAATTTATTGCAGCTGATCAAAGTTAGATACAGAGATAAAACAACTTTCAGAATACGTAATTCAACACAGAGAATCTTTTGGTAATTTTATATTTCTGATAAAAGTAATAGAAATAAAGTTATTAAATTAAATCACACATAGCATTTTTGGTAAATCTTGTACACGCTGTAATTACACTATCAGTGCATCAATCTTAATAAAAGTACACTAAAAAACTCAGAAATTTTGGTAGAATACTCTGATAATAATATTATTTGTGTAAATTGTGGTTTAATTGAAATGACGAAATTTAGAAACGTCGAGAACAATAGTAATTCCCCGGGGCAGAAAATAGTTCGCTCTTACGCTTAGATCTTTAAAACTAAATGCTTAAAGTTACGCACTGCATATCCATTATTTCTCTACTGGAAAAGTCCAAGTACTGACAGCCTTAAAGTTTAGTATATTTGTTTGGTTACCGAGATATTTCAGACCTAAATTTTCGAAGTGTTAGTGGAAAGCTGTGTTTTGGCTATGACGTCAGAGAGGCTATATAACATGATGCGATGTGAAGACGCCATCTTTCCTAGTTCAGGAGCTGTGCTATCATTTTGTTATAAGTGTGTGTGGGTGCCGGTGAGGTTGGTAGTTGAGAGTCAGAGTTGGCATTACCGGGTCGGCCATTTTGGGACTTCTGGGTGTGGCGCGTATTTAGTAACATGAACTGGTAATTTCCATCAGGGGTTTCGGTCGGTCTTAACTTCTCTCCACAATCTACAAACTTTTGGGAACGTATGTTCGATTAGCCAAATCAACTTTTGGAATGCTATTTTGAACTTTTGGTTTTATTTTGAATAAATTGGAAGAGTTTTTGAAAATTGAACTGTTGTCATTTCGTAACTAATTAGTAACCCTTTTCAATATTTGTGGGTCAACAAATATTGTGGCGACCTGAAGCATTCGAGTTGAACTATCAAGGCTACATGGTCAATTCAAAATTATTTAGCAAGTTTTACTGAGAACTTTGAGTACACATCAAGAGTGTAAGTTAAGGCACTTAGGCGATACTCAACCCCGGTATCGGCCTTGGTCCTTACAAGTCCTGGTCCAGATTGCTGCTGTAAATTGTTTGCTTACGGCAATCCATTCTGATTGAAAATCAGTTAATGGTGGGGCCTGTATATCAACTGGTATAGTGGTGGCAAGTGAGTTGTTATACAAGTTTGTTGTAAAGGATGTGGCATGTTTAATTGTGGAGAAACATTTCGCTATAGTTGGACTGGAATAGGTGGTGATGGCCAGATGCATACCACAATTTTTGCAGCATGATCTATTACACAGGAGGGATGTGTGTGGCAGGATTTTATTGGTGGATTCAAGGCCAGGGAAGTGAATCCATCAATAAAATCTTTCGGCAGGTTTATGATTTCCTACTAACGTACCCAGAAATGAGATCCATTCTTCCAAAAATCCTCCCCGGTCCTCCCAGAACTTCTTTTCACCAGGCCTCCCAACCTCAGCCAGCTACTAGTCCACAAATACAGTCTTCCTCGTCCCTTCAGACAGCCCCAAAGACCCTTCCCATGCAATAAATAGACCCCACTATAAGATGGGCGACATTCACCATGTCTCCACCACTTTCACCAACCCTATCACTGGCGAGAACTTTCGTATCATAGGACATGCCACCTGTGAAACCTCCCATATAATATACCAGCTAACCTGCAAACACTGCCTGGCTTCCTACATAGGTTTGACTACCAATCCGTTAGCCATTAGAATGAATGGCCACCGTCAAACAGTTTTCATTCGGAATCCAAAACATCCAGTAGCTATCCATGCCATCTCCCATGTTACTAATAATTTCTTGTTTCACGGTCCATGCTATCAGAGTCCTCCCAAACAGCAGCAGCTCCTCTGAACTCAGAAGGTGGGAACATGCCTACCAATACAAACTAGGCACAAGGCAACCTCCTGGTCTCAATTTGAGATAATACCCAGTCAGTACTTTTCCTTCCCTCTATCCTCTACTTGCCTCTATGCCCACTGTCTACAGTATATTGAACCACCACATACCAGAGGTGATGTTTAACTACATAGATTCTTTAATTATTATTATCATTATATTTCTCAATTTGGTTTTGTTTACTTATTTACTTTTACTTTCTCAAATTTGTTATGAACATTTTATTGTATTTTTCTGCACATTTTGCATTGCTCAGCTACTAGCTCCAATTCACTGTCCCCCTCTCTCTGTCCTCTGTTTGAATTTCCATGTTCCTGACTAACAGTCATTCTGTGAAACGGTCTCCTACACCACCCTCCCTCCTTGATTTTCTCCTGTTGACAAAGTACCGAAATATACATTGTTTTTCCTGTGTTTTGTGCTTATTTATGAGTTGACTCCATGATACCATCATCTAAGGTAAGTGGTGGTTCATTTGGATATACCTTTTTTTTTGTAAATTCATTTTCTAATTAGCTCCTCTTATTTTCTGGTAACTATATATATATATATATATATATATATATATATATATATATACAGGGCGTTCGCCGGGAAACGCAACCCTCCCAGTCTGTTGCCGTCGGCAACTTGCTCGGTCAGCGGGGCCAGCGGTTCCCGCCACACGATACCGTGAATCACCGCACTGTTTAACACCTCCGCTGCCCCAACAGTGCAGTGGCACAGTATAATGGGACCCTTACATGGTTAAGAACGGTTTCTTTGCATTGTAGCTAGTTTGTGACTTCAGTCTCTTATTAATCAGTGTTGTGAATAAACGTTTCTTTGCGGTTTGGCTGGTTTAGGGCTTCATACTCTTACTAATCTGTACCGTGTTTGAGTGTGAGTAAAATTATGGTACGTTACAGTTTGCAACAAAGAATATTTCTCTACGATACATATGTGAAGAAGAAGTCGTTTAAAAAGTGTCGCAGTAAATTTCGTCGCGAATATCCTGGCGCTTTACTGCCAGCTAAATCAACAATTCTGCGTCTGGTTAAAAAAGTAAAAGAAACGGGTTCATTTTTTAACAAAAAGAGACTGTCGGTCAACCGTATTCTCACAGAGGAGAAAATTGACGATATCGCTTTTCGACTAGAACAGTCACCCAAAAAATCATTAAGTCAGTTAGGGCAGCAGGCAGGCGTATCTAAGACGTCAGCTTGGAAAGTAACAAAGCTAGTTCACTTAAAGCCGTACAAAACAATTGTGGTGCAAAAAATTACAGAAATAGACCAGGGGCCTAGGATTAGATTTTGCAACTGGTACCTGCAGGGTGTCCACGATGGCACTGTTGATCCGCAACTGACGTTTTTCTCTGATGAGGCCTGGTTTCATCTGAGTGGTTATGTTAACGCTCAAAACAGTCGACACTGGAGTTCAGAAAAACCAAATACTCTACTCCAACTGCCATTGCATGACTTAAAAGTGGGTGTTTGGTGTGCGATTAGTGCTTCGAGAATCATAGGTCCAATTTTCTTCCATGAAACTCTTACTTCCGCAAGATATATCGAAAATATTGTGAAACCGTTTTTCGAGAAACTTACTGAAGAAGAAAAATTGTACGGCTATTTTCAACAGGATGGGGCGACAGCTCACACCGCTAGAAATTCGCTTGCTGCACTTGACGAAGTGTTTTATGATCGAGTAATCAGCCGTGGGTTGTGGCCCGCCAGATCACCGGATTTAAACCCTTGTGACTTCTACCTTTGGGGTAAACTTAAGGGTAAGGTGTACGAAGGAAATCCTCACACATTGGAAGAACTTGAGGAAAAAATCTATCAAGTAATAATGTCCATTGACAAAGGTGAAATCCAGCGTGTGTCTCGAAATATGTTCAGAAGATGTGAAATGTGCATTACACAAGAGGGTCAACACTTCCAGCATCTTTTATAAGGTAAGCTAATGAATTACGACACATTTAAATGCTTAGCACATACAAGTTTATGAAGCGTAATTATTGTGAAATAGTCCGTGGCCGACGGTCGAACAATGCCGGAAGCTGATCGCTCGCTCGCCGGGAGCAGTTTCTTCCTTGTAGCGCTAACAGTGGGTTGCGTTTCCCGGCGAACGCCCTGTATATATATATATAAGGATAGGAGAAAAACCACCACTTATCATAGAAGATTCCTGCAGCATCGATATATGGAAAAAAAAAAAAACACGTACACACATAGAATAAAATTTTTGAGCCTATGGCTCTTCTTCAGTAGTAGTGAGATGGCTGCATGTTGGAGGACAGCGGCCAAATATTGATCCAAATTATTATTTTATTATTTTGGAAGGTCTTTTTATACTTCCAACAATTTTGATTATCTACTTCTCCCACCATTGCCATCCTCATCATTCTCACCTTTTTATTTATGGCTCCCCTCACCACGTCTCACCTCTATACCTTATTTAATCTTGTATCAAAATATTGTAAGCATATTCATGTTTATGCATTGGTCATTATTTTCATTGTCTAGCAGCATTTTCAATGTCACTATTATCATTGATATCACAATATATATTTTGTTTCATGTTTACAGTCTTGAAATTGGTAATTTCAAACTGAAGGGCATTATTCATTCTCTGAAAGTTTAGTAATGACAATGATATTAATAGTTCTTTTCTGTATAAAAACAACATTTTCATTCAGTATCCCCAACACTGGTGAGTGATTTCACACCATAAATTTGTATCCCTGCCAAAAAAAAAAAAAAAATCTCTTGTTTAGTTTGCTAAACTATTAAATTTGCAGAGAGGGGAGGGAGCAGGGCTCTTGGACCAAGCCTGGTTGATGACCACTCAAGCCTGGTATTCAAGACAATGCAGTTTTGAATCCCAGTCTGGCCATCCAGATTTCAGTTTTCATGGTTTCCCTGTATTACTCTGAATTAATGCTGATATGGTTCCTTAGAAATGACACAGCCAAATTTCTTTCTGTTCTTTGCAACAATCCATTTCTGTTTCTAACAGCCTCTATGTTTATAAGGTGTAAAGCGCCCCGTGGTTGAAGATTGAAGTGTAATGAAAGGTTCTGATTAGAAAATCTCAGAAAGGATACAGAAAGTAGCAATTAGTTTAGGAGAAAAGAAAAATTCCATTGTTCAGAGATTTTTCACATCTTTTTAATGAAATTTTGCTATCTTGCTGCAATCTTTGACAAGTAATGGTTCTATTTCTGCTAAAGATTTGTCGCATTAATAGTGGTTTGTAGGGTTTCTATTAATTATGGTTCTTTTCTTCAAACAGTCGCCAGCCCCTTTGAACACTACTAAATAAGTTTCTAATTGCAAAGTGTATGAAAGATAAATTTTATATGAAATTTGACGAAGCAAAATAAGTTTCACTGCATTGATTACAAAATGATTCTAAATCACATGCTGATATCAGAATTCTAGTAATCCTCTGATCAATTTTTAGTTTTCACTCACTCAGTTCATAATATAAGTAACTCCTTGAATTTAGTATTGATAAATATGATGAAGAAAGTAGTTTGTCAGTTTATGCAACTCGTTTGAAAGCTTATTGCCGTTATTCACTTTACGGAGACCAATATGAAATCATTTCATTCGGTACTTAAACATTGTGCCAATCACCCTGTTGTCATGATCGTTTCATCTCGTCCATCACTTCTGTCTTGCGACTTGACCATCTTGACACAGATTTATTCAAGACCAAAATAGCACTGCATGAGGAGATTATTCTGTTGGTTCCCTTTCTACCATGAAGTGTTGTGGTTCATTTCTAGGAAAATTCTAGCCTGGAGACTATTGCTATCTGAACATTTTATTTTATTCGAAACAAGCAACTTACAACCTACCCACTAGCTTATGTAAGTCATTTACTTAACCCTTTCCTCCCTGACGGTACTTATAAGTACCACTGTATTTACCACCATATAATTCGACAATACCAGTGTCCACTGCATTGTTAAGCCTGTTGATGTATTGTTGTATGATTAAGTCAGACAATGACAACATTTATCTTTAAATTCTGCGTGAAATTTCGGAGAAATTAATTTTCTAAGTTGGGGCTTGACAGCATACTGACCAAAGTAACAAGTGGTACATTTCAATGAGTTTTTAGATGATAATTTACTTGGGAAGTGTCAATTTCTGTTATTACTTTTTTAGTTTGAACATTTAACCACATATTTTTTACCTATAAAATATATTTTTCTAGTTTCTTTTCTAAATAATCTAGAAAAACCAACGTGGACTCATAAGTACTGTCAGGGAGTTCTGGGTAGTTTTATACAGATTATTGGTGAATAGATTTAGCAAGTATACAATTGGTTTTATCATTGTTTTAGATATTTTCAAATGGATAATTTTATGAAATACGCTCTGATTGAAGCTCTTCTCTTAGAAGTTTATAATTTATCAGCTCTTTTCTTAGAAGTTTATAATTTATCAAGGGAAAAATGAAGAAATGACTGTAATGTTCTCAGATTACTCATTAGTTCAAAGAGTGGTCTTAGAATTGACTGAAAAAAAATGGAGCAATGATGATGTTATCTAGTATTATCATTATTTTTCATCAGTTTCATTATTAAAAAACTGAAACAACTTTTGTTTGTGGGAGAATCAGACCCTACTGCAAGGGACTTTCTAACAATCTGCTGATGGAAAACTAAAACAATGAATTTAAAAACCTAGGTATTTGCTACTGGAAATGGAAGGATAAAAAGGTCATACATTTAGTATCAAATTTTCATGGCAGCGGTGAAACTCCACTACACTGGTTGGGGTCAATGGCAACTTCAACAGATGAGCCCGCTCTCGGGTTGGATTGGTGACCTGGTGGATCTTGGACCAGAGGGCCTCTCTGGCCGGTCATCGGGGGCCACCTCCGGCAGTAGGTCCCGTAGAATTTTGCCCATCCTGCCACCCTGTTGTTACACCACTAGTTATATGCAAAGAAAAAGATGGATTGAAGTCGACAATTGCATGCTCAGGAGTCGTCAAGGACTACAATACCTTCATGTGTGGGGTTGATACTGCCGATCAGCTGATGACTTTGTGCAATGCTGACAGAAGATTACCGAAATCATGGTAAAGATTGTTTTGGGAATTCTGGATGTTGTATTTGTCAATGCCTATAACATAAATGGTCCGATATTTGAAAAAAAAGTGTGTAAAAATTTTTAGAAGAGCCTTTGCACAAGGTATGATGACTATGAAGGATATTGGTAAGAAGAAAAGGTCATCTATATATATTTCACCAAGCCCTCATACACAAGTCATACAATTCCAATATGAGAGATGTAAGAATGGGAAACAGAGGTATACACTGTCCCTAAATTGTAAAAATCAGATGAAGATGTGAAGTATGTAGAATGAAGAAAATACAGTCAAAACATCATTACTAATGTTGCACTTACAATGTACTTTTGTGTCTGAATGAGCAAAAAGAATTGTTTTTTTTTGAATATCATGAGGCAAACATTTCATACCAATATGAACATAATTGATTTCAATTGCTATTGCTGTACATCCTGTGATACACAAAGTCCATGACGGTACTTATAAGTACCAGCTTAGTAATTAGCACTTAGAGTTCCAAAAAAAAATTGAAAAAAATATGTGTGTTTAATTTCAAGTACCTTTATACAAATATGTAATTGAAATTATAAATTTCCCTTTTTTTCCAATAGCCGGTAGGAAAGGGTTAAGGTGCAAATCCTACTTTTCAGTCTAGCAATGACGATTACAAATAATTCTACAACATTGTTTTTACCTTACAATAATCCCTTAAATCTTTTGCCAGTGAGGAAATGTGTGTTTTGACATCTTTTTATACCAAGATGTCTTTTTTTTTGTTTACGTTTCCAGTTACAATACCTATTTATCTTTCTCATCACCTGGCATTAACTCTTATACTATTACCTGAAATTATATCTCGATTTCTCCTTTTTGAAATAATCAATAACACTATATATCTTTTTAGAATTTTCCTGTGTTGTAACACGTTATATGACTTTACACACTAGTAATATTTAACATTTCCCAACTGTCACGTATATCAATATTTTCTCTGGCCACCAGCCGTACAAATTAATTTCAGATCCACCAGATCTGCTCAATTATTTTCTTTCATTTATCCAATTTTACTCTCTGCTTTCTGCTATCCAGTCCTCCATAATAATTTCATACAGTCTTCATCTCTATAACTAATCTCCATTTTCTTATTAACATCTTTTAACATTCACTTTATATTCTGTGTGTACAAAATAAATGTTTGTATCTCTTATTTTCTAACAATTTATATTTAACGGGATGCATGTCCATTATAAACGTTTTAACATGCAAATAACATAAATTGGGAAAAAGTCAAAGCTATGTTTTCTCTTTTAAATCTTAAATCCCCTTGTGTGTGTGTGTGTGTGTGTGTGTGTGTGTGTGTGTGTGTGTGTGTGTGTGTGTAAAGAGAGAGAGAGAGAGAGAGAGAGAGAGGGTCCAAAATTTCAAAACAGAAAGACTTATCATGCATGAGTGTTGTGTAAGCTACTACAGTGCATTGGTTAAAAGAAGTAGTACTAGGTTTTTTCTGATAGTTACAGAGTGTACTGCATAGTTATAGGAGAAATTGGTGGAGAAGGTTTTCATACTAGTCAGCAAATACTACCACAGTTCACTCGTGTTGGGTTAGATTTATGAGGTAATAATAATTATAATAAAAGAAATCAGTATTGGCTGCTTATCACAGTGGAAGAATGACAGATAAAGATGAGGTCTCTTGTGGAGAAATTAAATACTCAGATTTCAGAGGTGACAATAGAGTGGTCATTATTGGTGGGGACTTAAATTAATCAGGTGTAAACTGGGTAGAAAATAAGATTAATAACGCAAGGGAACAGAGATTTAATTTAATTGCAATCGAGCACAGGCTCCAGTGGCAATTTCCCTACACACCCATCTTCCTCCTATCCTGCACCCACCTACATTTGTCCTCTACAAATTTTATCTTTAAATTCTTTCAAAGTTTTCGGTAAATTATTCATCATTTCTCTTGGTAACTCATTCCAATCCCTGACACCCTTACCTAAAAAAGAGAATCTTCCACACCCTTGTGCCTGAAATCGAGTGCCAGCTTGTGGTCATGGTCATCTTTTCCCTTCCATGCACTACTTTTCATACCTATTGCAATATCTTTCCATGCCTCATTGCCAGTATATGCCCTGTACACTCCCATGACCCTCCTCATCCTCCTCCTGTCTTGCAATGAATCCCATTTCCAGCTCCTTTATCATATCCGTCACTGATTGCATTCTGCGATAATTTCCAGAAACAAATCTAGCAGCCCTTCTTTGCACCCTCTCCAACTCCTGTATTTGGTACGTAAAATGAGGGTTCCATACTACACTACCATATTCGAGCAATGGTCTGACCAAAGTTTTGTAACCCAATTCCTTTACTTCTCCCGTACATCCCCTCATCACTCTCTCCAACAAGTGCAGAACTTTGAAACCTTTTCCTACCAACTGTCCAATGTGTCCAGCCCAGTTAAGCTTGTTATCAAAAGTAATGCCAAGATATTTACATTTCAAGTCTTCAGCAAGCAATTCTTTCCCCACCTTATATTCATAATTAACCTTTTGTTTTTTATTTGTGTATCTAATAAGCTGACTCTTCTTTGCATTTATCTTCATCCCATGTTTACCAACCCAACTAGATATCCTGTCCAGATCACCCTGCAACTGTTTACAATCCTCTATCGTTTTGATTCTTTTATACAGCATTATGTCATCTGCAAACAATCTAATTTCAGATAGAAAACAATCAACACAATTATTCATTAGAATAATGAATAGCAATGGTCCCAATACGCTACCCTGTGGCACACCCATTTTTACTTCTATTTCTTTTGATACTACATTTCCTACCCTAACTTTCTGTTTTCTACATTTTAAAAATTCTTCTACCCAGCAAATCACTTTCTCATCCACTCTAATGGTTTTTACCTTATTTACTACCATTTTATGGCTTACTCTGTCAAACGCCTTTGACAGATCTAGTGCTACACTATCAATTTGGCCTCCCTTGTGCATTTCATCTGAAATATCTTGCATATATCCCACCCACTGAGATTCGCATGAATATCCTTGCCTGAACCCATGTTGCCTGCTTGAAAACCACTTACGTTCCTCACATATATTTCTTCTGATGTGGTTGCATATCAATCTTTCCATTAATTTACCTACCACTGATGTCAAACTGATTGGCCTGTAATTCTCAACTCTATTTCTCACCCCTCCTTTATGTACCGGTACTACTATTGCACTTTTCCAGTCCTGTGGTAAGCAGCAAGTATCCAGACTCAATTTAAATAATATTTCAAGATAATGTACAATGTCACAGATTTACAAGTACCTTAATAAGAGAAGGAGAATTTACACAAGTTGTAGAGCAGAACAGTAGGGAACAAAATATTTTAGATGTATTCCTAATAAAGCCCAATGATAACCTTGTGGGGTGTCAAGTAACTGTAAGGAATAAGTGATCATGAAGCAGTGCTGATGGATATTAGAGGATTCAGGGAACCAGCAGCCAAAATTGAAGGGGGAAATAGGTACAATTATAAAAAGGCGCAAATTTCGAATTTGAAGAGAGATTTAAGGAAACGCTTCAGCAAATGGAAGGATGACACAAGTACAGTAGAGTCAAGGTGGGAAGTTTTCAAGGAGATAATAAGAAAGGGGGAAGAAAAATTTATTCCAAAACAGAAAATTAAAAGAAGTAGAGAACCTGTGTACTATATCATGGAGATGAGGAGATTAAAGAGGTTAGTAAGAAGAGAACAGAACATAACAGTTAAGAGACAGCAGTGTAGTAGGGAATATTTAAAACAAGTAATTAATAATACCTAAGAAAGTGGATTAAGATGGGTTTATGAAGAGTATTGTCAGTGCAGGGGGACTGTTGACTGATACATCAATTTCTATGGCTAACTGAGGGGAAGGGAGAGTGTTGGGATGCTTATAAATAAGGATGTAGAAGAAATTACTGAGGATATGAAAAAGGCAGAGAATTTAAGTAACTGGTTTAGTGAGAGCATTAGGAACAATGAACTAGAAACGGGAAGGTTTAAATCGGATAACGAGCTTAACAACACAATTAGAAATGAACAGACCAAAAAAAAAAAATGAAATTCATCCCGAGGATATCGTGAAGAAACTAAAAAAGCTGAAAAAACATAAAGGGGCTGGTGTCGATAACATTACTATGAATGTCTTAAAAATAGCAGGATGTGACATTGTACCTGATCTTGAATTATTATTTAAATTGAGTCTGGATACTTGCTGCTTATCAAAGGACTCGAAAAATGCGATAGTAGTGCTGGTACATAAAGCAGGGGTAAGAAACAGTCGAAAATTATAGGCCAATCAGTTTCACATCAGTGGTGGGTAAATTAATGGGGAGATTTAATTTGCAACCACATCAGAAATATATGCGAGGAGCGTAAGTGGTTTTCAAGTAGTCACCATGGCTTTAGGCAAGGATATTCATAAGAATCTCAGTTAACGAGATTATATGCAAGATATTTCGGATAAAATGGACAAGGTAGGCCAAATTGATAGTGTAGCACTAGATCTTTCAAAGGCTTTTGACAGAGTAAGCCATAAAATGGTTGTAATTAAAGTAAAAACTATTGGAATGGATGAGAAAGTGATTTGCTGGGTAGAAGTATTTTTAAAAGGTAGAAAACAAAAAGTTAGTGTGTGAAATGCAGTATCAAAAGAAGTGGAACTAAAAATGGGAGTGCCACAGGGTAGCATATGGGGACCATTGCTATTCATTATTCTAATGAATATTTGTGTTGGTGGTTTACTATCAGAAATTGGATTGTTTGCAGATGGCATAAAAGGATCAAAATGGTAGAGGACTGTAAACAGCTGCAGTGTGATGTGTACATGATATCTAATTGGATTGATAAACTTGGGATGAAGATAAATGAAAGAAGAGTAAGCTTATTAGATACACAGATAAAAACTAAAGATTGATTATGATTATAAGGTGGGGAAAGAATTGTTTGTTGAAGACTTAAACGTTAATATCTTGGCATTACATTTGTTAACAAGCTTAACTGGGCAGGTAGTAGGAAAAAGGTTTCAAAATTTTGCACTTATGGAGAGTATGATGAGGGGGTGTACAAGAGAAGTAAAGGAACTGGATTACAAAACTTTGGTCAGAACACTGCTTGAATATGGTAGTGTAGTATGGTACCCACATTTTGAGTATCAAATACAGGAGTTGGAGAGGGTGCAAGAAAGGGCTGCTAGATTTGTTTCTGGAAATTACCACAGAATACAATCGGTAACAGATATGATAAAGAACTGGAATGGGATAAATGGGAAGACAGGAGTAATGTGAAGAGGTTGATGGGACTGTACAAGGCATATATTGGTGTAAAAATTAACTCGTGGAAGGGAAAAGATGGCCATGTCCATAAGCTGGCACTCGATTTCAGGCAGAAGAGTGTAGGAATATTCTCTTTTTTAGGCAAGGGTATCAGGGATTGGAATAAGTTACTAATAGAAATGATGACTAATTTACCAAAAACATTGAAAGAATTTAAAGTTGAAGTTTGTAGAGGCAAATTAGGAGGGTGAAGGCAAGGGGGTGGGGGGGGGGGGGATGGGTGTGTAGGGAAATTGGCACCGGGGTGTTCTCTCCATTGCACTTAAATTAAATTCGTGGAAGGCAGTCGAGCAGTAACTATGGCGGAGGTAAGGTTATTATTTGTAGAATGCAAGGCTGTATTGAAGTGGCACTGGAAGTACAAGTACATTCAAGAGGTACAATGGCAGAAAGAGTTTGAAACATGGCTACCAACACTTTAAACACTTGCTCATATTTGTGATAAGTTCGAAGCCCTTGGAACTGTTAATGATGTGAACCAGGGAAGATCTGGTCGACATCATACAGCATGGTTCACCAGGATGAGAAATTTGCAGGGAAATTTGTGTAGTTTGACAAGGCACAATTCAAACTTAATGGTACTGTGAACTGTCACAATTGTCTACTTGGCTCCTGAAAATCCTCAAGTTCATGTGGACAAAGCAGTGAATCTA
The DNA here is from genome assembly GCA_031002005.1 of Vandiemenella viatica. NCBI lineage: Eukaryota > Metazoa > Arthropoda > Insecta > Orthoptera > Morabidae > Vandiemenella > Vandiemenella viatica. The sequence continues at coordinate 283,643,263 of JARYHS010011408.1, forward strand.
CCAGGGGTTAATGTATGGTGTTGTTGCTCATCGTGTGGTTTGATTGGCCCCTTCTTCGAGGTTATCCTAACTGGTCAGCTGATCTTGATACTCTTCGGGCAAGGATTTTGCTTGCCATCCAAACCCTGTATGGCAATGAAATGTTTTACCTGCAACAAGATAGACCCGTGCCTCACTACAGTTGAGATGTCAGGTTGAACTTGATTGACACTCTACCTGGACTGTGGGTAGGTAGAAGAGGTGCCATTGAGTGCCCCCTCAGTCTCCTGATTTGACACATCTGGATTACTACCTGTGGTGGGGGGGGGGGGGAGTGACCATCAAGGATGATATGTATCGACAAAAACCAGCAGCAATCAACGAATTACTTGAAAAGATTATAGTGTCATTTGCTGCCATTATGCCAGATACACTGACAATGGTAGTTCGGTGCCATCAGCTTCGGAAATGTAGGTGGTAATTTTGAAGATTTAACATATTTTTTTCTCTCTCTGTGTGTGTGCTTAAAATTGTACCTTTAAGCGTAATTTGTCAGGATATATTGGCTACCAATCAGTGAATTTTTTTTCCCCTTCTGTATAACTCTTTGTACAAGACTGTAATCAAGAGTTTTGGTCAAAACACCCATTCTAATTTGCCATATGGATCTTTTAGTTAGTAAACTCCTCTTGAAATCTCTTTAATTTAGAATCGTGTATTTAGAGTATCAATTACTCAGTAAAGTTACCAACTATTAACATCGCCTTTTCTTAATGAAAATGTTTAGAAAACCTTCCTCATTACAGTATTATTCTGTGTATTTTTCTCTTTACTTACTACCAAAACTTATCTCATTTCATGTTATTAAGTTAGGTTCCAATTGTTAAGTTTAATTTCCTTTTATAATAAAAACCTCTATTATTAGTCATTTATTTTCCTGAACCTATTTTGTTCTTCTGGTATTAACAAACATAATTTTGGTAATTATTTTCTTGTTATTTATTGTATTTTCCAAAATTAATTGTTTGCGTCATTTATGATGTCATCAGAACATCTGTTCATCCTGATCTAATAACTTTTTCTCCAACTTTCCCCTTAGTTAACAATATATCAAAATGATCATATTAGAAGTTGTGGAAGTATCTTTAATTGACATCAAGCCTTTCGCTTAAGTACAACACACTATACTGATCAAACTTGAACTCGTGTGTCTCCAGATGTCAAACTATCGTTTTAGATTTAGACTGATAGTTGAAAGCCTTACTACATTACAGATTAACACAGAAAATTTTGCTTAAGTTTTGTAGGGAATTATGGGCTGGACAGGAACTAAAGATACTTTTTATTTAGTATGGATAATTATTTACTCATCTTAAATGATTGAATAAACACGAGTTGTAGTTTTGTATATTACAATAGGTTAAATTTATCTAACACTATGAATCTGACCGAAAGCTGCATTGTTGTTACCAAGTGAAGTATCACAAAACAGTTATTTATGTGGAATGGAAAGATAAATTATACCCAACACTCACCAATGAGTGCACATGTAGCTGTGCTGACCGTGAGGCTTGCACGATTCAGCCACATGTTTTCAGTTGATAAAGGGTTAACCAGTGCTGCCAGCCACTTGGCTTTGAATATCTGTAGATAGCCGCTAAAATTTCCGTAGATTGGGTATAAAAATCCGGAGACCTGCTAAGTGAAAGACTGAAACACTAATTATTGAAGAGAGAGTAAAACTTGAGAATACTTTTTATTCCCAAGTCTTTAAAATTCGAAATACAAAATAATTTTCTACATTGAAAGTAAGAAATATCTCTGAACATGTTTTATGTATCATTACCTTCATCACTGCTGCTGCTGTGCCTACTCTCTCTCTCTCTCTCTCTCTCTGTCTTTTTTGGGGACCACACAGTTTCTTTCTTGACATTAAATTTAGAAAACTGTGCTGAAAACCTGGCACTCACCCTGACTGACTTTAGATCACAGAAACCACCAAGTAAGGTTGGTTAAACCAATTTTTTTAATTATAGAAGAAGCGAGCATTTCAGCCTTCTCAGAAAGCACTGCTTTTTAAGCCATGCCAACGAGCGTGTCACCTTGCACCGTGCACCGTGCATAAATAGTGTTCCGATAGTTCTGTATTACGGTCTTTTAAGATCTATAAGATGTATAATCAAACAAAATATGAGCTTTATTACAATCGTTGGTTCACACGAGCGGTTGCAAGAACGATTCACAATTATTGACAATTCTTTAATGCATTAACACTATATGCTCAAAGTTTAACAAAACCCCAATACAAGGAAAAATCTGTAGATATTTTAACAAAATCCGAAAATCCTAACTTTTTCTAAAAATCCGTAGATATACGGATAAATCTGTAAAATTGACAGCTCTGGGGTTAACCCCAAAATATTGCGTTTTTATATTAATTTGTGTCGCTGCTGCCCTCCTCCCTTCAATTTTGGTTAGTGTTGGGTATAATTTACCTTTCCACATAAATATCACCTCATGACAGATCTTTCACTCCATTGTTACAAAATGCAACTTCTATTTGGCTGTCCACTTATTAGTGGATCACCCTCCAAAATGTTACTTTCTTTCCTCAAGGATTTAGTTGTATACCTACCTTCCATAATATCGACAAGGCCATGAAATGATGGTGGGCAAAAGAATTTTGATTGTTGTTAGCTTCTGTAATGTAATATCCTTTGGTGTCAATTTAGTGTAACCTTTATTTATTATTTTTCAGACTGTTATCACTGATGAACATGTCCTTGAAATGGTACGACAGTCACTAAAGGGAAAATATGAATCAAAGGATTTGCCTTATGAACCTAAACTTACCAGAGCTAAAACCAAGTGAGTTGTAATTTCTAAAAAGAATTTGTGAAACATAGTTCGGTTATATAAATACATTATATAAGTATCTAAATTTACTAATGAGATGTAATTGCTTTCATATGACCAACTTACAATGATTGAAATATGCTTTGAAATTTCCATTGTGCTGCCATGATTATAGTTTGTATTTGCTTAGTGCTGCTTGGTATTTAAATTTTTTCAGAGCTGCATTAGTGGTTACTATAAGCGTTTCCTGTAATAAATCTATGGAATATTATGTTGATTATTGGCTGTAACCTCTCTTTCCTGTCTTTTTGTAAATGCTGTATTGTGGAGTCTGTTCATATAGTTAGTGGGAAACAAAGGTGCCTGTTAATGATGCATATCAGATCAGGGTATAAGACCAATAATCACCACAATAAGAGGAACGACAGTGGTTAATAAAGATATGTTACTTACTTAAAGTGAAAGTTACATTGATAGCGTGTGTGCAGTAAACTAGAGAGGGAATATTAAACCCAAAGGATAAGGAATGTATCTGGTACGATCATGTTTTTGTGTCTGCTTATTAATTCTGACACCCAGAAATTTTGTTGAAAGTGTTAAAACACTGTTACATTGAACTTGAATAGGTACAGTAATCACACATTCAAATCTGGACCTGGCATTCTGGCTATCATTTTTATACAGTCAAGCTGAACATTGGAGTCCACCACACTCTTTACCTCAAAATCTACTAAAATAGCTTACACCATTGCAGATAGTTTTAAAATTAAATAAGTGAAAGGGCGCAGTAAAAATGCTTCTAAATATTGCATTTTCCTGAGGAAAAATGCTTACTGAAGAACAGTACAACATCAAAATGCAATGTATTTATGAAAAAACTGTTAAATTTTCTTTGTTTCTATCTACTCTGAAATTTTTTAAATCAATATTTTATCCATAGTTAATATATACTACTTTGTTCTGCTTAGTAGAAAGTTCTTTGTTCTTCATCTTCTTGTTTGGTCATATCCACATACCACCTTTCAACCTAAAATACTGTTGACTGATTATCGCTCCAATATTTGAGCTCCCCCCTACCCCCACCCTTTTCCTACACTAACATCCGCGTTGGCGACACCATTCACCAGATGGCGGTCTCTGTGTATACATCTGACTCCGCCTGTTGTCTCACTTCTGCACGAATAAGGCTGTATGCTGAAATATTGCGCTTCTCTTGTGTTTGTCTTTTTGTGTTAGTCGTCCCAGTTGCCTTCATCTGTGGTAAGTGTTGGGTCATATTTCCCTATCCTTCCTTATCTTTGTTGCCTTAAAGCATTTTCCTGTTCATTTTTATATATACACCAGATCCAGCACTTATTATCACTACTATTTATATTGCTTATATTTTTATTTTTTGAACTTTGAGTTTTTCAAAGTATGATATATATTGTCACTCATGTATTATGTTGATGTCCCACATTCAATGATAATACACCATCAGCATTATCGATTCAGTATTTGCTCTTCTCCCCTCTCCTCTGCTACCATCTAGGCTGGCATGAAACCTCCATTCACCATACAGCCTTCGTCGTGTGCACATCTGGCTCTGCCTAGTGTCTCACTTTTACCAAGAATAAAGTTAGCTGCCAAAATATTGTGCATTTCTTTGTTTGTTCTTTTTTATGTTCATCATTCCCATCTGCCTACAAATGGAGTGTTGGGTCGCATTTCCCTATTCTTCCTCAGTTTTATTGCCTTAAAACATTTTCCTGCTCGTTGTTGTTATAGGAACACCAGAACTTGAATTATCCCCTTTTTCCACATATCAATTCACATAACATCTACAACTTCTATTCCTGATTCCTAAGACTTCAGCGGCCGTCTTTATCGGGTTATGCCACATTGTTTATTTAAATAGCTGAGCTCACAATCTGACGTAACGGAACCTCTTTTTATGCACTTTGGGCAAGCCATAGATACTAGGCATTGTGCAGTTGCCTCTTTTTAGATTTTTCTTGTCCTCCTGCTCAATCGCTTTGGAGGTATTAACTCTCCGGGCCACCTCTGTCCTAACCTTATGCAGTGTGTTCCTGCTTAACTTTGCATAAGTGTTCTCTGCCAACAGCTTCGTAATTTTAGTGTGGTAGTCCTGCGCTTTCATTACTACGGTCACACAGCCCTTGCCAACTGGGAGAACCACGATATCATCACATTGCTGCAATACCCACAAGGCTGATATTTCTTCGCTAGATAGATTGCTGCGTGGCAGTTTTGTGTGAGCAAGAATGTGAACTGTCTCTTGCTGGATGTTATTTGCCTGATCGGTTTCTAAACTCCCAATGGCACTCTCAACACTCGCCATGGTGTCTAAAGTTGGCAGGTGTGTGGGTACCAGGGCAAAATTAAGACCTATCGATAGCAAAGATATTGTTGCTTTATCTGGTTCCTAATCCGTGAGATTCACCACTGTATTGGCAAGTTTCAGAATGTATGTTGTTGTTGTTGTTCTGCCTTGAATTTTTGAAATTTATAAATCTGTGCCTCTAATATTATTCAGCACTCACAACGCGTAGTTCAATGAAACTGAATCCAACTTATTCCAATCAGGAGCTTCGAGATGAGAGGATAAGCATAGATGTAATTTGTATAAGTTACTTTCTAAGTGAGCCAACTCCGTCCGCGTCTGTCATACTCTTTCGTGCAGAAGCATAACACCTGTCTTCCTGTTCTGCTTTTCTTGTTCCAATGTGATGTCAGATCTTCAAAAATGATGGTAAGAAATCTTCATCATAGCATTGCAGTAAGAAAGTAGGTTGTTTAAGTTTGTGTGTTCCTTTCTCTTGTAGTTTTGAGAAGTTTCTATATGCATAGAATATAGCCTCCCCATAGAGGTGAATTAAATGATTCTTAAGACCTCCACAGCCATCTTTGTTCATGATTAATAGCTTTTTGGGTTATGCCGTGTTGTTTATAGAAATACCCGAGCTTTCGGCTGGTATCCTATAGCCCTCTTCAGAGATACTGTTTGTTTTATGTTGTCATAGCAACAGTCACCAAGCCATTTCTCGATGTCCTGGTTCAAAAGCGAGATGATCGATGTTTGGGTCATACGGTGTACCACAAGGTGACCCACGCAAATAGAGATCTGCATGCCATGTCGCACCATCAACCGGCAACGAAGAGAGGTGTATTAACATCATTGAACTTAAGAGTGAGGACAGTATGACTCGCAAAGTCTGAAGGAAGAAATGGAGACTCTCACAAAAATATTCCGAGCCAACACCTATAGTGAATCAGACAGCAGAAGGGTTTTAAGACATAAAAAACCCGTGGAAAATGTCAACTTATCCCACTATACCAATGTGCCAAGAAAATTCACCTGTCTCCCATATATACATGGTATCACTGACCAGAAACTGTTAAAAAGGAGGAGATGGGAATCATGTATATAGCTCACTGCAAACTTGGCCAGTCATTAACCAAGGTAAAAGATAGATTACACCCACACCAGCTTATGGGTGTTTATGAAATCCCGTGCTGTTGTGGTAGTGTTTACTTGGCAAGACAGGCCAGACTGTGGCGGAGAGACTTAAGGAACATATCCGCCACTATAAATATAACAACAGTGGCAAATCCGCTGTCATAGTTCGCTGTGCCGTTAACACCGGGCATGAAATAATATTTCAGGACACAAGGCTGCTGTGGAGAGAAGATTAGTGGTGGCCTCGACGTGTGAATCAGCAGCAATTTTAAGGAATACGAACAACATCAACAAAGATAGCGACCTTTTACTCTGCGATGCTTGGCTACTGTTGCTATGTCCACATAAACAGTATCTCTGAAGAATGCTGTAGGATACCAGCCTAAAGCTCAGGTATTTCAATAAACAATGTGGCATATCATGAACTTCTATTTCTGTTTAAGGCAGGTGTAAGAAGGTCTTACCCCTTTTTAATTCTACAGAACAGTTTCTCAAACAGTGATATACAAACATTCCAAAAATTTTACAATTTTACATAAAAGTGTTTTGCATTCTGAAAACTAGACCATCTCTATTGCAGCAAAAATTTTAATAGTTAAGATGTACTTGACTGATCAATGATAAACATTAGTGGAAAAGAATGGTTCAAACCCCCTGTTATAGAGGTTAATTGACGTATCAACTCAAGGCCAAATCTAGTACCATCTCGAGGGCTCTAATATCATTCCGTGTGGGCAGGACAATAAAACCTTGAGAAATTCCATTTCAGTTTTCTTAGTAGCTTTATCAATAAATCTGTTTTCCCGTGATCATGAAATCAAAAGCTACATGACCATTGGGCAGTGCACTCTATCTGGAATGTAGCAGACGGGATATGGTATTGAACTACAACGTGTAAATGGTTTGCTTTGTGCAGATAATCAAATATTTGTTTATGAAAAAATATTATTTCCAGAGAGTAGTTCACCAGGTAGAGTATTTGTACGAAAATTACATCAGGAAATTCTCGAAGCTAAAGACAATAATTATAGTACTTAAAGGAGTCTACAGTTAAAACGAAAATAATCATTGATGGTCATCAGTTAGTACAACTATGTGGGTTGAGATGTAATTTATCGCACCGTACACGGGTCAATGAAAAAAAAACTAGGAAAGATACTATGCTAAAATTTAAGACGGTGGCAGTGCCCATACTGTTGTATGTTTGTGAAAAACTGAATTCTATCTTGCGGAGATAAATCAAGAAACTGAAATGAAGTTTATATGCAGAGTCAAAGAAAGTCCTAAAGTAGACAAAATAAGAAATAATGGAATGAGATGAGGCTTAAAAATTATTTCATAAATAAGGAAATCCAACAGTATAGTGGCTAGCCATCTCTAAAAAGATGTGTGATGAAAGATTTACAAAGCAATGAAAAATGAAAAGGAAGAAAGCTTTAATGATCAAGAAGAATATTGAACAAAGCATAATGCCAGAACTGTGAGCTGCCTAATTTGTGTAGTGCCAGAAAAATTTAGGGCATATAATGTCTATTGGTCTTAACCTCAAGTATCTCCATATTTTCTTTTTCTTTTCTTGACATATTTCAGGTATACTATTACCCAAAGTCCTTTCTTCAGTTCCTGTTTGTTCCCAAATACCTTTGACCCCTCCCCCCCCCCTTATTCCTCATACTTCATGTTTTTGCTTTTCTCCAAACCGCCATCATGTGGCATTTGCACATGCGAACTGGAAAATACAGATTAGATCTTACAGTAAATTTATTGTTGCATGCACATGAGGGGATTTATGAGACAAGTAAAGGAATTGGATTACAAAACTTTGGTCAGACCATTGATACGCAAAAATGTGGGTCCCATACTGCACTACCATATTCAAGCAAATACAGGAATTGGAGAGGGTGCAAAAAAGGGCTGCTAGATTTGCTTCTGGAAATTATTGCAGAATGCAATCAGTGACAGATATGATAAAGGAGCTGGAATGGGATTCATTGCAAGACAGGAGGAGGATGAGGAGGGTACAGGGTGTATACTGGTGATGAGGCATGGAAAGATATTGGAGTAGGTATGAAAAATAGTGCATGGAAGGGAAAGATGACCATTACCACAAGCTGGCACCCTATTTCAGCCACAAGGGTGTGGGAAGATTCTCTTGTTTTAGGTAAGGGTGTCGGGGATTGGAATGAGTTACCAAGGGGAATGATGACTAACTTACCGAAAATGTTGAAAGAATTTAAAGTTAAAATTTATAGCGGGCAAATGTAGGTGGGTGCAGGATAGGGGGGAGATGGGTATGTAGGGAAATTGCCACTGAAGCATGCGCTCCATTGCAATCAAATTAAATTAAAGAAGTCCTGAAATATTGAATTTTATGCAGTTCATAGCTTAGCCCGAAAATTCATGCTAGTAGAGTTGAACTGAGGCTGCATGGTAAACACTGGTTTGTTTCTCTTATTCAGATCCCAGGTCACAATGGTAAACTTCATTATCCCTCATCCATACAATTTATTGCATTAAAATGTCTAGCAGACAGTACCATTCACATTATAATTACTGAAATGCATTTCTTCCTCTGAAGTGCATTTGTATATTCATTCGTATAAATCCAACAAACTTTTGTAACTGTTGCTTTGCAGATTTTTTAAAAAATAATTTTTTACTTTGTATTTTAGATGATTTTTATTGATTTTAGAGTTATCGAAAATTCACAAACTAAAATTTTTATTTTTTTTTCTTGTGTAAAAGAGAAATATTGAAGTCACAACCTTCCTCATTTTGGGCTACACCATCCAAGAAACAAGCTATATCTAAATGCTATGTTCTTATTGATCAAGATCTACCAGAAGATTCTTCAAGTGATGAAGAATATCAACCAACTGAAGAACCAGAGCAGGTATTCTGTCATATCTAAATGTTCAGTAAATTACTTAGTTTAATGAAAATCATAGCTACTCTTCCATTATGATCATTACACATGTATACTGATGATCATAAAGATTAGCAGCCTCAGAAGATAATACAAATAACTGATTACAATAGCAAGCCAAATGAGTTGCTTATTTAGGGAATTTAAAGATATATTTTTAATGCCCTGTTGCACTACCTCTAGCATGGATACATAAGGTCGTAGATAAGTTTAATTAATCTCTGCCACTCCAAATACATTGATGGCTAAAGCCACCATCCCGACTGGTCCGACACGTGTTCTATAGGTGACAAGTTTGGAGAACTAATGGGCCAAGGCAAAGTGTCAACAGCACAGAGGCAGTTCTTATATACCTGTTCTATACATGGCATTACCCTGTTAGAAAATGAAGCATTGTAATGATATTTTTAAGGGAAGTAGATTAAGCTGTAGAATCTCGTCGACATATTGCTTTGCTGTCCGTTATCTCCTGATAAGTGTCAGGGGAGACCTTTAAGATCAGTTTTGGAGGCATATCGTTCAAGTCTGAATTGTATTCTGTTAACTTCCCTTCCATACCCAAGCATGGAGGTTAAGATAATCCAGATAAAACTTGATTTAGTCACTGGAAAAGATTTATCTATCTGAGTGGTAACCAGATGTTCATCTACATCACAAAGTTAGCAGCATTAAGCCTTCATTTCAAGATGGCTTAAGGGTGATTGATAATTCAAGTATTCCTTTGCAAGTAGAAACAGGGCCTCTAGAATTGACGCTGCTGTTTTGGATAATAGCTAGAGAGACGTTGACAGAGTTCATTCTTGTTGGACAGTGAAAGAATCCTCCTGTCATGTGATCTTCGTCGACCTGCCCAAAGCTTTTCCACTGAATTTGTGTTCCCTCATAGCCTTGTTGCCCCCAACACAGTCCCACAACATGATCATAATGGGTCAGCTGGTGGACAGTTTGGATCCGACACTGTGCCTCCTAAAATCCAACTGTCTGCCCCATATGGAACATTCTAAGTTACGCAGTGTCAAAGCATGCTACTACTTCAGGGTGGCCACAAACCGGGAATTATCAGGGATTTTCTTGTAACCGGGAAATTTCATGGAAATATCAGGGTATTCAGGTAATTTCGAAAATAATCAGTGAATTCATTTGCGACTACTCGGAATTTAGATATTTTTTTAAGGTTGTCTTGAATTTATTTTAATAATGAATTTTCTCATTAGATATTTCAACTTATATACATTTAACATCAAAATAGCCAACGATAGTGTAAACAGCGCACTAGAATTCGCCACGAGTGCCTTCGACTAGCACCAAAAAGGCGCCACCGATGTTGCGTCACTCGCGAGCAACCACGAGAGAAGACCGGCATGCATACCACGTGCTCCTGCATTGTTATCTCAACGCACAAACTCTTGCGAAAGTGTAAAAGTGGCATTAGAATCCTCGAACTATATGCTATGTAGCTATAGATAGCCCTCTGGTCAGTTGAGTTTGCTAGCTAAGCTACAATCGCTTCATTTGTCATTAAATTTCGTCTCCTGTTTACAAACATGCAAACGCATATCGTTTGATAATATCTAATTTAAAAGTGAAAGTATTTTCCAAATATCGTTATTTTAGTTTATTATCAAATGGGAAGTTTTTCTTAATTTTTATGATTATATGCAAGGAAGATTGTTACTTTTTAAGTTATTAATTTATTTTAATCGTGAAATTTCTCATTAAACATTTCAGCTTATATATTTTTAACCTGAAATAGCCGATAAAGGGTATAAATAATTTATTTTACTGATCATTAACTCTTGGTATTTTTTTCTCGCAATGGTAATTACCGTTATCTGTGTTCGATCGTCAAAGTTTTTTCGAATGTTGATTCTATGCGACAGTTAAACAGCGTATTAGCCCGCAACGAGTGTCTTTGACTCGCACCAAACACCCGACACAGAAGCAAGCGGCACTCGCTAGCAACTACGCGAGAAGACCCAATGCGAGCGTACCGTGTGTTCAAGGAGTGCTATCTCGATTTGAATAAGCTCACGCGAAAGTGTAAATGAGGCATAAGAATAACCGAGACACATCTCGTGCGGTCACATATAATATAAGTGGAAATGTTTTCTAAATATCGTTGGTTTTATTTCATTATCAAATGGAAGTTTTTCTTAATTTTTATGATTATATCAAATTTTTCTACTGCTATTTTTTAAATTAATAATTATTTTTGAACATTCATTGGGTGGATGACAATTGCATTTTGGATGTAATTACTATTGTTGATTATTTATGTATTTAATTTCATTACAAAAATATCAATTTTTTAAATTTTCAGATTAATGAATTTGACATGATAACAAACTTTCAAAATGATTTTTGATTAATCCAGATTTTAATATTTAGTTAAAAAATGTTAAAAATGACTAGACGACCCGTGCGAAAATTTCGCGAATAAAATGCAATGAATAGTGAGGTTGAATATGATGTCACCAAAGCTTAGTCATTACTCTTCATACTCCTACTTCATTTATCGATTTTGGTTAGATATCCATGGAGATAAGTGGCTCGAGACACAAAAAACGCATTTTAGAAAAATTGACATTTTTGCCCATTAAGGGTCGAATTACGAAAAATTCCTTTCTTAAAATATATTGTTACCACGGCGGAGACCTTATTATTTAATATGATACCTCATTTATCTATATCAGTTAGATATTAAGGGAGATAAATCGCTCGTGACAGAAAAATGTGTTATAGAAAAATTTATACTTTTTCAAAAACCATTCTTTCTTAAAATATGATGTCACAAAGCAGAGACATTACTCCTCATAATCCTACTTCATTTATTGATTTTGGTTAGATATCCAGGGAGATAAATGCCTCGAGACACAAAAAACGCATTTTAGAAAAATTGACATTTTTGCCCTTTAAGGGTCGAATTACGAAAAATTCCTTTCTTAAAATATATTGTTACCACGGCGGAGACCTTAATCTTTAATATGATACCTCATTTATCTATATCGGTTAGAGATTAAGGGAGAAAAAATCGCTCGTGACACAAAAACGAATTGCAAAAATATTGATACTTTTGCCCTTTAAGGATCGAATTCCAAAAACTTCAGTTCTTAAAATATGGTGTGAGCAAAGTGAAGACTGTAAGCTTTAAAGTGACACCTCATTGATTTCGGTTAATTATGAAGGAAGATTCAGGCTTGTGACAAAAAAAATACCTTATTGAAATAATATATATGATTCTAAAAGTGCAAAATGCAGACTTTGCAATGCTACATTTTCTTTAATTAATCAAAAGACATGCTAAATGAAACATACTAACAAACTTAAGAATTGCAAAACTGTCTTATCCTTTTCAAAACTAGTAATGAGATAACTAAACATGGTTTGTCTGAAAAATTTACTGTTTCTAATCCTGTTACAATGCAGGAAAAAGAACAAATTATTGCTCTTTTCTTATCAAAGAAGAAGTAAGCTGTGCAGTAATACTTTGACGTATTCAGATACTGATTACTCACAAGTCATTGTGCACAGCGGGAAGTGACGTAGAGTATTTTTAAAAAATGTTCAACGATATTCAAATAGCCAGAGGAATGGAATTGCAGCGAACTAAAATTACCTACTCAGTTCTTCATGGGATTGCTCTTTATTATAAAAGTAGACTGATGGAATCTATAACTTTTTGTAATAATTTTGCTATAGGGTTTGATGAGTCACTCAACAAGTTTGCCAAGAAACTCAAATGGATTTGGAGTACTGTAAAGAATGAAGTTTGTACACGATACTTAACATCTGCTTTTCTTCGTCACACAAGAGCTTTAGATCTTCTTCTGTCCTTCAAGGAAATGCTTCAATTCCTTATAAGCCTTAAAAGTTTAAAAATATCAATAGATGGACCAAATGTTAATCACAAATTTTTCGGAGAATTGAAAGCTGAGCTACAGAAAACTAGATAAATAAATGATACTTTGGTTACTTGACATGCACATGCATGGAGGATTTAAATTTGGAATTTAGGCGACTAAATGGAATATTGTTCAGTTTTTATGGTCAATTTATTATCTGTTTAAAGGCGTACTGACATACCACACTCAGTTAAGAGTATTCAGGATCAACTTTTTATCCTAAAAAATTTTGTGCTGCCCATTAGATAGAAAATTACAGTTGGCTGCTTGTGCTATCAAAATTATTCCTAATCTTAAAAAAATGGTGGAGGGATTTACAGCATGATAAAAAAGAACTGACTAACACCAGTTACAAAATTGTAAATGAGACTCTTTCAGAGCCTTTGCTGCCAGCAAAACTAGAATTTTCTCGGTCATTACCAGCTGAATCTCACAACCATTCCTACAGGAATATCAAACTGATGCTCCTATAGCACCATTTCTTCACAGCTCTTTAGTGACAGTTCTCCTTAGGATAATGCAAAGATTTATCGAAGCAGATGTACTGAAGTCTGTTGACTCTTTATCATGTATAGTCTTAACTCATGAAAGCAATTTGATTTTGTACAGTTAAATTGACATGGGATTTGGTACTAAAAAAGATATTAATTTTTTTAAAAAAATATCACAAATCTCATGATTTTACAATTGCAGAAAGGTGCCGCACCTGCTTTGAAAGCTTTTACAGGAAAATTGTTGACGCAGTGACCCTTACTTTATAAACTTACCAAAGCAGTCTGATCCTAGTCTTGCGCATTTTTTGAAGTCAGAAGTAGGAGACTAAAAGCCTACTCACTATTTTGAATAAAAATAATTGGATCAGTGGTATTGAGGCTGATGACATTAATCAAGATTTCAACAATTTATGTTCTCAATGTTCGGCATTGCAAGTTCTTAAAAATTATTCATGAACAAGTAAACGCCTAGATCATTTTTGGGATGAATTAATTCTTGGACATGCTAATCCAGTCAATAGTAAAACTTTTAAAGATAGTAATGGTTTTATCTCGTGGCAATGCTAATATTGAGAGAGGTTTTATCAGTAAATTCTGAAGGTTTAGTTTAGAATATGAAACTTTAATTGCTCAGCGATTAATGTATAACTGTATTAAGTGAAACAAATGGGGATTTGTTGATTGGTTGTTCCAAAATCTTTAGTTCATTCTTACCGTAACTCACAATCAAATTTATCTCAATAAATTGAACGCCGAAAAAAGAAAGATAAACTAACTGAATCAGAAGAAATGGAAAGAAAATATGTAGCTAATGAAAAAAAAGAAAAAACATTTGGCATCAAATAAAAAGTTAAACTTCTAGCTGACATTCAAGTTATTGATGAGCAATTTAAAAATCTTAAATGATTTTTATATAGCAAATACTGACAGTTTAATTTGTGCTAATTTATCATTAGCTTGTTTATGTTTTTCTCATTTTAAATTAATTTTCATAAGATTATTAAATTAGTTATAAAATACCATCTATAGCAATGTATTAAAAATTAATTAAATAAATTATGATAATCAAATAAACATAATTAAAAATGTCTTTTTAATTTTTGTGAGTTTTGTAACAGTTTTTCCAATTGAAATGTAATCTAATCTTAAAATATTATAATTATGTGAATACAATTTCTAATTCAGGGAAAAGTATGACAAACTTTCCTGGAAAACCTGGAAATATCGGGGAATTTTCAAATAATTTCTCTGTGGCCACCCTGTACTTAATCCCTGAAGCTCACCCTGAAAGGACACTGTATACCGCATACAGATTTATCCTACAGCCGTTCATGTTGTGAGGACAGTAATGCTTTCTGGTAACAAGTTTTGTGTGTGTATTGCAACCATACTAAAATCAGTTGCCTTATTAGCCATGATAATCCTATCCATCAACTTTTGTCCTTTTTGGATATTCTTTCTGCATGTGCTAATGTTTGTGACATCGAGTGCATTTGCTTTGTGCAAGTTCAATCACTAAAGTCGAAAAAGTTGTTTAATTCCCTTATAGTTGTAATTGACTTCTAGCACGTGCATTTGTAATTAGTGCCTGTCTTTTCGGAGAGAGGGGGAAAAAAACAACCAAACAATTGCTTTTAAAATTTTAGTGGATGATAATTATAAAATGTTAAATCATATGAAAGAAGGTCAAACTTATTTTTATATTTGTTGCAGAGTGAAGATGATAAAGAGGTGGAGTTAACAAAGGATAGCAGTGGTAACTGCAATGTAGATAGTGATGTGAAAGATGAACTTGAGTGTGAGAAGAAAACTGATACTGACAGTGTTAGTGATAATGAAAGTGAGAATGATTCTGAAGAAAGCAATGAATCGGAGAGCGATAATGAATCGGAGAGCGATAATGAATCGGAGAGTGACAATGAATCGGAGACTGATGAATCTGAAACTAAGAGTGGTATAATGGGAGATGATTGTGAAAATGTTGAAATTGAAACCGATTTTAGTGGTAGTGAAAGTGAAGAAGATTCAGAAGCAGAAAGTGATGAAGGTAGTTCTGCAGAGAGCAGAGATGAGGCTGAAGATGATGCTGAAGACAAAGCTGAAGATGATGCTGAAGACAAAGCTGAAGATGATGCTGAAGACAAAGCTGAAGATGATGCTGAAGACAAGGCTGAAGTGGAGGCTGAAGACAAGGCTGAAGCCAAGGCTGAAGATGAAGAGCTCACTTCAGACAAAATAGTGGAGGGAAATGCACAGTGCAGCCTTAATACCATTCCTGCAGACTCGTCTAAAATTGATATTGCAGATATGGATGAAAATTGTTCTAAAAAAGGAGACAGTGATTTAACACAGCAGCAACACCAGTCAGTGGACAATTCTGAAGGTACTGAAAAACCCCATTCTAATCAAAGTCCTGATAAATCTATGATGGAGGAAGGTGATGTTGCAGAAAAGGTAAATAATTTGATATTCATAAACTGTTTAAGATTCTGGTTATCATAATATAAATGTATATTCCTTTGCTTGGCACAGGAAAGTATTGTTCATAGGACAAGATCCAAATTCTCTTTGAGTGACACACCATTGGAAGCAATAGAACGTGCTTTCATTCCACCTGACATAACTACTGATATGTATGATTCAGGATGTGATGATGAAGACTGGAAAAATTTCCTGAAAGGATTTACAGAACCACTTTGTAAGTATTCCACATCAGATGTTATACAGGGTGCTAAAATAAAAGGGTAAAATATTTTAGCTGATGATAGTATGCACCAAAATAAGACAAAAATGTTTGATAAAAATTGGGTTGCAAATGCATACTTTCGGAGTTAATAAGAGGTCTGCAATGTGTCGCCTGTAAACTTCCGCATGTGCACTTCTCCTAAACCATATTACTGAGTCCCTAAAGCATTAATAAGGTGTAAAACCAAAATATTGTATAATTTTTGCTTGTCTCATATGTGTTTCACTCATCGCAGCCTTCAACTTTGGTGGGTGGTGAGTGATGAGTTATGTTCCCTATCCTTTGTTATATATATTTCCTAAAAATCGTTTCCTTTTTCCTTAATTTTTATTACATTTATATGCCATCTCAGTTTCTTAACTGTATTCACATATAGTTTACTCACTCCATGCAGTCAAGCAAATATGGTCAATGTTAACAAACAAAGATGAACTATTAAAACAATCTGATTTGTCAAGACTACCTCTAATGTCTGTTTGATATAATTTCGTTTTATCATAGTGATCAAATTCTAACCTAAATTCAGCATTTTTAACCTTAAAAAATTAGGTTTTAGTGCTTGAAAAATTTGCTTCTTACTGTGTTGATTACCTTGATTTTCAATACCTGCTTCTTTCTTACTCACTTTACTATAATACTTTTCCATCTGCTCTTTCTTTTATAATCTCTTCTGATCCTTTAACAGCCTGTTCATGTCCTTTTGGCAAAATACCAACATTCATCCTACTCATCCATTTTTTTACAAATGTCTATCATCTCTACATTTGATCCACTCATATCCCTTTTATATTAACTATCAACAGTTGTCACTTGGACACACTCTTTTTATCTTCTTGAATATTCCCCATATATTAATCCTTAGACGGAAATACTTTCTGCAGCCTGAAAAATCTGTAAGCAATTTTATGCTACTTCTCCATCTTAGAATTTAACAGTGTAATGTAATCGCCAATCTTGGAACTGAATTACTAGAGTTGTTAACTGACTTTCCTATATCCTTTCACTTAAATTACTGCTTGGTTGTAACATAAATTCCATAAATTTACCGAGCTTGGTGGGCGAGTGGTAATGCTCTGTCATCACATTCAAGAGGATGAACGTTCGAATCCCCATCTGACCATCCAGATTTTGGTTTTCCATGGCCTCCCCAAATCACACCAGGTGAATGCCAAGATGGTTTCTTCAGTAGGCCATGGTCAAACTTTCTGTTCCTTGCCCCTAGACCTTTCCCACCTCAAATGACCTCAACATTAATGAGGCGTAACGTAATAATAATAATAAAAATAAATTAAATTAGGATAGGGAAATGAGCCACTACTTACCTTAAGATGATGGATGTGGGGCGCGAACACACAGAAAAGACACAAACACAAATAATAAAGAATTATCCATCATCTTAAGGTAAGTGGTGGCTCATTTCCCTATCTTAATTTGATTCCTTTCCACTACTTAGCGTCTTGATTTCATTGTTACCCTAATAATACATACATTTTCAATTAAAAAGTATTACTATCTTGTCTGCATTTGGAGAACTTTCATTAAAACTAGAAAACTTGTCTTGTTCAGCCATGCTACAAAATGTGACATTAGCAACATTATCAGGTCTTCACAATGGATCTCTGCAGTTTTTAGCATATACCACCTATTAAAAAAACCTAGTAAAAACAATTAAACCTAAAAACAAAAATATACTATGCAAACAAGATCTTCTTGAGATTAACTGAATTTAATTTTTCACAACTCTGCTTACAAAATTTCAGCAATACCTTCACACATGAAAGTTAATTCACTAACTGCTCTAACACATTTCCAAAAATCTTCTTATGTCTGGAAAGCAATATTTCTAAGTTTTTGCTTTACCTTTATGAAGGTGTCTTTATCTCCCCTAGGAGTAATTTACTTCTTAAATTTCTCATCCAGACATACAAGGCCAGTCTTATGAATATGGATACAATAACACTTAGTGGCAGTGAGAACAGTGATCACAGTAGATTACTCCAGGTATAAATTCTGTCATTGTGCCTGGTTAACTGATAGATGTTAACTACTGCACCATGCCTTGGCAGAATGTTCATTTACTGGGACCATTTACTTACTGTTTTTATTCATTTACATTTTACGTTTTGTTACTGGTCTACGTGTCACTTAAAATCCACACACTAATTTGCATTGTAGCATTCACTACATAACAGTCTACAGTAAACAGAACAATATTTGCTGGATGTAACTCCAAGGTCCAGCAGGTTCTGAAGTATGATATTTCTGAGGTTTGCAATTCATTTTCAGTGTTTTCTTATCACGTAATTTGGCTTTAACAACAGTGTCAGATTTTATTTCTTTTATGGGATAGAATTGGTTGATTCAAATGCAAATGTTTCTTGAAAAACAGGTTCAGGTCCTTTGTTAGTCTTTCCGTAAATGTGTAGTTACTTTATACTTAACAGTGTGACTGTGTGTATTAAAGAACCACCACATTGGATCAGGGAGGTACTACAAGGAAGAGCTTAGAGTCCTGGGCTCTGCATACCAGCCTTCATAATTAAGTTTTTTTAGATGGTTTCCTGTGAGCACCTAGGGGAATGTTAGGATGGTCCACAATTTCCACTTCTTAAACAAAAACACACTTATCATACAGAACATAAATTACATTTTTCATAGACAGGTAACAACACAAACATTCCACCCTTAGAATAAAATGCTCCAGGCCTAACTAATATGGCTCTAACTACAGTGAGCCCGCAACCTTTCCCCCCCCCCCTCCCCCCCTTATGCTGTTTTTTATATTCGCACTAGCTACCTGGTGTCTATTTAGCACACAGTGGCTGTAACGAGAAAAATGGCGGAAAGGGGGGGGGGGATAACAGTTGATTTAACGGTCAATAGTTGTAACTTTCAACATTTGTTTCTAATTAATTTAATGAAAAATATTTATCTTCTAACAAAGCCAGTATTTTGAAAATAAAAAAAAATGTGGGCAATTCTGGATCTTTATTCATTTCTTTGTTTAATATCATTCCACAAATTTTTGAATTGTGAATGGCAACATTGCTAGGATTTTTCTTGAACCCAAAAATCGTAAACTTTTGAAACGCCAAACAATTTATGCAATTCTATCCAGATTTTTCAAGTTGTATTAAAACAAACTATATAAATTTTCTTCATATATTCATTTTCAAAACAGAAAAGTTTCTAACATAGTCTTATACACCACTCTTTTTAATTTTCAACAGTTAAATCTCCTGTGGGATTAAATATACAACCAACATCATCAAGGAGCCCATAAATGCTACACAAACAAATGACAATTTTGTTTCCTATTTGATTTTCCTCCCAAATAATAGATAGCTTTGTTGAATTTATTTTCTGCAACAAACAAGCTAATCTCCTAAGATTATTATTTTTTTCTTGTGGAGCTTTCTACTTTTTTTATTAAAAAATCACACACACACACTTATATTGTCAAGTTATTTAAATGAATAACTTTGAGTTTACTTTGTAAAAACTTAGACTTTTTTATGGACTCACAGCGAAACAAATGCGCACTAATACTGTGGCCAAAGATTTGACAACAGCATAGATAACTGTAAAAATAGACGTTACTGCTAACACAAATGTTACAATAGAAATGCCTTAAAGCTGAAAATATAGCAGTTTGTTTAATATGTTAATTCAGCATTTGAATGCAGCATCAAGTTTCTTAAAAATTTGATCGCTGAAATGTTCAATTGGTTGTATGTACAAAAGCAATCAAGCCAGTTATCATTTCTCCCTTCTTGATGTGAATAGTTGATCTTTGTGGTTTCTCACTTATTTTACACCATACTAGCTAGCTGATTGTCTGTTTGAATTACTTATATTGTAAGGTTTCAATATTTTAGCATTTTTTTCCTGTTTCCTTCCCAGTACCCGACATGAACAGCACAATAGATGATGATGATGAAGCTGATCCTGAATACAACATTCTAGCTGATGAAGATGATGATGAAGAGGATGAAGGGGAGGATTTGAAAGAGATTGGTAATATTTGTTTGATTTTATTCAATAGGAACATCTGTATCACTAGAAAATAGTGGTAAATGCTGCAAGTGATTATAGTGAATTTTTTGAAAACTATTGGGACATTTTCACATACACCAGTAAATATTGAACCAGTAATGGAGCTGTTTCTGTTTCTAGTCAAACACAGAGCTAGTTACAATACCTACAAATGGCTTCTTTCTCATCTAGTGCAGTAGGTCCTTAGCTTTGGCTGAACAAAGCTGTGTGTTCAACAAACATCACCTTCTTGGGTTTGTAAGACTCTAGCTTTGCCTTGGGGTGGAGGCAAAAAGGGCTTTGTCTTAACTCTGACCGCGTGTAAGCCTTGGATAGTCCAGTTATGACTATGCTACAAGTTCAACTTATCGAGGTTCTACTGTATTCGATAACAGTGGCAAGAAAATGTTATTTGACAGTGAGTTGTGGTAGATTTGGAGATGTACATATCGTTACTCTTGCCGTATGTCTCACCTCTAACTAAGGAAGGTTTTTTACTAAAATATTTTAAAATGTGTTCATGTTCCTGTGTTCATCCTAGCCCTCCTGGCTTCATTTTCCTCCTGTCCTAAGTACTGGTTACTTACTGTGTTCACTGTGAGATACTTCAACTGGAATTTCTATACACTTTGTGAAGGAATTGGAGCAGATTACAATAAAGTATTTAATTACTTCTTCTCATGTCTTCTTTTGTCCTGTTTCGTCTTTGAAATGTTCAGCTGTGTTATCCCATAAACAGGTTTTACTTTCCATCAGCTCCATTACCACTTCATAAAAGAATTGACTAATTTTTGCAATGATTGAAAACAAAGTAATGATAAAAATTGTGATCATGATATGGTCAAATATAAAACTGAAGTAAAAACAAAATATCTCGGAAACCAACATGTTTGAACCTGTGTGGACTGTGGACAGTTGTCCATAAGTACAATGAAACATAATGGTCACCGATTCCCAGATCTATCGGACCGGGCTATGTGTGTCTGTTGCATCCACATCATCTTGGGCTCCAGTTTTGCCGGTGTATGTGAAAATGCCCTTACTTCCGTGAAATACTTCATCCACTGTTTTTATTATGATTCTGAATCCTCCTTCCCCTTTTCCTTATAGGACAAATTTTAAAAAATGTGTAGTAATGATTAGTATTTAGTATTATAAGTTGGATTCTTTGACTTTCTGCTTTACCTTACCTTTCCTAATATATGAATCAGTTTTGATAAATAAGGAAAGAGATGACAACAAGATGGCATAGATACTGGAAAAAAAACATGAATACAGAAAAATATGGAATTTTTCAGGTTTGAACCTGTCAATAATTGAACATAGAGTGCTCAGTTTGCATCTCAGAGAATAACTGTGACTTCATTGTTCTATGAAACTAACTCTGTGAAAGATATGGATGGGATGGTGGAAGGGTAAATTTAAATTCGGAACAACAATATAAGAGAGAAAAAAAATATCTAAAATAGAAGAGAATACCAAAATCATATGCACAGAAAGAATTACTGTTAATTTAGTTTTGATCTATTCCCTAACCTTCTTTCCTCTCTCACATATTGTTGTTCTTAATTTGAATTTCCCCTAGCACACTCTTCCACTTTTCGCACAGTTAATTACCACTTGAACTTGTCATTTTTACTTAATCCCTTTTTGTGCACTCCATGTGATACTGCCTAAGAAGGATTGTTTCCTATGTTTTTCTTTTCTTTCTGTTTCTGCACCACACTGTTATCGCCAATGTTAAGCCTTGATTTTTCTGTTTATCCTTATTTTAATTGCTAACCAGCACCTTTTGTTTCCTGTCAAACTTGGTATAATTTGATGAACATGTCAGGAAAGAAAATATGAATAAATAAAGAGTGAAGAACCATCACTTGCCACAAATTTATAAGGCTTGAAAATTTTCTACATAATCCAAGTCTTGTATTAACGTTCTCAACAGCATAACATTTGATGAACCGGGTGGGAGTCTCGGAGCAACTAAACCGTCATTTCTCAATGGTGATTAACTGTGAAGGCAGGGAAGTTGGATGGTGGAAATACAAAATATGAACAAAATGAGAAGTGGGAACTGAAATGTGTTTTCTTTTTCCCTTTCTGTGGTTTTCCTGTGACTCATCTTCTCTTTAGGCTTTTTGTAATGGGCCATTTTTTGAATTCTATTCTCTTCCATTGTACTGTGATATTAAAAAAAAAAAAATAACTTCTTGATTTTTCATGTATTGAAAATACTTTGTTCCTTCCCGATATTTTTGTTTCTTATTCTGTCTTCTCACATACATCCCCTTTAGTGCTTGTAAGAATTCCTCGACATGACTTTCAAGCTTTTCATATAATATCCACATTTACTCACAAATAAAATTTAAGCTTCCTACCATTAATTATATGTCTAATGGTCCCACAGAATGCCTGGTATCTATTGAGCATATTTATAATGTCCTTTTCATAATCAAGAGTTACCCACATTTCAAATAAAATTTTCTCAATAGATCCATCATTCAGTAAGATATTTGTATTAATTGTCTTCATCTACTGACTGGCTCTTGGTGTCAAGAGGAACATATTTGGTTGATTTTGTGTAGAGCATGCCACAGTTAATCCTCCTCCTCAATAATGTGATCATCTGCATAGAAGAGTATTCAGTGTTGCAATCATACTCAGACGTATTCTGATTGGTTTACTTTCTTTCCTCCATCCTCTTCGGAGATTGTTGATACACACATAGTAAAACATGTTAGAGACAAACTGCATTCATGCTTTACTTCATGATTGATTGCAATACCATCGGAACTGAATTTTGTATCATAATTTTTGTGCAGTCTCAATGCTTCTAATATATTCTTTCAAATGGTAAGGGAATTAATTCCTCTTGAGTATAGTCCAGAGGAGATCATGAAACAGTTTTTTAATTGACCTCTCAAACCCCATAAACCTTCTATGTGTTTGAGTCACATTCTCTTCTTCTTTTTTTTTTTGTGTAATTTGTTTTATACTGAAGATATTGTCAGTGCAGGAGTATTCTTAGCAAAAATCGTGTTCTTCTCCTAACTTGGCTTCACTGATAAAAATAAGTATATTGCTTAGAATTCTTCAGTGTCTATTATTTCTCAAGTTTAAGATACTAATTTCTACGTAATTTCTGGTATTTCTTTCTTGTCTTTCTTGAAAAGTGTCATTACATCAGCTGTCTCTAAGTCTTTTGTATTCTTCATTTAGTAAATACAACAATCTGTTTGAGAATCAAATCACTCTATTTTATCATGTTTTCATTAGTACCTTTTCTGCCTTTGCCTCACTGATTACCCCAAGTATATTGCTTAGAATTCTGTAGTATATTTTATAATATAAGTTTAAGACATTAATTAATTTATAGTTATTAGTATTACTTTCTTGTCTCTCTTGCTGTCTTCCAAATCTTTGGTATTTTCCCTTTTCATCAGCACCTATTCAATAAATTCAGTGATCTCTGTCTGAGAATCACACCAACCACTTTTATTATGTCTTGATTAATTCATTCATTACCTTGGACTTTCCCGTTCTTAGCTTTATGAAATGATGCATTTAATTCATCAATAATTATGGCGTCTGTTCCATGGCTTCCTCCTTGTCTTAACTACTGGGATTGTGCCATAGCTTCTGGTTCCCTCATTTATGACTTTTATTTCAGATAAGTCTTGTTCTCTTTTGTTTAAACATCTTGTGATTTTTTAAAAAATATCCTACTTCCAATAAATATCACTTGATTCTGTCCTATCAGTCTATATGCAGTTCTTGGATTTTCTGCTTTTCTCTTGGTATTTTTTCCCCTTGCCACAGGTCTGTTGCCAGCTTATGAAATATGCTTGTTTCTTTTCCTTTATAACCTTGGCTATTACTGAAATCCAAATTTGTGTACTATTTGCGCTTTTGTATATGATTTCCCAAAAACTTGTCTTATTAACATTTTAATATTTTTCCCATTCTCCCATTGTAGCATAAGACAAATAAGTTTGCAAATAATAATAATTTAAGGCATTAGGATTAGTGCAAAATCTCTACAGCAAAAAATCCATATCAAGACAGACCAAAATTCAGTACTACAACACAGTCATAAAAACCAACAGTCCTCTATGCAAGTGAAACGTTAACAATTAACAGAAAACATGACCTTGAAGAAATAAAAAATTAGAGTGAAAAATCATTAGAAAAATTCTAATAGAAATACCGATGTCTTACAGGAAGTCAGTCATTATTCCGCAAACACACTCGGTTTATTTACAGCGAACTGAGTAACTTTAGACGTATAGTCATCATAAACAAAATTAATCAACAGACCACGTACTATACACTGTAAAATTTTGAACACTGGAGATCACAATATTTTGACTAACTATTTTTAGTAGCGAGACGCTACAGGTGTCAGGCATCGAAGGACTGGCGTGCTTGAAGATGCCATTACTAGTTTCGCATGCCTTGAGGCGATAGGTGTGTTAGTCTGTTTGGGAGTAGCCACTGGGAGGCTTTGTAGTGGGCCGTGAATGTAGATCAGTGGGTAGCTTCAACTACGCCATCTTGGCAGCCAGGATAGAATTCTTTGAATTTTCAAAGTGTAAACAGTCACTATGAAGCTTTGATAATTAATCAACCGGGGTTTGGTTTCGTGTGTATTCCTCATCATGACTTGCTTTTTTGGAAATGATTCATCCGATAGCCAACTTCAACTGTAAATGTGACTTTGAAAATATATTGAAAATCTTTTGAAGCAAACAACAGTGCATATTTTTCGTAATGGATAGTAACCTTTTCTTTCCCAAGGAATAATGAGGCAAGTGGCGCCGTAATTTATTACAATTGATTTATCCAGGCTCACACACGGCTATGCAATTTCAGTAGTGAATTTTTGACAGAACTTAAAGCAAGTTGTAGGTTAGTTAAGGTAATTAAACTGATACTCTACCCCGGTATGTGGTTTTCTCCCTTTTTATTGGGGGAGCACCCAAAACCCGCTCCTCCAAGCATGGCGGCCTTCCTGTTATCTACTGCTCACCTCTGCACATGCATTAAGTTAGTAATTCTATAGGTGATCACAGGAACGGGATTGTGATGTATTCCATGCGTCCAGGCGTCCGCCCGTTTTGGGTCCATCGGATAAGATAGACAGAAACTTTTGAAAGAAGAGACAGGGCAGAGGGAAAAAAGTGCGAAGGTTTTACCCCTGGGGAAAAAACCTCTGTGATAGTTAGGTAGGGAATAAGAGCGGCTGGCTAAGATACTGCCAGTACCGCGACAGATTCTATGCTACAAGGTTGGATGTATGAAGGGTTTGTTAGTTTTGTTAGGATATGGTATCATACAACAACTACAGCTGGTCCACACACTGCCGCTGAGATTGTCAGCTGGTGCCGCTTGCCGTCACTGCCGTTGAGATGGTCCTGGAACATGCCAAATCGTTATATTAGTAACAGCTGTGTGCAACAGGTGTTGTACGTGTTGGTGAGACGTGATTTGCACCGCCAGGGCGCCAAAGCGTAACCGCCGCAACGCGCAGAGCCTTTCCTCATCCCGGGAGTACACGCTACCGGGAAAGACAACCCCACCATGCTCATTTCAGGAAATGTTGGAGCAGGATGCATCGCGCTAGCATGCCATGACATCCGGCACCCCCGCGGTTTTTACCACGCCGGATACTGTACTAATGCTGTTTGTGGATTGATTTCTTGTTGTATGTGGCTGCCTTCTGCACCTGCGATCGCACTGTAACCAGTGATCACTTTGCAGGTTGGTTAGGGAATGGGACCCTAACCCCAGTGGCCCTTGATGCAGTCGACAGATTTCTTACTTGTTTATGCATTAGTTTTTTCCTATCTGTTGAGCAATATTTTCGGCCGTGGGTGTTTAAATCTGTGGTTGTGATCGTAACTGCCTATAGTGCGTATCAAAGGATTTCGCGACATTTGGGATTTTCCGTACATGTTTATGGCAAGCTTCTTAATTACTTGCTGTATTGGCTCGAGTCGGAAATCTTGGTGTAAGTCTGTTGTTCGTGTTCCCCGAGGAGCATTTGCTATGATTCTGAGTTCTTTGTTTTGAATTAATTACAGTCTCCTAATGTGAGACTTAGCGGTGTACCCCCAGACCGGAGCTGCATACGTCATGAGTGGCCGAATGAGTGCTAAGTACATTGTTCGGGCATTACCTCGGTGTAGTGTGCTTTGTCTGTTTAGCATAGGATATAGCTGTTTGAGTCTAATGTTTGCTTTATTAACCATGTGTTCTATATGGAGCTTCCATGTTAGCTTCGCGTCAAATTTGACTCCAAGATATTTAACTTCGTTCCGGAAATGTATAGGTTGATTGTGTAGTGTTAGTGGTCGAGAGTGTTGGTGAATGCGTTTTTGCTTAGGTCTTCGTGTATATAGGAGTGCCTCGCATTTAGCTACGTTGAATTTAATTCGCCATCGTGTGAGCCAAGGTTCGACTACATTAAGCGCGTGCTGTAATCTACTGTTTATATGAGATTGTTGCTGTGACTGTGCAAGATAGGCGGTATCGTCGGCATAAATAGCTTGCATCGTTTTGGCTGTGGTCGGAGCTTTATTGACGTATTCTGTGAAGAGCAGAGGGCCTATTAAACTTCCTTGAGGCACTCCTGCATGTATCTCCTGAGGTGTGGAGTTCTTGTTGTCAACGCAGACGTGGAACATTCGGTTAGTGAGGTAAGAGTGTATTAGGCGCACCAGTCCGTCCGGGAATCTGTCGTCACTGAGTCTACGAATGAGGCCGTTGTGCCAAAGACGATCAAACACCTTCTCGATGTCCAGGAACACAGCCCCGGTAGACGCAGACAAATTGTACCCCCTTGTTACGTGCTCAACAACACGCATTAATTGTTGTGTTGTGGAGTGGTGCTTTCTGAAGCGGAATTGCTCCGGCTTCAGAATGTTATTGTCCTAGTTCTGAAACAGTGGTGGTTTCAGGGAAAACTCCGATTGCTCTTACAGTGAAGCAGTCATCGGGGTTGTTAGAATTGAGGTAATCGGCATGTTCTTGTATTGGATAGTATGCGAGGGTGGTTTGAAAAGTTCTTGGAATGTATTAGAATTAAGTTTCTTACCTCGGTGAAACTGCTTTTATTTTTCAACATAGTCTACCTATAGACTAATGCATTTGGTCCAGCGATATTCCAATGCCTTGATCCCATCTCGAAAATGAGATTCCTCCAGGCCTGCAAAATACCTCTCCAATTCGGCTGTCAGTTCTTCCCTTGTAGAAAATCTCCGTCCTCCGAGGAAATTTTTCAGCTTGGGGAATAGATGAAAGTCTGATGGTGCCAAATCAGGTGAACAAGGTGGATGTGGCAACAATTCGTACTTCAGTTCATGAAGTTTTGCCATGGGAATAACACTTTTGTGCGGCGGAGCGTTGTCTTGATGAAAGATGACGTTTTTCATTGCCAAACCAGACCTTGTTTCGCGTATCTTTTCCTGTAATTGGTCTAGGAGGTTTGCATAGTATTACCCCGTGATTGTTTGGCCCGTAGGAAGATAACCTATCAGCAGAATGCCTTTTGCATCCGAGAAAACTGAGGCCGTGATCTTTCCGGCCGAACGCACTGCCTTTGCTTTCTTTGGTGGTGGTGATTCAGCATGTTTCCACTGCTTTGACTGCTGTTTTGTCTCTGGGGTATAGTAATGGACCCAAGTTTCATCTGTAGTCACAAACCAGCGCAAAAAATCTTGTTGGTTGCTCTGAAAACGGGCCAGACTTTGTTCGGACATTTCCAATCTGGTGCGTTTATCGTCCAGTGTCAAGAGCCGCGGCACCCATCTTGCGGATAATTTTTTCATACCCAATTATTCGGTTAAAATATAATAAACCCGTTAAGAATACATCCCTACAGCTTCAGCAATTTCCCGCACTTTCAGTCGACGATCCTCCATGACCATTTTATGCACTTTTGCGATAAATTCTTGGGTCGTAGCACTTTTTGGCCGTCCACTACGTGGATCATCATCCAAGCTCTCCCGACCAAATTTAAACTCGCCGGTCCACTTGGCAACAGTTGAAAATGAAGGAGCAGAGTCCCCTAGTGTGTTCTGGAAGTCGGTATGAATTTTTCTTTGCTTTCATACCTTTCTTTACAAAGTATTTAATCACTGCTCGAATCTGTTTTTTCCATTGTCACAAATCACTACGCGGGAACAACAACAAAGAGTCGTCACTACCACACTCCTGCAGCTAGAGCACTGACGCGCCACGTGTTCACTCACAAAGGATGTGTGATTATTGCGCGGGAACCTCGTTGCTCTAGCACTGACATCTAGCGGTGATTCCGAAAACTTTTCAAACCGCCCTCGTAAGTTGCGGGTATGGACTGTTTATCTGTGGCCATTCATTCTGACTGAAGGTTGCTGTGTAATGAGGCCTATATAGAAACTAGTGCAGTGGTGGCAAATTAGCAGTTATATGATACATATTGTAGAACATGTGGCATGCCCAATGATAGGGAAGGTTAGTAGGGTTGGAATATGTTGTGGTGGGTGGACAGGGGGTATTTGTGGACCAAGATGGTTTTGAGATTAAGTGGTCTGCTGAAATATGTTCAGGAGACAGTTGGAAGAATTTTTGGTAGATGAGAGCACAATTTTTGATCGAATTTTGATAAGCCATCTGAATATACTGTTGGAGAAATAGGTGGGTGACGTTAAGGGATTGTATGAAACAGAAAGTACAAAGGGATGGGTGAATTTGTGGGTGGCATTTTGAAATCGGAAGTTTTATTGTTAAATCATTTGGCGGAATATTCAGGGAGAGGCAAGACTGAAGGAACACTATGTGTGAGTTTAGTCTGACAAGATATGAGACATGGATATGGTAACAGGACATATAGATTTATGAAAGCAACATGTTAGGAAAAACCAATGAGGATTGTAAAACTACTAACTTACTGTGAAATAACAATTAAAGAGGGAGGAAAAATAATAATACTTGAAATGCCGTAAATGGAGATTGCAATCAAGAAAATACTAAGGAGTGTATTTAGGCTGGGGATGGAAGTATTATTGAAATGAAAATCACAAGGCCTAAAATATCCAGATAATTAACAAACACATGTAAGGTCTTATAAAACACTAATGTTTATAGGTTAATTTTGATAGAAAGTAATAATCAGGAAAAAAACAAAGAATTTTTATTGGTAAATGAAAGACATGAGGGATTAGGGTGTAAACGGATTGTGTTTTGGGCACTGGAAGAAAGCAGATGGTGATTGCACGCAATAAACTACAGTTAGGTGCAGGTCAGAAATTTATAAACTAAAAACTGACTCTTAGAGAGAAATGACCTAAAATTTAAGTGACCACAGACAAGGGGTTTTGAGAGGCAAGGTGATAGTGAATGATTATGAAAACAGTGGGGAAACCAGGGGACTTAGATACAAATAAATATGTGACATGTGACTATTGTTGTGATCCAACACCTGGGGTAAACAACCAAATAGTGGGAATGTTGGGAAAAACAAGGGATTGTGAAAACAGTTGGCGAAACGTATAAACAGCTTGACATAACAAGAGAAAAATAGAAACTAATGGTAGTAAAACATGAGAAACGAACATGCAGAACAAACACAGAAGATGGCTGTTAGGCAACTGTAAGTATACCAAGGAAATATGGAACTACTTGTAGGCAATATAAATAACAAAGGGTAGGGAAAATGTCTCCTCACTCACCAAAGTTGAATACTGTGACAAACAGAAACATAAATAATATTTTGGTTTTACACTTTATCCATATGATAGGGAATGAGCCTAAGTGTACGTACACTGAAGTTTATCATGTGACTGGCTGGGTAGTGGAAAACAGAGTGGGGGAGGGCACCTTACAAGGCCTGTCTCCTTAGTCCATCTCCCTCCTAACTTCCCAGAATACATCCACCCTGTACCTTCTTCGCAAGATCCTCAAGGTTGGCAATCTAGGGCAAACTATAGTTGCGGCATATGGGTCGTCCACTGAACGGATTGCAGCCTTGGTGGATCAATATCTCCTACCCTTTTTACATAGCCTTCCCTCCGATGTCAAAGACACTCCACACTTTCTTGAACGGCTAGCCACAGTCCACACATTCCTACCCCTTGACTCCTTCCTTGTCCCCATTGACCTCTGAAATGACAGTTGGCATTCATGGTTACAGCAGAGACCATGAGGAATTTAAATTTTTATAGTTTTTTTTAATGTTGCTTTCATTAGCAACATGTTACTGAATAGCAGTTCCACGTTTTTTTCAGCTGTAAAGTTTGTCGATATTTTTTTAACAATGAAATGCTACATAATCAAACTTAATGGATGTATTATGGCAATTAATTTGATAGCAGCTGCTTAGTTATTGAATTGTGAACATAACCATAAATTTCTTCTAATGTTATCTATGGTGGCTGTTAATTTGTGAGCAAAGGCTGACACGACACCATTCTCCAGCCAATAGCTATCGAGGTGAGTGGGCGAGCTTGGGAAATTATATAGTAAATTGGGATCTAAAAATCTTGTCTTTATAGTACAGAGGTCAACCTGACACCCTGGATTACTGTCATTCAACAACTTTTACAGTTGCTACCCCTGGTGCTATTACAATGTCAGCACTATGCCTGATGGGAATTAACTTCTGACTCTTCACATTTTCATGCCCACTTCTGGCATTCAGGAAGTACAGTTTTAACATTTTCCTTCCTTAAATGCAATAGTGATGTGGGTTGCTACTTGTTCACAAATTAAACTGAAGACAAATTATTTGGGTGCTTGGATAGCTTTTTGTATAACTGATGCTGGCAACACAATTTCTTTGTTTATTTATTTATTTATTTTTCTCCTGATCCAGTTTGTTTTGAACCAAGTTTGTTATGCATTTGTATTTAAGACTAACATTTTTCTGCTGCTTTCCACACATGGTTCTTCGTGTGTATAGAAGTGCTCTACCATTTTTTATTTTAATGCCAAATATTAACTTGGAGAAGCAAAAAATATAAATGTCATATTAAAAAAAAATTGTATTACCTTAGTTTTGGTTTTCACACTATTTTTTAATTTTTTTGTTATACTTGTATTTTAACACAATATAATATATGAAATATAAGAAATTGAAGCTCTTTGAAACATTATTGCTAACAGTGCAATGAGAGCATACCAGGAATCAGTCGTCCTTTCAGTCTGAGGTTTGGAACACCCTTTCAATACCAAAGAAAAAAGAAATGTACTTTAGACATAAGGCAATATAAAAGTTACTGTCTGCGATAGTGTTGGCAGTATAGTCAGCAGCCATATCTAAAAATATCTACCGAGCTTGGTGGGTGAGCAGTTAATGCTCTGGCCTCACATTTGGGAGGACACCGGTTCGAATCCCCGTCTGGGCATAGAGATTTGGGTTTTCCATAGTTTCCCCAAATCACTCCAGGTGAATGCCAAGATGCTTCCTTCAAAAGGGCATGGGAAAATTCCTTCCCATTCCTTGTCCCCAGTCCCATCCTGCCTCTAATATCCTCGACGTCAATGAGGCACAAAGTCATAATTAAAAATAAAAATATCTTTGTCGCCAGCGATAGCATTTGCAACAACGAATCTGAAATTGTTGACAAGTTTTTGTAATACATTCTTATGCCGTGGATTAAAGCGTGTATTTCTTGCTTAATAACTTCTATGCATCTACTCAAATTTCGATCCACTTTTCCTCATATCTTTAAATTTAAGTAATTAGGTTAAAATATGGCCTGGAACAGAAAAAAATATCTCGCCAAGCCACACAGAAATATAGGATTAACATACACAACGGCTGTTTTGTTTTCAGGAGTAAACATCATCACTAACATAGCACTCATTAAAGCAATTGAATTCCTCATGCCTTATGTTGTTGCAAGAACATTTTGGTCCAGGCTCCATTTCTACCTACCCACAGTCTAGACCGATATTGCTGCTTCAAAATCAAATGTTGCAGATACACCTGAACACATGAGTGCATCACTAAATACATTTTAGGTAATGACAGCATTGTCTATTTCAGGATTCAAAGTTTGCGTAGCATAAATTATAACATAATCGTAATATAGCTTTAGTTTGATTCGCAAGAAGGCTAAAGTGCAAGCAATAATTCATTGACTGTATCGCGATGTAAAGTTTAATCTTGTTTGCTTACTAGCAGCCTGGATCAAATTAAAAACGTTGCCATAGGCACCAGGAGCTGGTTTTTTACTTCTGATATCTCGAGAACTACCGATAAGTGATATATCACAAAATTTTATTAGTTACTTTCAAATTGTCTCACTATCATATTGCGGTGACGTGGTATCGTGAAAACCCTTTACTATTGATACTAAGCGCAAAATTACTTACCGTAAATATTACAATTCTGTTACTCTTATTGAAAAGTTAATATATTATGTAGTGGCTTGAGAAACAAATTCCATTTAATTATATTTATCAAAATTTATAAAACTGGGAAAATATAGTATACGCAATCCAGAGATCAGTTTATTCATCTTTGGTCAAACGAATCATTTTTACAGAAAATTAAATGTTAGTAATGCTGATTACATCTGACTCTGGTACTGCATTCAAGAAAAATGAAAACTAAATATTCCAAGTAAAATATTAAACAGAATCCTAAGTTGTGTGGTATTTTTTTTTCCAGTTTTTTGTGAAAGAACTAAACATCTCAATTACAGTGTAAGCTGTGGCCCATAATTACCTTTCTAGAAATGTATTTAATTATTTCCTCCATTCTTCAGTATATTTAAGTAATTTTAATTCGGACCATTAGCTCTAAAAATTAAAAAACACCATCTAAATTGCTGCGGTAGTTTTTGCACAGTTCCCATTCAAATAATGAGACACGTGCAGCTTGCTCATAGATTTATAATAGTATAGAAGCACCCAATTGTATTAATTAATAAAGACATAATTCATACTATAAAATACCTTTATAAAAAATGCTTTTATGTTTCTGATTGCTGGATGTTAAATTTTATGCAACTTTTGTAGAAAAAGAAGAACGGAGAATAGACCGTGGTGTTAGAGTAACAAAGAAAGAAGTAAATGCTTTGATGAAAGAACTCCTTAAAATGGCTGGCATTTCAAGTGACGATGAAGAAGACAGTAGTAAAAAGAAATCGGAAGATGGTGAAAATAATGAGGTGAGCATTAACTTTGTGTATAAATGTAGTTTTGTGGGTTGAAACAATGTGAAATTTTGATCAAATGTTCTTGCAGATTCAACTACCTGAGATACAAAACGAAGATGTGAAAGAACCCGCTTTGTTGTCCCTAGAGCAAAGACTGCTATTGGATCAGCATATGAGAAAACATGTTCAATTGGCAACCCAGAATTTCTTACAGACTTACTGTCATCCAAAGTTGGCACTATATGCTCAATCATGCAAAAATATACTTGTAAGTTTTTACTACACTTATGAATGACTAGTAGTTACCCACGACTTTGTTCGCTTGAAAGTGTGTTATAACATAAGAGTTTTGTTACTGCTCGAAGTATAACTAGCAGAAAAATATCTCCTTTAGGATTGAAAATATGTTTAACTGTTTCCTTCTCTTTTCTCTTCAAATAAAAGTGTACCTCATTGCTAGGAAATTGGTAACAAAGTTGTAATGTGCACAGAAATATATGGTTACGCACATTACTACGCGGCAATAAATGTCTTGAGTCGGTTCTGATGTAATTATAGTCAGAATTCGGAATGTCGGCCACCTTCTTCATTCCACATCCACTATGCACCATTGAATATTAGAAGTCATTCTGTTCTAGACTGTATTTCAACCTAACCACAAACTTAATTAATACAGCCGTTTGAATATCAGCACTTTTTCCAAATTTTGATTTTTCACATATATTATGACACAAATATTATGAACAGAATTAAGGTGAGATAACTGATGTGTCTTAATATTTCAACTGAAGATATGTTAGCTTACCAATAGCATGATTTAAAGAGAGAGAGAAAGAAAAGTAAGATTAACAATAATTTATATTTCCTTATGCGCAGCTATTATTATAAATCTTCTGATACAATTTCAATACAATGCGATACATGCCACCAAACTGCCACTCGTGAAAGCAGCTTATATTACTAGGAAAGTCTCAGTTGTCATTCTGGTTCAGGCTGCATTTCAACCAAGCTATAAACTCCGCCAATATTGTAGCTAGAAAATCAAAGCTTCTATCACTCGCAGATTAATACATTCACTATATTGCATGTTAGTGATATCATGAATGGCCCATGATTTCAGATTGTGATACCAAAGAAAAAGCTAAAAAAACTGCTGAATAATGGCGCTGGCAATATGGCAATCGTAAAAGCAAAGTAATTTAAATACTGAATACATGTTGAATTACTTTTAGCCACATGAACTACGGCATCAGCTTCATGACAATTCTAAAAACAATGTAATTTAAAAATGTGTACTAATATGCTCGTAACTTAGGCTGTACAATGGGAAGTCCAGAATTTATTACGGCTCATAACACAACTTACGTTAATGTTGCAGGTAAGGTTTACATCACGATATAGTGACAGTGTTATTGAGCGTGCATCAGTCCAGTAGCAGTTCATACGAAAGGTGCATGTTAAAATTAATAGTGATAATGTATGCTACTCTAATTAGGAATCCTGATATAGAAAATGTTGCTACTACTTGAATTATAGTTCCAATGCATCTAATGTGTTAAGGAGTCTCCGTATGGTTTGATATTGTAGCGGCAATTTTAGCGGATGTAGGTGGTTAGGTTGAAATGCTGCCTGGACCAGAGTAATGGAGGAGGAATGTGGTTATAATTAGTTATAAATAAGCTGCTTTCATAAGCACCGTGTTAGTGACGACATGTATCGTGATGTAATTCCCAACATTGTTTCTTGAAACATAAAGTTTCTACCTTAGGCCATTGAATGCATTCATTTTAAGTAAAGGATTTAATAGGTATTAAGTAGAATCTAATAGGTAATTGATAGAATGTTGAACAGTAAGTAAAAAAAATTGTTTTGTTAATCATAGTCAACTGTTTTTACTGATTTCTATTAAAAAAAAAATTGAACAAAAAATAAAAACAGATTGATTATCTTTGGTTAAGTTTTAAAGTTTGATAAAAATAATTTATAATGTTACAGAGGGCATATAGAAGCAAAAAAGAAGACACACAGGAAATAAATTGAACCGAAGAACACAGGAATATAACTAAACTACATTACCATTTTTATACTTTTAGGGAACCGACTTTTATATTAGTATACTCTTAGTATTTTACTTTTCAATTTTTAATTTTTCACATATATTATGATACATATATTACATACAGAAGTACAGTATAATATCTGAGGTGTCATAATATTTCATGTACACAACTGAAGACATCTCTTTATGAACTTACAGATAGCATGATTTTTAATTAAGGTTAAGTACAGATGTATATTTCCTGCTCCTGAATTATTATTGGCAAGTGCATCAGTTTTAGTGCTTTTGTACTAAACACACACATGCATATATCAGAAGGTTCTAGCTTTCATTTCTGAAAAGCATTATTCACGACTCACTGCAAAGAGTAAATGTGATACTGCTGTCCACAAAGTAGGAAACTCTTTGGTATTTTCAAATTGATAATCGAAATTTGTGAAGGAACTGTTCGTTTTGGTGGGATAACAACTATCCTATGTCACTACCCACACTATTTACTAACGCTGTGCCAAATTTCATTTAAATCTGTTTAGCAATTAAGGTGTTATTGAGGCAGATAGTATATCCAAACATACATCCATCTTTCTCATTTATATAGATTAGTGTGAAGATATCAGCTTTTTTTATGAATATTTGTATTACAACAATTTTTGTTTTTGAGTACTGACAAGTACTTAATTTTACAGCTGGATTTGTATTACCAGTCCATTAATAATCCACAGTCTGCTTTTTGTCCTGGAAATCTGACAGAGGCCCTTGAAATTGTGAACAACTGGGAGAAAGAATTTTCTTCTGAAGGAAAGAGACAGGATTTAGTTAGGTAATATCTCTTAAAAATAAATACATCACTGGAGCTTTTTAATAGCTTGGCAAATATTTCATTGTATAACTCTAATCAAATTAAAAATGTTTGCCCAAATTTTAATTACAGATAGCTCCTTTGCAGGTTAAGTAAAACATGATTTATAGCAGGTAGTTAACTATTTTTTGTTTGTTTCTTTCCAGGTTTATTCAGACACAGCTTAACAAGAGGTAACTTGAAAATCATATTTTTATATATATTGCATATAAAATTCTTGGGAAATATTTCAAAACAAATCCTTAAACACATTTCTTTTTGCTGCATTAAATGAGGAAACAGAAAATATGCATCCAAAAATTTCTGTCTAAGCTACTTGTAATTAAACAATGTTCTGTGTCTAGATTTCCAGATGCGCCTTTTTTTTCATTTTAAATGTTTAAACAATAATAATAAGGAAATAATAAAGGAAAAGGAAGTTAACCCATCCCATACCAAAGTTGACAGCTTCAATAAGAGAAAACGTGTAAGGGGGGGACACAGATACAATATTTCAGTATTAACCTTCTTCATCTAGTAGAGAAGCGAGGCATTTGGTTGCGGATTTGTGTGCGCACAAAATGTTACCCCATGATTTGCTAGGTAGTGGCAGAAATGGTGGGGGAACTGCTAAGGAATCGACTATTGATATATCGGCAGTATCTGAGATAATATATTGCAGGCGATGGTAAAATGGATACATATAGCAGGGATATATAGTACTGATGTGAAAAATTATTACTAGTTAAAATATTTAAGTAGAAAAAAAAATTAATTAAATTAAAACATTATGGATTAAGTGGTAAGATTTTATCAGTGGTTAAGGACAGGGGTGTGTCTGGTATCCAGAATATTCTGATACACTAGTTCCCATCTCTGGAGTTCTCATGCAGTGGTGCTATCGGGAAAAAACTCTTGATTGCTCTCACAGCATAGCAGTCATTGAGATTGTTGAAATCATAGCTGTCGGCATGTTCTGGTATTGGAAGTTGCGGGTGTGGACTGTTTGTCTGTGGCCATTCATTCTGACTGAGAGTTGCTGTATGGTGAGGCCTATGTAGGAACTAGTGCACTGGCGACAAGCAAGTTGGCATGCGACTCGAGTTGTTAAACACGAGGCATGTCCAATGATGGGGAAAGTTTCCGCTATGGTAGGATTGGAATATATAGTGGTGGGTGGAAGCATGCTGCAGGTTTTACAGTGAGGTCTATTTGCATGGAAAAGATCCATATGGTGTTTTTGGGAGAGTCTGGCAGAGGGTATTTGTGGACGAATATGTTCTTAGATTGGGTGGTCTGCTAAAACATGTACGGGGGACAGTGGGTAGAATTTTGGGTAGAATAGTGCGTATTTCTGGAAAGGAGCAAAAGAAGTCACAAAATATGGTTGATGGACTCTGAAGCCAGGAGAGAACTGGATGACAAAGGTAGGGCTCTGGTTGGTTTTTGTGGGCGACAGGCGAGAGTGGTTACAGTGGATATCTATTTATGTATGAGATCCTTCTAGTATATTAAAAAGTGTTTGTCTATAGTCATAAGCTTTTTTAAAATCTACAAAGATGATTACTGTTTGTCTGTTTTTACAGATTTGTAAGATGGTTTTGAGATTTAAAATTTGTCCTGCACATGACCTGCCTTTTCTAAATCCTGCATAATACTCACCAATAAGATGATCTGTTTGTGTTTCAAGTCTCATGTGAAGTGCTCTGGATAGAATTTTGTAAGTAATTGGTAACAAGGAAATTCCTCTGTAGTTATTAATGTCTGTTTTATCCCCTTTTTTGTGCAGTGGGTGAATTAATGCACATTTAGAGTCTTCAGGTATGTTTCCTTGATCCAGATATACTCAATAATCATATTATTTTAATGAACAAGACTTGTACCACCTATTTTCCACAGTTCAGCGATTATAGCATCTTCCCGTGGGGGTTTGTTACTTTTAAGTTCATGGATTATTTGTTGATTTCTTCTAAAGTGGGAGGTTCTGAATCTGGATTTGAAATTGATTTTTGAAAGGTAAGTTGTCCTTTAGGGTGTTCATAACTTATTATTATTAAATGAAACCCACAACTGAAATATACAAAGAACAAATAAATTTATTCACTCCCCCCCTCTTTAAATTTACTGTTCGGTAATTTAGTTAGGTTGGACATTAAATGAATACATTGAATTATTACAAATCGTCACATGAAAATTAAACTACTTTGCAAGTAATTTATGGCCTCGTTGTTAGTCTCCAAGTCTCTTGCTCAAGACGAAGTGTCTTGATCAACTGTATTACTGATGATATTACTATAATTGTTCATATTACTGTGGGAATAATGGTGCAGTTGCTGATGGCGAATGGCGACTTGGTTGTAGATCTAGACATTGTGTGTTCCCATTTGAATGTCCGCGCTTTCTCCATTTCCTGCCTAATGTGTCCTTGTAGTGAAAGCGTCCGATCCCATTATGCCAATTGAAAACAGAGGCCTGCACCCTCAGTCTTTTCTGAAGATACTACAGTACACAGAATCTATACTCTGTATATTATTTTCAATCTCCTCATGGATATTAAAATAACAGATAAATTTTCACTGTAACACCTGTTACATTACATATTGCCCTCCTCTTTTTTTTTAATCGAAAAGTCATGGAGTTAGTCGTTTCGATTACAACAGCACTATCACTTTGCACATGTTTTCTTCCTGTACCAACCGTTACCGTTTCTTCCCCCCTGTGTGGACTAGCCAAATTACTTGCTTCATCTTACAGTATTAAAATGAAGAGAATATAAATAAGAAAAATCCTCATGATCTCGAGCGTTAGTCACATATGATCTCTATAATATAAATGATCCGTTTCCCCCTTTTCCTAGATTTTATAATAAAATCCTAATTTAATTACGTGCTGTTCTCCGCAAATCCCAATGCACCTCACTTGCAAATATTGTTGTCATTGATCATCTGTCATACTCCATACATATGGCAACAAATATAAACATTATGACATTAATTATGAAATCCAATTAAACAAAAATTATCATACTGACATCCTATATCTGGTTTCTTACCTTAGTCTATATTTAATATAATCATTAATTTCGAAGAATGGCATAGTTGCCAGTTATCTTCTTTATCATCTTGAAACAACGATGAAAGCAAAATAATACAAAATCGGGATCAAATCCTCCTTAATTTTGCTAGACCTATTAGCGCGCGCGCGCGCGCGCACACACACACACACACCACTTGCATTACGTTTGATGAAAACATGACATCCCAAATACATTTACTAAATAATATCTTTACCAATTGAAGTGATGGAACAAACACAAAAACGAAACCAAGATTCATAACCTCTGAGCATTCTAAATATTATCCTAATAAGTCTGATTTTACATGTTATCTTCGCATCAGAATTTCTTCTTCAAGTTCTGAGATAAATCTATCATTGTATTGATTGAATTCACCTGTAGTTAAAATATTATTTGTTGAATTACATTTTTGTGTTGCTACTACATTTGTCAATGAACCAATTTGTCTTATTAATTCTATTCTACCATTCGGCAAACTAGTGTAGCTGCCCAGATAATTGTTGTGGCATTATAACTAAGACAGTTAAAGTTAAATCATCTGATTGTTGCTAAAAAAAATATTAAAATGCATCATGGCGCATATCATTACGTTCTTTGGACTTATAAACAACTGCCAATGAGAACTAGTTCGTCCCAATAAATTGGACTTTATGAATAAAATAGCATGCAATCCCTGTAACTGCTCATCCACTCTTTCTGAACACGAGCGTACATACAAGTTTCTCCCGCATCAAGTTTCAATCACACAACTATCTTCTAAAATGTCCACGACATTTACATGCTACCATCGCTAATTCTTCCCATTATTTTTCAAAACAAAAAGACTGTTCAACGTAGGTTCAAATTCAATTCATTTTTCATGTTCTCATTCCTGAAATTACGATCACTTTGATGCTTCTGGTATGTTCTTGGATTGGTGAAAATCTTTAGTCCTTGTTTGGCGCTATCGTTCCTCTGTAAAAAATTTCCTTTTCACTAATTATTATTTGAATCTTCCACCATATAGCTTCTAATTCTGATCACTTTAAACATTTCGGGCATTACACTGCCCAATATTTCTCAGCTTTTGGCTTCTTCTTTTGAACGACACAACATACAATATAAACAAATGTTATAATTAGTGCACCTTGAAACTTTTCAGCACTTCTTAATTTTATACAATTGGGTGCGATACTACTACTTCAGAAAACTATGTTCATAAATTTAACTATTTCTACGGTGCTCTATTAATAATCCTACTTAATTGTACGACAAATTTCTGAACCAAAATCATATACAATAACCATAGCAAATCCACATGGAGGATGTCTTTAATTTAGCAAACAAATCTGTCCCCCTGAAATGCTTTTATCAAATTACTCGGCTTTGTATCAGCAAAACTTGTCCTTTTTGAGAAAATACAATAATGTCCACGTGAACAATGAAAAATAATATTTTTTTTTTCCCAATAGCATGCTCCCCTTATTTTTGCCACCGCATATTCACATGACAAAATTCTACAGCCGTAGACAGAACCCCTCAGGCAAATTTCCTGAACCAATTCAAGTTCTCCTGACCGCCACCTGTTCGACGTAATTATTGAAGGGCATCGCTACATGCCAAACATATCTGCGAAAAATCTTCCTTTCTTTGTGCAGAACGATTGAAACAAACAGTTTTCTTACTTTTGCGGCAATATCACCATGTGGTCTTCCTTTACAAAATATTATTCTTTAAATGTCTACATGATATTTTGAGACATATTTTTGGCCATTGTTGTAACTCCAAAAAGATTTTCTATATCTGAATATAAATTTTCCTTCCTCTTTACAGCCCGAGCAATGTTTGCTGTATGTAAGTTAAAGTTATTAGTAGAGCTATCCCTATAACGTGATCTATATATAATCTTGTTACCATGACATTCTTTCCAATTCATGATCGAAAATAACGTATTTATGACACATCAACAAATTGCTTTTCTTTGACCATAACATTCGATTCAGATGAGATGTATCAAGTGACAAAATCATCCTAATCTCATTGGATGGAATGTGAATTGTTTCAGACACACAAGTTTCCTCATCAGACAGTATTATCAGAATTTCAAATCGAAAAATCTGCCTACGAGCTTGATCAAATCTTCCAATGATATTTGTCGAATGTTTGATTTCTAATTTCTCCAGATCAATCTTGATCAATATTTGCACCAAAATGCTCCAATGTTTTTGGATTGATTCCACGGTCACTTCCTTGTTCCTGAAATTTCATTTCGATGGATTTGTTTGCAGTGATGCTGTCTTCAGGATGAATTTACTTCATTATGTAAATCATTATGTTGCTGGCCGTATTCTCTAATGCATTCCCGTTTACTGCATTAGATTATCCCTGATACTTATTACATACAACGACGCTTTCCTGAATCTTGATTGTGAATACTTTAGTCTGATCTGTGTATGCTCTGCAGTTTGCAGTCTGTTTATCAAGTTTCAGGGTCAAAGAATCTTCGCTTTTAATGACGAAAGCCTCGTATTTACAATGTCAAATTCTGAAGTTATTTGTTTGCCAATCTGATCTGAATGCTCTTGTTGCTGCACTGTAACATCATCTAACTTTGAGTTGAATTTCTGGAACACTTGCAGCAGCAAATTTTGTGTTACATCCGTATGTTCTTGCATTTTTGCCCAAGCCGTTATGTCTGTCTCCCTCCGGTCCATTGTTATAATTGGATTACAAAAGGGAAAAAAAAGCTTGGTCGTAGATGACTGAAATGTTACTCCCATTATGAATGACATTACAAAATATCAAACTGAAGAAAAATGCTACAACATGACAATAAAAGACACAAAAAATCTTCATAAAACCCTGACATCTATTTTCCTTATAAATTACAATCCATTTGTCAACACTGCATCAACAATTAATAACTGTCATTGATTTATATTAAAAAAAAAAAAAGGAAATTAAAAAAAAAACATGTTCTTACTCATAATTATATATGTTTTCTCCTTTCCGTATGTCAGTATCTTAAAGGTAACTTAGGATCATTGATTCTAAACATATTTATATTAATTCAATCATGTACCATCCAATGTCATTAGGAGACCCACACTGCGATGTCAGTTGAAGTGTACAAGGTGAAATTTTTTACGAGGGGGGATCAAATATAAACGAGATTGTTGTTCCTGAACATCAACAATTGGCAGTACTGGCCCCGCGCTTCTGCTATGCTTAGGCGGGACCATTAGGAGTGGAGTGAGCGTGCTGATAGATATTTCCCGCCATTTAGTCAGTAACGCTCATGATGTCGGAGCAACAGGTGCAACCCTCCACTGCGCAACGCATTATTATAAAATTTCTCTCTCTTGAAGGAGTTACAGCGGTGGAAATTTTCCAGAGATTGACTGCACAGTTCGGTGATCAAAAATTGTCAAGGACGCGTGTGTTTTTCTGGCATAAAAGTTCAAGGAAGGATGAGAAAGTGTGGAAAATCAGCAACACTGTCGCCATCCCCGGACCAGCGTTACAGACGAAAACATTCGTGCCGTTACAGACATTATTGACGTCGGACGACGGGCGAGAGTATCAGAAATTGCATAACAAGTCGGAATCAGTTATGGGAGCTGTCAAGCAATCGTCACAAAACACCTACAGTTCCGTAAAGTGTGTTCCAGATGGGCCCCTCATCTTCTGACAGAAAATCTGAAGTTGAGACGTTTGGAAGTCTGTCAGAGGCTTACAGCAAGGTTTGATGCATTTTTGAGTCGGATCGTCACCTGCGATGAAACATGGGTTCACCATTACACTCCTGAATCCAAAGAAGCCAGTAAGGAGTGGCGTAGGAAAGGGGAGGCAGCACCAGTGAAAGCCAAAACTCGACTGTCAGCTGGCAAGGTTCGTTCAACCGTTTTTTTCGATCAGCGAGGCATTTTGCTGATTGATTTTTTGCATGAGCAATGCACAATCAATGCTGCGAGTTGTTGAACAAGGCGAGAGTTGCATATCGCCGCGAAAGAAGAGACCAACTGATTCGACAGGTCATTCTCCTCCACGACAATGCGCAACCCCATACCGCATCTCTAATTGTCTCTAAACTACAGGAAATGCACTGGACTACACTTGATCACCCTCCTTAAAGTCCGGACTTATCACCTGCGATTTCCATTTGTTTGGACCTCTTAAAAAAGCTCTAGGAGGGCAATGATTCGAAGATGACGAGAGTGTGGAAGACTTCGTGCGCAACTGGCTGGTGACACGACCCTGTTCTTTTTATGTTGAGGGCATCAAAAAGCTGCCTATATGCTGGTAAAAATGTATTTCCAAAGCAGGAAACTATGTGGAAAAATAAATTGTAATTACCTTGTGTTTTTCAATAAATGAATTTAAAAAAATAATAAAATCCCGTTTATATTTGATCCTCCCTCGTATATTTTTCCAAAATGATTTTGAAGGGCTAACTGTTGTTTGTTGGGCACCAAAGACAAATTTGAATTTAGTTTGAAAAGAAATAGCTAAATTATCATGTATAAATACCAACCTGCAGGAGTGAGTGACATGATTATTATTATTATTAAATGAAACCCACAATTGAAATACAAAGAACAAACACATTTATTCATTTCTCTCCTAAGGTTACCAATTAATAATTTAATTATATTGGACATAGAATGAATTAAATTAATACATTGAAATATTACAAAATCGCCAAATGAAAATTAAACTAGTTTGAAAAGTAATTATTGTCTCGTAAGTAGTCTCCGAGTCTTTCTCAAGCTGTTAATGGATGGCGATCAGCTATGGTACAATTGTTCATTTTACCATGGAAGATGTGGTGCGGTTGCTGACAGTGATCGGTGATGTGGTTGTAGAGTTAGACGTTGTGGCATCAGGCTGTTATAGCTAGTGTAAGGCCTAAGCTTATGTGGTTGTTTGCACAAAATCTTCGGACTCAGCTATAACCATGAAGTGCTGATGGAATTTTAGTCTGTGCATTGCAGAATTAACCCGGACACCACCTAAATTGTAATAACCCCAACTTAGGAAGGGTAAATGTTAATAAAAGTC
Source organism: Vandiemenella viatica (assembly GCA_031002005.1). Classification (NCBI taxonomy): domain Eukaryota; kingdom Metazoa; phylum Arthropoda; class Insecta; order Orthoptera; family Morabidae; genus Vandiemenella; species Vandiemenella viatica. The sequence continues at coordinate 283,687,816 of JARYHS010011408.1, forward strand.
ACTGGTAATTGCTGGTAGATGATCACTATATTCTCCAATTTTAAACAAAATCACAAAACTACATTGGCATCAGACAAAGTCTTCAAAGAAATGTAAATGCAGTTGCGATTAATACGATCAAACCAGACCAAACCCCATTGTTCCGAAATAAAATTCTCTAATACAGGAATAATGATTGAATTTCATCACACACTCCAAAAAATGCAAAATGTCTGCCTATAATCATTGCTCACTGTGCACCATCTCGCCACATGTCCAAAATTCCACCTCAGAGCTGGATGGTGACTGATTTGAACCAAGTTCAATGAGGGAAACTTGTCATGGGTATTTGTAGCCTAGGCTCTCCTGACCGTGGGAAGCAAGTATATCCACCGTTCCCTGACTAAATGTATCACTCCGCCATTATGTATTGCAACATCCAAATTTTAATTTTTCCTTTAAAAAAAATCTTATCCTTCTGAAACTTTGGTAGAAGGTAGCTACCATTATAAACGTTTATATGCTTATGAAATTTTTTATATTTCCAATAATTACGCCGTAATAATTTTTTTTCCTTATCTGCCCTAAAGGAGTTCTTATTTCTGTTAGTTTTAAAGTTATGGAACTTAAATAACTTTTGTTTTACTTCAATTTTGACACTCTTTTTTTTCTGATACCAAATTTCGCTTATTAACTAAATTTCAAAAGGGTGAAATAAAACTCCTCAACAAAAATAGAACGTAGATAATGAATATTTCTTAAACTATTAAAGCTATCAATCTGAAAGTGGCTTTAAACAATTCTACGAGCAATTTCCAATAAGATTCTGCTGTAATAACAAGTCTTTGTAGCTTTTTGCCTCGTTCAAAATGTTATCCTTATCCACCTAATAATTTGAAATCTTGCAAGGTGGCTGGTGGTAATGCCATCATGGTTTGAATACCAATTTCTTCATTCACTGATATCTGTCAACCTAATGCATGAATTTAAAAACCACTAAAGTTTTATTTATAGGAAAAATTCCTCTTCAATTTACATGTGATCCCTCTTATGAATTTATTTCTCATCTGACTTTTATTTGTATTTATTGCGTCGTTTATTTAATTTTCACTTAAACCCCTGAAAACGGTACTTAACTTATATCTACATCCCTGAAAATTTTATGTCAGGCAATTAAAAAAAAAAACGGTTCCTTAAGCTAAGAACATTTAACAACCTGTATGTGAAAATGTGATGGCAGTTTATTAATTTACTATGTCTCTTTTCTCCAGTCTATCACTTAAAATACTTCAGAAAAGGCTTCTAAGCTTTGGTTACTAGGTTATTTAAATGAAATCGCTCCTCTAAGAACAAACTTTGATACATAGTTACAAAATTATAGGTTAGCTTACACTAGGTCCTGGTGGCGTTACGTTATATACTACAACACTATTTTACATGATTCATTATTGTCAAATTGCTTCTCATAATATCAGTCAACAGCTGATAAGAGTTAAAAGATCTTTATCTGAGGATACCAAAGTTACAGAAATTATATGTTAATTTGCAAACTAACCTATCGCAGGCACCAGACATTCTCTGGGCTTTAACCTTGCATCTTCATTTCTCTATCTCTACCTCCATTTCTTTCTTTCTCTTGCTCTCTCCATTTTTTCTGAACTAATACTGCAAACATACAAATAGAGGCTATCACCTGCAGCAGCTGTTGTCCAACATCTGTTTATTTTGTATTTTTTTAAATGATTTATACACTTAAAAAGTTTTGCTCATGAATTTTTTTTATTACAAGGTATTCACCACCCAAGATCCTAGAACATTTCATCAATCTTTGTCAGTAGTGTAAACATGTAAATACCCTTGTTTTTTAAGAAGAGCCTTGCATAAAAATTTGATGTTGTGTCATGCCATCTGCTATGGTAAGAAATGGCCTTTCTCTCTATATTGAAAGTAAATTAATAATCTTTTTCCCCTATTATATCTAATGATTTGAAAAGAATCCATGCCTGTGTATGATAAATTTTTAGAAGCACTACCGTAAAACTGAGTGAATCTGAACGCTTTTGAACTTCTAATGTGAAAAAAGTTTGAAACGTTTTTAGTTTTGATTATGAATTTGGACCAAAAACTTGGGTCTTACCTGGTTAAGACTGCTTTGAGTGAAAGAATAATTCTTGGGGCACTTTATATATATATATATATAATTTCCCATAGTGTTCAGAAACACCTCGCAGGTGAATTGGAACTGTTAAAATTCTGTTTTCTTTGGTTCAAACATGAAAGGGGGTCATTACAAGGCAGTAATTCAGACCACACAATAAGTACCAAAGTAGTAGCTAGTATGAATCCCAAACAATCTTTTTTGTCAAAAAATGTTACAACTCTGGAACAATTCCACTAACTTTAACATAGGTTCAAATTGATCATGACATTCATGAAATTTCACATATTTTTAAAAGGAGAAGATGTTCTGAGAGGGCTGTAGTTTCCTGACATTGTCTTTAAGAAAAAATGTCTCTTCATTTGTCCCAGATAATTTCCATGTCTGAGGATGCTTCTGTAGAAAACTTCCACAAACGCCTCATCTTCTGGATACAAAACTGTGGTGACATGGTGTCTATATGTATTTCCTTTTTTTTTCCCATATACTTTAGCCACTAAGAAGTTATTCTGAGAAAAAGTATTAGAAATCTGATGGCTCTCTGGAACTCGAAAATCAGTGTTTCTAAGAGATTGTGACAGTTAAATAACAGTGATAAAAGAATATAGACTAGCATATGCCCGCTGCTTCGCGCGTATGTGCTTTGGTATGTGTAAAAATTCTTTATCGATTTTATTCTATTACCAAATGTTAACTTTGAGAGGCATGAATTCTAAAGGTCTTCTTAAGACTTTCTGTTTTCTCGGTTTTCATAGTGATATTCATTTATATTTTAATGTAATACAGTTTATGAAATAGTAGAAAATATATCTGAAAAATTAACTGTACCAAATACCGAGCGTGGCGGTGTAACGGATAGCGTTCTCGCCTCGCATTCGGGAGGACGGCGGTTCGATCCCCGTCCGGGCATCCAGATTTGGGTTTTCCATGGTTTCCCAAATCACTCCAGGCAAATGCCGGGATGCTTCCTTCAAAAAAGGCCATGGCCGAATTCCTTCCCATTCCTTGCCCCCATCCTTGCCCCCCATCCTTTCCCGTCTCTAAAGACCTAGATGTTGAGAGACGTAAATACAATAAAAAAAAAAAAAAAAAACTGTACTAATTCGTAGAGATAATTAGTGTGCGAAGTAAAAAAAAAAATTGTTTGGAAAGGGTTTTGTTTTTATTATACAGAGTGTTACAGAAAAATGTATACACACTTCAGGAGAAGAAAAAACATATGGAAACGTTTTCATACAAAATGTTTATTAGCCTGAAAGTAAGATTATAAGTCTGTTTGAAGTTTCCAATACACTTTCTGGGGTAAATGTTTATGTTAAGTGTTCAAAGTGATGGCCTTCTGCATCAATGCATTTCTGAACATGGGTTGCGACTGATTCGGTAACTACCGCTAAAGTTTCCAGTGGGATATCTGCGCACACTGTTCTAATCTCATCCCAAAGTTCGTTCAGGTTATCTGGTTTTCTTCTGTACACCTGGTCTTTCACTGATCCCCATAAGTAAAAGTCCAACGGTGTTAGATCTGGAGAACGCGCAGGAAACTCGATTGGACCCCTGCATCCTATCCAATTCTCTGGAAAATGTAGATCAAGGTATGCTCTTACATCCCTATGGTAGTGCGCAGGGGCGCCATCTTGTTGATAATAAATCCTCTCATTACCGTACAGTTCACGAATGGCAGGTAAAATTGAATCGTTAAGCATTCTCAGATAAAGTTCACCGGTTAAAGTACCTTCATAACGGTAAGGACCAATGAGTCCCCTACGAGTCAATCCGCACCACACATTTACACCAGGCAAATTCACAGCCGTTTCCACTGTGATGTGGGGATTATTGTCAGCCCAGTACACACAATTGTGTCTGTTGATAGTTCCATTGAGCTTGAACTGTGCTTCATCTGACCAAACCACATTCCTCACAAATCCCGGAACATTGTTAACCATGTCCCGAAACCATTCACAAAATTGTAACCTACGATCTGAGTCGTCGTCGTTTAACTGTTGCACCAGTCTGGGAATGTACACTTTAAACTTGCCTTTCTTCAGAATGCGTAGCACGCTGACATGACTTACACCACTCTCACGCGCACATTGCCTTGTAGATTTTTGTGGCGACTGCTGAAAGCGTTCCAGCACCGCAGCCGAGGACTCGTCACTCGTAGCTGTGCGAGGTCGCCCTGATCGGCCTTTGTGTACATCACACACTGTTCCATGCAGCTCAAATTTGTCACGTATACGGGTAATTGTTAACCGTGTAGGTGGATCTGTACCAAACTCGCGTCTCCACTGTCTCTGGACAGCTGCCACATTCTCAAATTTCCAGTACCACTTCAACAATTGCTTACGCTCTTCAAAGTTCAACCGTACTTCCGCCATGTTGATATCAGTTAAGCACCGCTGCCCGCGTCACGGCCCTAGCTTGCTGCCACCTATTGAGCAAACATCACACTACGTTTGTACCAAATTTCATCCTCTCAAGCGTGAAAACGAACTCTCTATGACCTTTAAAAGTGTGTATACATTTTTTTGTAACACTCGGTATAAATAAGTGCATCAATGTTTAAGAAAAATAAGATGTTACCTTTACGTTACTTAGTCAGTTGCTCACTTTAATGCCTGTGTGCGCTTTTTTAAATGCTGATATGGAGGACTGCACAGTTTATTATTATTATTAATTTAATTTTGATAGAGCTAACGCTCTGGTGGCAATTTCCCTTAGTCATCTAACTACCCCTTTTTAATTTATTTTTCAACATTTTCTTTTATAATTGGAGTGTTAAATCCCTCCTCCATTTACTTTTCTGATTTACAAATTTTCCTTAAGTCCTTAAGCGTTTTTGATAAATAATTCCATCACTTCACTTGGTAATTTGTTCCAATCCCTGACACCCTTACCAAAAAAAATGCATTGAAATCAAGCGCCAACTTGTGGTTGTGGCGTATTTTCCCTTCCATGCACTATTCTTAATTCCTTGACCAATATCCCTGTCAATAACATTCCCAGCACTCTCTTCACCCTCCTCCTTTCCTTCAATGACTCCCAATCCAGCTCCTCTGACTGGATCCTGGGTGCCGAAAATTTATATTGATATAGCAGTTAACTTCACTTCGCGCTTTTGGAAGAGTGTTACAGTATAAGAGACTTCTTTATTAAAATAACTGTATTAGTAATAAGCTACTAAAGAAAAGTGTTTGGTATATGTTTCGGTGTTAATAGTAAATTAAGTAGATTTTTTATTTAGCTCTCCACTTCAAGGGATTTCAACATGTGCACCCTCCAAAATACTTGTTGCCCTGATTACAATTTTTAGGTGGTTTTCATCAGCAGTTTAAGTGAATGATAGGAAGGTCTTCAATTTTATCTTTGAAATAAACATTTCACATAGTTTGGTAGTCCTTACTAGTACAAAACTTTTTCACAGTTTGTAAATATAAATACTCCTTTCCTCCCATCAGAACAGATCATCTTTGCTTTTGGATTTTCACATTTAATTCTTAACTCTTTACAAATTGTTTGATTGATTTGGTAAAATAATTGGGTGTGTAATGTGCTAAATTTCATGGTTGTATTTGAAAGAGTATGTTCTGAATTTAAGAGAGCAGAGCAATGGAAGTTAAGTTTTCTCAAGTGTTATGTTAGAATTTGATATATGGAAGTTGCATGTGCCACAGTTTATATCTTAAACCCATCAATAATCATTTTGTTAGTACAGAACAAGCAGATATAGATGTTAACATTTTACAAGCTAGATGTAAAAGTGTAGAAAAACTAACCGTCTGAGATATTCTGTGTACTTAATGATGTGTTGTTATCTTTGTGTTCCTAAATGCAGAATATAGTAGCTAGTTGTGAAAAGTTTAGAATAAACTGTGATGAATACAAGCAATTATTTTAGAAGAAAAAGATGTGATGATCATAATTATATTGTGACTGAGGATCGCTCTGTTGGCAATTTATGCACACTTGGCATTACACAAATTTTTAAACTCTTTTGAAGTATTTTAGGTATTCACCATATCCTAGGTACTTTCTTCCATTCACTTACTACCTTACCTAATAAAAGAGCAATTTCCCACTCCATATGCCTGAAGTCAAGAGCCAGTTTATGATCATGGTCATTTTTTCCCTTCCATGCATTGCTATAATTCTTCTTACAGTATCCATTCAGGCCTCATTACCAATATATTCCTTATAAATCCTCGGAACTCTCTAATTTGCCTCCTGACTCCTAGCCCATCTCCTTTATTGTTTCTGTTGCTGCCTGTGTTGTATGGTAATTTCCACAAATAGTTCTAATTACTCTCTTTTGCACTTCTCCCAGTGGCGTAGCTAGGTTAACAAGGGCCCTGGATGCAAAAAAGTATTTTGAGCCCTCCGGCCAGATGGACGACCTTTTCATTTTTTAGCTCTACCACCAAGTTATGTGAGGTTTGCTGGTAGGGGCTCCCTGAGCTTTAGGGAGCCACCTGAGTTGAGCTTGGGTCCCCCGAGCTGCACTCAGAGCTCCTTGAGCTGCGCTTGGGGGCACGGCACCGCCTAGCCCTCTGATAGCTACGCCCCTGACTTCTCCGGTTCCTGTATTTAATACTTGTAACAAAGTTTCCACATTACCCCATAACATTCAAACAGTCACACTGACACACATTTTGTAGCCAAATTTTGTTATCTCCGTGTTATACCCCTTCATTGCCCACTCCAGCAAATGCAGGACCTCTCCCTACCACTTGCTCGATGTGTTCCGCCCAGTTTATTGTTAAATAATATTTCAAGATATATACACCTTAATGCCTTTTTTATCCATGTAACTAATGAACTGACTATTATTTGTATTTATTTTCTTTTTATGTTGATCTATTTACAACAATCCTTCGTGTTAATCTGTATCTATAAAACTTGATCCATGAATAACTTCCTTCATTTCACCAAAGAGGATGTGCTGATAACTTAGAAGCTGGTCCCGGTAGTGATGGCGCGAATAATTTTAATATTACAGCTCCAATTACTTCACCCGTTTACCGTCAGAGTGCGAGTATGAAAAATGCTATTTCAGACACAAATAACAATACGAAGCAGCTAAGGATAATGGTACTAAATTGTCGGAGTATTAGAGGGAAAGTAGCGGATTTTCACGCCTCAGTTGCGACTAATGATGTCGATATAATACTAGGAACCGAGAGCTGGTTGACGCCCGAAGTTGAATCTAGCGAAGTATTTGGCCCTCATTTCAATGTTTTTCGGAAGGACAGAACTGTCTCAATGGGTGGGGGTGTGTTCGTGGCCGTAAGTAAAACCGTTAATTGCTCTGTCGTAACTGAAACGGAAAATTTTTGCGAGTTAATATGGGTCAAGGTAAAAATTGGCAAAAATTTAAAGTTCATACTCGGGTCATTTTATCGACCTCCGGATTCTGATCTGGCTAACGCGGAATACTTCAGAGAGTCACTTAATAACATTTACAAAAAATTTCAAGGACATATATTGATCGTGGGTGGTGACTTTAACCTACCGTCGGTTAGGTGGGACACATACACGTTCAGGTTGGGTGGAAGAGATAGGTTAATAACCGAAACGTTCCTAGAATCATTTGCAGAAAGATCTCTTGAACAGATGGTCGAAGAGCCAACGCGGTGCGACAAAGATTCCTCGTCCATTCTGGATCTTTTTCTAATTAGCAATCCTGATATTGTAGATAAAGTTTGTATAGAAGACGGTATAAGTGATCACAAGGCGGTTGTGGTAACATTAAACACTAGTCTGAGTCTGAAGCATGACAAAGAGAAACTCGTTTTTTGCTTCGATAAGGCAAACGATGCGGGTATGGTTGATCACTTTGCGAAGAATTTTGAAACGTACATGCTAAATACAAATGTTGAGGAACTTTGGTTTAATTTAAAAGAACTAATATGGACCGGTTTAAACCAGTTTGTTCCTAAGAAGTGTATTAACGTCAGTAATAACTTCCCTTGGTTCAATAGGGAAGTGAAACATTTGCTCAGGAGGCAAAGGCGTTTACATGCCGCGGTGAAAAAATCGGGGGACTCATCTAATCGTGCTAAATTAGTCCAGTTGTGTGCGGAAGTGCGTAAGGCAATGCGCGATGCGTTTAAAGAATTCCAAGCCAGGAATTTATCCGAAGATCTCATTACTAAGCCAAAAAAGTTCTGGTCGTATATCAAAGTAATAAGAGGCTCTCGTAAGGTTATGCCGTCGCTGATTAAAGAAAATGGTGAATTATCAGAAACAAGCGTAGAGAAAGCAGAAATTTTGAATGATATATTTAAAAAGACTTTTACGATACAAAACTCAGAGGAGATACCGATATTTAACAATCGTACCGACAAAATTATGAATGATCTCGCTCTTGATGTTGAGGGAATAACTAAACTGCTTATGAATGTAAAAACCAATAAGGCTCCCAGACCAGACGGTATTCCTACAAGATTCTACTCAAGATACGCAAAGGAAATTGCACCGTATTTGATGAAATTGTATACCGTCTCTCTGGATCAAGGAAAAATACCAGCCGAATGGAAGACCGCTATCGTAACTCCAGTGTTTAAAAATGGGAATGTTAATGATCCTCAGAATTATAGGCCGATCTCGTTAACTTCAATATTTTGCAGGATTTTAGAACATATCATCTATTCAAATGTCATGCGGTTCTTGGATGAAGGTGAGCTTTTAAATCCAAATCAACATGGATTCAGAAAAGGCCGATGCTGCGAAACACAACTTGCACTTCTAATTCACGACTTGTGCCGAATTATAGATGAGCAATCCCAGGTTGATTTGGTTCTATTAGACTTTAAAAAAGCTTTCGATACTGTGCCTCACACTAGGTTACTTATGAAACTTCGCGGTTACGGCATATCTAGACAAATATGCGACTGGGTTGCAGACTTCCTGAAGGGCAGAACACAGTGTGTAGTTCTCGACGGTGAGCGTTCATCACTTACTGAAGTGGGGTCTGGAGTTCCCCAGGGAAGCGTGTTAGGGCCACTGTTGTTTCTCATATACATCAATGATCTATGCGACATAATAGGGGGGATGAAAAGATTATTTGCCGATGATGCTATAATTTATCGCGAAATCAAAACCCAGGACGACTGCGCTTTGTTACAAGACGATATTATGAAAATAATTGCGTGGTGTAAAGATTGGCAGTTGGAGTTAAACGCTAAAAGTCATGCGTGTAAGTAAAAAGGTGACACCATTTAACTATGAATATACGATTAATGGCACTGTCCTTAGAACGGTAAATTCCGCTAAATACCTAGGGCTAACAATTCGTAATAATTTGTCGTGGAATGAGCATATCGTGAATGTAATGGGAAAAGCAAATCGTATGCTCCGATTTCTAGGTCGTAATTTAAATCAATGCACTCGGGAAGTTAAATCGATTGTATACAAGTCACTAGTACGTCCTCACTTAGAGTATTGTTGTGCTGTATGGGGTCCCCATCAAAAGGGGTTAATGGAGGCTTTAGAGAAGGTCCAAAGAAGAGCCGCCCGATTCGTGACAGGTATATACAGTTGGTTGGAAAGCGTAAGTGCGATGTTGAAGGAGTTAGGTTGGGAAGACCTGGAACACCGAAGGCGTTGCTCTCGACGGAAGCTAATTGAAAAATTCAAGACAGATGTATTTCGGAATGACAGTCAGCAAATATTGCTACCAGCAACATTCATATCTCGAAATGACCATGAAAACAAGATAAGAGAAATCAGGGCCAGAACCGATTCATTTCTGTACTCATTTTTCCCACGAGCGATTAGGGAATGGAATAGAAAGGATTTACCGGGCGAGTAAACTTAAAATCCGACAGGAGTAGCTTTCGATAAAGCACTCCAGCCATCCTGATCTGGGTTTTCCATGGTTTTCCCAGATCACTCCACGCGAATGCGGGGATGGTTCCTCACAATAGCCGATGGGCGCCTCCTGCCATATCCCTTATAACCCTTCCAAACCATAACCCTTTTCGATAGGTGCAATGCACCCTCCGCCACACACTTTTAGTGAATCGCGGAGTAATAATAATAATAATAATAATAAACTTTTTCAGAAAAATTCAAAACCTACTGAGCATATTTTGACGGGTTTTCACCATTTTATAGCTGTCAGCTTGAAATATGAAGTACATCTTATGTTTCTATGTTACATGATGTTGTAGCCCTAAATGAAATTCTAAATGTATTGTCAGAAACTCCAAACATACCAAAGATGAAATAACAACTATGTGTTGCATATACATGCATACCTGATCACTGCAGCAAATTTACACACGTCGTAAAAATACTACGGCACCTACCAGTATCTTCCTTAAATTTCAGTTATTCAGTCTTTAAACCCCATAGATGGGTGAAGAGTAAACTACATTAGTTAATAGCTATGAAAAAACATAAAACTTCATTGCTATTGAAGTTATATCAAACAACAAAGCTGCACTTTCTGACTGCTAGAGTTCGGAGCAAGTACGAAGGCGGGTCACGGGCGGATGCGCAGTAGCCTGTGGAGCTGTACCACGTGACTCACAGCCAATCGCGTGTCAGTGGCTTTCCTGTGTTCGTTCTGTGCACGTCGTGCTGTGTTCGTCAAGTTTACAGGGTATTTCACTTATAGTGTTCCGTGTTTAGTGATTATTTTGCCCTCATAGTGTTCATAATGAGTGATGGTAAAGAATCACGCCAAGTGTTGCACAAACAAGCGAGAGGAATAGTATTCCGTGTGTATCAGTACTTGAAAAGGCAGTCTTCTTCTGAGTCCGCGCCACCATGTGGTGCGAGTCGCGCCGTTGCCAAGTGCCAGGAGCAGACGGCTGAAGCTTGTGGTGTTGGTTTGAGGACTGTTCCGTGGATAGCCAGCGAAGCTAAAGCGTCAGTTGAAGCCTGCGGCTCAGCTGTTTTCAAATCACCGGGAAAGCATCACAACCGAAAAAAAGAAGTAGGTGCTCTAGACGATTTTTCCAAAAATGTTCTGCGGCTGTAATATTCAGTATGTATGCTGAAGGCAAATATCCGACAGCAGAAAAATTAGTTTCGCGTATGAAAGAAGCCGAAAATTTTAGCAGAAGCAAATGGACCATGTTGAGGATACTGAAAGATATGGGATTCAGGTATCAGAAAACGAATGACGGCAGGAAATTACTAATAGAACGTAGTGATATTGTAGCTGCAAGGACTGTGTTTTTAAGAGCAATGCAGGAAATCGGACAACTTGGAACGTCTAGCATTTATTATGTAGACGAAACTTTCATAAACCAAAATCATGCAAGGGCTATGTGCTGGAAAATGAGTGACGGTTCCGGTGGATTAAAAGTTCCCGTTGGCAAGGGTAACAGAATAATAGTGCTTCATGCTGGATCAGCAGAAACTGGCTTTATTCCCCAGAGTAAGCTGTTTTTTAAGGCGTCAAAGGCTAAGAATCCTGAAGATTACCATACTAAGATGACATACTGTGTCTTTAAAAGGTGGTTAAAAGAACAATTGTTGCCGTATATCCCTCCATGCTCTGTTATTGTCATGGATAATGCAAGCATCCACTCAGTGCAAGTGAATAAAGCTCCAACTACGAATTCCAAAAAGGCAGACATTATAGCCTGGTTGTTCTCTAACGGAATACCTCATAGTTCGTCACACACCAGAGCAGAATTGCTGCTTCTTGTCAATGCCCACAAGCCTGCTTGCAGAGTATAGGAGATAGACGAAATTGCAAAGCAGCATGGACACCGTGTTGTTAGATTACCCCCATACCATTGTCATTACAACCCAATTGAGCTGGTATGGGCTCAGGTGAAAGCAAATATTGCGGAAAAGAACAACACATTTAAAATTGCAGATGTTGAGAAACTGAGAAACTTACACATGAGGCAGTTGACAGCATCACAACATCTGGATGGGCAGCTTGTGTGAAACACGCAGAAAAATTACAGGATGAAGATTACGACAGAGAAATTGGCAGGGACACGATTATGGAACCTTTCGTCATAAATCTTGCTGAGAGTGAGTCATCTGCATCGGACAGCGAAGACGATGGCGTGTATTTCTTGCTGTTAAGTGTTAATTACTGGTACTTATGATTTTATGTGACTTTGTCTTCAGGTGCATAGTTTATGTACACATCTTTGGCTTCGTAATAATGTAGTTTTCTCCGTGAAAGGTATTTCGTTCAATTAAATATATTGTAACACTGTAGCAGGTTGCGAAATGAAAGAAAATATGAGAGGCTACAATGAATACTGGCAAAATTGTGTTGCGCGACTAAAAGCTCGCGTTCCTGCAATTCGCTGAACCTGCTAGCGCGCTGTAAAGTGACAGAAGCAAATTGGCAGCGTCGCAACACATCTCCCCTCTCTCTCTGCGCAGAACGCGAATCCTACCCGCCTTGGTACGTGCTCCACCGAGCGTGGTGGTGTAACGGCTAACGTTCTGGCCTCGCATTCGGGAGGACGGCGGTTCGAATCCCCGTCCGGGCATCCAGATTTGGGTTTTCCATGGTTTCCCCAAATCACTCCAGGTGAATGCCGGGATGCTTCCTTCAAAAAAAAAGGCCATGGCCGAATTCCTTCCTATTCCTTGCCCCCATCCTTTCCCGTCTCTAAAGACCTCGTAGTTATAAGAGACGTAACGAAAAAAAAAAAAAAAAAAAAAAAATTGGTACGTGCTCCGAACTCTAACAGTAGCCTATGCATAACCGATGTTTTAAATGTAAAAAAAGTTAAATATTTATTAAGCCTTTGGTGTCACCAATAAAAGCAGTTTAAAAAAATAATTCTGGATACTCTGTATTAAACATTTTTCAGATTATGCCAGATTATTTGTTAAAAAAAGTTATGTATTGTTGCAAGATGTACTTCAGATTTTAACTTGGACCCTAAGCTTTCAAATTGTGAAAATCCATTCAAATATGGATTTCTTGCTTGATGCTGGAACAAACAGACGCATTCCAGATACGTTTTTTCCCTTTGTGATGTCATTAGAGGTGGGATAAGAATGGAGGCAAGAAATGAGAAGGAATACTGCTGTGGCCTTTTGGAGGAACTATTCTGTTTTTTTTTTCCTGGATTGATTTGATGAAACCACCATAAACCAAAATCAATGGCGGGATGAAGATATAAACCTATGTCAGCCTGTATGTGAGGGCCATTCCATTATTGCTCACCTACCCACTCAGTTTCCAAATATAGATTTGTGTATGTAGAATTTGCTACGTGTGTACAGTGTATGCTTTGACTTTTGACCATTAGCAGATGTAATTAGGTTGAAATGCAGCATGGATCAAAATCAAAACTGATATTCCTCATCACAGCATCCAGGTTACCTCATTAATTTTGGTTTGAATTTGATAAAACTTGGTACATGTGTTTCTACACTGAGTGTCTGAAAATAACAAACCTAATGTACCCTTATCTAGGTAGGGTGCAGGTAAATTGATGTTAATTTTAATCCTGTGAATGGCTGTTGTCAATTTAACAATACTTAGCACACTTTTTCTCATTGGGTGACTAAAAACAGTTTAGGGCTAAATTAACAGGCTGGGCAATGCTGGATTTTATGCTAGTCATATGGTATAGCATTATGTCGTCTACAAACAACCTAATGTCTGTCTGGAAACCTCCAAAACAGCCACTGATTAGAATAAATAACAGAAGTGGTTCCAATATACCACTTTGTGGCAATCCCACCTTCACTTTTTTAGATTATTTATTTTCTGCCCCATCTCTTTGCTTCACACTTTTTTAAAGAATTTTTGTACACTTTTTCATCAAACCCAATGGTTTTTGTCCTATCTACCAATGCCTTATCTCTAACTCTGGCAAATGTCTTGGAGTGTTACATTATCAACTTGGCCTTTCCTGTCCTTTACATCTAAAAGAGGCCACTAGTTGAGATTCATATTAATTACCTGTCCTAGAAACACGTTTCCGACTTGCAAATCACCACCTCGCATGCATTTCTGATGCGGTTGTATATCAAGCACTCTAAGATCTTACTAGCTGGTGATGTCAAACTAATTGGCCTCTAATTTTCAATAATACCTTTTTGAAAAGGCACTAATGTCATTTTTTTCTGTCCTTTGATATGCAGTAGTTGTCCAGACTCAATCTCAATGTTTGTAGGTATGGCACATTAGTGTATCCTTCCCCCTGCCTATATTACCTCTGTAGTAATACCTGCAAAAGAGGCCCCTTTACCACTTTTAAACTGTCTAGTAATCTCATCATATCCTCTGGATCTATTTTGAATTTCCTAACCTGTTAATATCTGCTTACGTGGAGAAGTTCTGCTAGAAACTTCAGTTCCATTAATCATTGTTACCCTGTCAGGATAATAATTTTCATGAACTCTTCTTTAGCTCTCTTCTTTGCTGATTCTCCTTGTTGAGTATGGTGAAAGTATTTACTACTTTTTAGCTTTCTCTGTACTGTGTGGTATTCTTTCCTTATCTACCTCGCCAGCCCTCTTACTTCTTTATTGCAGGATGTTAGTTTCATGCTTTTATTTTTCGGTTTGGAAAAAAATTCTTCCCACAGTTTTATTACTACTTTGAATTGTTCCCACCTCTATACTATAATGAAGCTCTTCTCCTTCATACTGAACCTTTCCCGGAAATGTATCCTCAATTCAATTATGTGTGCCTTTATATAATTGTACCAACTACCATCTTTAGTTTTAAATACTAGTTTAATGACTTTCTTATATTTAACAAAACTGTTTCATCATCACTAATACCTTATGTAGCATGATTCCCACACATTTATCAGGCTTTATTGGGGAAATTTTCAAAATATTTTATTCTTATGCTATTATATTTTTTGGTTTTATGTGCCCTAAACATTAAGGTTATCAGAGACAGGGGAGGATAAGAATAAGGAATGCTAAGTAATTCAAACATGGCCTTTGAAAGAACTTGGAAAACCATGGTAAACCGAAATCTGGATGGCCGGGCGGGTATTTGAACCTGCATGCTCCCAAAAGCCAGGTCTGGGAGATACCACATGCCCACCATGCTCAGTTTGTGTTATATGTCCATATGTGAAGCCTCCTTCCTTGAGTGAAGTATTTTCAGGTCTATGCTCACTTGTGCTGTTATTATTATTACCTTCGTCAGTCCATGCATGAAAAATAGTCTCCACCAATAACAACCAATCCACATTCACACCTGAAAGTTAGCTTCTCACCAAGAGCCTCATCTCGGTCATTCATTTTTAAACTACAGCGAGACTCTTATTGTAGTTTTTGTATCCCCAATAACTCGGACTATCATCTATGAACACCAGAGAACT
The DNA here is from genome assembly GCA_031002005.1 of Vandiemenella viatica. NCBI lineage: Eukaryota > Metazoa > Arthropoda > Insecta > Orthoptera > Morabidae > Vandiemenella > Vandiemenella viatica. Next base: position 283,703,233 of record JARYHS010011408.1, read on the forward strand.
GTAGTAGTCTTTGCTAACCTATATGAATAGGTATCTGTGGGGTATACTGTGTAATCTTTTGAAATGACATAGCACTCATTTTTTAACCAAGATTATATCCTTATAACTACTTTTGATTTTTGATTCTGAATTCTTTTACTTTGTTCATTATACCTGAACTGTTTACTAGTAGCAGCCTGTTAACTGAATTTCAAATATTGTCATCATTACTACCCATCCTTCTTGTGGCGACTTGGTCTTTTATTATTTAAACATTTAAATTTTATTCCATCTTGTATCTGTAATCAGTTTGAAAAAAACCTGTGTCCATATAGCCTGTGCAAGTGAGCATAGTCCTCGCTCCTATTTTTGCATTCTCCACTTTATTCCTATATCTACATGTGGCTCTTCCCTCACTAACTCAGGTAATCGGCCAAACCTATAGCTCCCAACAAATCCAGAAGTTTCAGACACCTTCATCCTGTTTAGATTATGTTCTATCACCTGTTGCAGCTGCTACATATTTTCATCTTCCTTTCAACTTCATTGTCTGCTTTTATAGGCTAAGCCTGAGATGCCCTTACCATTTTGTTCCTTCTCCTAATTCCTTCCTCCAGATTTAATATTTTCCTATAACTAATGTACAGTGGACAGTACCATGGGAGAGCAACATTTAAATTTATTTTCTACTAGCTGGTACCCACGACTTCGTTCGTGATTGTAAAGAATTCATATTGACAGCTATAGACATCTAACCACCCTAGTGCAACGATGGAAGACTCGATACTATTACCACACGCAAGTACCAGTCTTCTGCGCTATGTAGTTCCGGCAGCAAGGTAAAATTTACGGATACACACAAGTCTTTGGATGAAACACGAAAATATTCATGATCGCCCAATTTCAAACACCATATCTCACACACCCCCACAGTTACCGAATTTCGGCCAACGCTTTGATCGATGGGAGACTCTGTGTTACTACCACACACAAACACCAGTGATCTGCGATTGATAGTTTTCACTTAAAAGTGATACACCATGACACATGCGTCTTTGGCAGAAATATGAAATTGCCGCAGGTCGACCATTTTCATCCCCCATATCTTCCACACCCCCATAGCTACAGACATCTAACAACCATAGTGCACGACAACAGACACGATTCTACTACCACACATAACCCTCCGTATACTAGGTGACTAAAACTTCCTCCCCATACTAGGTGGGGTCTGACATACCCAGAAAGTAAAATGATATAAAATCAACAAATTAAAACTATTTAAAAGTTATTAATGGACAATATACTTCAATAACCAATAATGAATGGGTTTAAGCGAAATATATACATAATTATATATTTTAATATAATTTTACTAAAAAAAAAAAACAACGAAAACACAACTTTTTAAAAACTTAAAAACAATTAAATATTTAATTGAGTACTAAATTCCAATGACACATGTTACAACCACAGTCTTTTCAATTTATGAAACTACAATTATGTTTGCTTATAAAATAATGAGAATTTAAGTTAAATATAAATATTTTAGTTAAGATCATCAGTGTCAAAGTTGCCGCAATCTTGACAGTAAAAATCTGCATGCTCCAAACATATTGGTGTGTTACATTTTTTACATACATATCTAGTTTTTCTATCTTTATCCTAGGACAAATAGTACATCTCTGCATTGTATTCTGCCTTTTTGCTGGTGGTCCTTGTAGGTTTTCAGGGGATTGTTGAAAGTATTTTTCAATTCTATTACGGAGTTCTGTAGGAAGCCTTTGGTTCCGTTTTCTTGTGTTCAGATGGTTTTTTACTAAAGATAAGCCTAATTCGAGAATAAATTTTCCTCTCACATTAGTTTTGTTTCTTTCCATGCCATTGTTGAACATAGTGAATAATCAATCCATTTATTCCAGCATGATTGAGTAAAGCAAAAAATATTGTAGAGGCCAACGTTTAGAATTTCGCGAAACATCGTAAGTTCTTGATAATTATCAACTACATCAACGCCACTTTTGGTTCTGATTATAAAATGTTATAATAGCAGGTTTTTTTGACTTCCTGTTTCAGGATCAATTTTTTTTTCATAATGCAAAAGATGACATCATGTACACCATTTTCCGTGGCTTTGGTACGTAGGATAAAATTGTAATATCTTTTTGGAATCCAGAGTTGTATTCACTTCACAGCTTTTCTTGAAAACAGTTGGAATGCAGGTTTTTATTTGCTCGTAAAGTTCCAACTACAGTGAGTTTGTGAACTTTCAACAAATTTTCAGTGCTTTCATAACTCGTGAAAAAATTATCAATTGTTACATTTCGTGAAGACTGTGAAATACATTGTACCAGTCTATGAACTACGTCAAACAGTTTGTTGCTGACTGCATAAGGACTATTTTCAGGTTGTTTGCCACAATATATTTCCATATTCATAGTATAATAGGTTGTATTGTCCACCAATGCATAAATTTTTATACCGTACTTAGCTGGTTTAGACGGTATGTACTGACGGAAACCACATTGTCCTCTAAATGCAATCAGCTCTTCATCCAAAGTAAGGTTTTCATATGGCGTATAAGCATCTTGACAGTTATTTATAAAATTTTCAAACATAGTTCTGATTGGTGCCAATCTATCTGTCATTATTCTATCGCTTCGTGTGGCTGCACTATCAAATCTCAAATTATTCAGTAAGAAAGAAAATCTGTTTCTACTCATAGTGTCTCGAAATATATCCATCCCTGTACCATCGTGGCCCATAAATCGATAGTGTTTTGACGGCCAGAACGTGCTAAACCAGATAAAAAAAGCAAAACCAAAACAGTGCCTTCACTTCTTCCTTTGTTGTTTCTGATTTTTGGGGGTCATCACTTGACTGTAAACAAATTTTCTCATTGGTGCAGTTCACAATTTCATCAATCATATTATCTGAAATAAATAGTTCAAAGCACTGAAGAGGTGACTTTATACGTTTTACAACTGATTTTACACCAGGCATACGAGTAATAATATTTTCAGCTCTGGTTCGAATGTTACTTCTACATGGATTTTTTGCCATTTTGTAACCCCATCTTTACCTAAATAGAATTCTTTTTGACGTAGCTCCGAAAGTGGTATGTCGTCACTGTCGGACTCAGAAGATGGTATGTCAGCATCCAATTCACTGCCTGTTTCACTTTGGATGCTCATATGATCAGATTCACCATCAGACAAAAATTCTACATGCATATATTCTGAGTCAGAATCACCGTTTTCATCTAAAAGTGCTCTTAATAAGTCAGGTTCTGCCATCTGAGACATGTCTTAACGAAATTGCTACCTGAAAATCAATATGTTTATTTTAAATGCGAAAATAAACATAAAATGAAATAAAATACAAAAACAATGAAACCTACCTTTCGAGCCACGTGCCGTACAAGGTGTGGTGTTTGATACCCAAGAGCACTTTGTTTGCGTGTTATGCCCTTGGAGACAAACGTCGGACTGAATTAATAGTACTGATCGGAACGGCAACGTCGCATTTGCAGCTACTGAGAAAATAAACTCGCCCGCCTTCATTGTTTAAGTATTATTACGATTTTTTTAACAGCTGGGGTATGTCATACCCCACCTCGTACACGGAGTGATAAACACCAATGCTCTATGCTATGTAGTCGTGGTAGAAAAGTGAAATCTGTGGAGACACATGCCTTTCGTCAAAATACGAAAATTTCCTTGGTCGGCCACTTACAACCACCATATCTACCACAGTACCACAGTTTCTGAAATTCGGACGCTGTTGTGATCGAAAGGTGACTCTGTGCTACTACTACACACAAACGCCATTATCTGTGATCTATAGTTTTCGCTGAAAAGTGATACACCATGACACTTTTGTCTTTGGCAGAAGTATGAAATTGCCACAGGTCGACTCACTTTCAACCCCCATTTCTCCCACACCCCCATAGTTACCGACATCTAACAACCATAGTGCACTACATGAGATACGATTCTACTACCAAACACAAACACCAATGCTCTATGCTATGTAGTTGTGGCAGAAAAGTGACATATGCGGAGACAGTCGAAATACGAAAAATATCCTTGGTCAGGCCAATTACAACCACCATATCTACCACAGTACCACAGTTTCTGAAATTCGGCCGCTGTTGTGATCGAAAGGTGACTCTGTGCTACTACTACACACAAACGCCAGTTATCTGTGATCTATAGTTTTCGCTGAAAAGTGATACACCATGACACTTTTGTCTTTGGCAGAAGTATGAAACTGCCACAGGTCGATCACTTTCAACCCCCATATCTCCCACACCCCCATAGCTTACCGACATCTAACAACCATAGTGCACTACATGAGATACGATTCTACTTCCAAACACAAACACCAATGCTCTATGCTATGTAGTTGTAGCAGAAAAGTGACATATGCGGAGACAGTCGAAATACGAAAAATACTTGGTCGGCCACTAACAACCACCATATCTACCACAGTTTCTGAAATTCGGCTGCTGTTGTGATCGAAAGGTGACTCTGTGCTACTACTACTCACGAACGTCAGTTATCTGTGATCTGTAGTTTTCGCTGAAAAGTGATACACCATGACACTTTTGTCTTTGGCAGAAGTATGAAACTGCCACAGGTCGACCACTTTCAACCCCCATTTCTCCCACACCCCCATAGTTACCGACATCTAACAACCGTAGTGCACTACATGAGATACGATTCTACTACCAAACACAAACAGCAATGCTCTATGCTATGTAGTTGTGGCAGAAAAGTGACAAATGCGGAGACAGTCGAAATACGAAAAAATCCTTGGTCGGCCAATTACAACCACCATATCTACCACAGTACCACAGTTTCTGAAATTCGGCCGCTGTTGTGATCGAAAGGTGACTCTGTGCTGCTACTACTACACACAAACGCCAGTTATCTGTGATCGATAGTTTTCGCTGAAAAGTGATACACCATGACACTTTTGTCTTTGGCAGAAAGTATGAAACTTGCCACAGGTCGATCCACTTTCAACCCCCATATTCTCCCACACCCCCATAGTTACCGACATCTAACAACCATAGTGCACTACATGAGATATGATTCTACTACCAAACACAAACACCATTGCTCTATGCTATGTAGTTGTAGCAGAAAAGTGACATATGCGGAGACAGTCGAAATACGAAAAATACTTGATCGGCCACTTAACAACCACCATATCTACCACAGTTTCTGAAATTCGGCCGCTGTTGTGATCGAAAGGTGACTCTGTGCTACTACTACTCACAAACGTCAGTTATCTGTGATCTGTAGTTTTCGCTGAAAAGTGATACACCATGACACTTTTGTCTTTGGCAGAAGTATGAAATTGCCACAGGTCGACCACTTTCAACCCCCATATCTCCCACACCCCCATAGCTTACCGACATCTAACAACCATAGTGCACTACATGAGATACGATTCTACTACCAAACACAAACACCAATGCTCTATGCTATGTAGTTGTGGCAGAAAAGTGACAATATGCGGAGACAGTCGAAATTACGAAAAATATCCTTGGTCGGCCAATTACAACCACCATATCTACCACAGTACCACAGTTTCTGAAATTCGGCCGCTGTTGTGATCGAAAGGTGACTCTGTGCTACTACTACACACAAACGCCAGTTATCTGTGATCTATAGTTTTCGCTGAAAAGTGATACACCATGACACTTTTGTCTTTGGCAGAAGTATGAAACTTGCCACAGGTCGATCACTTTCAACCCCCATTATCTCCCACACCCCCATAGCTACCGACATCTAACAACCATAGTGCACTACATGAGATACGATTCTACTACCAAACACATACACCAATGCTCTATGCTATGTAGTTGTGGCAGAAAAGTGACATATGCGGAGACAGTCGAAATACGAAAATATCCTTGGTCGGCCAATTACAACCACCATATCTACCACAGTACCACAAGTTTCTGAAATTCAGCCGCTGTTGTGATCGAAAGGTGACTCTGTGCTACTACTACACACAAACGCCAGTTATCTGTGATCTATAGTTTTCGCTGAAAAGTGATACACCATGACACTTTTGTCTTTGGCAGTAGTATGAAATTGCCAAAGGTCGACCACTTTCAACCCCCATATCTCCCACATCCCCATAGCTACCGACATCTAACAACCATAGTGCACGACAGGAAAGACGATTCTACTACCACACGCAAACACCAAAAGGTCTATGTTATGTAGTTGTGGCAGGAAAGAGAAGTATACGGAGATAGGAATTTTTGGTCGAAATATGAAACCGCCCTGCACTGACCAACTTTAATCATTATATCTCCCACATCCCCACAGCTATCGGCATTCGGCCAACGTTGTGCACGACAGGAAACTCCATGCTACTTCCACCCACAAACATCAGTGATCTGTGCTAGGTAGTGGCGGCTGAAAAGTGAAATATAGAAAAAAACACGTCTATTTTTATATATATATAAGATTATCACTACATTTCTCCCCCTTCCCCGTTTTTTCTTGGTTGTGCCACTTCTCAAAATCAGTGCACCCTAGATAAATCCAAAAGAAAATCAATGAATAATACAGCTGTACCACAGATATGCTCCACTCACACACAGTTGTTCCACATAAACACAGAATAAAATTATAGATTAAACCACCGATAATAACTTCATACGTTTTTTGTCTACTTCGATGGCTCACTACTGCACAGATACAGCGACTTTTTTAGATCAATGATGCTTTAACTCTTATTCTTTGTTCCACTAATTTTATTGCTTTCCTCAGTCTTGTTTGATGCAATTCTCCATCCCTTCCTATCTAGTGCCAACCTGTTAATCTCTACATATCCCTTACAACCCACATCCTCAATTATCTGCTTCATATATTCTAATCTCTCTCTTCCTCTACAGTTCTTACCTTCGACTGTTCCCTCCACCAGCAAATTAACCAATCCAGCATGTCTCAAAATATGACCTACCAGCCTGTCTTTTCTTTCTGCAAGCTTCTTCCACAAACTTCTCTCCTCATCCATCATTTCCAAAACTCGTTCATTTCTTACTTTGTCTATCAACTTAATTGTCAGCATCCTTCTGTAGCACCACATTTCAAATGCTTCAATTTTCTTTCTTTCTGGTATTCCTAAAGTCCATGTTTTGCTACCATAGTTTTTAAAAGTTCAGATCAATGTTTGATACTAGAAGATTTCTCTTTTTCATGAAAGCTCTTTTTCCTAGTGGTATTCTGCTTTTAATATCATTCCTGCTTCGGCCATCAGTTGTAATTTTGCTTCCCAAGTTACAGAATTCACTTACATCTCCTATTGCTTCTGATCCTATTTTTATATTTAATCTACTAGTATTGATATTATTTCTGCTACATTTCATCACTTTTGTCTTGTTTTGATTTATATTCAGTCCAAAATCTTCCTTCAGTATTTTGTTCATGCCATTCAGTAACATTTCAATATCCTCAGCCTGTTCTGCTAACAAGACACTGTCATCAGCAAATAGAAGCATACTGATTTTTTTTTTCTCCCTTAACACTTATGCCGTATGGAAATTTTTCAATTACTGTCTGTCTGTCTGTCTGTATTGCTTCTTCTACATACGAGGGCCTTTTTATATTTTCAACCTCAGATTGTACAGCATAGAGACCAGACAAGTGGCAGGTGAGTGGTGTGTGCAGTAGATAATTGCATATCTCCCGTACCACACACTCTGTTGTTGCCACGTTCGTCACTTCATTCTGTGTCGAGCTGCAGTCACAGAAAGATGACCGCATTGATCAATTCTCCCGTCAAGTACGAGTTAAGAAGCGTTATTCATCTTCTGCAAGCAGAAGGGAACATTGCAGCAGAAATCCATCGAAGAATGTGCCAAGTGTATGGAAAGAGCTTTACGAATGAAGGAGTCGTGTGCGAATGGTGCAGAAAATTTAAAGAATGCCGAACTGATGTGCACGCTGAAGAAAGTCAAGGATGCAAATCTGTCACTACAGATGACCTTGTTCAACGAGTTGACAGTGGTAAGAGAAAACCGCAGGTTCACAATAAGTGATTTATCAATGAAATTTCCAGATGTGTAAAGATCTTTTCTGTACTCTGTCGTAACAGATAATTTACGCTACAAAAAAAAATCTTTGCTCACTGGGTCCCTAAAATGATGACCAACAACCACAAAACTCACCGATTGGTGTCAGGTTTAAAGTTCCTTGACCGTTGTCACGCAGATAGAGATGATTTTTTTAAATCAATTGTGACTGGAGATGAGACGTGAATTCGGTATGACACACCCGAAACGAAACAACAATCGATTCACACAAATTCACCGAACTAACCAAAGAAATTCAAAGTGGCCTTCAACAATCGAAAGGTTATGGCTACCGTGTTTTGGTACCAAAAAGGTGGTTTGCTTGTGGAGTTTATACGGTTGCCTGGTTGTATGGAAGGTGGAAATGCTTCGCAAATATTCTAACTGAATAAAATACACAAAGAAGTATGCTAAACACAAACACTATTTATTACACCTGTTACACCACCGACCACCAAAGCATATTTATTTAGTTTGTAACCACGAAAGATTAATGACTAACCTGAATAATTGTTTGTAAAGATTGCAAGTCTGAAGCAAGTGCAAACATTCTTAACATCCCACATTTATCACAACATTGTACTTGGCTATGTTGTCGTAATATTCTTGTAACAGTAATGTCTATAAGTTTTCACACAGCATTCACTAGTAGCCACTGGCTTAACACAACGGTACGAGATGCTGGCCAGAGCTAGTTAAAGCCGACGTGGTAGCACGTAATTAATATCCATGAGGACTGCCACTTTCGACAGTACCATTCTCCCTACAGTTAAACTGATTAATCACTCTATCTTCGAGTGACTGGCTTCTACAGGTGTTACCTCGAAAACGACAGCCAGACCTCACCCATCGCGGTAGCACGATGATCAAAAACTTATTTTAGCACAAGATTATTTCACTGTTCATTACACTCATGCCCACACGCGCTCGCAAAACTCGCAACAACTCTCTGCCATAGTTCAGTGATACTCCTACCGCTCACTGAGATCGATAGTTGAACTCACACCAGTTACTCAACTTTGACTCATATGCTACACATAAATTGAAAAGGTCCGATAAGCTATCGTAATGTGACAGGTGCTGGTGTCACCCAGTGACTTTAAGAACAATTTCAATGGGAGATTTTTGATCACCCGCCATACAGGCCTGACCTAGCACCAAGTGAATTTCATATTTTTGCTGAACTGAAGAAGTGGCTAGGAGGGCAGTGGTTCCGAACTAACGAGGAGCTTCAAGACAATGTGATGACTCATTTAAAGTCATTGCCGGCAATATTTTATGAAGAGGGTATTGAACAGTTTGTCCACATTTATGAGAAATCCCTTAATCTTCAAGTTGATTATGTTGAGAAGTAACAATAAGTGTACATAACAGTTGGTAATAAAATATTTTTTCCAGGTCCGTTTGTCTTTTAATTATGGCCTATCGGAGAGTAAAAAAAACTGCCCTCGTACATGTTGAATATTAACAGGAATAGACTACACCCTTGTCTCACACCCTTTTTAACTGATGCATGTCTCTAGTGATTCTCTATTTTTATAATAGCCACTTCATAAAGTATTCTTCTATTTCAATGCTTTAGACCTGACTTCTTTAAAAATTTTAACATCTTGTCCCACCTAACATTATCAGAAGCTTTTTCTAAATAAATAAATGCCGTAAAAGTATCTTTTTTTTATCCACCCTTCAAGCATTAATCTTAAAGCCAGAATTGCTTCATAGCTTCCCTTGTACCTCGATTTTTCTTAAACCCAAACTGATCTTCACCTACTATCTCTTCTACTATTCTTTCCATTCTTCTATATACTGTTCTGGTCAGTAATTTTGAAGCATGTGATGTTAGACTAATGGTGCAATAATTCTCACATTTGTGCTTTCTTCAGAAGTGTGAAGATGATATTTTTATTAAAATCAGTTGGAATTTCTCCTGTTTCATAACTTTTTGATATAAGCTTGAATAATCTTTCGATTCCTTCTTCTCCTAGGGATTTAAGAAGTTCTGCAGGGATTTCATCAATTCCAACTGCCTTATTTACTTTCAAGTCATTCAGAGCTCTATTAATTGCTGTCCTCAAAACAGGATCTCCGTTCCGTTGAATACTACATGTATAACTAAATCCTTGCGGCATTGCCATGTAATACAACTGATAGTTACTTACAGGTTCATTACTAGTCCAGGTTCACGTAGCACTGTAATACTCCTTCTTAGTTGTTGGGATTACACCCAAATTACAAGTTTTGGTCACAACTCTCTTTATCCTACTACTCAGAGGGGCAACACCGTTCGTGAGGTACCAAAGTTGCTGGTTTGCCTCCAACAAATTACCTAGCAACTTGTGTCTAGGTGTAGAACTCTATATCTTTAATGTTGGTTGCCAGAACTCATTTTCTTCCAATTTTCGTCAATCAAATTTTCCTTTTGATGGAGGTTTTGGTTTTCATTTATCTTTCCTTTAAATCTCTTCTTCCTTGGCTTCTAAGTTTCTTTCATCAATTTGTCGTTTTGGTGGAGATTTTGTTCTTCATTTGACCTCCCTTCAAATATTTTCTTCCAATTTTCTTTTATCAGACTTTTTTCCTTTTGACAGAGTTTTTGTTTTTATCTTCTCTTTCTTTAAATGTCTTCTTGGCTAGAGAAATTAGGAACAGTTTAGTGAAAAAAGGTACGGTTCTCTCTTAATGAGCTTTTGATGGCAATGAAACTCAACAACTACTCTGCTCTGGGCCACCCAATGGGCTTGAAGCCTTCCTGAATATACTCAACAGAATTTGGGAAGAAAGAATATATACTGAAGCTATGAAATTGGTAATGATAGTCCCAATCTTGAAAATAGGTAAAAACCCAAAACAGGTTTTATCCTATAAGCCCATCTCTTTGATGTCCTGTCAGATGAAGACATTAGAATGACTAGTTAAAAGAGATTTGGAATGGTATTTAGAAGACTAACCTACTGCCAGACTTTCAGTATGGATTCCGTAAGGGAAGAAGTACAACGGATACTCTGTTACATCTCACAACTGATATTCAACGTGGATTAAGTAAAAACAAATACATAATGGTTTTATATACTAACATAATGAAAACATATGACAGTGTGAACCTTGCTGTTTTGGCCTAGAAAATTTCCCACTTACATCATTTACGAGAAATCTATGTTGCAGAGGAGAGTTGTAATTATAAGGCATGGAAATAGGACAGTCAGGTCACGAACAACCAGTCAGGCTACCACTGGGCTCCATACTCTCACCACTTTTATTCAATGTTTTTATAAGCAACCTTGGAGGTATAACAATTGCTTCAATTTGCAGATGACATCTGCATTTATGTGACTGGAAACACGTTACGAAAAGTAATGTCTCTCGTAGTGGAGAAATTCAAACTGGCTGAAGACAAATGGACTTTAAATATCACCAAAGAACTCTGCTGTTACCATTTACACCAGACATCGAATACATCCTACCAACTTTAGGGGGCCTCAGCTTTCCGTGCAAGAAAGTCTTGAAACATCTTGGGCTTGTGATCAACAGTCACATGCAGTGGAACGAGCAAATAAAACAACCAAAAACTGTTATTCAACACTGAACATTATGCGTGCCACATCAGGAACAACGTAGGGTATGGACTTCAATATATCTCTCACTATTTATAAGGCATTGATTCACCCACACATTGATTATGGCTGCATAATCTTCGGAGCAGTATTGAAATGGCTCTGGGACATGCTTGTTAAATGCCAATATAAGGCACTACAACTTCGTTTTGGAGTCGTGGCATCAGCACCAACAAGTTCACTTCTACGAGTAGTGGAGGCAATGGAACCTCCTCTTCACATCAGGTGGGAATTTCTTGCATATAAATTCCTGATGAAACATATACAAATTGAGAATAACAAACTTATCAAAAATATTGGAACTCTGTGAATTATGAGCTTATGAATGATATTGGAGACTCAAAAAGCCACCTCTATATGCAACTGCCTTCCAGAAAATGAAGCAATACCAGAAATATCTGTATACAACTAGCAAACTACCTTACTTTGAAGTAAACTTTGAGACAATTACTGTGAACCTGTGCAGTCCATTTTGACGCACCATTCAGTTAATATGCTAAAATTAACAAACAATTAGTGATGAAATATCTGGCACAATGGCCCCAGGCTACTCAAATCTGTACGGATAGGGCCTAGTCAGGCATCACATGCCTATACCATTCCAAAGGAAAAGGTCTCGAGAATAAAGCTTCGCAGCGGAAATGCTGGCCATCTCAAAAGCCCTGGAATACAGATTATGTTTGCCCAAAAGAACCATTCTAATACTAACGGATTCCAAATCATCCCTGCAAAAAATCTTAGCTTTCAGAAATGACAATCGAAATGATTTTTTGTTAATGAAGATCATGCATACCTCAGTCAAATCACCAACCTAAGTAAAGAAGTTATATTTATATGGATAAAAGTACATGTGGGCCTACCAGGAAATGAAGAGGCAGACTGCCTAGCAAAGAGTGCTAAGAGAGGCATTGTGGAAGAGACAAAGGTACCATATCTAGATATTACAAACTTAAGAAAAACTGAAGGGAAATGTGGGATAGAGAACAGTTAGAAACATCACAACTTAGAGGTCGCCACTATGCTTGCATCCACCCCCAGATACCAACATCCCAGAGGCATCAAAAAGGCACTCCATGAAGAGAACTAATAACTACAATGACTAGGTTAAAGTCCAACCATGAAGAAAAGAAAATTAAATCAAGCTGCTAAGAGGAGTTTTACTGACAATATGCTGTTCAAAACATTTTTCCTTGAGATGCATTCAATTTGAATAGGAAATAAAAGTTTTAGTTCTTTAAAAGAAAAGAAAATCTTAAGTGGGTCAGCTTCAGAATATATGTATGTATGAATGTATGTATATTGTTGGTGCAACCCTGATTTGCAGTTCTCTCTGTTGCATCTCCAGCTGCTTGACTCAGCTTGGCTGCCCACAATGACAATATGTTCCATGACTATGTCTGCTCTGTTGTATATGGTGGTGACCTGTAGCAAATCTGTCACTTACTGGTTTCTAGTCGATGACAGGAAATGAATATATTTTTTTTTTTTCACTGACCTTCATTGAGTTTACGAATTACAAGCCATAAAAGAACACACATCCTGTTATCATAGAACATGTCTTAATCTGTTACAAGCTTTGGAGCTGAAGCATTGGAGGTTTCTCTCTTGGCCTGGCACTTATCTACATGGCAGTTTCCTATCAGTTCAGCACTGTGTGCATGAGAATTGTAGTCCCACTTTGCCTATAACATTAGCCAATTAGGGAGATGATCCCACGTCATGTGTCTTGACAGATGATGGGCTTGCATTGCAAGACACCCACTATCTTCGACTTGGTAAACATCTCTTCTATATTCAAGTAACACAACGATCTCATATTCCAAATTGTTCGTGGGTTAAAGAAATACTAATACGATTATTCACTCATTTCAGGATATAGTTTTTGTAATGAGTAGATCTATGTAAAGGATATATGTTTTTAGAATGAATTAAAGGTAATGTCATTCAATCAGTGATATTCAATGTTTGTATCTTATCAGGTGATGCAATAAACTATAGTTCAGTGGTTATGAGTGTTCTTCTTGTACTAATACCTTTTCATTTAATTAGGTAGAGAACTGAATGATATGACTTGTCTACTAAGTAACCAGTTCTTTGGTATTTAATTTTAATCGTATGCTTGTCTTTTAGAGTATCGAATTATTGGATAATTGTGACAATGAAATTTCAGTTTAGCACTGAAAGTAAGATAGGATAGGGAAAACACAGAAGGGAGGGGAGGGGAGGGGGCAAACTTGCTTGATTAAGGTTACAAACCGAAATATTGTGAGGTGAAAGATTTTGCATTCATCTGGCCATCCTGCCTTCATTTGTGGTGCTGGTTTATGTTTCCCTATCCTATTTTAGTATCAAGTAGTGGGTATGTCGTCTTGTTTCAACAGTTTGGCTTGACTTATGAGCCAATTAAATCCACACCTTCCTTAGCAAAGCAAAGCGATACAACATAGTCTCATTATGTTTGACCTAACTGTTCAGGGATGCTGCAGATCGATGCTGCTCTTTTGGCGATAAAATGGCAATGTGGAAGATCAGCACAACAGTCTTTATGACATAATGACTGTCAAAAAACCAACGCAGGAAGCTTCACAACAATTAAAAACTGGCACAAATGTCTTTGAGATGTACCAACAGTTGTTATTCATATATGTATTTCATGGTGGAAACTCCTATTTTTCTGCGAGTGTTTGTCAGTTTCTTTGAAATTTGAAATCTTTTGTTTGGGAACACCATCAGCCATGTAAGACATTTTGCATCCTGTCACAGTCAGCATCTTTTAAATCTACTTGTGTCCTGGAAGTGTCACCATGTAAAACATCTGGTGATTTCTTTCAGGTTCCTTAACAGTCTAGGTCTGTATAGCTTTGTAATGCTCCTCTCTCAGAGCGGTTGTGGTTACACCGAAAATGCCAGATGTGGGCCACAACTCTCACTACTTGCAAGTGCTTCACCATTAGCATTTCTCGTGTCTCTTTTTTGTCTCTAAAAAGTGACCTAGTGACTTACGTTTTGTTGTAATTCCTTTTTCAGTTGCCAGAACTTTTGAAGTTAAACTATGCATCATGGTGGTAATTGTCAGAAAGAAATGCTCGAAAAAATGATTTTTTATGTCTCTCCAGTTTGTTCAACAGCAATCTATTGTCCAAAGAAAAAAAGGTTATTTTCTGAAGACTAAAAATACTTTTTGATCACAGGGTTCACTCACTAAAATGGAGCTGATTGTAAGCCTTCGAAATAAAACTCTCGCACACTCAATAAGAATTGTTCCATTTGATCATTACTTCTTTAAACACTACCACCGAGTTTCATGTTAGTCTACACTTTACAACTCACTTGTTCCCAACAGCCGCTTCTGTGTTGTCTGTCTCCAGCAGCTGTTACCATCTTTCTGTCATTTCCTGTTTACACCCCCTGCAAGTGATGAACCTCTATGAGCTGCTATAGCATTACCGTCTCTGTATTCAAACATTCCACATCTCTGCCTAAATAACAGTAACGTTTTACACATTGTAACCATGCAGTATTTCTCCTTTTGGTATCACCTGCAATGTTTGTGATTATGTTCAGTTTGACGATCACTCCAACTGTCCACATATATTTTTATGCACTCAAACTTGGATAATTGTCATATTTGCATAACATAATTGTATGACAGAACTTTGTGGTTGTAAAATCTTATGCATATATATTTAGAAATACAAATGATTAACTATATAATCCATTAAAACAAATTCATTCTATTTTAACCTGTATGTACTACTGTTTTGATCCAGATCTTGGTGGAAAAATGTACGAAAGAAGGAAAGCGAGTGTGTGTGCGATTTTCCTCCCCGCATGATGGAGGTAATCAGCAATAGCCGTGTATTCATGTATCCTTTGCTTTTACCTTCTCAGCCATTTAGACCTGACAATGCAGCTAAGCCTTGCTTCGTCCCAAGTGAAGAATAGTAAGTATTACTAGAATGTTTGTTATTTAGATTCCCTTTTGTTTGGTTTTAAAATAGTGATTCTAGATAATACTAATGAGTGTAAAATCTCAAAGATTTATTTTGTATCTACTTGAAATTTTAAATGATTATCCTTTGATTACAGCTTGTTAACACTTGGTCTGGAACAATTCATGGATTATGCAAGAAGGAATCCTGAACTTTTCCCAAAGAAATTAACTTACTATAGTATCACTCCTTACATTTCTGAGATAATGATGCCAGTTAAGACTGGAAAGCAGTTGTACATATATATTCACAAGAATGCTAAGAACATGCCATTTAAGGTATAGCTATGAATATATATACATTACAAGTTTGTTTTTAGGCACGTCAACAATAACAAATATAATTAATGCCTATTTGTCAGTAGAAGACATCTGCATTAAATTAGTGATGGGAGGATTTTCTGTTAGTCACCCATGTGAAATATGAGGGTGAAATGTTCAACAACACTCGTTAGTGTCTTTATTAGAGGGCAAATGACAGTTTTCTTTGTTTCTTTTGTGTGGAGCGGTAAATAGTTTACTGAAAAAATTGGTTGACATATGATTAGCTTCTAACAATAAACTCTTCAGTGGCAGCCCTATTTTCAGTTAGTTGTTTGGATGCATTTTTGATTGAATATAAAGCACAAATGGTGAGACATTGTAAAAAATCATAATTGGGTATCCATTAATTACATGAGGTGTTTTTTCTGAGATTTGTGCCCCCTCTGTCCCTTGGTGAGATCTAATCAGACTCCCCCCTCCCCCAACATGAGATTGACCTTGTAATTTTGGAGACTACTACAGCTACTTCTTTATTCTCCTCCTCCTTCTTCTTCTTCTTCCTCTTCTTTTTGGCTCTACTGTTCTTTGATGGGTGACAATCTGACATAAAAAAATTACAGCATATTTTTATCAACCCCTCCCCCTTGGTGAGATTTTGGTTGACACCCCCTCCACTTTTATGACTTAACATAATTAATGGACACCCTCTAATTATAAACACAAGCACTTACAAACTCGAAGAGGACAGAAAAATATCACTCAATTATGTGGATACATGTATAAAAAATTCAGTATGAGCTCAACTATCAAAATTGTATAGCAAAATTGTAATTGTAATAAGAAGGATAATTCAAACTACATAAAAATGCATATCTGTGTGTGTGTGTGTGTGTGTGTGTGTGTGTGTGCATTTTTGATAGTATCTAGTAAAATCTGGAAAATTCAATGAGTTGTTCCCTGAACTAGGTTTTGTTGCTACTTTCCCATACATTCTGTGCTTTGTAATCTTGGTTGTCTGGGTTGAACCGCGTCAGTTTGTCGAAACCTAACATTTCGGCCATCATTTTGTGGCCTCCTTCAGAGTACTGTCATGGTTGGAACTGCTGCCGCCTTTATATAGCTCCCGAAGAACGCGCTAGCCGTTTGGAGTGACATCACTCAAACTACCGCCGCCAGCGTGGCCGGTCCGATGGGGGCCTGCGTCCCGCATTTTCCTAATCAAGCATGACCATATTTGGTCAAGTTGTAGCCCGCCGTCCGCGTTCATATTATCTGGTCTTTTTTTGATTTCTAACGTTTCTCTGACACGCCGGGGCCACCATCTGCTTTCTTGAACCAATACACTAGTGTCACTGAATAAAATTACATGCCCACTGTCAGCAGAATGTTGTGCTACAGCTGATTTGCTGACGTCGTTATTTTTAAGTTGTCTTACGTATTCACACAGCCTTTCCTTGACTGTCCGTCCAGTTTCGCCAATATACAGGGTGTCCCAGAATTATCTTTACAACTTTAACATTGAATAAATTATGTTTGGAACGAGATATCACAATGCAGTTTTTTGCATGTTAGAGAGTATCTCTCAGTTTTTTTCTGTTTCATTTCAGGTGTGATTTGCTGACAAGTAGGTAGTTACATCACATTTATTGAAAATGTACACCCCGCAGGAAAAGCTCAGTGTGTTTCCGACAGTCATCTTCCAGCAGGATGGTGCACCTCCGCATTGGGCTCATGATGTCCGTGATTTTCTAGATAAACAATTTCCTGGTCGGTGGATAGGAAGAGCGGGTCCAATTGACTGGCCGCCTCGTTCACCTGACATAACCCCCTTGGATTTCTTTCTTTGGGGATACGTAAAAGACATCGTGTATCAAACCCCGGTTAGAAATTTGGCTAATCTCAGGCAGAGGATTTCTGCAGCAATTACGACAGTTGATCAAGGGATGCTCCAAAGAATTTGGCAAGAAATTGAATATCGCTATGATATTGTACGCGCAACAAATGGTGCACACGTTGAAATGTTCTAGAGACAGAAACAAAACTTTGTGAGATACTCTTCAAAGTGCAAAAACCTGCATTGCGATTTCTCGTTCCAAACATAATTTATTCAATATCAAAGTTGTAAAGATAATTCTGGGACACCCTGTACACTTGGCAACAGCTACAGGGAATCTGGTATACGCCCGCTGTCTGCAACTTCTCCCTCTGGTCTTTAACTTTTAAAAGCACATCAGAAATCTTCCTAGGCACTCTGTATATTGGACAGATATTTTTCTTTTTAAAAGACGGCCGATTTTATCCGTCACCTCATGGACGTAGGATAATACTGCCGTGATTCCATCTGGCTTCAACTTCCGGTGTCGGAGCACAGGGTGATGCTCGAGATGCAGGCCTTGCGGTGGCCTTATTGATGACGTCAAGGCTGTAGCCATTGGCCAGAAACGTCTCCTTTAAAATTTTCCTTTCAGTGGTTATGCTAACTTCGTCGCTGACTATGGAAGCACAGACAGTTAATGTTTTTAAAATTCCGCGTTTCACTGCTGGATGGTGGTGAGAGGCTGCATGCAAGTAGCGATTCGTGTGCGTGGGCTTGCGGTAAACTCCGTGCCTAGGGAGCCATCTTCCTTCCGTTTCACGATCGCCTCCATAAAAGAAAATTATTTGTCCACCTCGACTTCCTTGGTGAATTTAATTTTGTCATGTGCACTATTTAAGTGTTGGAAAAAAAGCCTGGAGGGATTCTCGCCCGTGAGGCCAGATAACAAATGCGTCGTCCACGTAACGCAGCCACAAAGATGGTTTCAGAATGTAATTGTTGACCATTTCAGCATCAAACGTCTCCATAAACATGTCGGCCACAATTGGAGACAGTGGTCACCCATCGCTGCTCCCTCATTCTGCTAGTAGAAGTCTCCTTTGTATTGAAAGAAGGTGGTGCTAAGACAGAATTCAGTCAGTGATGCCCATTCTTCTGGCAGACTGAGATATCCTAGTCGTTCCCTGATGATAATGATGGCTTCATCAATTGGCATGTTTGTGAACAGTGACGTGTTGTTGAAGCTAACTAGTTAGTCGCTGTCTTCCAGATGTCTGTCCTTGATCCTGTTTATAAAATCAGAAGAATTTCGAACTGTAAAAGTAGAGCTAGTCAGGTTGTTTAGCTTATCCACCAGATATCTTGCCAGCGGATGTGTCGGAGACTGAAATGCGCTCACAGTTGGCCGTAAAGGGACCCCCTCTTTGTGTATCTTGAGCAGGCAGTAGAATAGTGTTGTCCGGTGATTAGACGTAGTTAATTTTCTTTTGGTCTCCGGTTTGATTGAAGATGCTTCCCATATTTTATTTGCAACGTTACGTCGAATTTTCTGTGTAGGATTTGTTGGCAGCTTTCCATATGTTCCATCTTGTAATAACGCCTCTACCTTTCGATGGTATTCTTCCGCATACATTACGACTGAAGAATTTCCCACCCCGGCGTGTCAGAGAAATGTTGGAACTCAAAAAAAGACCAGATAAAATGAACGCGGACGGCGGGTTACAACTTGACCAGATATGGTCATGCTTCATTAGGAAAACGCGGGAACACAGGCCTCCATCGGACCGGCCACACTGGCGGTGGTAGTTTGAATGACGTCACTCCAAACAGTTAGCACGTTCTTCGGAGCTATATAAAAGCGGCAGCAGTTCCAGCCATGACAGTACTCTGAAGAAGGCCACAAAATGATGGCCGAATCGTTAGGTTTCGACAAATTGACGCAGTTCAACCCGGACAACCAAGATTACATCGACAACGACCACGGAAGTCTGCGCACCCATTCTGTGCTTTGTTTATCTCATATTATAATAAGCAACTCTGTGTTAGCTATGACGTTGTCTGTCACGGCATGATGTCACTCAATGACATCACACTTTATGCCATTATTCTTGGTAATGTGTGTTATTAAATAGCATTTCCAAGCATCAGCGAATAAATTAACTGACAGTACACTGAAATAAAAGTATGTATTGCGTTAAAATCGACACATTAAAATTTACATATTATTCTTTTGATATATAGAAGTTTTAATTAAATTCTTTGTCCATAGATATGTAAGATAAAAGCTTTGTGCTTCGAGCATCAATGTAGCGAAAGTTTTGTTTAGATTGTTACTTAGCAAGGGTAAGATTACTACTTGCATTTGACGTTACGGCAGAGGGCATGAATAATTCAGTTTTTATTTCCAGAATAATTTAAACTGTGTCCTATTATTGAAATTATTAATTCGTTTGAACGGAAATAGTTGCATACTGATAGCGACCTGTGCATCCTGCGCTACACTTAAAACAAATATTACGGGGCATAATGTAAGTTTATAAGATTTATTTTAATTTCCTTTGCTTTCACTGTGTAATATTACTGAGCCTATTATTTCAGCAATTGTGTCAGCCAATAAAACGTTTTAATATT
The DNA here is from genome assembly GCA_031002005.1 of Vandiemenella viatica. Taxonomy (NCBI): domain Eukaryota; kingdom Metazoa; phylum Arthropoda; class Insecta; order Orthoptera; family Morabidae; genus Vandiemenella; species Vandiemenella viatica. The sequence goes on from JARYHS010011408.1 coordinate 283,723,626, forward strand.
GGTCTGAATCACGGATAGCCAAAAAGAAATGTGTAAAAACCCTTGAAAATTTTTGATCAAATTTACATCGCAATGCATTATTGCCACTAAAACGTGATACAGTTCATGTATTAATATGTGTAAGATTGAAGTATTGTTCTTCTGGCGGCAAGTTTATCGTAGTATGTGGTTAGGTTGAAATGCAACCTGGACTCGGATGGAAATGGATAACTTTTGCTAGATCGCAAGACACGAGGAATTACATTGAATTTTATTTCATATCAATCCTATTCAGTTAAGCAATTGCTAAGACGTGAATTGTCAGAAGACTGAAAGAAAAGTATGTATTGTGTTTAAATTGGCATATTAATTATCAGTTTTTTTTGTTTGTTTTTTTTTACTGAAATTATTACATGGTTTGAATGAAAGAAGTTCCAAATTGATTGCAGTATATGTGGCTTAAACCACAATTAAATGTTACATGTCTGAGCGTAAGTTGTTAAGATTTATTTTTAGCATCCTTCGTTCTCACTAGGGTTATTATTTCAGCCGGTGTAAGCTGTCTCAGCCAATAAAATATCGATCTTCATCACAGGTATTAAGAAAGAAAGGTGTAAGAACCTGTGAAGATTTGGGATCAAGTTTGTATCGTGATGCATGATGACACTGGCATGTGATACAGGGAATGTATTAATTTGCTTTTCTAGCAGCAATATTAGCGGAGATTGTGTTTAGGCTGAAATGCAACCTAGACCAAGTTTACAACTGAAGCTTTTTGCTATAGCACAAGGGACCATAAATTATAATAATTCTATTTAATTAAGGAACCTGCAAAGAAATAAATTACCATGACATTCCGTTAAACCCTTCATGTTTGACGGGCGTTGGGGCTAGTATATCAATGATAATAATGCTATAAGTAGCAGAAGTACAATAGTGCTTGGGATTGCTATGCCTAAAAATAGTTATAAAGGAGTGGGGAGACAAATTTCAAGTGAATTAGGCAGTAAATTTACACAAAGAATAAACAGAATAAAACATGAGCTATGTTTATTCCCCATTAATATGTTTTGTGCTAGTCTCTAATATGTGGCTGTTTCTTACACCTTTTGTAACATCCCTAGGTTGTCCGTTATATGGGGAATGATTTTGGTGGGAGGTGGTACTGCAGTAAATTGAAGAAAGAAGTACATAATGTGTTAGCTGGGGTATATTACAGAGATATTTGGTTCCAAAGGTCTGCTGCTATATCGTTAGCCTCATGTTTTCAGTTAGTAATCTGATTGTTTACTATGTGGCAGTGTATTAAAACTCTTGGTGTTCAGTGAACTGGCAAAAGCTGACATAGGTCTATTGGTAAAGTCTAAACTAGTGACTTGAAACCATTTGCCCCCTCAAAACTGTACTGGCAGATTTCTCCTACCAACATATCTCTGCCCCAGGTTTCAATCTAAGATAATTCTTCTTTCATTTTCTCCCAAACCTAAATCTATTCCCCCCCCCCCCCCCAATCACAACATTATGCAGTGATATGTAAGAATTTCAAAAATCTCTTTACGGGAAGCAAACCCACATAAGGTGTTACTTAAAATGTATGTTTTGCTGTATTCAGTTTCCTCCATTATTATGATCATATGGTAATCATATTCTAAAACTCAAAGTATTTTTTGATCCTTAGATATCCTTAGTTGTTGGTTTTTCTTTAATATTTTTTGAACACACAAACTCATACTGAAGTGTCAACACTTGGTTTCTTGTTTGCCACCCTTCCTGATTTTTAATTGTTTTAGTTCAATTCTCCCAAACTGTGAAACCAAAAATAAATAATCTACAGAAGTTAAGTTCTGAGGGCCTTAATTGAGACTATGAAGAGAAAGATCTGAGATGGGAGGATCTATGGAAGTAGGGGAACTTGGCTACAAAACCTTAGTCAGGTCCTTGCTGGGCATGGGTGGATGGCAAAGATCAGGCTTGTCATTTAGGAGTGAAGATCTTAAATTTGCAGTCCTCACATTTTAATTTCCTGAAATAACTTCAAGATACCAGGATCTTTTCTTTATAAATGTTGTAACTGATTTCCTTTCCATTCTCTCTCTCTCTTCCATTCTATCTTGGCTCTAGTGACCTTTTCATTGTTGAGACATAAGTGCCTCATGAAAATATCATTGATGGAATAGAATGGAATACTGTTAAATATGTAGGAAAATTATGTAAATAAGTTGGAAGGGTTACAGGCGAAGGCACTCAGAATTTTGTGGAGTTTACAATATTATACAATCAGTAACAGATAAGATGAAGGAACTGGGGATTGAAAGACAAGAAGCAGATGAATAAAATGATATGTATGTGTAAATGTGGTGTGAATGAATAGTGGGCAAAGCATTAGAAGCAGTAATGAAATGGGATAAAGAACCATGATCATAAATTGACACTTAATATCATACATTAAAGTGTGCAAAATTTTCATTTGTGTGTAAGGGAGTAGGAAACTGCAGTAACTTATTGAACAAGTTGCTTATGAATTTGTGCCAGTGTAAATTTTATAAAAACCAAGGATAATTGTTTAGGTTAAATACAAAAGTTATTGCACCATGATAGATACAAGGAAATGATTTTATAAACTTAATCAGTTAGCAGTAAGTTTTTAATGTTTGCTGAAAAAGATGATAGTGAACCTCCAATATAGTTAATGTCTGCCAAGTACAGGTTCACCAACCTGGCAATTTTGTTTCTGGGTGCAAGGTGGACATAGTTTTTGTTTGTGCTTTCAACTGCAAGCAGCCTTCTGGTTCTTAGCACAGACTTTGAGCACATAAAGCCAAAGTCAGCTAAGATTTCTAGTGAGTCAATCAGCCCATTGACAACTTCGAAAAAGAAAGACAGGTCAGCCACTTGTCTGTGACTTATTAGGCTACTCAGCTTATACTGGTGATAAATGTCACTGAAATTTATTCCATTCTCAGAATGCTTATAATAGTATTTAAAAATTTACAAAATTTTCGCTGTATTTTTTCAATACAATTGATGTTTTGATCAGTGAATGGAGACCAGACCACAGACCCATACTCCAGTATGAGAAAAGAAGTATCAATGTTTTGGTATTTCTGAACTCCTTGCCTGCTCTATAAATAAAGCCTAGGCTTCAATAGGCACGAAGTGTTATATGATTGATATGATCAGAGAAGGTTAATTTTTCGTCAATAATCACACCAAGGGCTTTTATTGTTTTTACTGTTTGGATAATTTGATTGTCAAGCTGGTAAGTTGCAGGCAGCTAATTGTGAGATCGTGAGAAAGAGATCACTGCACATTGTTTTTCGTTTATTGTTAACTTGTTCTTCATGCTTCATCAATGTCTTGTTGGAGGATTTGTAGGTCTTGTTCACTACTAATTACTCTGTAAATCTTTGTCATCTGCTTACAGTTCTTATTCAGACCTGATGTTATCACCAATATGTTAAGTTGTGTAATTTGTTTTATTATCTTGTCTCTTTACAGTATTTCTTTGAACATGATAGAGCCCCAGGAACTGTTCATTATGTCCTGCCATACACTCCAGAGATGATAAAGGCGCCCAAGGATCAGCCCATTGAACTGCTTCCAGAAAATTGGAAGAATTACATACAAAGCAGAAAGAAGAGGAAGATAATAATTTATTATTAACATGAACTGTGTAATATTGTTTCATTGTGAGTGTAATGTGATATATATTTGTGTCTCATTTGTCATATTTATAAGACTGATAAAGAATTGTTTATTAATCTTATGATAGAAATAAAAACAAAGAATGTTGATGTCACTTGTAGTGATTTTTTTATAACATACACTTAAATAACAATACTAAATGGGGAGTAGAAAACTATGGGATTACTGTATTATAGAACACTGATAATTATTCTTTTCTTAATTTTGTTCATTGTAAATACTATAATGGGGGTATGAATGATATGAATTATGATCCAGAAAGTTGTTCTCAATTAGAAAATAAAAGGATTTCTTTTTTTGTTCGTCCAAAATGGTGCAGACTGTTACGAATATGGTTGTGAACAAAACTGTGTGTCAATTGGTGCAGGAAAAATCTCCAAGTACAATGAGTGTACTGATAACAACTCCTATTCATTAACGACTGACAAAATGGCAAATTTATTCCAGTACCAGTTGTTGGGAAAAATTTCATCACTTGTTTTTGTGAATTTTCTCTCTTGTTAGTTTCTGTGCCAAGTGTGGTTGGGGGGGGGGGGGGGGGGAATATTTCTACTGTTATTCACAACCAAAGTCTGAATGTTTTATTCTAAGATCCAATAGAATCTGATGAAGGAATGACAGAAAAACCCTTCAACTGAAGGGGTCAATTGTCTATGGCAGCCAACTAAGTGTACTTTTTCAAGCTTCTTGCATGATAAATTTTGTTTGGTTGATTTTTTATGGCATTCTTGATCATATAAAGAGTTGAAATTAAATATGATTTATTATTATTATTATTTCTATACTGGACTAACCCCTTACCTTTCAGTTTTCCGTCGTTTGTCAGCAGTTTGTACATTTTATTCTTGTCTTGATTTTAATTTGCGAATGTCCTGATGCTGATTGCTGACTCAAAAAAATCTCTGTTATAAATGTGATGTTTTGTATACATAATTTATTACTATCTTTCATTGTTTTCTTCCAAAACTTGAGATAACATTCACCAGTGAGTGGAATGGCTCGGTCATAATAATTATTCCTTAAACATTTAAATCAGACATAATATGTAGTTAGTTATACTGTATACTTGAATAGTAAATTTGTTTAAAAGTAATATTCATGATTGCATTTACCGTTTCAGAAAAATATGCCAAAATCATATTCATTACTTTTGTTATTTAAATTTATTGGTTTCTTGTTGAAACCTTTTGCATAAAATTAAAAGAACTTTCCTCAAGTTTTTCTACCAGAACAATATAAATAAAATAAACACCCTTAACATTCCTTATCAAATTTGTTTTGGTGGCAGTGGCGTAGCTAGGTCAACAAGGGCCCTGGTGCAAAAAAATTATTTTGGGCCCTCAGGCCAGACGGGCGACCTTTTTTTTGCTTTGTGTGCTGGTAGGGGCCCCCTGAACTGAGGATGTGGGCCCTTGAAGTGTTCTTTAGGGCCCCTGAGCAGCGAGGGCCCTTAGTGAAGTGCTCCTGTGTTCTCAGAGGGGCCCCTTAGACGACGGTAGGTAGAGCTAAAAAAAAAGTCGCCAGTTTGCCGTGAAGGCTCGTGGGCCCTCTAGACTGCGCTGGAGGGCTCCTAGAGGTGCGCTTAGGGGCCCCTTGAGGTATGCTTGGGGGCCCCCTGAGCGTGAGGGCCCCGGTGCACTGCACCGCCTAGCCCCATAGTAGCTACGCCCGTTTTGGTGGCAGTTTGTAGTCATTCTTCCTCTGTATCATCTTCAAGAGATGTATAACTGCACTTGAATTCAGCTGTCAATTTCTTCACTCTTAAAAATGGAGTACACTCAAAAAATTTCACAACTTTAGATGAATAACAATAAACCTTCTTAAAAAGAAAATTTTATGATGACATGACATTTTTGTTCAGTGTTTCTCATCTTTTTTCAACCTGAAGACAGTAAAATGTCAAAAATAATTCTATGGACCACCAACTTTTTTGGGACTAATTTTTTACCTTTGTGTATATTCTTAAATAACCCTACAAATTGTTATGGCCTGTTAAGACCTACACATACAACAAAACTCATAAAACGGACATTTAACTTAATCCTCAGAGGAACACCGCTCTCTTTAATCTTGACAGGAAATTTATTCAGTGAATAGACTACAATTGGCTTTTGTTATGTTTGTTGATTATCACTTATAGCATTATTTAATATGAGAATGGTGAAAAAATTACTTATTTGTTATAATATCTTTAATTTAGTTACAACATAATTTTTTAATTATGTCTCCGGACCACTGGTTCTAGTTAATCCATTTCAATGCAATACACACACCTACTTTAAGCATCAATATAAAGGAAACTATTTCGCAGATCAAGTTAAAACTTGGCATTCATTATTCTGAAATGTACCAACATCAAAAACTAGATATTTTTTAATAAGATTTCATCATACATTTTGCAAAATTGTCTTTCAAGTGGTATATATAAATCAATTTTAAAAAATGTTGGTCTTGGAAAATTTTCAAAAAATATTTTCAAGCTCATTTATTATATGAACTGGATTCAAAGCCCGTCAAAAATGATGGGTTTAACGGAGTGTTTGGCAAGTAATCTCTTGCTTAACGAAATAGAATTGTTATAATTGTTATGTATTTCTCATCCCTTGTGCTGTACCAAAAATTTTCAGTTGTCAACTTGGTCCAGGTTGCATTTCAGCCTAATCACAATCTCTGCTGACATTGCCACTGGAAAATGAAAGCTTCAATCACATGCGAGTTAATATATTCCCTGCATCGCATGTTAATATCATCATGCATCGCGATGTGAACTTGATCCAAAATCTTCACATGTTCTTATATCTTTCTTTCTTATTATCTATGACGACAACTAATGTTTTAACAGATGACACGGCTTACATGTGGTTGAAACAATGATTCCACTGAAAATGAAAGATACAAAAAATAAATCATAACAACTTATGTTATGCCACATAATAATAGTTTTAATTGTGGTTTAGGCCTCATAGATCGCAATCAATTTGGAACTTCTTTCATTCAAAACAAGTAATGATTTCAGTAAAAAAAAAAAAAGCAAGTTGTAATTAATATGCCAATTTAAATGAAATACATACTTTGCTTTCAGTGTTCTGGCAATTCATTTCTTAACAATTATTTAAATAAATATAATTGTTATAAAATAAATCTCAATGTAATTCCTTATGCCTTGCGCTGTAACAAATTTTACGTTGCCATCCTGGTCATGTTTACATTTCAACCTAACCACATACGATGCTAAACTTGCCGCAGAGAAATAATACTGCAATCACAAGCATATTAATACATGTACTGTATCACAATTTAGTGGCAACAACGCATCGTGGTATAAACTAAATAAAACATCTTCACGGGTTCTTATAGGGTCCTATCTGGGTTTTTTGTTATCCGTGACTCACGGGGTCACATATAAGCATAAGATTTAGCCCAGGGTCCGCACCACAACCCCGGGCCCCATAGGCGCCGGCAGGATTACTTTAAGGGGGGTGCATCTGGTTTTTTTTATATACATTATATGTAACACTTATTAACTAAGGATGCTGAATTTATTGACAAGGTGTTGAACAAATTTGGACAACACGGGAGGCGCCTTAAGTTATTATTCAAACAGTGAATTTAATAATAAAATTTGTGTTTCTTAATCTTTTTCAGTGTATTCTCTTTCATAGCAGGGGGGTGCAAGTGCACCCCCTTGCACCCCCCTCCCGGCGCCCATGCCGGGCCCCTGCCCGGGCCAGCAGTAGATCCAAAAAAAAAAAAGTCTCCCATAATTTTTTTTGGTCCGAATTTGGAATTTAAGCATAGATAGCCAGAGACAGTCCCCGGTCAGACGGTCCATTGCCGACAGGTAGACCCGCACCACATGTATAGCCTAGGGGCCCACAAAGCCTAAATGCGGCCCTGGTGATTCAGATCGATATTACAACGGCCGAATGGCTAATGCAGTTACATACAGCTTAACCTGTCATCGGTAAAAGCAAAGGAAATTCAAAAAATCCTAACAGCTTACGTCATGCCAGGTAATATTAGATTTGATTGTAGTCTAGGCTGTATAGATTCCTATCAGTGTGGAACAGCTTTCGTTCAAATGAAGTAATGATTTAAGTATCGGAACACTTATGGAAACAATTTAAAGTCAAGTGCCAGTTATAATAACAATCTAATCATTGCTAAACAAAAATTAAAGGTTTTATCTGGCATATCTATTGCCAAATATTTAAAAAATTACTTTCACTTCAAACAAATATTACATAAATATAAGCAACTAATAATTATTACATCGATTTAAATGGAATAAGTTCTTTCCGTTCAGTGTTCTGACAATTAATTTATTCGCGGATTTATAGCTAGATAAAACTGTTATTAAATAACGTGTTAACCTAGAACATCATCTCTGGTCGAATGGTGGACAACAAAGGTGAAAATCGTGACGTCATAGTGTGATATGGCGTGGCAGTACTTCGTGACCAAATAAGCGTTTTGTAAGAATATGAAATTATTGAAAAATCCATTTACCTGAGAAAGATGGCTTTGGTTTTCGTGTTAACTTTAGCAGGATAAATATCGCTCCAAAATTTGAAAGTATTTTCGGAAATGGGAAATGTTTTTGTAAACTCTTCGACAAATCGTGGAGTATAAAAGGAAAAATCAAAAATTATGGATTTCGTCGAGTTGCCAACTTTTGTTATCCGTGAAGAATATCTAGAAATATACTTTTAGGTCACTCTTCCTCCACTAAATCCTCTTTAATTATTTTCGACCCTTTATGAATTTTCGAAATTTCATGCTGTAATCGTGTTAAGTTTTTTTTTTTTTTTTAAAAAAAAAAAAAAAAAAAAAAAGCACAAAAGTAGTGGGAAATTACAAATTTCCATGTTAAAGGAATCAGCAGTCATAAATAAGCGTTTAACAAATGGAAGGAGTAAATCCAATAGGATTCAGTCTTTCATTCAGAAGGCACGAACCCTAAAAATTAAGAAAAAATCGAAAATATATTATTTGGTACCCAAATATTCGGTCTTTTGGGAAAATTTTACCTTCTGTATACACAAATAATCTTCATTTTATAAATAAATTCGTTACGATGTAGGATATTTTGAATATTATTTTTACAAAATAAATTTCCATGAGGTTGTAATCGATCGGATACTGTCGTGTGGAATACGTGTTCGCTTTTTCATGAACCCAACGCCGAGTCTGGATATATCTTTGGTTGTTTACGGTTGCAACCGTTGTTTAACAAACTCGTGATTAAAATAAGGTAATTTAGCATCGGTACGCGAAGCTTACCTTTTGACAACCGGAATAGCTACACAAGTACAGCACCGATTACATAAGTTAATATCCAACTGGCGGCGGTTTCGCCGGTTACCACTATGTTCGCTGGGGACTATGGTGAAGATGGAATGCGGCCAAATAGCATAACGACCCCACTTTTACAACCAAATGAAGACAGCGAGCTACCTTCAGTGATAAGGAATGCAATACAAACTGTGATAGTGAATGTAGTAGACGAGATCCCTAAATGCGTAGAAGAACCTAGATCTCCGAAACGCCCTTGCCGGGAGCAAGACGACCAGCAGCAAGCCGTGAAAACGGAGAAATTTCCACGAGTCTCCAAGTAGCAGTCAACCGTTGCAGCCAGAGCGGAGGAGATTACTACAACCACGTCATCCAAACACGTATCACCGCAGAATGGAGTGAGTAAAGGGGTACCCACTCCATACCCCACCAGACTTATTAGCAATAGTTACGAGATGTATGTCAGCGGTCCGTTTGTGATCATAGGGGAAAGTATTGACAAAAATGTGGGTAGACTGCATCCAATGGCGCTAGGGAAAATTCTGAGGTCGGAAAGTGGGAATTATTCGAACAGTATCATTAACATCTACCCCTCTGGTCAAAACAGGTTTTATTTATTTATTTTAATTGGCATTTGGCAACGAAGGCCATACAGCCAGCTCAATGTAATTATTGTAGCTTTCAGTCGTCATCCAGTATATATTGTTTTTATCAAATGTATTGACGCCACAGGACGGACACGACATTCACACAGACACACAACACTTAAACATCCATGCCCGCGGCCGGATTCGAACCGGCGGCCTTCGGCACGCGGAGCTAGCACTCTAGCCCCTACGCTACCGAGGCCGGCCAAAACAGGGTTAAAATAGAACTAGCCACAGCGGCGGCAGTCAATGCACTGGTGAAAAAGTAGTGTTTTCTCCAGATACAAACTAGAAGCATATACCAGGTCACTGGCAAGGGATAATTAGGAATATAGACAGGGGCGGTGCGAGCGGTGCCACTGCACCGGGCGCCGAAAATACAGCGAGAGATCGTCTGTGCGAAAAATGAGAAATTCTGCAATAATCCAGCTTGCTGTTCACATATTATTTTAACTCACTGTTCATTCAGAAGAGTTTATAAGCGTAAGAGCTATAACTTGATGCATAATCATATGCCGTCATAGAATCGAGTTACTCGAATCTAGAAAATCACAACTCGTCCCACAACTAGCACTCTCCGGGTCCGCGCCTCCCGCAACGGTTTCCTACCTTTTGGGCCGTATTTTTGGAGTTCATTCGCATGTTCATGGGGAGAGATTCAAGCTACTTATCTACTTCTACCATACTAAACCTAGGCGATTGCAGAAAACGTTCGTTCGGAAATATTTACAAAGCATAATGTGTCCTTTACAGATATGTCGCTACCTAAAAAAAAAAAAAAAAAAAAAAAAAAAAAAAACACCAAAAAAAGCAAATCTGAGACGGCTTCAAAATTGCTTGTAAATTTGTTTAGAGTTGAGAAAATGAGAAGTCATTTGAATCGTCGTTCACCAAAACTAATTCAACACGTGACGGAAGAAAACTTATTTAATAGAAGTACTTCAGATGAAGCTCATGATGATAAAGAGCAGCATGTACGAGAAGTTTTACCTATGGCTGGAACGTCGCCTGCAGTTCAAAATGTATTACAGACTGAAGTATATCAGACATACCACCACCGTTGCCTGTTCAAAGTACAATTTATGATATTTCGAAATGGTCTCTCTTTGACTCTGCAGCCAGAGATGAAATAATTATTCAAGCAACGGAAAAAAAAAATCGTCATTTTTCGAATACGTATTTTCAAAGAGTTATGTCAAATGGAGAAACTTATAAGACGATGGCTTGTTTACTTTAAATCTGCAGATATCGTATATTGTTCTTTCTGTTTATTTAACACAACGTCTCACTCATATTTGGGAAAAGGATGATATGATGACTGAAGTCTGGAGCTACTTATCAGAGCGTCTTAAAACGCACGAAACTTCCTTAAATCACCAGCACACCATGTTCAGTTGGATAGAAGCGTTGATTCGATTAAAGAACTTAAGTGTAATAGGCAAGTATTTATAAATACAGTCTGAAGACGAAAAATCACAATGAGTTGCAATTCTCGAATGAATTTATTCGTTTTACATACAATAATTTTTTTTTTTTTTTCAGGGGAAGTTTTGGATCTGAAACACTAAATACTTCTAATAATGGTAACTTCATGGCTACATTGTAACTGCTTGTAAAATATGACCCTGTGGTGATGTCCGTCATGTTGTTAATAACGAGACTAATGTCTATTAATTTGGCAAACGTATTCAAAACTAAAGAATTTCGTAATACAAATATGGCTATGGATAAGTCGTCTAAATACTTTTCCGTATTACTGAATTGAACTCCTGATGTCAGTCACGCCGAAAAATTATATTCAACATTGCTTTTATTGACACAAATGAAGTCCAAGTGCGTATTTCGTTACTTATAAACCGATGACTCTTCGGGGCTGGGAGATGGACTCCCTGGCCTTTTTGTCAATAATACTTTGTAATAGTTCAATTTGGATATTAACGATTGTCAAGGCTAAAGATATGACACTGGATCCAATATGATAGGAGGAATCGAAGGTGTCCAAAGCAGAATTCTGAACCAATGCCTTCGAGCATTTTTTAATCCATGTAGCTGTCATTAAATTTGGTAATAGCAGGTGCCGCCAAAACATCTGTTAAATGTTTCGTTGTCCGGATTTCTTGAAAGAATATTTGTTCTATTCTAACACTTAGGACTATCGCCAAAAAAAATTGCGAAACTTGTTTTGGGAATTGAGTTTCTGGACTCGCTGCAGTTCGTTATCCCTACTCTTCAGTTCGTGACGCCTTTCTGGAAACGAATTATTCAGTTGCAGCAACAGAGGCCTTGTCCCTGAGCCAGATTATGGAGCAATTTGAGCTCATAGTTGCAACGGTGATTTGGTATAATACATTGTTTCAAGTAAATATTCTAAGCAGATATCTACAGGGTGCGGCAGCATAACTTCCTTTTTTAAAATGCGTGCCATTCAGTCGGTTGATATCGTAGCGCAGCGCTAGTGGTCTCGTTCAAGAGGCGTGTCTATTAAGTTTTGTCCCTACACAGTTCAGTCGCCATTATGCGTTGGAACAGTGAGGAGCGTGCGTTTGCCGTTGAGGCCTAATTTTCGAACGAATGTTCTGTGATCGCAACCCAGCGCGTTTTTCGGAACCTCTTTAATTTAACCCTGTTGTCCCCTGCCCCGGACCGTAAATCAATTGTTACGTGGGTCACTACGTCAGACAAACTGCAAGAGCGATAAGACGAAGAACTGGAGGCCCTCGGCCCATTAGATCACCTGAGAACATTGAGACAATGAGAGCTTAAATGTTGCGATCACCACGGCGTTCTGCGCGCAGACATGCGTCTGCCCTTGGAATTTTCGATCGTTCTTTGAGGAGAATTCTTCATGATAATCTTCATTTCCATCCATACAAGATGGCGATTGTGCAGGAACTTTCTGAACGTGAGTTCAATTCTCGGAGGAACGCGTGTGAGGTTCTTCTGGAAGATGTTCCTGAGGACGCTATTGTTTTTTGGGTGATGAAGCCAATTTTCATTTGTGTGGATCCGTCAACAAACGAAACATGCGCTACTGGGTTGACACCAATCCTCGACAATTGTGTCAAAGGCCTTTGCATTCACCTAAAGTCACAGTGTGGTGTGCAATTTCCTCAGGTGAAATTATTGGTCCCTGGTTCTTTGAGGAAAATGAAGTCACAGTGACAGTGAATTCTGACCGGTATGTAAACATGTTACAGGAATTTTTTTTCCCACGGCTAGCTGAGTTGGACTTAGGGGACACTTGGTTCCAACAAGACGGTGCAACGGCACACACTTCAAGAGCATCGATGGCTGTTTTGAGGGAACACTTCCCACAGCGTCTAATCTCAATTAGGGGCGATTTGGAGTGGCCGACCCGCTCTTTCGATTTGACCCCCTGTGATTTTTTTCTATGATTTTTTTTTTTTGAAATCCCGTGTTTATGTGAACCGTCCAAGGACCCTACAAGATTTGAAGACCAGCATCCAGGAAGAAATTGCCAACATAACGCCTGCTATGCAGGCGGGAGTCATGACAAACACCAAAAATCGGTTTACTTGGTGTGTGCGGAATGGGGGACGTCACCTACCTGAATTGATCTTCAAAACTAAGTAAAATAAAACTTTATGTATGTGCCTACATTATAAAAAACAAATAAAAAATTTCTGATTCATACAAAGGGTTTTATTAAGTTTTGAAAAAAGGAAGTTATGCTACCGTACCCTGTAGATTTAATGATACAGTGTCGTTCTTACACATTAGCAAAACAATTCCTGATTAGTCAGAATTGGAATAATTCTGCGCAGATTTAGAAATAAGTTTAACTGATTGAGAAAAATGTGACATATTTGGTTGTGAGTTGATTGAGGAACTTTCTAACTTAAACTATTGTTGATGGGGTTTGAATCAGCAGAACCAATAAAACTTCACCTTATGAAACAAAATTGTGAGCAGGATATATTTACGAATGTGTAGACACCACTTCGAATTTTGCCAACCACACCTGTAACTGTCTCTATAGAAGAACAAAGTTTCAGTAAATTAAAACTTATCATCAAAGCTCAGATTCCAGATATACTGCCATATCTTGCAATTTTTTCAGTAGTTGTTCAAGGACAAAAGCGAGGAAAATGGCATTCTAGGGTTTTTAGTTATGATTTTATTTCCTTATTTAGTTGTTAAAAAATATTAAACTATGTGAATTTGACAGTTTCGTGATGCAAGCTTTGTGTACAACACAGTAACTTAAACTTTTTCAAACATATAGTGTTCCTTTTTACAGTTGTTTCTCATTCATACCGCTGCTGTCCTATACTAATGTTTCTGGGGGTTTGAGTTGTTATTAATATACCTGTATAAAGACAGTCTTCTGCAGGCGGCTTTGCTCGAGTGAGCGACTGAACATTTGGGGGCGCCACAATGAGATCTCGCACCACCTGTAAAACTTGCTAGGGCCGCCTCTGAATATAGAGACTGCATTAACAGAGGAAGAGATCTTAGCAGTTATTTGCAGTCCAGTTCAGGTCATTGCATTAAGAAGATTCTACAAAAATATGGTAGAAAATAGCTTAACCATAAAGAAAGCCCTGCCGGTATGTGCGATCGCATTTAAGGCACAAAAAAGGCCTGAGAATGTAAAAATCCGGGAAGCATTAGCCTCATTCGATAACAGGTTATACGCAAGTGCTGCGACAGCCCCACCACCTGACACCAGAGATGTCTCCCAGTTCCCGACGTTACATAGCAAACAGAGTACGCTCCATTTTTCACAGGGCACATCTACGCAAATGGAACATTCAAGCCATATCAAAGCACAAACCTTGGACAACCCAGACAGGACTTCATAATCCCTCCTGGAAACCACAAGAAATCTGTCCGACCCCAACAGATACCTACATCGAGGCATAGTGACACATGGAAGGGCTACCAACATCTCCTAATACCAAATCAAAGAACAATGGAACTGTTACCACCTAACAAAACTAATATTGTAAATGAATTAGACGACCCGACAGCCCCGCTGGGCAAAGACTATCTAATACAAGGGCGTATCCAGGATCAGAACTAGAGGGAGGCAAAATCTGAACTGGGGGGGGGGGGACTCACATTGGTTTCGAGAATGTGGGGTGAGGGACTGAAACATGACGATTTCTTACAAAATAAAACTCAATCCTCTTCAGGAATTATTTTTATAATTGATTAATATATTAATCCAACTCGTTAATCTAAGGACTTAGATAATTAAGATCGCAAGTCAGTTTTTTCTGTAAACATTAATCGTCTCGGATTCTCAGAAAAATTTTCAGTAACTTTGTTTGTCAATATCTCACGGTGTTCTTTCACAAAATTTCGATGCCAACTCATCAGGCATAATCTAGCCAATCTTTCATCTCCCAAAGTGCTTCTGAGCCAGTTCTTCACTCGTCGAAGCGTACTGAAGGCAACTTAATTTTTCTTCTGGGGGGGGGGGGGGGGGATACGCCCATGATCTAACAGACACAATTCTCAACTTTCCCTGATACAGCAAATACGGCCCGGAGGAAGTTCAATACCTATAGATGCGCTAAGAGAAAACATTACCGAGTTGATCAGTAACTCGATAGATAACCGTCCTTATGGCGAAGCCCAATAACATGCTTCAGTGGAATATTCGATCTATCTACTCAAACAGAGAAAATCTGCACCACCTCCTATATGATCATAACATTTCAATCGCAGGGCTAGTAGAGACATGGTTAAAACCATCCTCAAACTTTCCGATACATTTTTTTTTTTTTTTTTTTTTTTTTTTTTTACTTCTTTACGTCTCTCAACAGCGAGGTCTTTAGAGACGGGAAGGGAGGGGGGCAAGGAATGGGAAGGAATTCGGCCATGGCATTTTTAAGGAAGCATCCCGGCATTTGCCTGGAGTGATTTGGGAAACCATGGAAAACCCAAGTCTGGATGCCCGGACGGGGATTCGAACCGCCGTCCTCCCGAATGCGAGGCCAGAATGCTATCCGTTACACCACCACGCTCGGTTTTTCGAAACCAGGCTATAACATCATCCGGGAAGACCGGTAAGGTGGCGTAGCCTTACTGATAAAAGAAAACCTTCAGTTTAAGGAAATAAAATTAAATATACACGATCCAGAGATCCAGGCCTGAGCGAGAAGTATAAATTTTGATTTTGGAAAAATGACCATATTAGTATGCTATAGACCCCCACATGTCCGACTCACAAAACGAGAAATCCGACGGATCTTGCTCAAAGTCCTCCCCCGACATTAATAATGGCAGATTTAAACGACCACCACCAGAACTGGGGGTGCGAATACAACTGCCTCCAGGGAAGGGTTCTTACAGAATTTATAGACGAATTGAACTTGGTTCGGAGACTACAATACAACGACCAACCGGAAGAAAATCAGCTGTGGATATAACTCTTATCTCTCCGGAACGCGCATTCTGTTTCGAATGGAAGACATTAATAGACTCCTCGGGCTCCGACCACTATCCTATTTTGATGACTTCGCCAGTTCAGATAGGAGACAACGCGGCGTTAACTCCTACATATAGATGGAATATAAACAAAGCCAACTGGCGTCAATATAAACAGACAGCTACAGAAAAATTCAAAAATTTCCTGCTAACTGGAGACAACAAAGAAGATTATACAAAATTCATGACAATATTGGAACAAACGGCCTCAGCATCCATCCCGCAATTCAAGCCAACGCGTCCGCGTCGGGGAATCAGCTCTAGGTAGTGGGATGAAGAGTACAATCAAGCCATTAGAGATATCAGATTAGCATTGTCCGCGTTACAAAAGAAGAACCTACCAATACCAACAACATCCTCCTCAACAAGACACAAGCTATTACGAAAAGACTACTGAAGAGGAAGAAGAGAGAAAACTGGGAAAATTTCTGTAATTCATTAAACACTAAAATCTCGTCAACAGTGATATGGAGGAAGATTAGATCGTTCCAGAACAAGACAAGAAGCCACGATACCCAAATCCCACAGGCCGCCGCCATAAACCTTCCCAAGACTGGTGTAGAGAAGAATCTGCACCCACACATGACAGCAATATGGCTCACCCCCTTCTAAAACCATTTTCGCTCGAGGAGCTAGAAAACGCGCTTACTAAAATAAATAATTCCAGCCCGGGCCCAGATCATATCCACTACGACATGTTGATCAACATGCCAAAAAACGGAAAAGCTCTCTACTTGCAGATTATGAACAGTATATTGACAGCTATAACTCATGTGCCATCCCTCAAAACAATAAGAGTAGTACCAATACTTAAACCAAACTGGGACCCTTCAGACAGCTCGTCGTTTCGCCCAATTTCTCTACTGTCCTATTCCCTGGAAACGTTGGACGAATGATAAAGGAGAGATTGGAGTGGTACATTGAACATAAGAGCCTATTGCCAGACTTGCAGATTGAATTCCGTTAGAGGCAAGGGGACAAGCGAAATCTTAGCGCACGTAGTCACCGATATTCAGCTGTGTCATGGAAATAACCTATACCTAACCGCACTGTTCACTGACCTCTCCAAGGCGTACGATAACGTTATTCTCCCTGTCCTGGCTAGTAAATTAAGGAGATTGAAGCTCCAGTTTTATAGACAATATGATTGCATTATTCGAGAATAGAATATTGATCATACGAGAGGGGAACAAAACATATGTCGTCCAAAGGATTACCACAAGGCTCGATCCTGTCACCACTACTCTTTAATATTTACTCCAGTGATCTACACGAAATTGCATTATTGAATGTTAAGATCCTTCAGTATGAGGACGACGTATGCATTTATACAAGTTTTCTGTTATTGCAGGCCTGCAAAAGAGCATTAAGTGCTACCACTAACAGATTGGAGACTTGGATGTTGAACAACGGCTTCGATCTCTCTCCTGAAAAGTCGTCCGTCATCATATTTACACGACATAAACTACCTCAGACAACAAATTTGTCCCTGGGACCTTTTAACTTCCCAGTGCGGAAAACCGTATCATACCTTGGTCTAAATCTAGACTCCAACCTGAGATGGTCAGGTCATATCCAGCATATACTCAAAAAGAGCGAAGCGGCAATCAACATCATTCGAGCAGTGACAGGTAAAGCTTGGGTATGCTGTATCGAGCACTCGTCCGTCATTATCTCGACTACAGCAATATGTTTTTCGGATCTGCCTCTAAAGTACTACTAACCAAAATCGATAAATGCCAGTATCGATCGCTCAGACAGTGCACCGGGGCCATGACATCCACACCTACAAACGCACTGTTGGTGGAATGTTTAGAACCGCCCCTACACATCCGTTGGGCATTCCTTACGCGCAAGTTCATCCTAAGACTACTTGAAATAAAGGATAACCAACTCATTGCAAAAATACCTGCTCTTACAGTTCAGCTCACGAATCGGAGGTAATGGCAACAGAAGGAGGCCCCTACCCTCACAACTGCCTTCTAGGAGGTACAACAATACAGTAACATAATCTACAGGTCATGCCTCCTTCTAGTACATTTGCATAAAACTATGAGCGCCATGATGAGACTAGATATTATCCTGGACATAAAATTTATGACGGAAGGTAGTAATAACGAAGCTATTTTGAAGAACCACATTGCGAATCTGGCAGGCAATTCCACATGCCTATACACGGATGGCTCTAAATCCGAAAACTTGGTGGGTTGCGCCTTTGTGGGTCCTGCGAACGAAAAGTGGGGCCTATATCACCTACCAGAAGAAACATTGGTCTACACTGCTGAATTAAAAGCCATTGTGAAAGCTTTAGAATACGGCCTACAGTTGCGAACAGACCGGCTGGTTATTTTATCAGATTCTCAATGCGTCCTACTGAGATTATCCAACCTTGTAGCGGACAACGGAAGAAGCTGGTTAATGTACGAGGTCCTACAGTTGGTAGCAAGGCTTAGAGAAAATGGCTCGGAGGTAACATTTATATGGACTAAAGGTCACACCGGAATAGAAGGTAATGAATTAGCTGATCGGCTGGCTAAGGCAGCACCACATCACGGCATAAAAATAAAACATATTCCGGCCTCTGACTTGATCCCCCTACTCCGTAATAAAGCTAGAACGGATGGAACAGTGTTGAGATCAAAAGACCGACACAAAGCTAGTCATTATAGACAGATCCACCCAACAATCCCACGGACCCACTGGTACGACAATACGCCAACTACAAGGAAGGTCGCAGCATTTGTCTCCAGACTGAAATTCAACCACGGTTGCTATACGAGTCACCTCTACGGGATCAACATGGTCAACTCCCCCATGTGTGAGTGTGATGGCAGAAGCTTTGGGAATTTTGACCACATATTTTTTGCATGCAGACGACATTGGGATGAATCATCAATATTAATAGCAGAGTTGCGCAGTCTCGTGGCAGAACTGCCTACCAAGGTGCAGACCCTCCTTCAAAAGAACAAATCGGAAATCTTCATGACCCTCTTCAAGTTTGCAGCGAGGAACAACATCGAAATATGACACCTGAACGAGCCGAATAAAGAAGTCACATGGGCGGACCTTAAACAAAACCATATACAATCAACAAAAACAAATCCTATAACAACGCTGACCAACAGAATAATCTGAGTGAAACATGTTAAATATTGTATTTTATAAATTTGTATGCGCCACATATTTTTGTACATATATTTTATGCCATATATCGATACTATACATTGTAAATTGTAAATCTGACCCTGTACTTAACCAAAGGATAATATGTAGTATTTGATTAGATGTAATCCGCTGGCTGTATGATACACACCAAATGCCAATAAAAATAAATAAACGCCGAGACTGTATAATGGCATGAACCTTTAATATCAAAACAAAAGACTTTATTCGAGATACCAATACCAGCAAAAGAGCGATTGATTAGCCATAACTGCCCCATCAGAATTTTCTTGAGCTCTCACTGTTGGAATACTACAAAATTTGAAAGCCTGTAAATATTTTCGAAGTGGCTATAAAAATAGAACTATCAGTTAGAAATATATGCTAAAATAAATAATTCAGTTGCTTTGCAAGTAATCAATTATCATTCGATTATAGTTGAAGGATCACAAAATAATAATAATAATAATAATAATATGAACAGACAATTCTCATAAAACTTGAGAAAAGATTACTAATACTTGACATCTCCGGCTCTTTCCCCTAACACAAAATTTTTCAGTACTAATATCTATCGACCTGCATGGATTTTGTTCGCTTCCAACGAGAGACAATATATTCCAACCTCTCAACTGAACAACAATTCTCGAGATATTAGACACTGTATTTACGATGCCTAATACTAACAAGAACTAACTTAAAACTAAAATTGTTATTAAGAAAAATGGCTAAAATTTCTCAGAAACACTGAAATTACGCAAGAAACAATTGATACGAAGTAAAGTTCACCTTAACAATACAGCGGAAACACACAATATACAGCAAAAGCAATTGACGTTAATACTGAAATTGATACTTTCTGTTCAATTACAGTTCATTAGAAGCAATGAAATTTTTTTGAATTTGCATTTGCACACACGCACATTCACACTATTACTAAATTACTTTGATCTGATGAGCCTACGTTATCAATCCTTTACTTTTTTGTACAGCTCGTAACTATCTTCAAGCTATCAATAATCATGTGATCATTAATAAACAGGTTGCCATTATTTTATTTAAGCATGCTAGGTATAGGGGCGAAGCTATCGGAGGGCTAGGCGGTGCCATGCACTGTAGTCCCCAAGCGCACCTCAGGAAGCCCTTGCCAGCAAACCTCTCAAGACTTGGTAGAGCTTTAAAAAAACTTTTTTTTTTTTTTTTTTTTTTTGCACCGTTGCCTTGTTAAACTAGCTGCGCTCCTGGCTATGTATAGCTCATTATTGACACTATTTTCAACATTAAAATAAGAGAATCAAACCTATGTACAGTTCAGTGCGATATCTACTACTTCTATTACAATAGAAATTAAATTAGCATGATTTTAAAGTGAATTACGTTTTCTACAACATCCAGCTTTGTTTTAAATATTTATTATTTATTTAACAGAGAAGTTAAATAATCTAAAGCATACAAGCGAAAAGAAAATATGTTTAAAAACTTGATACAGAGCACATTTTTTATGTGCAAATTTGAGGAACACAGTATATTGTTATTACTTTCAATACTTTATTCCATCACTTATGAATAGTTACAATCTTGAGTATGTTGTGCAAGGACTGATTTTCATGTCAGATGGTATAACGCAGTGGCATAGCAATATATTCCGTTTACTTATTTGTCTGTTCCGATAGAGAATGAAACTTCTCGCTTTCACCATCAATATATAGGTATTAACATTTACACATGTGGAAATTAGAAACGGTTGAATGCGATTGTTCTATCTGCGTTTCAATTAGCGACTTCAATCATTCGTGGGGGTTTCAAATAATATCTTTTTTCCAGAGTTAACAAATTTATTATTCTTTATTGGTCGAAGATATTACTCTGTTTCCAGGCTCGTTATGATGTGTTTTGGATTAAAGTATCTTCAAAATTGATAATAGAAAAGTAATCAATAAAAATGCCGGCACCTCAACCAAGCGAGAAGGTATGTAACATTGCATAAAACGGAACACGTTTAAATAGTAACTACTTCTTACATTCTTGATCCGCCTTCTCAACTTTTAATACGGGATGCCTGGATTCAAAAACAATGAAGTATTTGTTAGTTATGTTTGGAAGAAAATTAGCGCGGGTGCTGTGCAAAGTACGGCCAGTAGAAAAAACTGTTAATTCGGGTTGAAAATGTGATTAACGCATTCCTTAGGCATTTCTATTTAAGAAAAAGTGTACGCGAAGTCGAAAAAACAGGTAGGAAAGAAGTAATATAGTGAAATTCTTCGGGTTACGTGCGGTATTAGCCGATGTGTAGCAGCCATTTTTACCGCCAATGTGCTATTCCTCAAGCTGTACACATGTTGATTTTCAAAGAGCTGTATTGGTGGACGTTATGTTTAGGTTGAAATGCAGCCTGGACCGGAATTACGACTAATATTCCGTATAGTGGATTTTGAACACAAACCATTGTTTTTAACAATTAGGAAAAATCTATGTTAATCTGTTAAATGAAAGCAATGTCTTTTTATAATACTTTTGTCACCATGTCATATCGCAATACAACCAGAACTATTTACAATAAAATGAAATAGAAAGTTAGCAAAACGACGCTTAGAAAGCAACATAAAATAAATAATAAGTTCCTTGTTTCTTATGCTTTACCATGAAACGTTTATTTTTATTCCGGTCCAGATTGCATTACAATGTAACCATCCTGCTTTAACCTTAAGTGCACATTCACCGCATAGCGATCTGTATCTTAGCTAATATTGCTGTTTCATTACAGATACCTACAAAACCAAAAATCCTGTCCCACGCGCATTGATATAGTTCCTGTATCTAATGTTAAGTAGCATCGTGTATCGTGACAAAATCTCTACCCATTTCCACCAATTACAACTGACAATCCGCGGTACAGCGTAAAGAATGGGAAATTCAGTTTTTATTTTAATTTACGCTGCTTTCAAGACCATCAAATAATCAACATCCACATGCATGTAGTTGCAGCTCCATCGCGATTAGTTATTTTACAGTTATAATATTGAGTTAGCGGGAACTGCACCACTTTAGGAACCTTCCAGAAACTGTACTAACCTGTTGAAATTTACATCAGTCGCTTCGTCAACATGTCCTCTTCACGTTTTGCGATCATACATTCCGCAAAAGTCGCTAGAAATTTAATTAAAAATGCAGTTCCCGAGTTAGCTTCTGTAAATAGCGATACACGTGGAACTACTTTCATCCGCCAGTAACATTTTTAATTTTGATGTGTAACATGAGATCCTTGCCTTGTTGGGCGGTTTGAAGTAGACCATCGATGGTCTATTTTGTAACAATTCTTTCAAGTCTTGTTTTGCTTAATGAAGGTGACATCGACACATTGTAAAACGACTACTATCAAATAATAATTCAAAAAAATTGTAGTCCTATATTAATAACGGGTCTGCTATTCCCAGGAGAACTAAACTAAAGCAGTGAGCCGAATAACGTATTGTCTGACATAAAGTGACAAATATTAATTGAATTATAATACTATCACTTAATGTAGAGAAAATATTACTCTACACATTTGCGACGACGCCGCTGTTCCGCTTGGATAATTACGTCAGTTACATTAGTGTAATGGATCCGTCCACTAAGAAACATCCACCCAGTACAAATTGACTGGCGTGGTGCAAGAGTAAGCAGCTGAAACCAGAACTAAGGCTCGTATTCCAATGGACATCCAATCCCCGATTATACAGCTTTCCTCAAATCGATTTAGGATCATGTCAGAATGATCAGTGTGATCAGCCATAGCCGATTAATTTTCTTCAGTTCTGATTCTAAGGATGCAGATTTTGATTATGCATCATCTTAAATGTTCCCAATTTTCTTTGATCATTTATAATTCTGATATGGACGGAAAATGATGACAATGACATATTTGAATCTGAGACTGTGTTACAGAGAAAAATCCTTTCGCTCCGCCAGTTGTCATAGGTGGTGTAAGTTATGGCTTTTATTGTCAGGGGATCGTGCTGATAGTTCCGTTCGTCTTGAGTCATTTTATCCTCGCGGCTACCGCCTCTGTCGGGGAACTTATTCTAAAGGTGGAACGAATGTATTGCCACATGTCTGCGGAACGTACAACTTGTATTCTGTGGGATAAGTGTATTTTTGGTTTGTGAAATGTGTAATTTATGAGCCGAAGATTAGGAACAGTACCAAGATTGGCTTATAATCTTAGTTAATGGGCTCTCAACCTTTAAGGGCGTTCGCCCCCACTCTGGACTATTGTTTGAAGTTACGCATCCACATCCAATAATATTATATTGAAATACCAAAAAAGTCAAAATTAAAAACCAACTTGAAATGTGGTTCATAATACTTTATTAAACAAATTAGTGAACAAATACAAAAATTTTATTACTTTTCCCATACTTAAACATTTATGCTTAATTATTTGTATTTGTTTCACTCCTAACATGCCACCCCTTCCCTCAAAATCTCATTCGTCCCCCCAAAACAGCACGCCCCCCAGTTTGAGAAATCCAGGTCTAGATGATTGCAGGAAGGCGCCTAGAAACCACCATCAGGACTGCCCTTAGGTCAGAACAGGGGTTTGAACCAAGGCACATTGTAACTACCCAATCAAGAGTGGTGGCGATTTAACGCGCGCAGCAAACTGGCGGCTATTAATGAAATGACACTACTGTATGAACTTTTTAATATCACCACTAAATTGTATGAGTGTTGCAACAATCTATCATCTGTACAGTTAAATATTTCAAACTTTTGTGTGTTATAACTTTCTTTTAGAATATGACAGATATAGATCCATACGTTTTTGGCATGTTCGACCCTCACAACTTTGCCATTCCACCACCTTTTAATTTTTTTCTATAAAATTTCAGAGGTAGATCTGTTTTATAGACTACCAAAAAACAATCCTTAGACAACCACATAACACATTCATTAAATTTTATAACCAAATATAATCAAACCTGATATGGCTCCCATATTCATTGCCTACAATAGTTTCAGAACGTTTAAATTTACACAGAAGTTCATGGGAAATGTCAAAATCTGGTACTTTTTGGTTTTAGACATCGTATTCATTAAATTACGCGCAAGTTGAAGTGGATACTGATAGCCGTAAAGTTCGTAGGATACGAAGGTTCTGTCACACTGCTGGGTAACAAAAGTGGAATTTATTCGCCAACACTAATTGTTCAGCACTAATTTGATTATTGTTATTATTTTATTTTTTTGCTTATGGCTTTACGCCTCGTCGACGTCATTCGAGGCGTGAAAAGTATAGGTTAAAACGGGAATGAATTCGGCCATTGACTTTTGAAGGGATATTACTGGCAATCGGGAAACTATGGGGAAAAAAAAAAAAAAATCTGGACGGCCGCAAGGGGATTCGAGCCAGCGTCAGCCAGTATGCAAGGCCAGAGCGTTACAGCTCACTCAACACGCTCAGCAAATTTAATAGCGCTATATATTATTATTTACGAGTATCAGTCATTTTCAATCAATCTTTTGCAGCCATCCATGGCCTTAATGTTCCCAATCCCAAACAACGATGAACGACAATGCGTCATGCCACCTGGCCAATATGGTTCACTATTGGTTTAAGGAACATTCTGAAAAATTCCAGCGAATGATATGGCCACCTAGATCGCATGGCATATCTGGGACATGATCGAAAGGCCAGTTCGTTCACTGCATTCTGCACCGGCAATAACGGCTGTAGCGGGAACATGGCTGAATATTTCTTTAGTGTACATTCCGTTGACTAGCTGAGTCAAAGACACGTCGGACGTCTGCATTTCGCCGGGGAAACGGGGGTATTGGGTACCATACTACATTAGGAGATATCCCATGACTTTTGGCACTTCAATGTATATCGTGATGATAATGTAATAGAGTATCTTGAGACATTTTCAATTTTAATAATAGGCCTATGCCTACCTTAATATTCTATTATTTCATAATTTCCTTCGTGAGGACTGCTAGTCGCTACGAGAACAGATTTGTGCTCCAATATTGGATTACAATTCGCCGATGTGTATTTTAATTGCAAAATTGGAGTATATAACTTCTTATTTCGGTATTAAAGTGTCATATAGGCAAAATTATAATATAAATCTATAGAGCTGTAGCAAACCGTATGCAGGACCGGCTTAAGGAATTTCGGGGCCCCCTGGGAAGATTGACTTCGGGGCCCCCTATTTCTTTTCTAGATGTACTTTTGCCTACACTTTTGATAATTTTCGTGACTTTATACACACACACACATATATATATACATATAATCTGTGTATAGAGCTCAAACAGCGATTAAAGAGACGGACTGAGGTTTCTCTAATTCTGTGTACAAACGGGCCAGCAGTTTATTGAGTATTAGATGAATGAGAACAACTTCTCCGAGTGTTTGGTGTTTTATCAATGCATCTCATATGGATCTCCCAACTACTGTCACTTTCATTTCTGGCTAAGCCCTGCTGCCCATTGTGTCAAATTAAATTGTTTTTGTATTCAGTTTTATAGCTATTACATTTATATACACTTTTTGTATACGACATTTCTTTTCTTGCCTTTCTTTGCTAGTATGTGTAGGTTTTTGGGGCTGGAGACAAGAGAGCAGGCATACACATGTTAATTCAATAACTTTTTATATGAAACGTCAAAAGATAAATGAGTGTATTAGAACGAAATTACATAAATTGCTGAAACAGGTTCAGAGCAGTACACGCCTTTAAATTAATATATAGGCCTATTGTAATTACATCAGATACGACGTTCTCAAAACTGAATCTCATGAAGGACTTCTGGAACTCCACGCTTCGGAAACGTCTATTGTGAACGCAGCTTGTTAACATTATGAATTTGTAGATTGTTTATTTTAGCAGGAAAATTGTTCGTTAAGTAAGGACAAATTTTGAAGGGGATCGTAGCGGGGCCCCCTCAAGCTTGGGGCTCCCCGCGACTGCGGCTCTTGCGGTAGCCTTAAACCGGCCCTGACCGTATGTATTGTTACTGAGTAACGGGTTCGTCGCCTGACTGGAAGAACCGAATCATCACTCACAAATTCATTTCGTTGTTCGAATGTTTCGTTACTCGCATTTTTCGTATAGATGTCAGATTGATAAACGAACGAACACGACGTATCATGCGTCATGCGGGAGCTGGGACGGTTCGCCCAGCGACTGAATGAGCAGATGTTTGTTTTGAAATTAGTTGATTTAAGTGTGCTTCGGTTGTGATATTGGAGATTATTCTGAAGTATGTAAATCAAATGTACGAACAATTTACCTAAATTTACTTTACAAAGTACTAAGGAAGACATTCATAGGATGCTTCGTGCTAGTGCTCAATTGCATCAGAAGTAATGTGACATACCAATCAATGAATTTTCATTACCGCAGGATCCATGTGACCAGTGCGATACTGGCTTTGATTTTGAATGTTTGTTGTAACCGCGACGCAACAACAATTACGAATCTAATCACAAAAATATGAATAATGTAAAAAAAATGAAAACAATAAAGGAAGACAGTGATGAAACCTCCTATTTAAAAACGAAATACTTTGATGAGATTATATTATTACAATATTTGTTAAATACAAGTCTCTTTACCATATCAGGCTTGGACGCAGAGCTCTGGTTGGGCTACTTTAAACAAATAAACGTTATTAGTTATTGTCGCTAGATATGTCACAGTCAGATGAAAGTTCAGGTCCTTTATTTGTATGCAAACAGGTGTTTGATTTGAAATTAGATTATTCTTTCGTATATAATATTCATTACAGTAAATAATTTGTACATTCAGACGTTTTTCGTAAGATCCATGTGCTACTTTCTTTCCTTTTCTTTAAATCCATTTCTGCTCTTGAAATCCTGCGCGTCCAAGAAGATGGTTGCATTGATAATGAACGGTAATGATTAGTGCCACTCTGTATCACGTTACTTTCCGCACAACACTATTCAGCGATGTGTGTATTTTGCCTCTATCGAGCTCTATCAGATGTTGACGTGGACGTTTTGGCGGGGAAATTCTCTCCACTTTCAAATTCTGTACGAATACCTACGTGTCTTAACTGAGACTTTTTCGATTTGACAGTCAATTACAGCTAAATGGGCAGATGCGACAAATTCATCTCGGTTTAGTAAAGGGGAAGCATGCTGTCATTCACAGTAAGACGATACGAATCTTACCGAGCGTGGTGGGTGAACGGTTAACGTTCTGGCTTCGCATTCGGAAGAACGCCGGTTCGAATCCCCGTTCGGGCATCCAGATTTGGGTTTTCCATGGTTTGCCCAAATCACTCCAGGCGAATGCCGGGATGCTTCCTTCAAAAGGCCATGGCCGAATTCCTTCCCGTTCCTTTCCCCAGTCCCATCCCGCCTCTAATGATCTCGACATCGACGAGGCGTAAAGCCATAAGTAAAAAAAAAAAAAAAAAAAGATACGGATCTCGTGCGTATATAGTACAAGTCTGCTGCGGTATTTGTCATATAGTGTAAATTTTGTTCTCATGCTGAAAATAAGTTGACTTTATTTTTTTACTTAATACTTTACGCCTCGTCGACGTCGAAGTCACTAGAGGTTGGATGGATCTGGGGTCAAGGAACGTGAAGGAATTAGGCCATGGCAGTCAGTTTGAAGGACGCATCCCGACATTCGCCTGGAGTGATTTGGGAAACCATGGAAAACCCAAATCTGGATGCCCGGACGGGGATTCGAAACGGCGTCCTCCCGAATGTGAACCAGAGTGTTAATCGCTCACCCACCACGCTCGGTAAATATATTGGCATAACATTTTACAGTAAATCCAACTAGGCAGGACATATTGAGTAGGTGGTAGGAAGCACTTTCAAAATTTTTCATTTATTGGAGAGTTTGGTGAGAGGATGTACCATAGAAATTAGGGAAATGAGGTACAAAACCTTGGTCAGACTGTAACATAGGAATTAGCTTCTCAGATCCTAGAAGAGAGGATAATTAAAAGCTTGTAACAGTGCAAGTAAATTATACATTTATAAACTTGAGAATAAGGAACACTTCAAGTCAAAGTAGGATCGGTACCGTATAAGCACCTAAGAACTGAAGTGGTAAAATTAAATCTGATGGAAAACATTACTAACATTTTCACAATTAGTTCAGCCAAAAAAAAAAAATTAAGTATCATTGGTAGGATCTACAAATTTGATTTGAGAAGATAAAAGAATTTGTAATTTTACTCGCCATGTGCATATAAGAAAATTAAAGATTACTGCCAAATAAAAACAGCTACAGAACCAGGATATGTTTTGAATTCAAGAGAAAAATTAAAAGCTGTCCTGTAATGTAAGCTCTGTTGTGAAATATTAAATAGTTTTAAAGAGATAGATAAATAACTAAAATAGTCAACCTGCACGTTTCAGAAATTAATAAGAGATCTAGGAGAAAATTTATTATAAATAAAAGTATTCGAAATAAATCATACTATAACATAGTAAAGTTTCAGAAAAATCCGAATAAAATAATAAGTCGAGAGAACTGGGGACATGGAATTTGTAGGAGGCCAAAGTGGAGCCACGTAGTTTATGGACGCTCCCTAAGCAAACTACAGAAAAATCACTCTCCTTTTCAGTCCACTTGTTCAAGATTTAATATTTTGCAATAATTTTTTCATTGTATATAGCTTCAAGTGAACAATGTTTCATAAACCCAGCTTTTTATTAGATTCCTACTTTCTTCCGAAAAAAATGATTCATCAGTATGCATGGAATGCCAGAAGACTGAGCTCCTTGATTGATTATGTTATGGTGAACGCAGGGCCGAATTAAGGCAGCGCGGGCCCCGTAGCAAATGTGATTTTTGTCGCCCATCTGGTCTTAGGTGCGGGGCCCCCTAGGAGACGGGACGCGAGGCCCCCCCGGAGGCCCGTAGAATTTGCTACCTCCTGCTACGTGGTTAATCCGGTACTGGGTGAACGAGAGAAAAAAATCAATGGTACAGGACACGAGGGTTTTCAGAGTTAGTGACATATCAACAGACCACTTTCTTCAAATAAGAATATTAGTACTTTGGACAAGCTGGAGGAAAAGTGACACGAAAAAGAAAGAACGTAAATTTTCTGTGAAGCTTGGCAGGTTGTACGTATGTAGATAATATTAAGGATCTGTACTATAGGAGACTGACCAAATGTAAATTACAGAAACCAATAGAGTAGAATGGCTTAACATAAAAGAATATAACTCAAAAATAGCAGCTGATGTGTTAAGTGACACAATAGTCAGTAGAAAATGGAAGGTTCTTAAGATATGGACGATGAAATAAAAGAAGCAGTGGAAGACAAACGGAAAGCTTATTTGGTATTCATACCGAATGGTACAGATGAGGCAATAGAATATTATAAGCACAAAAGAAATGAAACAAGATTCTTAGTAATGAAAGCACGTAGAGAAAGCTGATATAAATTTGTCATTCGGATAGAAAATGATGTTTATGAGCGTATGAACTTTTCATTTAAATTTCTAAGGAGTTTGAACTGAACAGAAAGAGACATTACACATATCGAAGTAATAGAACTGTAAGAATGGAGAAGACCCATTACAGAAACTGAAGGACTAGATCACATAATGATAGAAGAATAAGATGGAGCTCTTAAGTATAACAAAACAAAACAAAAAATCAGAAAAGCGGCTGGATCAGAAGAAATCACTGAAGAAATTCTCAAACATAGTATTAAAGAATTGGCCGTTACATCTAATTAACATGTGCTAGTTTAAAGATAAAGTACCTAAATAGTAGCGAATAACATTGCAAGATCGTCAGAAACAAAAAACAACTTTGTTGTTAGTTAAGCAACGATGGGCAGAATCTCGTATAAAGAGAAAATAATAATATATATACAAATGTATACAAAACATCCGCATTAAAAATTGCGGATGCGAAAGCGGATGTAGGATTTCACGCGAAAGTTCTTCACTTCCCGATGCGGATATCCGTTACATCCCTACTTCAAAGTACTGCCTGGTTACAATGTAAAGAAAAAACCACAATAATCAGCCGCACTAAAAACAATTTTGGGATGCGGCGATTGCTTATTCTTTACAAACAGTGTAAAAGTTTCGCTTTCCTTAATGTTCTCTTCGTAAAATGTGTAGCTTCGAAGCGAAAGTTTTGGACTACCTCATCAGGTTGAAGGCGTTTAAGTCTGAAATTTTTTGATTATACAGTGTTGTAAAAATTTGAAATCTTTGAACACACAATTTTGTTCTCTCAACCAGTCGCCTGCTTTTGTGCGTTGCTACAATATGAGTACATTTTAATCATGTCTCTTCAGCATGTCCATAAAACTGTAGTCAAAGTTTTGTTAAAGTATGTGTACACTAGCCAAACCAATACAAATAACATAAAGTAAACACCAGTTTATCAAAATCCAAAGAGCTAAATCGATAGTCCTTTATAAAAAAAAAAAAAAAAAAAAAAAAAAAAAAAAAATCTGATGAATTTATATAAAAATAAATTTTCAATGCCAAACATTAAATAGTAGCTAAAAAAAACGCATGCTGGTAAGAAATTGGTATGGGAACGACACGACTTAACGTGCGCAAATTTCGGTCGACATTTATTTTTCATCCCTGCTACAGATTCAGAAAATTTTTAATCTCCAATTTCTCCTAAATTTAAAAGAGGTTTGAATGATTAATAAGTACATTTTACAAGAAAAGATAGAGGTGTGGAATTAGTGTTAACGACACACACATACTGGGTCCGGTTTTCATAAGTTCAAGGATTATTTTTTAAGTTTTAGCATCTTGTTTTCTGTCTCTTATTTATTATGGTTCTCACTTTTTTCGTTCTATAAAAGTCCTTAAATCTGGTGTACCCGTCTACTTTGTTATGTATGCACTAATATTGGTGTCTATGGAAAATAAATGCGTTGTACAACTGTTTGTAGTGTCCTGAAATAATTAAAAATTCTTATTATCTTTTTTATTATTCTTTCAGACCTTATTCTGAGTGCCTGTTTGTTATGGCATCACACAAAAACTACCAGAGTTTGATGGCGTTTTTACAGTTGGAAGTCTTGGGATCATCTGACTTAAAATTTGCGGCGTGCCTTTGATAGTTATTTGTCTACGTGACTTGCCGTCGGAACAGGAAATGCAAATATGATCCAAACTTCCGTAATTAAATTCCATATTTCTGTCAGTTCCAAAGGAAAGGACATAATTGTGAATATGGAAATAATATGACACCTCAGAAATTTTACGCCAATGGTGTCCGTTTTGGTGAATCATTGTTTAGGAGATATCGAAGCTTAAAATGTTTATTGAAAGCATTCTGCCAAAAAAAGTTGATAAATGATGTCAGGTGAATAAATGCTTGCTTAAGGGTTTTCTCTTAGGTCTTAAGGCCCGGGTAGCAACTTTTTTGGAAAAACAAAAATAGGGTACATTTGTGTTTTTCGATAAAATACACTGTAGCATATTGGAAAAGATTACGTACTTTTATTTTTTATGTTTGAACACAAATTTTCATTACTTTTAGATACATTGTTCTTAAACACATTCACAGGATCTTTACGGCATATATTTAAATTAAAATTTATAAAGATCTCATTCTTTATTAACAGAAAATGTGGAGCGAATCAAACCTCAAAGTACAAACAAAGCATACAAGTGTAAAGTGAGTGGCGTCTAGTATTTTTGTGTGACTATTTTAGTACGCAAAAGATCAACCAGTAAGTTGAGATTGTGAGTCACGTAAAAAGTATATTACTGTACTTTCATACATGAAAAAGTATGCCTATGCGAAATAACATAATACCCTGCAATAGAGTACAGGTGGCAATCCTACCTAAGGTTCACGTATTCGGTACCCACCTAGAACAAAAAATTTTATTTTTCTTCGTGCATTGTGTTTTGGTGCCGTTTGTAGTATTCTAAATTTAGTGTTGCAAAAAGTCATCAGATTAGACTTTTTTTGTGATAACGGACACTCGATTTTTCTCTTTGAATTAGTTTTTTTATTTTTTTTTTTTTGCTGTCGTCAGTCTTTAGACTGGTTTGATGCAATCCTCCATCCCTTCCTATCCTGTGCTAACCTCTTCATTTCTACATACCCCTTACAATCCACGTCCTCAATTATCTGCTTCATATATTCTAATATCTGTCTTCCTCTACAGTTCTTACCTTCGACTGTTCCCTCCACTAACAAATTAACCAATCCAGAATGTCTCAAAATATGACCTACCTGCCTGTCTCTTCTTCCTGTAGGCTTCTTCCATAAACTTCTTTTCTCACCCATCATTTCTAAAACTCGTTCATTTCTTACTTTGTCTGTCCACCTAATTTTCAGCATTCTTCTGTAGCACCACATTTCAAATGCTTCAAGTTTCTTTATTTCCGGTATTCCTAAAGTCCATGTTTCGCTACCGTAAAGTGCTGTGCTCCACACATAGAGTTTTAAGAAGTTCTTTCTAATTCCTAGATCAATATTTGAAACTAAAAGGTTTCTTTTTCATGAAGGCTCTTTTTGCCAGTGCTATTCTGCTTTTAACATCATTCCTGCTTCGGCCATCGGTTGTAATTTTACTTCCCAAGTAACAGAACTCGCTCACTTCTCCTATAGTAACAGATCCTATTTTTATATTTAATCTGCTAGTATTGGTATCATTTCTGCTACATTTCATCACTTTTGTTTTACTTTGATTTATATTCAGTCCAAAATCTTCCTTCAGTAGTTTGTTCATGCCATTCAATAACTTCTCAATATCCTCAGCCCTCTCTGCTAATAAGACAATGTCGTCAGCAAATCGTAGCATACTGATTTTTTCTCCCTGAAAACTTAGGCCACATGGAAATTTTTCTTTGACTTTCTTCATTGCTTCTTCTACATACAAGTTGAATATTAACGGGGATAGACTACAACCTTGTCCCACACCCTTTTTAACTGATGCATGTCTCTCGTGATTCTCTACTGTTATCACAGCCACTTGATTCTTATATAGTTTATAGAGGATTCTTCTATCTCGATACTTTAGACCTGACTTCTTTAGAATTTTGAACATCTTGTCCCACCTAACATTATCAAAAGCTTTTTCTAAATCAACAAATGCCATAAAAGTATCTTTGTTTTTCTTGATCCGCCCTTCAAGTATTAATCTTAAAGCCAGAATTGCTTCCCTTGTACCACGATTTTTCCTAAACCCAAACTGATCTTCACCTACTATCTCTTCTACTACCCTTTCCATCCTTCTGTATATTATTCTGGTCAGTAATTTTGAAGCATGTGATGTTAGACTAATTGTGCGATAATTCTCACATTTGTCAGCTTGTGCTTTCTTTGGAAGTGTGAAGATGATATTTTTATTAAAATCAGTTGGAATTTCTCCTGTTTCATAACTTTTTGATATCAGCTTGAATAATCTTTCGATTCCTTCCTCTCCTAGAGATTTAAGAAGTTCTGCAGGGATCTCATCAATTCCAACTGCCTTATTTGCTTTCAAGTCATTCAGAGCTTTGTTAAATTCTGTCCTCAAAACAGGATCTCTCAAGTCATCCATGTCGACATCGCCTTCCTTTTCCAATACACTATTGCTCAAGTCGTCCGCAACATACAGTTTCTCAATGTATTCCTTCAATCTGTTAGCTCTATCTTCTGACCTTAAAAGAGGTTTCCCATCGGCAGCTTTAATGTTCATACCTCTTTTCTTCATTTCTCCAAAATTCTGTTTGATCTTTCTATATGCAACTTCTTTAATCTACATTTAATTTTGTCTAAATTTAATTAATTATTTCTTCAGTTTTTGAACATGCTAAGATTACACGATATAAATTTCTACCATTATAATGACACGCAAATGTAGCCGATTAATTGAGAGGGAAAAATTTTGTGTATAAAGATTTCAAATTCTGACAGCAGTTTACAGGCTAAATAATCAATGTTTTAAGACATAAATATCTAAGAAAAACTGTGATGATCAAAAATTTTACTTTCAATTACACATCTGATGAAGAGAACTATACCTAAAAATTTGCATGATACACGGGCAGAAGACGGTCGCCACTTCATTAATGTGTATTTAGTGCATGTGATTAAGTTTAAACTTGTTGTTTTTTCTTTACGTCTTCTAAACCTGAGACCTTAACGAATATTTAGCAAAGATTTAGCAGTAATAAGTCATGGTGTGTATTGGGCCATGAGCACTTGATCATCAGCATCATCATTCTCCAGCTCCAGTATTCTGAGTGATGGTCACGAAGACTCTCCACTTCTTCCCATCCATGAATAGCTGATGTTCATAAATACTCCTCCAATTAAGTCCTGCGTCTTCCAGATCATTCTTGATTTGGTATATCCATTTCTTTTTGGGCCTTCCCACAAGAAATTTCCCCTTGATGTTCATACTGAAGTAGGTTTTCGCTTTTCTTTCTTCCTGTATGCTTTGAACCTGTCTACACCACCTTAAGCGAGAACGCTGCAAGGATTTTGCCCTACTGATGCTTATACCGGCATTTGCTTTTGATCTCAAATAATTAAAAAAAAAAACTTGGAAAAGATTTCCAATCAGTTAATTATCAAGGAAGTTGTTTTGAGCAATGTTACATGGAAATCGTAAATCAAATCTTTCACAGAGATGGGGGACTCCCGATATAAGAAAGAAGTTAGGACCGAAATTTCTTTGCTGCTCGGCGTTCATAACGCTGGCAAAGTAATGGCCGAAAGTTAGAATTTTGTACGTCTAAAATGTTAGCGGAAAAAGTCTCCACCCTTAATTTTTATTATTGACTTGTATCACAGTAATATCCTGAATTTTACCACCATATACTTACGTTACGTCTGTCATTTCATCAATATGAGATACGTTCTATCCTCTGAATTCTTTGCCTTACAGTTTTGTTACAAAAATTTCTATGACAATATCTAATAATGGAAAGTTCTGATGTTAACAGATTGGTCATATCTTTTAGAAAAAACAGATTTCTGTAAAGAATATTTTGACAGTATTTTCTATCAGAATATTGTGGAAGCATTAACAATTCAAGGCCTTCCAGAAGGGCTGGTTTTGTAACCAGGAGGTAATGTCAAATTGTTGTAATGCAGTGGTTTTTGTAACTTAATTTGATGCAAAATAGGGATGTATCAACAAACACCTTAACAGCTCTACCTATTGATTATTCCTATAGTCTTGGCAAATTTCATTATGTCATAGTATCCATGACTTTTTGTTAAAAAAATATTAGAGATTTTTGTTTTTTAGGATAAATGGTGAGCATTCATCTATAAGGTTTTAATTCAAGCTGTGTATCACTTCTGTCTTGAAGAATAGTATAAACATATCATTTTCAATTATGAATTTGCATACGCCAGTCACTTCAGGATACGCCACTGCAGCAAGCAAGGCGGTGTAAGGAAAATAATTTGTTGCAAAAACTCAGGCAACAGGAGTATTAATTTTTTAATTAAACTAGCCATATTCCCAGAAGGCAAGCTTATTTAAAGCAATCTCTTATATCGTATTAAGATAAAAGAAATTGGTCACAAATCTGATAGCTTCATAAAAACACAATATTCCTCATTTGCTACAAATAACTGAATGATGTGAATGGTATAAATATTACATAAAATGAACTAGACTTAGAATTTAATAAATTTCTAATGAAAGAAACCCCATCAGTAGCTAAAATATAATAATAATAATAAATTAGCAATCATAATATGGACTTGCAAGCAAACAGATTTTTTATGTCTCATACAAGGTTTTAAAAGCAGGACACATTATTTTCTGTATTTAACTTTTTCTGGCAGTATATATTAATTTAAAATAATTTTAAACTGTAAAGTGATCAATAGTTTAACCACCTAAAGGTGAGGGAATAAAATGTGTCTGGGATCTGTTTCATAAGGGGTTGATTAACAGTATAGAGAAAGTACAGAGAATAGCCGCTCGATTCGTGACCGTTTGCTACAGTTCTTATGAAAGCGACACAGAACTGATCAGTAGACTAGGCTGGGAGTCTCTGGTAGATAGACGACGCACGTTTCGTTTAAACTTATTAGTAAACATGTGTCGGAATAACAGGAAAGATATGATTAGAGAAATAAGTTGCCGCACTGATTCTTATATGAATTATTTTTTCCCTCGTACCATTCGGGATTGGAATGCACAACAAAGAGATTAGCTTTGGTGCTGAGCACCCTCTGCCAGCCACAATTTTATGAATTTCAGAGTAATATATGTAGAAGTGTGTGCTGCAGTGCTGATACGCTACTCAGTAATTAACTAATTTGTCCTGTCGTCAATTAATGATAATTACCTTTTATTGCTTTGTCCACCAATTCAAAGATTACTGTCATTGGCTACCCGAGGGTTTTTACCTTTCCTTAAAGGTTAATAACTACTGCTTTAAATGAATGAATGAATCACTTTACACTTCATATTTATTGCTCCGTGCGCATTACACGTGTATAAGGCACCAGAATCATCCAAAGATACTAAAGCACAAATAGTCCAGCGATTATACTCACAAACTACTATAAAACTGCTTGGAGACTCAAAAACAAATACCAAAACTTTCGAAAAACAACTGATTTGATCACTGCACCAATACTACTACTTGCTCGCCATCACCGCGGGCTTAAATAGGTGCTATAGAAACATCCAGAAGGCAACAAATAGTGTCGACAAACGTTTCTTGAGCGCTAACAATACTTCGACAATCAAATTCATACAAAAATATTTACAAATTGTTCAAATTCACTCACAATCTTTAGAAAACACATAGCTAATACTGTTTATATGCATTTACACACAAAATTACTAACATAAATAGCCTAAGTCCAAAAAGTTGACAATTGACCTCCAAGCACAGTGACTCACATCAGCACTTACAATTATAAATTTTTAATTAATGTTTCGTACCTAATATTGTCCTTGATCATAGTACATATCATTTAATAGTTTCTCTCCATAAAACAATGTTAATTCACATGATAAATACACACAAATTCTTAATTGATCACACGAAAAATATACTAATCAACTCCCATCTTGCTGTACATAATTCTTAAAATAACATTTCATAAAAGGGCAGGGTCTGGTGGCTGTTATAGGGCGAATTACCATTTGTAATTTTATTCACACTTAAGACTATTCACTGAGTGGAATTTCCCAGGGTTTGTTTAAAATTAACTGTCAAACATCATTATCGACTGACTGTGAAACTGACTGATTTTCAGAGGAAACTTTATTTATTACTTCAGGTAAAGGAGTTATGTAAACCATTTAAACTGACTGATGCTGAAGTCAATCAGTATATGACATCTTTCTTAGAAGATATAAATTTAGGTCTTGGAAAGGATACGAATGCAACTGCTACAGTAAAATGTTTTATAACATATGTACAAGATCTTCCAGATGGATCAGGTATGTGATAAGCCAATACTTTATTTAATAAAAAAGATTCTGTAACTTATTATATGTCAAGTTATGTGTGTGTAAAATGCTATTATGATTTATATGGAATTTATTCAATATTTCTGCTAGAGAGAGGAAAATTCCTGGCACTTGACCTTGGAGGAACAAACTTTCGAGTGCTGGTAATACAGCTCGCTGAAAAACATTTTGATATGCAAGCCAAGATATATGTTGTGCCACAGGAGATAATGGTTGGGACAGGTGTACAGGTTTGTTGTTTAAGGAACTATTGAGTTAATTCAGCATTGCTAATAATCTCAATTGTACCATCTCCTAATTATTTTTACAGCTTTTCGATCATATAGCTGATTGCTTAGAAGATTTTGTTAAAGAACACAAGTTAAGTACAGAAAAATTGCCATTAGGTTTCACCTTTAGCTTTCCACTGATACAAAAAGGCCTTACGAAAGGGATTCTTGAACGGTGGACGAAAGGCTTCAATTGCTCAGGTGTTATTGGAGAAGATGTAGTTCGATTGCTGAAAGAATCTCTGGATAAAAAACCGGTAAGCCATTGGAATCAAATATTTATATAATAATCTTTTAAGAATAATTTGTTTAGACCTGTTATAGAAAATCAGAGAACAGAAATGTGATAATTTTGTTTATTGATATATACTAGATTCGTTGCTCTAGTGGTAGACATAAACTCTGATACTTAGTCCGTAAAAAGAAAAAAATATCGATCTTTTCTAATTTTGACCTCAACTTCTTTCCTTCCTCTCTTAATGTCATTTCCCCATTCTCTTTCCCCGTAACTCCCTTGCTTATACTGTTAACTATTAGTAAGCAATTTATTGTTGGCTGTTTTTTGACTCCCATCCCATTTACTTCATGTTCTACTGCTTGTCAAAGGCTC
Organism: Vandiemenella viatica; assembly: GCA_031002005.1. Classification (NCBI taxonomy): domain Eukaryota; kingdom Metazoa; phylum Arthropoda; class Insecta; order Orthoptera; family Morabidae; genus Vandiemenella; species Vandiemenella viatica. The sequence continues at coordinate 283,762,175 of JARYHS010011408.1, forward strand.
AAGTCTGAAAATTTCTAAATTGTTCTGTGTTAATGAAAAATGAAAACTGAATATATCTGTTCCAGAAAAACTAAAGAACTAATGATCAGATTTTGGTAGGGTTTTCACCGTGTCAAAGCTTAGAATCGAACTGAATAGTTAGCTATATCTTATGATTCAACGGTAGACAACGCCGAAGAAGTAAATAAAATTCTGAAGGTATATCGTAAAACACCAAAGATCCAATACCAACTATATGTTGCATACGTTACAATTCGTAAAAAATAATAACCCTATCTTCCGGTTCCTGCCTTAATTTGGGTTTTGCATTCTTTAAACAACATAGATTTCAGTACTGAATATTAATTAAAAATCTACATAAACAGGAAAATACGAAATTAATGCCAGAGAATATCGTTGCCGTCAATGTTTCCTCAGGTAGCAAAGCTACAATCTCTGACTACTAACAGAACCGTTGCACAACTACGGCTTTTTACTTGAAAATTAGCATTTTATGCAATCAATTCAAGCAATTTTGGAAAATAATTCTGAATACTTGATATTCAACTGTATACAATAGATTTTAATTTTGAGCTCCAGCGCCAGATGAAGTAGCATAATTGGAAAGTTTTAAACTCCAGTGCTAAATGAGGCAGCATAATGAGCATTCCTTAAATTTTAACTTTGACCCAAATCTTTCAAATTCTGAAAATCCAATCAAAATCTGAGTTTTTTGCATGATACTGAAACTAAGAGACACATTCCAGATACATTTTTAAGTATGTGGTATGCATTAATGTGCGATGTTTTGATTTTCAAGCAGCAACATTAGCAGATGTAATTAGGTTGAAATTGTAGTCTGTACCAAAATAAAAACTGACATTTCCTACCAAAACTTCCAACCCACCCCATTCTTGGACTTGAAAATTAATCACTTAAATGGCTGGTATCAAATTAATGAAGCTTGATACACATGAATCTTATTGGAGGAATAAAAATAGTATAGGGGCAGTGGCGTAGCTATGTTAACAAGGACCCCGGTGCAATATATATATATCTTGTGTTGATGGGATTTGCTGGAAGGGCCCCCTCCCCCGTGAGTTTGGGGTCCTGGTGCACGGCACCGCTTTCCCCCCGATAGCTACGCCACTGTGTAGGGGTAAATCAACTCGAACCAACCCCACTCTGGGTAGGGTGCGAGTGAATTGAAGTTTGCATTAATTCCGAAATTTAAGAAATTTGGTACACATGTTGAGTGAATAAAGATAGGATACTAGTAAATCAACACCAATTATACCAAGCAACGCCGGGCAATGCGCTATTTAATATTTTTGAGCTGTTTTAACGCAACTGAAATTCTATTGTCCTTCACTATTTGCACTGCTATTCAGCATTTTTTCTCATCAAACCTTAATGATGGTTGTGGAATAGTTAATTAGCACCTCTTGTTTTCTGTCAAGATTTTACTTCTGTTTGTTCCGCATCACCATCACCGATATTACCTATCCATAATGATTCCTCGGTTGCTGTCATTTAACATTACTCTGAGACACTAAATTGCAATTAATTTTCAATTAGATGTTTATTACAATAATTTTTCATCATCCCCTTGATTCAGTTGCCAGATATTCATGAAGAATGTGTATCCTGGAATAGGATTTGTAACGGTGTAATTTTTTAAAGCATATTAGTCATTTAATGAGTTAGATCACGTATTTACATTAAGAAATTCAGGTGCCACTAGCCTGATAAGCTACACTCTGGCATAGAAAAAAATTATTTGTTTAAAAAACATAAAAACCGCCTTCAAAAAAAAAAAAAAAAAAAAAAAAAGCACTAAAAATTTTAAAATAACTTTATACCTTGCTTAGGAAAAAGTAAATCTAAATAGACAATATTTTACATTACTGTCTTTGAAATTTTTACATTAATTAGTTATTTTTGGAGTTGGTGCCAGCTGTCACATCGCGAAGATCGAATTACTGGTGTTAGAGTCGAAACGGGGAGTTCGAACAAAAATTCCCAATATTTTACAGCATGTCGTGAGGCAGATAGTGTTATTGCGGGAGACAGCTTAGGGAAACAAATTAATAGTATTTTAGTCTGTGGCTGTTGGTCATCCAGGCATAGCTCTGGCGCTACAGTGTCAGTTGGTAGGTTGCATCATGCAGTAAACGATTTACAGTTAGTATAATATCGGCGTATCATCTGTATGTTTCAGTTTTGTTGAAACATGTATCTAGCATTAATTTTAGGTAAGCAGTAACGTGATTTTTTTGTATTATTGTTATTCCTTATTGTTTTTATGTTTTTGTTTTTCTTGATTTCGCTGGCACCGACTCCAAAAATAACTAATTAATGTAAAAATTTCAAAGACATTAATGTAAAATATTTTCCATTTATATTTACTTTTTCCTAAGCAAGGTATAAAGTTATTTTAAAATTTTTAGTGCTTTTTTTTTTTTTTTTTTGAAGGCGGTTTTTATGTTTTTTAAACAAATTATTTTATTTTCAAATTTTTAGTGGTATTATAGTTATTTTGTATTTTAAATATGCCACAGCAGGTCCCATTTTGCGAACTTCCTGGTAGTTCAGAAATTAAAGCGCTTGCTTTCAAAGAAGAATTCTGTCTTTATATACCATGACAACTTTCAGAACGGGGTGAATTGGGTGTTGTGTTAAGGAATGTCAATTTACATTTTGGTCCAGGCTATATTTCTATCTTATCATAACATCTGTTAAAGCTGTTGGTCGATAACCGAAACATGTAACATCTGGGCATTAATACATACCATATACAGAAATCTCTCGAATAAATCTGTTTGCTCTGGCATCACGCAGAAAATATAGATTTTTAATTGGTTTTCACAACGTGAAAGATTTGGATCCAAGTTGAAATCTGAAGTACATGTTGAGACATTATTACAAATTTATTTCATAAATATTATGCCATGACTTTAGCTTAATTGATTTTGACGGGATTTAAAACTGTGGATTTTTGTAAAGAACATTGGAAATTAAAAGGGGTGAGTGTAAAGGGGAAGAGGGATTGGGCTTTTGTATATCAAATGTAGACTGCCTTTTCTGATTGCTTTGAAGTATACATGTGTAAATTTCTATTGACATCAGATGAAAACTGTAGGTATGAATAAAAAACAATTAAGGGGTGTAGAGACGAAGAGTAGTTTGGTTTTTGTAAAGCTAGTTTTGGCAGTATTTTTCTCTTTGTTTTAAAGTATACATGTGCAAATTTCCATCAAAACCAGACAAAAACTGTAGCTTTGTGTAAAGAACAATTGCAAAAATTAAATGGGCTAAGGGAGTGAGTGGTAGGGTTTTGTAAACAGAATGTAGACACTATGTTTCTCTTTGTTTTTAAGTATACATGGGCAGTGTTCCATGGAAATCTGTTAAACTGTGGGTATCTATAAAGAACATTGGAAATTAGGAGGGGTGGGGGTAGAAGGGAAGAGGGGTTGGGCTTCTGCAACCTAATTTAAATACAATTGTTCTGTATGTTTTAAAATATACATTTGCAAATTTCCTGCAGGATTGGATAGAAACTGTGGACAGGAAGGAGCGGAGTTTGAACTCTCGAAACCAAATGTAGACAGTATTTTTGCATTCGTTTTGCGGTATACATGTGCATACTTCCTTCAAAATCAGAAAGTGACGGTAAAGAACATTGACAGTAATTAAAGGGGTAGAAAGGGGGATAGGGTTTGCGTTTTTGTGAAAGTTAGGTGGACAGTATTTTTCTTTTTCTATTTTTTCAAAAGTATATGCATGCGAAGTTCCACCGAATCGAATTAAAATGTGGGTTCTGTATAAATATCGAGGGAAGGGGAGCTTCGGTAGTTTTTTTTATTTTTTTTTTGGTCAGAAATCTTATCCTTAAAAAATTACATATATATGTGCCAACTTTCATAAATATCGGTCAAATGGTGTCGACTGTAGCTCTCTAAAAAGAAATTGACAAAAATCAAAGTGGTGGAAACGGGGAGAGGGGTTCAGTTTTTGCAAACCATGAGTTGGCATTATTTTTCTCTTTGTCTAAACTGGATAAAAACTCTGGTTGTGTATAAAAATTAAGCCGTTTAATGGGGAGAGGGGGTGGTTTTTAGATCTTTTGGTTAGACACCTTCTTCGTGAAAAAATACATATAAGCACCAAATTTCATGGTAATCGGTCAAACGATCGCGACTGTAGCTTTTTATAAAGAACATTGACAAAAGTTAATGGTGTTGAAGGAGGGAAAGGGGTTGAGCATTGGCAAACCAAATGTTGACAGGATTTTTCTCTTTGTTTTAAAGTATACATGGCCAAAGTTCAATAAATATCGGATAAGAAATATAGATTTCTATAAAATTAAGGGGTGTAATGGGACACATGGGGTTGTTTATTTATTTATTTATTGGTCAGAAACCTTCTCCATGAAAAATTACATGTATATGCCAACTTTAATGGAGACAAATTAAATGGTGTCGACTGTAGCTTTGTATAAAGAACGTTGGTAAAAATTTAGGGGGTGGATAGGGGGAGAGGGCTTCAGTTTTTCAAACCAAAAGTTGACAGTATTTTTCTCTTTATTTTTTACTATACATGTCAAAAGTTTCATCGAAATCGGATAAAAAATGTAGGTTGTATAAAAATTAAGGGGTGTAAAGGGGAGAGGGGTGGTTTTTTATTTACTTATTTTTTGGTCAGGTTCTCCATAAAAAATTACATGTATATGCCAACTTTGATGATAATCGGTCAAACGGTGTTGAGTGTAGCTTTTTATGAAGAACATTGACAATAATTGAAGGGGTGGAAGGAGGGAGGGGGTTGAGCTTTGCCAGACCAAATGTCGACAGGCTTTTTCTCTTTGTTTTAAAGTATACATGGGCAAAATTCAATAAAAGTCAGAAAAGAAATGTAGGTTTCTATAAAATTAAGGGGTGCAAAGGGAAGAGGGGTGGTTTTTTATTTTTATTTTTGTGGTCAGAAACCTTCTCCATGAAAAACTACACGTAAATGGCCAACCTTAATGGAGATCAGTTAAATGGTGTCGACTGTAGCTTTGAATAAAGAAAAATGGCAAAAATTAAGGGGGAGAGGGGTTCAGTTTTTTTAAACCAAAAGTTGACAGTATTTTTCTCTTTATTTTTGGCTATATATGTCCAAAGTTTCAACGAGATCGAATAAAAAATGTGGATTTGTATAAAAATTAAGGGGTTGAAGGGGGTAGAAGGGGTGGTTTCTCAATGAAATTCATATGGGACCACTTTGGAGGTATACCCTATCCACTAAAAAAATTTCATTTAAATCGGTTCAAAATTGACGAAGTTATCGCTGAACATAAATACAAAAAAAAAAAAAAAAAAAAAAAAAAAAAATTTACAGATGAATTGAGAACTTTCTCCTTTCTTTGAAGTCGGTTAATAAGTGAATGGAAATAATCGATATCGTGTGCGACCTCAAATGATAGGTCAATAGTCAGAAAGTGTTCACAACTAAACATTCTTATAACAAGCCAAGAGTAGCAAACAGACTATTAAATTATGAAATAAGTCATAGAAGTTGCAGGTCTATAGGTGACAATGAGCTGGAAAATAAACTATTCACTTAAAGAAATAGTCTGTACTCGCTTTTTGCAACAAAAATGTCACCGCATTTCACTAGGTAACCACATGTGAGTAATCCTTGTTGCTTCTTCATTCAACATATCAAATCACAGCCAGTCCAATCCTTAAACTGAATTTACATGGATATTCCACCGCGGCAAGATGGTACCCGACAATTGTCACTTGTTTTACTCTACTACACGCTCGGTCCCATCATTATTCAAGTGGCTGCCTCCGTCCTCACAGCTAACTTTGTAAGTTCCATCACAACTCTAATTTAGTGATATTATTCCTCCATTGTCTCTCATTATTCCATAGATAATACAACGATTATACTATACGGCAGTTTCAATGTATTGTTACATCCCCTCAACTGCGATCTGGCGAAGGGTGGCTTTGATAAATCCTTGAATTCGCCTCAAAAGCCCAATACAAGGAAATGCCTTAACACTTAGTCACAAAATAGGTAAATATAAGGAACACAGAAAAAACAGTTGCTGTTGGCTATTTGGCTACAAGGCACATTAATCCATTAGCAAGACTAAGAAGACAAATAAAACAAACTCAAAGTTGTACATAAAACATAAAAAATATTCTTCAATCTACACATTTCCACCAAGAGCGGAGCATTTATATTCTCTCGTAAAAGTCCACCTTCAAAACATTAAACAGACAACATATGTATCACAGCAAGGTAAATTTTGGTATAAATACCCCCCCCCCAAAAAAAAAAATATTTACCCTGTCTTGTTTACCAGTCCATTGCTGCACTTTGCGCTTTCAACAGTGTAGGAGGGTTTGCCATGACTTATTTGAACCACTGTCCACTTCACAGGGATGTGTGATATAAATGCTGGTCGTCACTGATGTGTTTTCAAAATGTTTGAAGCAGGCTACATCAAAAATATTCACTAAAGATATAGTGGGAGAGTATATTACAGAGATAGAAATACTCCGGCCTATCTTATCAGAGAATGCACAGCAGTTTTGTAGCCAAAAGTAGATGGAAACTGGAAAGGAAAGGATAAAACTGCTGAAAACCTCGTGCTACTAATCCCTAAAGCAGTATTTGTTGAGCGTGCAATGCAGCAGATGGGATGTCGATTACGTAAGTATTGCCATCATAAATGCAAAAGTTGGACCATAAAAATAGAACAGACAGAGAAAGTGTCGAATATCATACCTCATGATTCGACATCTCTGTTTCCTTACGAATTGTTTATGAACCACCATCATGTACTGTAACACAGTTGTAGAATTTTCCAACGTTGGAGCGCTGCATTACACTGCATAAGGAAAATGAAAGAAAGTTTACACAAGGATAGAGACATATAGAAAGGAGCAATATGACCTGAAAGGAAAGAAAATGACATATGTCAACTTTGCAAATCCTCTTCAAATCATCTAGAGGGAAAAATAAAAGAAAGAAGTCTAAGTCGTTGTATGATAGGCCTTGTCATTAGCCTCAGGGAAAATGTATACATACTGTAGTATCCCAATGATGGTTGAGGAAGGGAGTCTATAATGTTGTGTCCCCTAAACCGTATATGTTTGCAGGGGGCATAATATGAGTAAAGCTGGCACTGTTTTAGTCTGTAGAAGATTTCCCTTCATACGTGCACGTCTATCGCTTTTAAATCGTCACTATGAACACGCTCATGTTTGTATTCCTTGTAGAAGGGAATCATCCTTACTTCACAACAATGAAGGACTGCAAGATTCTGTTTCCGACATGGTGTGTCGTAGCCACTAACCATCCATTAACTATCATGCTCAGAGGAATGACAGGTTTATCATTACTTCTTGATGACTCAAACCGCGAGTCGACCTTGTACTCTGTGTTTACTTCTTATGTCAGTTTGTATGGCTATACTCATGAATGACTCGAAGTGTTATTACAGAGCCAAGTGAATGACTGCCAACACGGTGTCGACTGCCACCTTGGCATGTTGTTGAAATAACACTATTGTTTCATTACTTGGTAACATTTACTGGACCCATGATCTGCACATTGGCACAAACGTCCAGTATCCATATCTTCCAATTATCATTGTTCTATAAATCATGCTTAAAGAGGAAATTTTTTGTTTGCGATAAAAATAAGTCAGTTTTCCTTTTATTCCAGAGTTCCTAGGTTGACCCTTACCATCATAATGGTCTTGTCACCTGTCTGCAATGTTTCCATGTTCCTCAAACACGACACCACTTCCATGTGTGAAATACAGAAAAGCAATTTCCTGTGTGCTCACACTGTCCTCCTTTTGCTCCAGTCCAACACATAAAATTGATAGCGAATCAACCACCTCATTCTCGTTTCTGCTCTCTAGTTATGTGTTTAATTTCGAAATCAAATTCTTGCATTAAAATTGCATATCTTTTCAATCTTCCATGTGCTAATCTAAAGCTCATTAGGAATGACAATGCCTTGTGGTTGCAGTAAATATTTATATTCCCTTCAACTTTTGGAAGCTCCAAATAATCGCCAAACATTCTTTTTGAGTAATTGCATATCGACGTTCGTGTGTACCCAACATACAGCTCATAAAAACAACTGTCCGATGTTGTTCCTTCATCCCATCCACCTCCACTTACTGGAAGACCTATACATCTAACCTGTATTTCAAACTGTCAGTTGATAAACACATGTCTGAATTTCAGTCTGGTAGAGTCAAGGTGATGTGCCTTATTAACTTCTGTTAAATATGTAGAAAACATATGAATTTTCGGTAATACCTGCATAGCCCTAAGAAGCTCTATTTCCCCCTCTCCCAGGGCCTGGGGAACTTGTCAATGGCTCAGTGGCGTAGCTAGGTCAACAAGGGCCCCGGTGCAAAAAATTTATTTTGGGCCCTCAGGACAGACGGGCGACCTTTTTTTTGCTTTGTGTGCTGGTAGGGGCCCCCTGAACTGAGGATGAGGGCCCTTGAATTATTATTTAGGGGCCCCTGAGGAGTGGTTGGGGCCCCCCTGAGCACAGCGAGGGAGTGAGGGGCTCCTGTGTTCTCAGTCTCAGGGGCCCCTTAGACGACGGTAGAGCTAAAAAAAAAAAAAAAAAAAAAAAAAAGTCGCCAGTTTGCCATGAAGGCTCGTGGGCCCTCTAAACTGCGCTTGAGGGCCCCTAGAGGTGCGCTTAGGGGCCCCTTGAGGTATGCTTGGGGGCCCCCTGAGCGTGAGGGCCCCGGTGCACTGCACCGCCTAGCCCCATAGTAGCTACGCCCCTGCAATGGCTTCCAGTTTATGCTCCTCCACAGTGATACCTTCTGGCATAGTGACATGACCAAGGAAATTTCTATACTTATTGCCGGACTAACTATGCCCTGATACGAATGGCAGCCATCATTGATAAGTTAGTGCAGATATTGAGTAATATCTAAGTATTAGATAATATCTGATTGTTAAGCTGGCAGCCTGGCGGGGCAGATAGACTAGCAAGAAACTGCTGATAATGTGGCTCCAATCGAAAATTGATAGCAAGAGAGAGACATATCAGCTTGTCCAATCTCAAGGCACATTAGTTTTAAGTCTTTATTGACCTGATCAATCCAGTTTGAGCACATTCTGCTGACTGCAAGGCAGCAGTTCCTTTCGAACAAACTAGTGGTGTTTTCTCTACAATGGAACTGTTGGGGTGATTGCAACCAACTCAACCTATTTGAAAAAATTTTCATTCAATTGAGAGGCGTAGTATGGCTCTCACAACTATCTTCTTTTGAATAAACGCTTTGTACTTGTTAGTTAAGTAAGTAGACAACTTCTCTTACCTTGGGAGCATTCTCTCAACACCTTAGAGAAGAAGAATGTAGAAAACAGAATTCGTGCAACACACACAGCTTATAGACATCTCTTCCGATGGGTGTTTCTGGATGAAGATTTGAAGCTATACATCAAGTTGCTGGTGTACTGAGCTGTTTTTACCTCAACGTTACGGTACAGATGTGAGACATCAACGCTTCACCACAATGACATTAAGAAAATTGACTTATAAATGAATGTAAAATGGACTTGTTTCACCAGCAGAAACTTTGCTTTATTATGAACATCAAAGGGGGTTGATTACGTGTCCAACATTACAGTGTCAGAATGGGCACAAATGTACAGCACTGAAGCCCTCATCTTCTGTCACCAACTTAGATGGATTGGACATGTTCAGTGAATGAATAACAGCAGACATTCTCATCAGTTTTTAGATGGTGAGCTTAGCACGCAAAAAACCTCATGGTGCCCTACAGAAGCATTATATAGACCAGCTTAAAAAGATCATGAAAAGCACAAACATAGACCTGAACACCTGGGACTATCTTGCAAAAGACCACACTCTCTGGCACAAAATCACCACCACAGCAGTCACACTATTTGAGGAGGAGCAATGACGTCCGACAGTAGAAGCTCTCAACAGACAAAAATGCAACAAACCCTACCAGGTCAGGGACCCACAATTAGATGCTACATCTATGGATGATATTACACCATGATCAGCCTCATCATCCATCAACAACACCTACATAAATGAGTGTCTGGAAGTGAGAAACATAAACTACGAAACAGGTTGGCTGACAACAATGATGAATAATTCATTCTCAATTACCTTCAATTTTCCTGAAATATGATACAAGATTTGTTCAAAAAGTATTTCAATTGCATTTTCCCCATGGAAACAAATGAAGCATGGGAACTGTGCTGTGGTACAAAGGTAGAGGTTATTTTTATGTGTATGTGTGAAATTTTTTTTTCTCCTGTCAGTTAATGACAGTCAGCCTTTGAACAAGGTTGAGTACTCAAATTGCATCAAATTATGGTAGTAGTTTTTGCAATATCCAGTTGGAAACCATCAGGCAGATTCAACAGGCTTTGTGTGACCAGTTCCATGGCAATATATCAAATTAACAAATGGTATTAAAATGATCACACTTTCATGGAGAGTGAGACTTGTAGATCCTTGAAAATCCAAAAAGATGAGGTCACTGACTGAGTACACACCACAAGACCGAAACATAATCGCAGACTACTATCTGGAGGTCCTCTGTCATCTTCATGATGTTCATCACAAGAGGCTGGACTTGTGTGAAGCAAGAAACTATCAGCTATTTCATGATAATCCACCAACTCAAACTTTCTTGGCCAGCAATATTGATCCTGTAGTTTCTCAGCCTGCTTTTGAAGTCTCGCTATTCCACAAGCTGAGAGAGACTGAATTAAGTACAAGAAGACATTATATGGAATACAATGGCTTGTCTGTCCATTGCTGAAGAGGCATTCCAGAAATGCTTCCAAAACTGGAGAGAGAAGTGTGTGCATTCACAAGAGACTACTTTTAAGGGGATTGGGGGTTCAAGGCTCTAGTTGCTTAATTTTATTCTTTATAGGAAAAGGTCAAATACTTTTTAAGCAATTCTCATATTACAAATATATATATATATTCTGAGTGTAGATGAATTTATGCAGATAAGACTCCACAACTTGATTTAAAATATGCCACTCTGTTATTCTGTTTTGAGGATCAATTAAACTTTTAACATTTAATCAAGTAGTTTTTTTGTTATTGTTTACATATACCCAGTTTTATTTCTTGTAAATACAGCACATTGTAATTGTTAATTTTGTTCCATCTTGTCTTTTAGTTTCCTGCAAAATTATAAATGCATTTTTTAATGATACAGGACGTTAACATCAAAGTTTGTGCTGTCCTGAATGACACGACCGGTACTCTAATGTCATGTGCCTGGAAAGATCATAACACAAAAATCGGACTGATTATAGGTAAGAGTTGAAAACTATACACTTATGGCTGTTCATAACTTTCTGATACAAGAATGAATATCCCAAAAACTTTAATAATAAATTATCTTTATAAAGCTTTACAAAGGATAAATCACTGATAAAAATAGCCATTCTGAGTAAAAGTCGTAGAAATAAAATTTCAGTGAGGAAAATAAATGCAATCATTATATTTTTTGAAAATAGGATGGAAAAAGAAAAATACATGTTGTTAACTTAAGTTATTTCATAGGCTGACGTTTGGTACAGATATCATCCACAAATTTGCTATTTCAAGATTAAGAAAGTATATATATATTCTGGAAATGGAGGCAACACTTATGACCATAAAATTATGTCTCGGAATAATTTTTACAAACTTCCTGACTGTAACAACTAAGTTACAGCATTGGATACATATCATAAAATTTATAAGTTACTTTAGTTTACTTAAATTTAATAAAAATGAATAGAAAAAATATTTTAATGACATTTATTGAATTTTTGCAAAGAGGAAAGAAATTTATTAGAATTCTTAACACAACAAACATACCTGTGTAAAAACTGAACCGCATTTACTAGCCCAAAAATTTGATATCACTCATAATCAAGCATTAGAAATTTAGGACTAGTCTGTAATTCAATATGGTTATGACATTTTAAAAGTGGCAGATGAAGATATCAGTAATCTGCAGAACTATGAATTACACATAGGAGCAATGTTTTACATTTTCCTATGCAAAAACTTTTGCTGGCAGAACTGAGGAGAGCAAGGAGATATGAAAAAGAATGAACCCATCCACAGTTAAAAATAATAATAAAAAATTTAGTGAGGCTACATATCTGGACATTAAGAGGAGGGCTGCCAGGTTTGTCTCTGGAAATTAGCACAAAACACAACTGATAACTAATATGATAAAGGAGCTGGAGTGGAATTCATTGGAGGATAGAAGGAGGGTGAAGAGTCATGGGAGTGTACAAAGCCTACACTGGTGACGAAGCATGGAAAGATATTGGTGGGAAAATTAAGAGAGGTGCTTGGAATGGTAAGGTTGACCATGACCACAAGCTGGCACTTGATTTCAGGCATAAGGGTGTGGGAAAATTTTATTTCTTAGGAAAGGGAGTGAGGGACTGGAATAAATTGCCAAGAGAAGTGATGAATAACTTACCGGAAACACTGAAAGAATTTAAAGTAAAAATTAGTAGAGGGCAAAAGTAGGTTGGAAAGAGAAAAGGGGGGGGGGTGTAGGGAGATTGCCACTGGAGTGGGCGCTCCATCGCAATTTTATCAATTATTATTATTAATAACACAATCACTTAAACACCCTTAAGACTGAATGACAAGAGTAGATCTTATTAGTGTACTTGCAAAAATACAGTAACTTCAAGACCAAAAGGTAAAAGTCTTCAAGGAAATAATTATATTGTGAGCTAAAGATGGCACAGTTGAGATTTATAGAATAAATAAAATAATAATAATAAAATGCAGGATAAATTTAAAAAAAATAAGTCATTGATCCTTGGTTTGCAATAAATTTTGCTGATGTTTCTTAGCTGAAGCCCTTTCATGTAGAAATCTACTGATATTAAGGAAACAGTTTTAGTCATCAATATAAATAACAAAGCATAGGGAAAATAATCTGCCACTCACCAATGTCGAAGGCTGAAAAAATAAATGCGTCATGGGGTAAACTTCAATGTGTACACACCCCGAACCACATGGCTCCTCCCTACCACATGAATATGGTTTTATACTGAAATATTATATGTGCATTTGTTCATCTCATATGTTTTTCACTCGTCGCAGCCTTCTACTTTGGTGAGTGATTGGTTATTTTCCCTATCCTTTGTTATTTATTTTGTTTAACTTGGTAATATTTCTCACTCCTCGCAGCCTTCTACTTGGGTGAGTGATTGGTTATTTTCCCTATCCTTTGTTATTTATTTTGTTTAATTTAATTTAATTTAATTGCAATGGAGCACAGGCTCCGGTGGCAATTTCCCTACACACCCATCTTCCCCCTATCCTGCACCTACCTACATTTGCCCTTTACAAATTTTATCTTTAAATTCTTTCAAAGTTTTCTGTAAATTATTCATCATTTTTCTTGGTAACTCATTCCAATCCCTGACACCCTTACCTAAAAAAGGGAATCTTCCTACACCCTTGTGCCTGAAATCGAGTGCCAGCTTGAGATCATGGTCATCTTTTCCCTTCCATGCACTACTTTTCATACCTATTGCAATATCTTTCCATGCCTCATCGCCAGTATATGCCCTGTACACTCCCATGACCCTCCTCATTCTCCTCCTGTCTTGCAATGAATCCCATTCCAGCTCCTTTATCATATCCGTCACTGATTGCATTCTGCGATAATTTCCAGAAACAAATCTAGCAGCCCTTTTTTGCACCCTCTCCAACTCCTGTATTTGATACGTAAAATGAGGGTCCCATACTACACTACCATATTCGAGCAATGGTCGTTTAACTTGGTAATATTTCTATGGCTATGTTAGAACACTGGAAGGGAAGCTATTCAGACTATAATAGATAATAACAGAGTTGAAGTCAATGAGTATTTTAAAATTGCAGAGATACTGAGTGACTGGTTTAGTGAGACAGGTGGGAACTATCATCCTTTGACGGGATGAATCAGAGGAGAGTCTTCCTAAAAGTATAAATGAAGAAACTACAAAATTTGAAATAAATTCTCAGGATGTTATAAAAAGAACTGAGAAAGCTAAAATAATAATAGTTATTATTATTATTAATAATAATAATATCTTGCAAAGGGAATGGTGTAGATGATATTACTACAGATCTATTAAAGATTATGGTATACGATATTGTACCTTACCATGAAATTTTATTTAAAATGAGTCTGGAGTCTTAATTCTTACCAGAGGATTGGAAAAGAGCAATAGTAGTATGGGTTTGATTTGATTTTTATTGATCTATTTAGTCAATTTATAGTACAGGTGCACATTTGACATTGGATAAGTCATTTTGATGATTAGATGTTACATATTATTATGAGATGATGGGACTTATATACATGATTCATAATACAGTGCAAAAAAAAAAGTGTACATGAAGAGTATTTAACAATGCAATAGCTGATGAAAACAAAATTTCAGAAATCTTAAAACACATTTTTTATGAGTCCACATATTCACTAACAGAGTAAAAACTGTGCCCCACTAGAAATTCCATTAGTTTTATTTTAAACAAGCTACAGGAAGGATTTTTTACTTCTTCTGATATTTTATTATATAGTGTTATTCCCGAATCTAAAATACTTTTTTGATATGTTGTAGTCTTGCAAAATATTTTGTGGATGTGTGAATGTCCTCTAGTGAGGTAATTATGTACCATATCATTTTTTATTAGTTTGTTGTTTCTTAGGAGGTACTCTCTTGTGAAAAGAACTATTCCATAGATGTACAGACATGGAGCATTTAGAATGGCGAGTTTTATGAAACGTGTTCTACACGATTCTAGTCTTTTTAGGTGACATATAGTTCTCACTGCTGTTTTTTGCATCCTAAATATATCAGTGCTTTGTGATGAGCTACCCCAGAAAATAATTCCATATATGACCAGTGAGTGGAAATGGGCATAGTATACTTGCATTACTGTACTAATGCTAGTGGTATCCCCAAGGATTCTCAGTTCGTAGCACACTGTAGACAGTCTTAGCCAATTTGCTTATGTGTACACCCCATTTCATGTTCCGTTGTACCCATAATCCCAATAATTTGGTTTAATTTACATGTTTTTAGATCTTTTTCACTTATGGTTACTTGAATATTCTTTTTGTTATCAGAATGAGGTAGACAAAAATTCAAACACACTTTTTTAATCATTCAAGATTAGATTATTTGCATCAAACCAATTTTTCAACTCACTCATGGTTTTATTCGCTTTTAATTCTAAATGTTTAATGTTTGGGGAAGTGAATAAAACACTTGTGTCATCCGCAAACTTAACTGCATCTTTTGGATTGATATTCTTATTTAGATCATGTATATAAATTAGATACACTGAACCTTGGGGTACACCATACTTAACAAACTGTTCATCTGAGGTAAATTTTTCCCTTGTACAATTTTTCTGGTTGGTTTTTCATAGTCAACAGACTTTGTTTATGGTTTTCAAGGTACAATTTTATCCAGTTTTTTGCATTCCCTCTTATCCCCACTTTTTCCAGTTTAGTTAATAGTATACCATGATCTATTACATCAAATGCCTTCAATAGGTCTAGGAACATACTTGTAGCCACATCATTTCCATCCAAAGCTTTTAAAACAGAATTTAAGAATTCAAAGATTGCTGTATGAGTAGATTTATTTTCCTCAATACATGCTGCTGCGTAGAAAGTGGTGCATATTTGTTGATAAACTTACTGAGTCTGTCAAGGAAGAGTTTTTCTAATATTTTTGAAAATACTTAATTCGGATACAGACCTAATATTTGCCAACAGATCAGGAGGATCTTTTTTAACAGTGGAGCCACTATTGCAGTTTTAAGTACTTCAAGAAAAGTTCCAGTTTGTACAGATATGTTAAAGATTTTTTGCCAGAGGGGTAGCTACATAATTAGCACAGGTTTTCAATCATCTAGTCCACATGAATAACTATTTTTTAATGCCATTATCATTTTTTTTTAAATTTCATCAGAGTTTGTTTCAGTTAGATACATTGTGGCACTTGATATTGTGGAAAGAACATCTTTAGTTTGCTTATTGCAATTCGTTTAATTAATTTTTCAGACAAAGAAGTAAAATATTTTGTAAATTCTTCAGCTATAACTTTGGGTTCATTAAATTATTATTGAATTATGAGTGCGTAATTTGATGTTATTTCTTTCAGTTTTAGCACTTTCAGTTTGTTGTCTAATAATATGCCATGTTGCTTTGGTTTTGTTGGAAGAGTTTTTTATATAATTATCATTTGCCGTAATTTTTGCTTGTCGAATTACTCTTTTATAAATTTTCTTATAGTTTTTAAACATAGTTTGAACAACTTTGATTCACTTGGTTTTATTTACAGTAATTCTGTAAAAAACGATTTCTTTCTCCTGATATTTTCATGCCTTTGGTTACCCAGTTTTTACTAGTTCTTTCTGCTACAAATTTCCTCTTTTTGAGATAAGCCAAGCTGAAGTAGTGTAGAAAAGTACTGTGAAATACATTAAAGATGTCATTTGCATCTATTTGATCATAGAAATCTTTCCAGGATTCATTTGATAGGAGTAAGTTAAACACGCGTATGTTATCCTCACAAAAAAAATTCCGATAAACAATATTTTTACAATTTGTGTTTTTACTTTTATTTATCATCGAAGATATTAGTTGCGGTTCATGGTCACTGTAGCCCATACTTATTACTTCCCCTTTTGAGAAGAGACTTGTCTCTGTTACAAACACCTGGTTAAGAAGAGTATTATGGTAGTTTGATATTCTGGTTCGGGAGTCTATTTTTGGTTTTTAGTTGAACGATTTGACCATATTCAATAAATCTGATTTCTCACTACTGTCTTTGAGGAAGCACTAATGCTTTGTTGGGTTCAGTCACATTATTTAATAATGATTCCGATTGGGTAAGGAAAGTTGAAAATTTTCCATCTGGTGGTCTATAGATATTTATAACTACTATGTTGGTTTCAAGCACAAGGGTTGCAGAAGCTTCAAAATTCTTCTCTACAGAGAGTTTAATGCATTTTAAAATATTTTGAAATTAAATATGTTGTTTCACAAAGAGAGCAGTACCTCCATGTTTAGAAGTTTTTCTGCAGACACAGCTGGCAAGTTTGTATCCTGCTAATGAAACCAAATTCATTTCATCACCACTTAACCAGTGCTCTGTTATACATATCACATCAAGATTTAGCATATACTTTAGTAGTTTTTCCAATTCTGTTAACTTATTTGTAAGTGATTGAACATTATGATGCAGAATAAACAGTTCTAAATTGTTCATAAAGGAGGGGGGAGGGGGGGCGTTACAAATAGGGTTGAAAATTACAGGCCAATTATTTTGACATCAGTGATAGGCAAAATGATGGAGAGATTGATATGCAACTATATCAGAAATGTCTTTGAGGAAAGAAACTGGTTTGCAGATCAACAAAATGTCTATAGGCAAGGATATTCATGTGAATCTCAAATGGTGGGCTATAAGCAAGATATTTTAGATGAACTGGACAAGGGAGGTAATGAACACATGGTGCTCTTTGCAGATGATACTAGCATATCCTTGAAAGACCCATCAGCACAAAACCTCGAAAACACAGCAAATGAAGTTATAAAGAAAATTAACAGGTGGTTTAATGCCAACAAACTAATACTTAATGTAGAAAAGACACAGTTACTTCAGTTTGTTACAAAAAATAAAACAAAGGACAGCTATAATGTATTGTCAGAAGGAAAAGCAATCGATGAAAGCAGTTTCACAAAATTCCTGGGTGTATATATAGATAACAAATTGAACTGGAAACAGCATATTCAACAACCTTCTTAAAAAACTGAATTCTGCAACATTTTCACTGAGGGTAATATCTAGAATAGCTAATATAGAAACCAGAAAGTTAGTATATTTTGCATATTTTCATTCCCTGCTCACTTATGGCATCTCATTCTGGGGAAACTCGTCACAAGCACAGAGGGTATTTAAATTGCAAAAGCGTGCTATAAGAACTATTTGTGGAGCAAACCCACAGGACACCGTGCAGAAATCTATTTAAAAACCTGGGTGTTCTAACAATGCCAGCACAGTATGTATACTCTGTATTATCATTTGTAGTAGAAAATCCTGAAACACTTCAATCTTAATGCTGACATACATAGCCATAATACTAGGAATAAATATAATATTCACAAGGATTACAAATCACTGTCAATTGTTCAGAAAGGGCTAACAGTTACTGGAGCTTCCTTATTCAATGTATTACCAACAGAAATTAAATGTTATCTACAAAAACCCAACTACTTTAAGTCCAAACTGAAAGAGTTTTCTACTTCAGAACCCATTTTACTCTGTAAAAGAATTTTCTTCTTGGAATTTGGTAACTAAGAATGACTGATAAAATAGTATATATGGTGTATGGAAGGGGAAGGTGACAAAATTATCCACAATTACTAAAATGATATATGGTTTTTCTTTCTGTTGAAACTTGACAAATGAACTAATTACACTGTTTACAAAATTTCACTTATATATAGTAACTACATGGGATAGCATGCACTCAAAAACTGCTGTGAAAAATTATCATATTAACAGGTTTTTAAGTAATTGACTGCTTATGAGTTGTTGGTAATATAATTGATATTGCTAATAGGTGTGTGTACTGTTCCACATAAATAGCAACTAACATAATATAATATGTAGTCACAAATTACAGTGAAACCTTGCATGGTAACTGGTTGGTAAGAAAATAACTGGTTATTAGATGCTGGTAACAAGTGTATACACTGTTCCACATAATAAGTATTAATTAACTCAGGATTGTATTTGTAGATTACAGGAGATATTGGTTATACTAATGGGTTGTTGCTAACTTGTTGTCAATATATAATAATATTATCAATTATATAAAAATAAGATAGGATAGGGAAAATAAACAGTTACCCGTCACTTACCACAGATGAAGGCAGGAGGGGCGAAACACGTAAAAACACAAAAACAAAAGGTTACGTTTTTTATGTTTTTATGTTTTTACGTGTTTCGCCCTCCTGCCTTCATCTGTGGGTAAGTGACGGGTAACTGTTTATTTTCCCTATCCTATCTTATTTTCATTGCCTCGCGGCAGTTTCTTTGTTCACTTTATCCAATTATCAATTATATAGTAATATTGACATTACTAATAAGTGTATGTACTGTTCCACATCCCCGAGATTATTCTCACATGGGATCAAAGTGAACATATCTATCTATCTATCTATCTAAGTTGATAGTGTGGCACTAGATCTTTCTAAAGCATCTGACAAAGCACCTCAGTGAAATGGTTTTAAATAAACTGAATTCTATTGGATTGGATGAAAAAGTTACTTGTTGGGTAGAGGAATTCTTAAAAGCCAGAAAGTAAAGTGTTGAGTAGGAAATACATTATCAAAAGAGGTGGAAGTAAATGTGGAAGTACAACAGGGTTGTGTATTGGGACCATTGCTGTTCATTATTCTAATGAATGAGTGTGTTGATGCGTTACGGCCAGAATTAGGTTTTTTGCAGATGATATAATGTTATACAATAGGATCAATACATTTGAAGACTGTGAACAGCTGCAGGGACCTGTATAGAATATCTAAGTGTGCAGGTAAACATGGAATGAAAATAAATGCCAAGAAGAGTCAGCTAATTAGGTACACCGATAAAAACTAAAAGTTAATTACGATTATAGGGTGGGTTCAGAATTGCTTGTTGATCACTTGAAGTGAATATATTTTGGCATAACGTTTGATAACAAACTGAACAGGGCAGAACACATTGAGCTGGTGGTATAAAAGGTTACAAAATCCTCCATTTACTGGAGAGGGTGATGAGAGGATGTACCAGAAAAATTAGGCAATTGGAGTACAAAACATTGGTCAGACCATTGGATGAATATGATGGTGTAGTTTGGAACCCACATTTTGGTTATTAATTACAGGAGTTGGAGAGTGTGCAAAGAAGCAGCTAGATTTGTTTGTGCAAATTATCACAGGACCCAGTCAATAACTAATATGGTAATGGACCTGGATTGGGAGTCATTGGAGGAAAGGAAGAGGGTGAAGAGAGTGCTGGGAATGTACAGGGCAAATGTTTATTACGGGACTTGGAGGCATATTGATCAAATAATTATGAATAGTGCATGGAAGGGGAAAGGCAACCTTCACCACAAGCTGGCACTCATTTCATGCATAAAGGAATGGAAAAGTTTTCTTTTGCTGGTAAAGGTGTCTGGGATTGGAACAAATTACCAAGTGAAGTGATGAATATTTTGCCAAAAAACGCTTAGGGAATTTAAAATAAAAATTTGTAGCTTGGGAAAGTAAATGGGAGAGAAGTTTAACACTCCAATTATAAAAGAAAATTAAAATAATAATAATAATATAAAGAGGGGTAATTAGATGACTAGGGGAATTGCCACCGGAGCATTAGCTCCATTACGAATAAAATTAATAGTAATAATAATAACATAAGGGATAGGGAGCCTGTGTTTGTTTGCACATGAAGCATCAAATTAAAATTATTCAAGAATTACTTTCATAATTCTTCCATCAAAATCTGTCCAAAAATCATCACCAACATACACCTCGTACACTCTTTTCGCCCTCCTCCTGTCTTACAATGAATCCTAATCCAGCTTCTTAATCTTATCTGGTACTGATTGTATTCTGCTATAAATTCCACAGACAAATCCTACCTGCCCTCCTTTGCACCCTTTCCAATTCCTGTATTTGATGTGTAAAACATACTACACCACTATATTCAAGCAATGATCTGACCAAATTTTATTTCCAATTCCCTCTCCTTTCTGATACATTCCATCATCACCCTCGTCAGTAAAGTAGAATTTTGAAACTTCTTCCTACTACCTGTGAAATGTGTCCTAACTAGTTAAGTTTATTATCACTTTTTGTATTTACAGTGCTGGTCTACAAAGTAATTCCTTCTCCAACCTTATTATCATAATCAACCTTTAGTTTTTTAATCTGTGTGCCTAATAAGCTGACCCTTCTTGATATTTACCTTCATTCCATGCTGATCTATCCAACTAGATATCCTGTCCAGGTAACCGCGCAGCAGTTTGCAGTCTCCTCCCATTTTGATACAATTGCATAACGTCATATCACCTGATAACAACCTAACTTCTAATTGTAAACCATTAAGATAGCCATTCATTAAAATAATGAATAAAATAATTGTTTTAAACAATCTATAAAATTTAAAGTAGCTTTATACCTTGCTTAGGAGAAAGTAAATCTAACTGGGCAATATTTTACATTACTGTTATTTAAATTGTTACATTAATTAGTTATTTTTGGAGTCGGTGCCAGCTGTAACATCTCAAAATCGAATTACTGAACTGTATTTGGTGTTCGAGGCAAAACGGGGACTACATACAAAAATTCTGAATATTTTATAGTAAGGCAGATATTGTTATTGCGGGAGACAGTTTAGGGAAACAAATTAGACCGTATTTTAATCTCTGGCTCGGCCTCATTGGTTGTCGAGGCATGTCTCTGGCGATACAGTTACAGTTGGTAGGCTGCAGTAAATACTTTACAGTTAGAATAATATTGGCATATCATCTGTATGTTTCAGTTTTGTTGAAACATGTTTCTAGCATTAATTGTAGGTAAGTAGTAACACGGTTTTTTTTAATGTATTATTGTTATCCGTTATTGTTTTTATCTTTTTGTTTTTCTTACTTTGGCTGGCACTGACTCCTTTAAAAAAAAAGTCTGTCTTTATATACTCCAACAACTTCTAAAACGGGGTGAATTGGATGCTGTGTTAAGGAATATCAGTTTACATTTTGGTCCAGGCTGTGTTTCGACTTAATTATAACCTCTGTTAAAGCTGCTGCTTGATAATCAAAACATATAACATCTTGGCATTAATACATACCACATACATAAATCTGTCTTTTAAATATATCTGTTTGTTCCGACATCACACAGAAAATATAGATTTTTTATTGGTTTTCGCAACATGAAAGCTTGGGTTCCAACTTGAAATCAGAGGTACATGTTGTGACATTAGGACACGTTTATTTTATGAATATTCTGCCATGACTTAAAATTAGCTTAATTGATTTTAACGGGATTTAAAACTGATGACTTTTGTAAAGACCATTGGAATTTGGTTGGGTTTTGTAAACAGAATGTAGACACTATGTTTCTTTTTGTTTTTAAGTATACATGTGCAGAGTTCCATCGAAATCTGATAAAAAACTGTGGGTATCTATAAAGAACATTGGAAATTCGAAGGGAAGAGGATTGGGCTTCTGCAACCAAATTTAAACACAATTGTTCTGTATATTTTAAAGTATACGTGTGCAAATTTTCTTTAGAATCAGATAGAAACTGTAGCTTTGTGTAGGTTAAGAAAATGGAAAGGCTAAACCAAATGTAGACTATTTTTCTGTTTGTTTTGAAGTATGCATGTCATACTTCCTTCAAAATCAGATAGAAACTGTAGCTTATATAAAGAAAACTGACAGTAATTAAAGGGGTAGAAATGGGGATTGTGTTTGCGTTTTTCTGAAAGTAATGTGGAGAGTATTTTTCATTTTCTCTGTTTTAAAGTATACACATGCAAAGTTCCACTGAAATCGGATTAAAATGTGGGTTTGTACAAAACTTAAGGGTGTAAAAGGGGAGCTAGGGTAGATTTTGGATTTTTTGGTCAGAAATCTTCTCCATAAAAAAATACATATATGTGCCAATTGACAAAAATCAATTTGGTGAAAACAGGGAGAGGTTTTCAGTTTTTGCAAACCAAAAGTTTACTTTATTTTTCTCTTTGTTTTACTATAAAAGTGTGCTAAGTTCTATCTAAACTGGATAAAGTGGGTTTGTATAAAAATTAAGTGGTTTCATGAGGAGAGGGGGTGGTTTCTGGATTTTTTGTTCAGAAACCTTCTTCGTGAAAAAATAAATATAAGTGCCAACTTTCATGGTAATTGGTCAAACGGTGTCGACTGTAGCTTTTAATAAGAACATTGACAAAAATTAAAGGGTTGGAAGAAGGGAGAGGGGTTGGGCTTTGGCAGACCAAATGTTGACAGGATTTTTCTCTTTATTTTAAAGTATACAGGTGCATAGTTCAATCAAAATCAGATAAGAAATGTAGGTTTGTAACAAATTAATGGGAGTAAAGAGGGAGATGGGATGATTTTTTTTTATTTTTAGTTTTTTGGTAAGAAACCTTCACCACAAAAAATTACATGTATATGCCATCTGTAATGGAGATCAGTGAAATGGTGTTGATTGTAGCTTTGTATAAAGAACATGACAAACATTAAGGGGGTGAATAGGGGGAGAGGGGTTCAGTTTTTTCAAACCAAAAGTTGACAGTATTTTTCTCTTTATTTTTGACTTTACATGGCCAAAGGTCGATTTAAATTGGGTAAAAAAAAGTGGGTTTGTTTAAAAATTAAGGGGTAGAAGGGGTGGTTTCTCAATGAAATTCATATGGAACCACTTGGGAGGTATACCCTATCCACTAAAAAATTTCATTGAAATTGGCCCAAAATTGGTAAAGATATCGCTGAACATAAAAAAAAAAACCAGATGAATTGAGAATCTCCTCCTTTTTTAAAAAAATCGGTTAATAACAATGGCCTTAATAAGCTACCCTTTGTAGGTCCAATCTTCACTTTCTCAGCTTTTGATACAGCATTTCCTATCTTGACTCTTTGATTTTTACCTTTTAACAATTCATCCAGACAGCTAGTAACTTTTTTCATTCACTCTGATATTTTGTACTTTAGTTAAAACCATTTTATGCCTCACTCTTGACATATAACTGTCAGAATTAGTTGTCATATAACTTAGTTCTAATTATAAATGACCGTGTTGTAACTTTTGGATTTTTTAATAATCATGGCTGCCAGGGGACAAATTTTGTTTAGTTTTCCTACTCTTTACTGTCCCCAAATAAAGAACGTAGTCTTTTATATTTTAAACATTATTAACGTCCTTTTGTTGATCTCCCCATGGAACTACAATGGAGAGGAAAGTTATCAAAAAATACCAGGTTGTTTTTTCAGCAGTGACTATAATAGTCCTAGCAGGAACTCATATGCATGTTATTTGCTGTTCAACACTTGCTGTATCTCTCTTTCATTGTGGTAGCTCAAACTTTCTTTTTTTCCTTCTTGTAAGAGCTATCGCTATTCAACCACATCCATATCCAAAGGACCAATAATAATGTTTCATGCAAAATTACTATTATTATATTCTACATCTAAGCAAAAACTATTCCTGTTGTGTTACATTCTGTCATATACAATGGCAAGATCAAGTTTAACACTACCATTTTGGTCTCCCTTGCCTATTTCATCCGAAATATCTTGCATACTAGTTGAGGCTGACATAAATATCCATACTTAAAGCTATGTTGTTGATTTGCAAACCAGTTTCTTTCCTTACAGACATTTCTGATGTGGTTACATATCAACCCCTCCATTAATTTACTTACCACTGATGTAAAACTAATTACCCTGTAGTTTTCAACCCTATTTTCACCCCTCCTTTATAGACCAGTACTGATATTTCACTTCTCCAGCTCTCTGGTAAGCAGCAAGTTCCCAGATGAAATCTAAATAATATTTCAAACTGAGGTACAATGTCATATACTGCTATATTTAATGCTTCTGTAATAATATTATCCACCCTGCCCCTTTATGCCTTTTTTAAGCTTTCTTAGTTCCTTCATAATATCATCAGGGAGAATTTCAAATTAGTTATCTGCTCATTTCTACTTGTGTGTACAACATTCTCCTCTGATTTAAACCCTACAATTTCTGAATCATAGACCCTAATGGTCTCATCGAACCAGTGACTTAATATTTCTGCCTTTTGCCCCTCAGTTTTCTAATATAGCCATAGAAATTTTAAGATGTATAATTCAGTGGTCCTGCTGCATCCATAATATTCTTCATAAATCCAACTTTGGCTTCCCACTTTGCTAGCTGTTTTGAGTGTTCCTTCTGCCTTTCTGTCTCTTAACTATGTTGTGTTCTCTTCTTATCAGCCTCTTTAGTCTCCCAACCTCCTTATTATAGTATGTAGGTTCCATACTTTTTCTTAGTTTTCTGTTTTGGGATAAACATTTCTTCCTCTGTTATTATTATTATCTGTTTGGACTATTCCCACTTTGTGTCCACTGCACTTGTGCAATTTTTTTCCATATATTAAACCTTTCCCTAAATTGTGGTTCTGAAATACATTCCTTTCTATTATTGAAGCTATAATCATCTTCAATTTTGGCCACAGGTTTACTTTTATCAGTTAATAAACAATGGTGAATGAGATGAGGAGACTGTTTTTGGTAACAGCTCAGGAAGAAAATGAAACCTGGCTATACCGGAGGAAGAGGTTTACCCAATAATTGATCATTTGCAGTATCACTATTTAATTCAGAATTTTTATAGTTAAGGAAAAGTAAGTTAAGAAAATATTGGCCCTGTTCATTATATATGCAATAATGTTAATGATAGTTTGGTAAGACAAAACAGCACAAAATGTTTTCTGGAATTAATAGTGGAAAAGTTACATTCCACAACAGGGGAGAGTTTTCAAGGAAAAAAACCATGTCGGGCTACTTTGGGGGAAAGGGGGAATCTCAAAAAAGGCCCAAATGGAATCGAGCAGTTTGTTGACACTCCCTATTTTACCAAGATGCTTCATCAGTTCAGAATATTATTGGGAATATAAATAATAATTATGATTGTTCTGGTGGCTCAGTGGTTAAGATGCTTGCTTTCAAAAGTTTGCTTCTCTGGTCTGCATTCAAATTTTGGTGGGTGCAGGAATTTTTGAGAGTTATGTTTGATCATATGAGCTATATCGGTTCGTTCTGTGGTTCAGATTCCACATAAAAGGTCCCAGAAGAAAGGAGCTGGCCATCCTACTTCTGATACAATGGCTTAGTGTGCCAGGAGGATCCAACCAACCTTCAGCGGCAGTTTTGATAGATTGTTATTAGAACTGGCACTTGACGTTACAATGGTGGCATAAGAATTTTTTTTTTAAATTAATTTAAATTGTTTTTATGAGTGTTCTGTTACTTAAATCATTTCTTCATTTTAACTAAAGTAGTTCCACATTGATTGTGATCTGTCAGGCATAGACTACAATTAAAACTAATATTGCGTGGAATGACGTAAGTTATTAAGATTTATTTTTAATTTCCATTGCTTTTACTGATCCATATTTCAGCCACATGTAACTATACCAGCCATTCAAACATTGTAGTATCAATATGTGGTGGTCTGGCAAATCTTTTTGCTTTCGCACTGCCACTTCCTAAGAGGTACATAAATATGTGGGTAAGACACAAGTCATGCGAGCGGTAGAATACATAAATGATTTTCCAGCCATGTACGTACAATATTCACATTTATTTACAAAGGTACATAGGGAGGAAGACCCGAAACTGGGATTACAGTTACGGGCAGCCCAATCAAATTCGGCACCTTATGTTAGGAGTAGCGTAAATCAGTCTCGACCGTTAAAAGTACTTGTTATTAACTGTATAAGTGTTTGTAATAAGCAGCCTGAGCTTGAAAGTATTATTAGTAGCACAGAAGCAGATATTGTATTAGGTACTGAAAGCTGGTTAAAACCGGATATAAGTTCAGCAGAAATTTTTTAACAATAGCATCAATGTTTTCCATAAGGATAGGTTACATTAAAATGGAGGTGGTGTACTTATAGCTGTTAGTAAACACCTGTCATGTAATGAAATAAATATCTATACAGTCTGTGAAATCCTATGGATTAGGCTAAAAGTGGCTAGGACAAAACTTGTAATAGGGTCTTTCTATCGTACACCAGATGCTGAGGCCTTAAGAAATAATGTAAGTAATATAGCTCATCAATTTCTGGATCATGGAATAATACTAGGAGGTGACTTCAACTTTCCATATATCAACTGGACTAATTACGCCCATGTTTCTGGTGGTGGGGATAAAATATCCTGTGAGATTATTCTTGACCTTTTCTCAGATCTTAATCTTGAGCAGCTCGTCACTGAACCAACGTGATGCCACCACGATAATGAAAACATTTTTGATATTCTCGTTTAAAATAGGCCTGAATTGATCATGGAAATTTCTACCACCATGGGAAGAAGTGATCATAAAGCTCTAATTGCTACAGTAAAATTAACAGCTGCGCGTAAAAAGAAAAAAGAAAGGGTCGTTTACAGGTTCGAAAAGGCCCCAATGGTGAGTTTAAGAACGGTTTTGAGGGATAATTACGTTACCTTTATAGAAGGAAAAGGCTCGGTTGAAGAGATGTGGCTTCAATTCATAAATATAGTCAGGGAAGGTATGGACACCGAATTTAAACATTCTTTCACTGATGAAAACATGGAAAATGTTCCCATTTTTCCTCGGCGTGTAGAATTTGAGATGGATCCATTGCAAATTGATAGTGTATCATAAAGCAATTAAAGCTCCTAAAGTGGGGGAAAGTGCCGTGTCCTGATGGTATACCAGTAAAAGTATTTTCGGAATACGAGGAAGAAATAGAACCATTTCTGTCAGATATATTTCGTAAATCCTTACAAGAAAGAAAAGTACCTTCTGGCTGGAAAGTAGCACAGGTGATTCCTGTTTTCAAGAAAGGAAATCGGAGAGATCCTAGGAATTATCGACCCATATCTCTAACATCTGCTTGCAGTAGAATTCTGGAGCATGTCATATGCTCTAACGTTATGAAGTTTCTAGATGAAAACGCGTTACTTACAGCAAACCAACACGGATTTCGGAAGAACCGATTGTGTGAAACGCACCTGGCTCTATTTTCGCATGACTTAATGAAAGTTATCGATGCAGGATCACAAGTTGATGCTATTTTCTTGGACTTTCAGAAAGCTTTTGACTCTGTACCACACAACCGACTTTTAGCGAAGATTTGAGCGTACAGTATATCTTATCAGATTTGCGAATGGATAAGCGATTTTCTAACTGGTCGGTCACCGTATGTCATTGTTGATGGGGAAGCCTCTTCGAAGCTAGATCTTACTTCAGGCGTTCCTCAAGGAAGTGTAATAGGACCACTTCTTTTCTTAATTTTTATAAACAATCTCGGTGACAACGTTAACTGCAGGATGCGATTTTTTGCTGATGATGCACTTATTTATAGGGAAGTGAGATGCTCTGATGAGTGCTTAGAAATTCAGCATGATCTGGATGTTGTTTCGGAATGGTGCCGTAAATGGCAGCTTACACTTAACTGCAAAAAGCGCAAGGCAATGCAAATAAGTAATAAAAAGACCCCGTTTGCTCACAAGTACAAAGTTAAGAATTCAGTTGTTGACACTGTGGATTCCCTGAAGTATCTAGGCGTAACAGTACAAAGCAACATGAAATGGGACTTGCACATAACTTCCATCGTAGGCAAAGTTAATTCTAATCTACGATTTATAGGTCGTATTTTGAGAAGTTGTAATGCTCATACAAAGAAAATAGTGTGCAAAATACTAGTGTGTCTGCATTTGTAATACTGTTGTGGAATTTGGCATCCGTATCGCAAGGGATTGATTGACACGTTAGAGAAAGTACAGAGGAGAGCTGCTCGATTCGTGACTGCTAGTTACAGTCCTTACGTGTCACAAAGCTGATACGTGGGTTGGGCTGGGATTGTTTGGCGGACAGATGACATTGTTGTTTTTGTTTGAATTTGTTGGAGAATATGCGAAAATCTTTAATTTACGAGTGCAACGAAATACTTCTTCCGCCAACCTATTTAGGTC